>FNXX01000010.1:4050000-5250000 GCA_900108845.1 Iljinskaea planisiliqua | reverse complement strand
TTCTCAAAAAATGATTATCCATCTACAATAAAACAAATCTAACTACTTTATAAAACAAAATAAATAAAAGTTTGGTAGACCTAACTATTGAGAAATAATAATTTCGGTTGCTAAACCAAAACATGACAAGTAGGCTCCAACACTAAGCCCTAGCTCCTAATTGTATGATCATTCTCTTACCTCGTGGGCCAATAAAATTCGACAAGCTTGTATAAGGCCCATTAGTATGTCTCCTTTAATACCCAATATAAAAACGGCGACGTTTACGTTCTTCACATTTTCTTTCCATATAAATGGTTTAATTTTTGGAAAAACCCTAAGCGACGGTGACGGCTTGTAAGATGAGTGACGGCGGAGCTAAGGCGGAGACGGTGCTGCGAGTTGCAGAAATCAATGGAAGAGGAAGGAGTCTAGTGGCGGCGCAGCCTCTTCGTGCCGGACAAGTTATCCTCAGAGAGTCTCCTCTCCTCCTCTACTCTGTTTTTCCTTTCCTCTCATCATCTGCTTCTCCGTACTGCGACCATTGTTTCCGGCTGTTATCTCAATTGGCGCAGAAATGTCAGTCTTGCTCTCTCGTCTCCTTTTGTAGCCCTAACTGCTTCGCCTCTCACACTCCTTGGCTCTGCGAATCCCTGCGCCGTCTTCATCAATTATCCTCCGCCGCGTTCTCCGATCAACCTCCTGAACGCCAAGTCCAAGCTCGTTTCCTCCTCTCCGCTTACAATCTCGCTGCTGCTTCTCCTTCTGAGTTCCAGATATTGCTCTCTCTTCAAGGCAATGGAGATTCTACTTGTGATTCCTCCGCAGCTCATTTCCTTCACTCTCTCTTATCCGCCGTGTGTCCACCTCTTCCGGTTCCGATCTCGCCGGAGCTCACGGCTGCTCTGCTGGGTAAGGATAAAGTTAACGGCTTTGGTTTGATGGAGCCGTTCTCTGTTTCGAACGAGAAGAGATCGGTGCGAGCTTATGGGATATATCCAAAGACGTCGTTTTTCAATCACGATTGTCTTCCTAATGCTTGTAGATTCGATTACGTTGACTCTGCTTCAGATGGTAATACTGATATCATCATTAGGATGATCCACGATGTTCCTGAAGGTAGAGAAGTCTGTTTGAGTTACTTCCCTGTGAACATGAACTTCTCGAGCAGACAAAAGAGACTGCTTGAGGACTACGGTTTCAAATGTGACTGTGATCGGTGTAAAGTGGAATCTAGTTGGTCGGAAGGCGAGGAAGATGAGAACGAGGTCATGGATGATATGGAGAATGAAGATGAACAAGAAGAGATGGAAGATGAAGAAGATTGTGGAAATGGTGTGGATGATGATTACAGTTTCCCACATGCTTACTTCTTCGTGAGATATGTGTGTGAGAAGGAGAATTGTTTCGGCACTCTTGCTCCTCTTCCGCCAAAGAATCATGATGCTTCGAGGGTTCTTGAGTGTAATGTTTGTGGAAGTGTTAAGGAGGATGAAGTTGGCGGAAATCCATGAGACTAGAGGCAGGTTAGCTTCAATATGGAATCTGAAGATGGTTTCGTGGTTGATGCAGGCAAATCCAAATAACAAGAGATTTGTCTTGGACCAAACCCATATACCATTACAAATGATTCTGAAGACTAAGCCAATATTGTCTTTTGTTTGTTGTTTGCGTTTATTCTAATTAGCTTTGAAATTTCATATTTAGGTCTTCCTTTCTCATAGACAGTCTTCAGAATCATTTGTATGTGGAATTACGTGGAAACATTTTTGTTGTGATATTGGAGCATCAGTTTTCGTGGTTGAAAGAAAATCATTACTTTTTACATTTTAAGTTGACAAATAGTGCAGAATCAATATGGTTTTGATGCTACCTCTCTCAGTATTGTCTGAAACCATAGTACCCTTGAAAGGCATCACAGTTCCATCTTCTCTCAGGTTCATATTCACTTACTTTTGTATTTGAAGGTGGGAGGAACAGAGGAAAATTCATTTCTTAGAATATTTCAGCCATCAAACCTTTCCATAAGGAGCTGCTCTGGTTGTTGATGACGCAGTGTGGCCAGCTCTTTGCTTCGTATTTGGTGCAAATAAGCTCACAAGGTGTTGGTAATCAAACGAATGAACCATCAAGCTGGTACCAGATCGCGGTTCAATACGTCTTTGAATCTGAGCAGCTCTGGTTCTAATGATCCAATAGCCAGAGGCCTGGATCCGTGAGGCCATCCATTTGTACGGTAACCTGATTACGGAAACATTCGTATTGGTCAATCGAACAAAAACAAAATTCATTCTTAAGGAGCATTCATGTACCTACTATATCTATAATAAAGTTGTACATAATGTAATCGGGATTCAAAGTATCTCCATAATAATGAATACATACAAAAGATGGGTTTTCTTACCTTAAATGAAATAGAAGTTTGTGGTAAGATGAGTTTTCTTTCATACCACGTAAGTAGGCTTTTGGTCGTAAAATTGGACCCACCTTAAGTAATTTATAAGATCACAGAAAATACGTCAACAAACGCCAGATGGATAACAGCAACTGA
Organism: Iljinskaea planisiliqua; assembly: GCA_900108845.1. NCBI lineage: Eukaryota > Viridiplantae > Streptophyta > Magnoliopsida > Brassicales > Brassicaceae > Iljinskaea > Iljinskaea planisiliqua. Next base: position 5,247,470 of record FNXX01000010.1, on the reverse strand, counting down.
AAGAAGAAAAAACTCATAGTTCGTAAAGGATCTTCTTCAGAGGAACCAGAAACTGTCAAGTAACTATAGAAAACCAGCTTTAATAGTTTGTTCTAGTTTAATGTTTCTTCTCCACTGTCCATTTCCGCGTCTAGGAACAGAGAGAGAGCCAGAGATAATACAATCAAGGGGGCATCTGTTTTTCTGTTCTGAAACGTTGCAAAAAATGGAAACAATAGAAACTAGAAATGAGCATTTTCATTCTCAGCCTCAAGATGATGAATGAGACTTGTGAGAGATTGGCTCTACTGCTTCTTTTGAGATAGCTTTTACCGCATTTTGTAGAGTTGGGTCCTTGTGATTTTGCAATGCTGGCCATTCAAAGAATAACTGAGCTTTATGTCGACATCTCTGGGGTTCTTCTTGTTAGGTGCAATGGTCATGCTTCCTGTGATCATTTCACCCTCGCATATGGTTAACACATCTTCAAGGTACAGCACTGTTTGCTTCCAGTGTGTAGCCCTAGATTTTGGTCCTGCATTGCATTTTGTGATTGTATCATGAGTTCCAATTCCAAACATCGACAAAGAAGATATAGAAATCAAATAATCAGAAAACTTCGCAGGAAAAGGGTGTGAACCTGTTGAGAAACCAATCATCTTGTGGCACATGGTGAATGATACGTCAAAGTAGGCTACAAGGGCATGGATATGGTCATTCCGTTTTGCCACAAGCTTAAATGGAGCTGTAAAGGAAGCATCTTCAGAAGCCATCTTAGAGATATCCATGGTCTTCAAGAAAACAGCCGAAAACAAATGGAATTTGCATTAGCTACATGAAACTAAAGAGATAATCCAGGGCAAATCAGTAACTACTTTAGTATCAATCTTTACTTACCTTCAGTTGCTTGCTATCAGTCACGATTTGGTTTCCATCCACTGTGTCAACAAGTGGTTCCGTGATTGCTCTTCTCTTGATGCATGACATGTCAAACCCATACACGTCGTCCCAGACTGTACAGGAAAAACGGCAAGAGGCAAAGCCCATTTGAAAAAAAATCAGCTTTCATTAAGCAAACTATAAGATAAATGTTATAAGAAATGTGAGACGACGTCTTTTTTCTTTGACACTCACATTCTACTTTATCTTCTTTGTATTGTGCATCCTCTATGGCTGTAAGATACAGAGAAGCTTTATCCGGTAGAACGATTCCACCATCAACCTAACCAAACAAAACCAAAAGCATTAAGAAGTGTTCAGAGATATGATGAAGCCATTATCAACATAACTTTTACTTACAAGCCATTTATTGCGAGCATACAAGACGGTGTCGAGCATGTTTTCATAAACCAAAAAGTAACCCATCCATTCAGAGATAATCACATCCACTTTAGGTACTGGAAGCTCGATTTCCTCAATCTTCCCTTTCAAAACCGTAATAACTGCCAAAAAATTCAAACAGTTGTTACAGCTAACTGCTGTCAGATTATTATCCATATTGAAGAAGAACACTCTAAAGACATATACCATCAGAAAATCCATTCGACTTCACAATCTCCTTTGCCGTGTCAGCCATTTGAGAACACTCAACCTATTTAAGAAATCATTTATCAATAACATGTATCCAAATCACTCAAAGCCAATAGTGATTAGAGGAGAAGATAATATACGTACTGCGTATACGTGAGCTGCTCCTGCTTTAGCACAGAACAGAGACAAGATTCCTGTTCCAGCTCCTACATCAAGAACGATTTTGTCCTTGATAAGAAACTTGTTCTTGTATATAACATCCTGATAACACTTTGTCCTCACTACATCCTTCAACATTTCCTATAGTAAGACAATCATCAACAAGTCAGACATCAAAACCGAAAAAAAAAAAGGATTCCACTCAAAATGCAGGACACTCACTTCATGAATACCTGCAAAATCAATTAATTGGAAACAAAATTAGTACTTTTTGGAGAAGAAAGCATGAAGGAAGCAAAGAAAACATGAAACTTCAAGGATTTTTACCAAAATGGGAGTAAGAATCAAAGTAGTAATCGGCGCTGGTTATGTCATCGGCATTGTCACCGGCATCGCACATTGTTTCATCAGCATCTTCGAAGCGTAAGTTCGGATTCTGATTTTGATCAGAGCCGTTTGATTCCTGCTCGTTGTGGTTGTTCTTCGTACTAGCCATTGCACAGAGAGAGAGAGAGAGTGGGAGGGAGAGAGAGCGTTAGGGTTTTGGAGACAAGATTCGAATAGCAAAGAGTTAGGGTTTTAGGAAGACAAATGCTCAAGGACCCGGGTCATTTTTCAGCCACCGGTTCAATTATTGTAGTTAGACCAACCGGTCTGGTTTTCTACCGATCCGGTTCGGTTAGTCTCATAATTAATAAGCAGTGTAGCTTTTAGAGTTCTTTTCTGATTGATACTCGCGCTGGTGGCAAGCACGCCGGAAGGTACGGCTCGCTCACGATCACAGTTTCGTTTTCTCCATTGATTTCGTTTCAGATTCTCATCCCTGTGTATAAATCTTCGTCTCTTATGGGTTTTGCTTTCTATGATTTCAAGGTCTGTTTATTCTGTGTTTGAGTCTCAGATCTGTAATGTCTGCAGTGCGATAGTTCTTTGTCGGAGCCATGGGGTTTGATGTGCTTAAGTGGTCCACTGTGACTCGTTCGATCTGTGATTTTTCAGTTTAGTGATTTAGCTTGATATGTGTAAATTCAATGAAAAGTCTTAATCTTTTGGATGACTTGATTCTGAGATTACATATTTTGGAATTACTGTTTGTGGACCGTTTTGGATATTCAATTTCATCGTGGAGGCGTGTAATGAATCATGAAACTGAATTATGTTTATAGATTCTTGCCTCCCAGTAGTAAAGCTCAAGCCTTTTTTGGGATATCAACTAATGTGGATGTTAAGAAGTTGCATATGATTGCTTGAGAAACTTTGGAAGTTTGACTCTTTCTCTTGCTAGGCTTTAGTTTCTGACTTTGAATTGGTAAAAGCTGAACTGGGTTACTGTTACGTTTGATTATGATTTTGAAGGAATTGAATTTCGAAGCATGGCATCAAAATTGGTACAGCTTCAATCGAAGGCATGTCAGGCTACAAATTTTGTGACCAAGCATGGGAGTTCATACTACAGACAGTTGTTGGAGCAGAATAAGCATTTTATTCAGGAGCCTGCAACTGTAGAGAAGTGCAGCGAGTTGTCTAAGCAACTGCTCTACACTCGCCTTGCCAGGTCGATATCTTTACTTACATTACCTTTTCGAAGCATTAAACTTCAGCTAATGCTGAAGAAATGTGCAAGTTGGGTTTGCATTGTAAAAAAAAAAGTGAATCTCATTGACTTATAGACTTTGATAGAACTGAAATTTGCATACTTAGAGCAACTTGGTGTGCCCTCTAATAGTTCTAAATTCTCTGATCCAAATTTGGTATCAAACTTAAACTATTTTTGTTTATGCTGGTAAATCTAAGATGATACTGTTAATCTTTGTACTGTAACGTAACCACTTTACTGTGTTTTGCTATCGGTTAAAGGGTTTGTCTTTCTGTAAAGTGCAATCTTGATTCAGGTAGCTAATACTCTTCTTAATCCTTACAGCATTCCCGGACGCTACGAGACATTGAGGAAAGAAATAGACTACGCAAAGACCTTATTGAAGAACAGAGCGGATCTGAAGGTGGAACAGGTAGGGATCGCTGCATTGTTTGGCCTTGAATGCTTTGCTTGGTACTGCGCAGGTGAAATCGTTGGCAGAGGATTCACTTTCACCGGCTACTACCCTTGAAACCGAGGCAACAACAATTGTCGCCGGAATATTCTCTCTGACGCGTGTAACTCTGTTATTGCTCACTCCCTCGAATCCATTTTTATTTTCATGTTTGTTTTCCATGAAACAGAGTTTTTGGAGCTTAGGATTAAACCCATTTTGGTAAAGCTCTTCCTAATAAGAATTGAGAAAAATGCATTTGATACAAGATTCTTCTTAGATATTTGTAAAAAATTTACTCGAGAAGTTCAATATCTGGTTCGATGTTTGATCATCAGAGAATTTAATTTTTATATATTTGGGGATATAGCTAGTTTCTTTTGATTTTTGAACTAAATATGAGGTGACTTGTATTTCCTTAATATTTTAATTTAATTCAAATTCTGAGAGACAAAAATTTTAATTTTTTTATATGAATAAAAAAATGAGCGGCGAGAAAGGAGGAAGACCAATGAGATCTCAAGGAGACCCAATTAGAATTTTTGGAAATATTTCGAAACCTTAGCGAAGAAGACAACAACAATAGATCAAATCTAGAAGCTTCTTTCTACTAGACAATCTTAGCTGAAGAGAGAGAGAGAGAGAGAGAGAGAGACCACGGCCATGGAGATGATGATTCACTCTTCTTTGGTGCGTCTCGCGGCTGCTTTCTTCGTTGTCATCTTCTTCGTCGACGTCGTTCGCAGCGAGGTTTCATTTTCTTTTTTTTCCTGAAAAAAATCTCTGTGAATCTGAGTTTCCAAAATTAGAATCGCATTGTTGTAGAATTAGCTTATGAAAATTTACTAATTGAAACCTCGCCAAAAGATCAGATTCCTACAACGATTTGCTATTTAATTTCATTAATGCTTTTTTTTTTTTTGTCTTGTTGTTGAATCAAATTATGACAGGAATGCACCAGAACCTGCATTGCACAGAATTGCGACAGTAAGATTCAGTTTTTGTCTGAAGTGTTGTTGTCTCTTTGGTTTTTTAGGAACTTTTTATTTTCTTTTGCGTTTTAGCTACTCACTTGCATATATATATTCGTTTGTTTTCAGCACTTTCTATTCGATACGGGAAGTATTGTGGAATGGGACATTTCGGATGTCCTGGTGAAGAGCCTTGTGACGATCTTGATGCTTGTTGTATGGTCCATGACAATTGCGTTGAGGCAAAAGGTAATTCATTCAAGAACCATAACCTGAAACCCCTTACTGTTTCTATTTGTACTCTCTGCGCTTATAGATGCATTTGAACGACTATAAGGTTCATTTTCTTATAGTTTTGGTTTTATCATCTGGAAAAGTTCACTTTGGCTTTTGAGTTAGGAGAAAATGATATGCACATTAGCCCTCTATGAAACTACAGATTCAGTATGAATGTAACTTGGTTTAATTAGACCTTGGATTTGAGAATGCGGCCAATCTGGTCTATTTGGTTTCTCTCATAAAAATGCTTAATAATGATGGCCATTAGGCTCAGGTGATCTTAAGTGACGCTACTGCTTTAGGAATCTTATTACCATCTCATCTTTTGTTATTCCTTATTTGCTTTCATCATATGAAGATACTGTGTTTAGTTTAATGGTCATAGCTTAGTGAATCCGTGTTTCATTCTTCTTGAGCTATAGTTTTAATGAATTCCAAATGCTAAACCTTTGGTTTTGAGTTGATACGCTTACGTTGAAGCCTTTTATTAATTTGTTTCCCATTTTGTAGGAATGACTAACATAAGCTGCCATAAGAAGTTCCAACAATGTGTAAGCAAGCTAAGCAAGTCGATAAAACAATCGAAAAACAAAAAAGTTGGATTCTCCAAACAATGTCCTTACTCGGTAGTCATACCTACGGTGACTCAAGGAATGGATATTGGCATCTTATTCAGTCAACTAGGCAATGATTTGAGAACCGAGCTCTGAGTTTTGCTGGCTCATATACTCTGGCTTAGTAGGCATCACATTGGTCCTTGCTAGTTTAGAAGATTCTTTGGGTGATGATGATTACCTGTAACTATTGGCACTGCGAGTCACAGCTAGATTAGCTTTATTCAAACACTATTGAATGATTTTTGACATGTTATTCTTGGAAACTATAAGTAACTGATAGCATTACGTGATTTGCTAGTCTTGGTCAGAAACTTTTCTCTATGTTTCTATTCAAACTGTGAGTTGTGATCGAGCTATCATGGTTTCAATTTGTTAAAAATTTAAGGTCACTATTCGACTTTTGTAATTGTTTCTTTTAGCACTAGCGACAATGATTATTCTCTCCATCCATTCATCATGCCATGCAACATTTGCTACTTTTCACCATTCAAAATGTACATGGGAGCTTATATAGTTGAAAAGTAATTTCTATTTCTTATATGCTTTTGTGAATGAGGATGTTGCTTGAGAACATAAATCTGTTAGTTATTTTTAAGCTATATCAATATATATATGCTTACATTTGTTTTTTCAAGGTTATATTTAACTTTCATAATATCATTTATGTACTTTCTACAAATTCACTCAATCCCACAATTGTAATTAAATATAGATGTTATCTTTAACAATTTTTGATGCGTTTAAATGATTAATATTTAATTTTCTTATTTTTCTAATAATTTGTTTTAAAATCATAAAAAAACCCTAATATAAATAAATAACTAGATTCTAGCTCGTCCTTAAAAACTGAAATTTTTTTCTTCATTATTTTTTAGTTTTTTTTTAGTAATATGTATTTATAAATTTAAAAATTTAATATATGCTAACAATTTTACTTTCTTATAAATATTTTATATATTTTGAGAGTGGATGATATTGTTTAATTGATTTTTCTTCTTGGATGATATTGTTTAATTGATATGAAAGTTAATTATTTTTTAAACCTGTTTTACTATATATATATATATATATATATATTGACTAACTTTTAATGTTTAAATTTTAGAGTTATTGAGTTAAAATATATCAGCCTATTTTAAATTATTTTTCAAATTTTAAAATTACATTTTATAAATAAGACACTTATTAATATTAAGTTTGGTTTTTTTTGTATTGATTTTTTTTTCATTTTATTGTTAGTTCAAATATGTTCAAAAATATATTTACTCATCTTGTTTTATATGTATGTTTATCAAATTTGATTTTATGATTTGTAAAAATAATTAATGTACTAAATTATTTAATTATATTTATCATTTAATTTTTTAATTTACTATATATTTTTGTTTTTATTTTCGTTTTTCATCAATTAGGGAAGTAAAACCTATTATTTTTAAATTATTTGTATACATATTTAATTATTGTATTGTTTGGAAATATGTTTAGTAGATATAATGTTATTTCCATGATTATTTAGATAGATTTAATGATTGTTTAAAAAATATATTTTACGATTTAAAAAGATATGATATGATTTGGTTTTGATTTAGTTTTGATTTAAATTTTAATCATAATTGGATTACATAATTTGACTAAAATACTTTTAATGAATATTTGAAAAATCATTAAAAACAGTGGCATTACATGTAATATAGATTATAAGATTCATACTTCGACTAGAATACAAAAAAAAAATGATTAAAACTATAAAAAAACACTTTAATTTCATATAGAAAACATTAAGATATATCTTAAATAGATTTTATTATATAATTAACATATTAAACAAAAATAGCATCTCATATATCATAGAGAATATCATGTTAAATTAATTATTATATTATTATATTATAAAAATATAAAATTATTATTTTAAATTCTTTATCATATCATAATCATCGTATCCAATAAAACCATATATGACGGGGAAAAGAATTAATTAAACTCGAATTTAAAAATCAATCCACAAATTGGAACTTTCCTAAACCTTTCGGGTTTTATAGTTTCATCACACGTCAACGAAAAACATATATATTAATGGTTTCGCGCAGAGTCCAACCTATAATATTGGCTCATCTTCTTCCTCCTCTTTAATCAACATTATATTTATACGTTTCCTCTGGAATTGGTCCCCGTGGAAATTCCAATTCCTCCGATCACAGATTTTCTTCTGATCTATAACAATAATAATAACCTAAACAAAAACCCTAGTTCCTTTCTCCAGATTCGATCAATCATCTCTTCTCCGATTTTTCGTTTCCGTGTTTGCTAAAAAACCTTCCATGAAGAAGGTGCTTCACCGAGGCTTTAAGCCGGCTAAATGGTAATTCGATTCGTTCTTCTTTCCTCTATCTTCTCTGCTTGCTTGAGTGCATGTTCAAACAATTTACAGATTGTGATATGATCTAGCTTTTGTGTTGTTTTAGGATCAAATCTGATGAACTGAGTATATTTGGATGTTACTGTTTCATCCGTTGTTTGCGATTTTTGATTTTGATTTCTTATGTTGACATATTGATTTTTTTATGAATGCAGCAAAACAGCTTTGCAAATGGCGAATTCACGCCTCAAGATACTCAAGAACAAAAAGGAGATTCAGATCAAACAGCTCAGGAGAGAATTAGCTCAATTGCTCCAAGCTGGGAATACCCCTACTGCTAGGATTCGGGTAAGACAAGTTGATCTTTGTCTTTTGGTTTTCACTCATGTTCTGTGTTAATGGAATTTGGGAATGTGGTTTATGTTTGTCTCTTTCAGGTGGAACATGTGGTCAGGGAAGAGAAGACAGTGGCTGCTTATGAGCTCATTGGAATCTATTGCGAACTTATTGTTGTTCGTTTGGGTGTTATCGAATCTCAGAAGTAAGAAAAAATTTGCTCTCTTTGTCTTTGTGTTTATGTATAATGTGTAATTGATCGTTGTGGTGTTACTTCCAGAAACTGCCCCATTGATCTGAAAGAAGCGGTTGCGAGTGTCTTATTTGCTTCCCAGAGACTATCTGATGTTCCGGAGCTCTCAGAAGTCGTTAAGCAATTCACAAGCAAGTATGGAAAGGATTTTGCTACGTCTGCTATTGAGTTGCGTCCAGATTCTGGTGTGAGTCGCCTGGTAAGTGGTTGCATTTGTTCCTTTTTGTTTTCCTGAAAGAAGAAGAAGAAGAAGAACTCTTCGATGTTGGTTTTGTACTAAGAACCGTTCTTGATTATGATCTTGTTCTCTTACTAGTTGGTGGAAAAACTGTCTGTCAAAGCCCCGGATGGTCCAACAAAGGTCAAGATTTTGATGGGAATAGCTGATGAGCATAATGTCGTATGGGAGGCAAAATCTTTTGTTGAACCGGATCCAAAAGACCAGTTGTTGGTAAGTAGTAATAACATGTCTGTGGTGTGAAGGCATCGGTTGTTTTATCTATCTGCTGACACTAACCATAACTTTTACTTTACTTGTGTTTTAGAGTGGAGCAAGCTCGTTTCAGTCAGCGAGTAGTATAAACGTGGATTCCTCTAGAATCCCAAATAAGGAACAACCTCCAAACGTCCAAGCTCCAGCTCCTGTCAATGTTCAACATGGATCAAGTGAAAGATATTATTCATCAGAGAACTCTTATTATGCAAGTGATGGGAGATCTTCAAGCCGAAGCAACAATGTTACTTCTGGAAAGGCTGATGACTATCATCATCCAAATGCAAGACCTTCTCGTAAGCTGTTTTACTTTTCCTCCTTTACTGTTTTTTGTTTCTTGATTGAATCATTAAACGAAGTTGTTTTGTTTGACAGGGTCTAGGACTGATGAAGGGGAATGTAGGAATCCAAATCATGGCGATGAAAATTCATCTTCAAGAAGTAAGCATAAGTGGGAGACAGAATTTGTTGATTCTACAGATGCTGCACGTGCGGCTGCTGAAGCTGCTGAAAGAGCAAGTTTTGCTGCTAGAGCTGCTGCTGAACTTTCGAGCAAAGAAAGGATGACCAGGCAGAATTCAGCAGAGTCGCATATATCCTCTGCATCTGTAAATTTCAGAAACGAGCCTTCGCATAGACGTCACAGATCAAATGTACAAAGCGAAAGTTTTTCTGAAGATCATTTATCTCCAAGACACAATGTTAGGATGCAGTATGAAGATATGGACAGAACCCAACAAGATAGATATGGTAGGGCAAAGGAATCTGAGATTCCTCCTGTAGTTCAGCCATCAGAAAGACATTCACTGGATAACTCAAGAAACAACGGTTCCTTTGGTAAAACAGGTAGAGAGAGGCAGCCAAGCGAGGATGAGACGGATTTAAATGTTGGTTACTCGGAAGATGTTCACCTCAGGAAGCAGTCAAGCCGGGCTTCATCGCAGTCGCATTCAAGCAATTATTCTGATGAGAATCTCATTGGCTCAGATTATATGAAGTCACCAAAAGCCGTGGAGGAAAACATTTTTGCCACTGAATATGATCACCAATCTCAGAGCAGCTTTAAAGATATAGATTCCCATGATGATGATGCTACTGATACTTTTGATGACTATAGCTCCATTTTCGATAAACCTAAATTCGACGCAGAAGATGAATATGATCATGGAGTGGGATTTTCATTGCTTGGTAGCAAAGCACCTACTCTTACTCCAACACCAACTGCTTCCTTGAGCTTCAAAGGGGACCATAGTAAGTCTCAAGGAAATGACAGATCAAGCTCAAAACTCTTCCAAGAGAGCCCAAGTTCTCCAGTATTTGATGATGTCTCTACAAGTCCTCCGGCTTCTTACCATGTGCCCGAGCCGCATGCCAGGTTTGACAATTATGGTCCAAATTCAGAAAGCGACGATGATCAGCCGAGACACAGAGGTAAAGTTTCTGGACGTGTAGATGAAAGGGTAAATCTGACATCTGGTCGATCTCAGAAGTTTGAAGCCTATGATCCCGTGGGACGTGAATTTTTCCCTTTAGACACAGAAGAACACAAAGATGATTCAAGGACACGGGAAGAATCAGATTCCGAGGCAGATGCTCAGACTGGTCTGAGTTTTAAACCTTTGGTCGGTGGATTTAGGAACAAAAAGACACTCCCACCATACAGAATGAGCCTGGAAAGAAACTTGGCATCGTCCAAGTCTGAAAAGGAACATAAAGGAACAGATGATGGTGATCAGTTGATGTCTCCTTCTAGCAGTAGCAGAAAAGATATCTACACTAAGAAAGCAAGCATCAGCGAGAAGAGACCAAGCTCTTCGCCACCACATCCATCTTCCAGTGATGACGATGACTCAGAGATCCAACTTCGACGAAGAAGAACAGAAACAAAACCCCAAACCTCACATCGTCATTCCCATTTCAGCCATGGCGACCCAGAAGAAGAACTTCCAACACGACCTTTTGCCAGAAGTCAAGAGAGGACTCATAAGCCAACAACGGGAGTGAGAGATCACAATAGACCAAACGTAAAGATATCAGCTTCAACCCCGTATGCAGATGAGGAAGAAGTCGAAAGAGTCAGTGCCAAGCCAGCTAAAACAACCGGGATCTCTCTAAGGACAAAGGGACAAGTGAAAGCTCATGAGAAGCGTTCGTTTCCAGGTACAACAACGAAAACCGACCAAGAGTCTCATGACCAGCCATCTCCAAAATCAACTTCAGGGCAAAAGACAGTAACTTCAAGCTCTGTTCCACAAACTGTACAATCACCCGATCCAGAAACCCCGTCGAAGGAGAGAGCTAGTCATGTTCATCCCAAGCTCCCGGATTATGACGATATCTTTGCAAAGCTTGGGGCTCTTCGTGCTCCTAATCGCCGCTGAATCTCCTCATCCGCCGTCTGTTCATACATTTATTCTTTGTCACAAAGATCAGCCCCCTTCATTCTTTACTCTGATTGAACTTGATATTCTTACACATTATACACAGATTGACGCAATGGTGTGATTATGCTTGTTTTTTTCTTCTTTTTGCATGTGTTTGATTTCGATGTTTATAAACAGAATAGGAACTACTATTTTGAAGCTAAAGATTTATCATAACAGAAATAAAGTTTTGTTTTCTAATTGCGATTTTGCACAAAGTACAAGTGCAGGAAACAAGCATATAACGATGAAATAGCCAGACAAATGACATATTCTCTCAGATATTGAACCTCTTGCGTCAATTCAATAGAAGAAACCAAGAACCTGACCACCCACATTCCTCTTAATAGCCTCTTCATGGTCCAAAATGCCATCAGGAGTTGTAATTACAACATAACCCCACTGCATATAACAAGTTAAACAAACAAGGTTAAGTAAGTTACTGCCACTATTAGTTGCATATTCGGATTCGACAGGACAGAACCTGGCGTGTTGGAAGTGTGCGTTCTGTGTACTGCCCAATCTCTTTTGCCTTGACGTCTTGCCTATAAGTGAGAGCTTTGCAATCATTAACCCTTCCTTGTAGATCAACAGTTATTCTTCCAACTCTATGAGGATCATAGACTTGAAAGTTCTTGATGTAACCTGTACATAAGCATACACAGGTTGTATACTAATAGAGAATAAAAATACCCAATTCTGAAAACATGACGAGACAGATTTGAGCATATCAATGCTATCTACAAACATCAGCCACAAATTATCAACTTTCAAAAGAAGATCAAAACAGGATCATGCATACATACACAAACGCAAATCGTAACAAGCGTAAATTAGACCATAGACTTAGAAAAGGAGGTTACACGTGTTTCTCCAACAGTAGATCAAGATGTGAACTATCCAAAATGAGTTTAAAAACAGAAACTTTCAACTGTCTGCAACTTCACATTCAATCAAGAACAAAAGCTAATCTTTGGACGACGTTACCAGTCTTCTACATTGAGAGATCACACATGGCAATGCTTCAGATATACGATTTGGGGTCAGCTCAAGGACTAACAATGAGGCCCATACGTTTCATGAACTAAGTAATCATACATAGACAAAATCACAGAACTAGATACCTAAACACAATCAAGTGAAGCCAATGTCGACGAAACTGACGAAACTAACCAAGTCGATGGAGCATTGGGAAATTAATCAAGACCCAATTGGCCCAGATGAAAGGAACATAGAAGCAAGAACGAAAAATCTCACCTTTCTCCTTCATGATCCTCAGGAACGAAGACATTACGGTAGAGACAGGCTTCAACTCCACCGAAGCTTTCCCTCGCTTCTCCGCATTCACTATCGTCCTCAACGCGTCGTTCAGTATCCTCCTCCCCATTTCTCTCTCTCTCAAATCAAAACTCCGATTTGTAATAGAAATTCTATTGGAGAATCAAAGGATCTAAAACCCTTAACTTGAGCAGATGGTTTTTTTTCTTCCATAGTTTCTATTTCCTTTCTCGTAACTGTGGCATTCTCGATATTTTAATGATGTGTAGGGGTACTTTAGACTTTCTAAATTATTTTCGTTCACAGTAACATGTATTAGGGTTTTGCTTTTCGGAGGTCATATATAAATAGCTCGATCATCCTGTAACAAAGCTCCGGCGCCACCATTTAACGCGAGTCTAGCTCTCTCTCTCTCTCTGCGAAATTTCACGGTGATCCTTCTAGATCTCCTCTCAGTTGTTCTCGGTTCTTCTCCTTTCCCGTTTCGACCTGTCTTGCGTCTTTAAACTAAGGGCTTCTGATTATTGATAGATCTTGTGATTAGTCGTGTTCTGTAGTAGCAGTTACATCGATCTGTTCATGTCTGTATTTGTTGATGTAGTATCCTTCCTGTTTTGATTAGTTTGGTGTTCGGTAGGTTTCGAAATGGCGACAGTTCCAGGACAATTGATCTGGGAGATCGTTAAGACCAACAACTGTTTCTTGGTGAAACAGTTCGGAAGAGGCAACGCCAAGGTTCAATTCAGCAAGGAGAAGAACAATCTCTGCAACCTTAACTCCTACAAGCACTCTGGTAAAGTCTTACAGTTTCCTCAGTTTTTTTTTTGGTTTTTTTTTTTTACAACCATCTTTGCTTCTGAAGTAAATGATAATCTTTGTATTGCTTGATAATTTTTATGATTCTTGTTTGTCGATTGAGAGATAGACTGAGAGATATTGCATTGAAATTAAACTTGTTGGTGGTTTGGTGTTGAAATTGTTGGATGTTTTAGTTAGCTTTAGCTTACTCTGGAACATGCTTTTGTCTGAATGAGAAATGCGCCTTTACATGAAATGTGTCTTAGTATTAATGTATTGGATTGAAATTAATAATCTTAAGAAATCTTTTTGTTTTGTGTTCAAGGATCTGTATGTCTCTTGATTCCTGTAATACATAATTTGAGTTGACTGCTTGAACTGGACTAATGCTTCTCAATCTTTCTGTCGTGGCTTCAGGTCTTGCAAACAAGAAGACCGTGACCATCCAGCCAGCTGACAAGGAACAAGGTGTTGTCCTTGCCACCACCAAGACCAAGAAGCAGAACAAGCCTAAGGTCTCTGTCAACAAGTCTATCCTGAAGAAGGAATTCCCCAGGATGTCCAAGGCTGTTGTTAACCAGGTATGTGTATCATCACTACTTTTGATGTTTGTTTCTATAGGTTTATATATCTAGTTATTTGTGCTTTTGGCAATAATCTGAACTCCGATAGGTCTTTTCATGTATATATCTGTGGTAACATGACATGATAATAGACATTTGGTTATTGTCTTTGTTCTAAGAATAGAAACTGCATCATGTAAAGCTCCTTTTGTCGGGCTTCTTAGATGAATTGTTCACAGTAAGGTTTTGGCATTAGTCTGCATAATGGTTCTGTTTATGATCAACTTTTGTTGCTTGTCTCATCTAGTTAAGTTACATGAATTAAGTTAGTAATAACCGGTTTATTGTGTGAAATTCATTCAGGTGGTCGACAACTACTACAGGCCAGACCTGAAGAAATTTGCTCTTGCTAGACTCAGTGTCATCAGCAAAAGCCTTAGGGTTGCCAAGTCCGGTGCCAAGCAAAGAAACCGACAAGCTTAAGCTTTTTTCAGAATATGTTTTTTTGAAGTAAAAGATTTTGCTGAACAGGTTTATTAAGTTGTTTTGTTGAAGTTGAACAACCATAACACTATGTTATGCTCCTTTTCATTATCCTTTTCAAAAGGATTTAAGAAGTTTTTCTTATTATTCTCATGTTACTTTTGTGATTGTGTTGCATTTTGTTGGCTCTTTTTATCAAATCAAGAACTTGATTAAACCTCCTCAATTGCTCTTGTATAAAGAACTAGGTCAAAGAAAATCATTTTATATATAATGATGTGGTTAGATTCTGTAATGAACGTATGATAAGTGACGGTGCAATGGTAATGTTGTGGATTTAATAAAAGAAAAAGGCGATTGAATATGCATTTTATAGTAAAATCAGAGGTTTGGAAACACAGTCTTTCAAATTCAAGAAGCTTAAGTAGCTAACTGCTCTGAGAATGCCGTAAATACTAGAGAAAATAAATGAATACAAAAGCCTAAGCTCAATATTAATGATATTTTGTGACTTATAAAAAATGTCTTTTTTTTTAGCTCTTAACATAAAAAAAATTTCTAAAATGACTATCTTTTTAGCATACCGTGGACTTGAGCGGACCATAAAGCCCATGAGGCTTATATTAGGCCCAAATAATAAATAACACACGGAAGCTTTAAATTAGGGTTTTGTAGCTTGTCTTTAATTTTCTCTCCCTGTGCCGTCTCCAACTCCATTCTGAACAGAAAGAGAGAGACAGAGACAGAGATCGACGAAAATGGAGAAAGGGAAGGGAAGAAAGGAGGAGGTTGTCACCAGGGAGTACACTATCAATCTCCACAGGCGCCTTCATAGCTGGTAAATCCTTAAGCTTCTAAACTTTCCTTCTCGTTGTTCGTTTTGGTGTGAACTTGCGGCCTTTTCGATTCTGGGTTAGATGATGATGATTAGAGTCAACTCCTATTGTTTCGATTTAGGGTTTCTGTATGAGTGAAGAGTTTGTAGCTTATTCGGATTCAACAATGCATTTGCTCTCTGTTATGTTTCTACTGTGAATAAGTTATATCTAACTATTTGCAATGACGTGAATAATTTGTAAACTTGATCTTGAAATTTTGATTTTGTGGAGCTTCGGAGAATTAGATTCTGAACCATCTGAATCTGATCACTCTCGAATCAAAATGTTATTTTTTTGAGTATTTGTAGAAGTTCTTGACGTTACTTTTTTGTAGAAGAAGTACACTATTCTTATGATGAATAATGATCATAGAACTGTTCCTTGTTAGTTACATTTCCATTAGGGTTCCTATCGTTCTCGTGATTGATCTTTTGGTTTTAGAGATGCTGGTTCTTGGAAGTGATTTTGACGATTTCATAAATGTACACAGCACATTCAAGAAGAAGGCACCCAATGCCATCAAAGAGATCAGGAAGTTTGCATTGAAAGCAATGGGAACGAAGGATGTTAGAGTCGACGTTAAGCTCAACAAGCAGATATGGAGCAAAGGAATCCGAGGTCCTCCTAGGAGAATCAGAGTCCGTGTTGCTCGTAAGAGGAACGATGATGAAGACGCCAAGGAAGAGTTCTACTCTCTCGTCACTGTCGCTGAGATTCCGGCCGAAGGCTTGTCTGGTTTGGGCACCAAGGTCATCGAAGAAGACGAGTGAAAAAATTGGTGATGCTCTCACACAAACCCTTATCCTTTAATTATTGTTGCAACTTTTTTGTTTAATCTTTTAGATGAAAGACAGAAAGAGAAACTATGCTTGTTTTGATCACTTACCCATTTTGGTAATTTATTTCTTATGCTTTTAAGTTCTCGTTACAAACAGATACGAGTTTGATGATCTTTTCCTTACGTTCTCAGGACTTGAGTTAGTACCTTAATTGGAATTGAATGTGTTATCCGTCTAAATCAAAGAGTAACACTGTACATATATATGGAAAAAAATGATATATTGGAGAATTCTGCGAAATCAAATATCCAAAATATGTAAAGATCGTAAATATCTCGTTCCAATGAACAATCAACCAAGGTTCCGACAGAAGTAGATGGAGTTAGGCCTTAGGCTCGAATACATAGCCGCAGAAAGACAGAAAGCTTCACTCTTTCCAACGAAAATGCTGAGATGCCAATGTCTTGCGTGTAGCTCATCTTCGATTGCTTAAACACGGTGACTCGATTGGCATTGTGGGCAAGACGGTGGTGTATACCAGAGCTCGTTCCTCGTCGTGAGAGGTCTGGAAGTAGCCGGTGACATGGAAGAAACCGCAATCGAGGGAAGGCGACTCGACCAAGTAATGAGTTGTGAAACATGAAAGCATCATTTGAGCAAGCGAGTGAGAAAACTTGGGTTGATCAGACAGAACGAGTGGAGTCAACCAAGAATTGTCGAAATAGGTTGAAACAAAAGATGTTTGGTAGAACGGGCAAGTTCGGTTTGGTTGTAAGAAACCTTGAGCCAGAGCTAAACTTTGGAATAAAAACTGTGAGACACAATTGGTTTTGAAGGCCCATTTGAAGCCCAATATGGCCCATATAGGCTTTTAGATGACTATGATATATAAAAGACGTATAGTTCCTAACCCTAAACCTAGCGTCGTCGCCTCCAACAGCAGAGAAGAGAAGCCAGAAGATTCACTGAAAATCGACCATGGGTGAGATTCTCCTCGACTTGCTGCTTCATTATAACTTTTGGATTCTCCTGAACTCATTTTTTGCTGAATTGTCTCGTAATCGAACGCAGGAAAGGTCCACGGTTCATTGGCTCGTGCCGGTAAGGTGAGAGGTCAGACACCAAAAGTGGCTAAGCAGGACAAGAAGAAGAAGCCACGTGGCCGTGCTCACAAGCGATTGCAACACAACCGCCGATTCGTCACCGCCGGTAAATTGTTAAATCTGTGATTAGTCATATATGTTTTCAGTATTTGGCTAAGTTGAATCGCAAGATTACAAGCAGATAATAGTTTCTGATTATCAACTTGTATGTGATTGTGAATTACATTTTAATCTGTGGCAAATCCTATTCTAAGCAATCAATGTTTAGGTTGATCAATGAGATTGCAGAAATTGGTTTAGATTCTCATTTAGCTTCGTTTTGTATTCATCTTTAGATTGTTGGACTTGTGCTTCAGAGTTACTGATTCTGTTTGTGTCTTTTTGCTAATCTTGTGAATCGCTTTGACAATAACAATCCATAATTAGTGTTCTTCGATCAACATTTATATGCTAATTATGCTACCTGAACATTTGTCTAGTGTGATGTGTGATACACTACGGAGTCTAGAAAGGGTTTAATCGGGTCTTTAGATTAGATGCAGATAATAGTTTCTGAGTAGTAAGCACTCATGTGATCATTGATTCCACTCTCTGTTCTCAGAAAAACTATGTTCCAATCAATCTACTTTTTTTTTCTTGTTTGCACCATAAGTTTTTTTTTTCCTTACAAGTGAATTAACAACTGAATTTTCATTTGATTGTGTTTGTGTTGTTGTTCAGTTGTTGGCTTTGGCAAGAAGAGAGGACCAAACTCATCAGAGAAATAGATAGCAGAAGGTTTACACCTTTTGATGCGGTTTTTGTATTATTTGATGTTTTTGATAATGCGTCTGTAGTTTAATCTACAATTGAGCCAATGTCTCTTGTCAATTTCATTTTGTGTTACATCTGTTTCTCCTCGGATTATACCCTAGTTTTCCTGGATTAGTGGCATATAAATTGGATTATTGACAAACATGCCAGATCTTATGTTTTCTTGAATGGATTAGAGGTGAGAAACCTTTTGATGTACAGTTGATACAAAATGTTCATCCTGAAGAACAAATATAATCCCTAGAACCCCGATTTTCATTTGTCCAAACGTGTTGAAATTAATGATCGAGTCACTCTTTTCAATTTCTAATCTAAATTGTCATATCATTCATTAGATCAAAATATTTAGATGCAAAAGTTAAATGTAGAAAGGAACGACTGGATACTCCGTTTAGATACAAACGAGCAGCCCTTATAGGTTTTATGTTTTAAGATGCACAATTGGTTTTAAAGGCCCATTGAAAGCCCAATGTGGCCCATATAGGCTTTTAAACGACCATACTATATAAACGAGAGTAAAATTCTAAACCCTAAACCTAGCGTCGTCGTCTTCAACAGGAGAGCAGAGAAGAGAAGCCAGAAGATTCTCTGTAATCGACAATGGGTGAGATTCTCCTCGACTTGTTGTTAGACTTTTGGATTCTCCTCAACTCTTTTTTGCTGATTTGGTCTCGTAATCGATCGCAGGAAAGGTCCACGGTTCATTGGCTCGTGCCGGTAAGGTGAGAGGTCAGACACCGAAAGTTGCTAAGCAGGATAAGAAGAAGAAGCCTCGCGGCCGTGCTCACAAGCGATTGCAACACAACCGCCGTTTCGTCACCGCCGGTAAATTGTTTTTTCTTCACTTTTAGATTTCCGGTATAAGATTCTTAGATGGATAATTATGTAGCGAGATCACTTCTGTGAAGTTGAATTAGGGTTTTGTTGCCTCTCCTTAGTTCATCTTAACATAGTACGTCTTGTGATTAGTCATTTCTGTTTTAGGTAGCCAAATCCAATCGCAATATGATAGTTTTTGATGCTAAACTATTATATGATTATGAATTCCATTTTAATTTATTGGACGAATCCAACTCCAAGCAATCAACATTTTGTATTTCTTTTTTTTTTTGTTTGTTTTCTTGTATTGTCATTTGCGTTTATTTGGTATTCATCTTGAGATTGTTGGACTTGTTGTTAAGCATTACTGATTTAGTATATTGGATACTGTTACTTTTTGTGTTAATCTTGTGAATCGCTTTGACATTAATCGCTTTTTGTGTTACTGATTCAGTGTGATTTGACGCTATTTTCGTGTTAAAGAGTCTAGTTTATATGAAGTTTCGTAAACAATTGGATTTTAATTTGATTTTGTTTGTGCTTGTTCTTCAGTTGTTGGCTTTGGCAAGAAGAGAGGACCAAACTCATCAGAGAAGTAAACAGAAGTAAGGTTTACCTTTGATGTGGATTTTGGATCATTTGATGTTTTTGAAAATGCGTCTTTAGTTCGGGTTTGGTTTATCTACAGAGCCAAATGGATTTTGTTCAGCCAATGTTCCTTGTCAATTTTGAGTTGTGTTACATTTGTTTCTCCTCGGATTATACCATACTTTCTTGGATTAGTGGCATATAAATTGGATTATCGACGAAGGTATCGTATTACTGTGTTTTTTCTGAATCAATTAGAGGTGGTGCGAGAGAGTTGAAACCTTAAATATAAAAAAACATATAGCAATTTTCAGACGATTGTGGAAGAATCAATCAATCAAGTCCGTACTTTAACATTCTTTGGTTCTACGGCCTTTCTTACAACATCTTTCGGTAGTCACTGTCGTTACAATCTCTTTATCCAAAAGCCTCCTTACTCGGGTGTTAGACAGTTTAAATCAAAGTTCCTAAACAGTTTCTCCATTTACATAAACTAAATTCATCCCTTATCTTTCTTCAAACGTTCTTTTATGTAAACACGAAGATATTTGCCATACCCAAAAAAAAAGTTTCAAACCACTTGCAACTATTTGTTCACAAACTTCATTATGTTTTGAGAGGGAAAAAAAATAATGTTTCAAAAACCATAGCTCGTAAACCAACCGCAGATCCATTAAAGAAAAATAAAAATCCAAAAACTCAAGAATACATATGAAGGAAGAAAGATATTATCAAATGTCATTACAAGACACACGAACCCAAACCGAAGACCAACCAACAAGAAGAGATTGGTTCTAATTGATTGCGTTTGAAAGCATTACGATCAATCACAATAAAAAAAAAAAAAAGGGAAATAACATTTGTTTTAGTTGAAACTGAAGTTTAGAGATCAGACTCCATGAGGTAATCACCGAGCCTTTCCACGACCAAATTGCATTGACCACCGGTCATGGGCTCCTCGTAGATGCCAATGACCAAAGCTTGGCTCGTCTTCTTGATAGTAACCCCTCCAGGTCCCTGCACAGATTCATTCACAGATTTGTAATACCTACACCACAAAGGGATCGAACATAACATGTAATGATCTAAACAAGTTATACCTTCTTCCCTCGGATCACAGCTCCCGGTTCACCTTGAATAACCATGTATTTGGCTCCATCAAGAAATAAACCGGTCGGGGCAAGATGACCGGGCTCCTCAAAATCCTTCTTGATATCTTCGATTTCTTTAGCCTTCAACTATAATTAACATAATCAACCACACAAAGTCCATACTCGTTAGATTCAACAGTTTCACATGCCTAAAGATCTAAGAGCCCTGCGTTGAAATTCAAGTTTCACATATAAGATCGCATCGATTCAGAATCGAAATCAGATCCGAGATTCCTCAGATCCGATCAGAAAAGAAGACAAACCTGAGGGAAAGTGGCGCTTTGTGCCCAGACACTTCCGTCTTGACCGAGAATTGCGGCGGCGGTGAGGTGGTTGCCTTCGACATCGCACATAAGGTGCTCATCAACGTACGATTGCCACGACATCTTTTCTTCTTCTCCGGCGGGTAACGACTGACTTCTCTGCTTTCTCTCTCAAATTACACTTTGTGAGCTTTTGATCGGTATTCACAAGGAAACTTATAATTTTTTCCTCGTCAACTCCTTAATTTTATTAATTATTTATTTCGGGCTGTCACAAAGCAAAGTTAATCATAATTTCAGATATATAGGGATGTCACATAATCAATATTTTTCTTGCAAAATGTTACTTAATATATATGAAAGTTTTTTTATTTCTTTTTACCATCTGAAATATTTTTCATTACAATATTTTTCTAAAACAACTTTTCAACTGACATGTTTTATATGTTTTATAAAATTTTTGATACTTTAAATTTTATGTATCATAATGTAATAAACAGTTTTAATTACATTATGCTGCTATGATAACCAAAATTTGCATGTATCAGATTTTGATAAACGGTTTTAATTGAAATTTATAAGCTTATTTTTATTAATTATTTA
This sequence comes from Iljinskaea planisiliqua, assembly GCA_900108845.1. Lineage (NCBI taxonomy): Eukaryota > Viridiplantae > Streptophyta > Magnoliopsida > Brassicales > Brassicaceae > Iljinskaea > Iljinskaea planisiliqua. The sequence goes on along the minus strand of FNXX01000010.1, from coordinate 5,225,922 downwards.
ATTTGTAGAATTTTTTATATTTTTTTGGAATTCAATCTCAAATCTTCTAATGTAGAATTATTAATGAAAATTTGATATAACAGTTCGAATTTTATATGTATAATTGCTATGTTGTTTTAGTGGATATTTCAATTTTTTTTTTTAACATGTTTTAATGAGATGTTTCTTACAACATTAATTTATTATTTGTTAAAAATAATAAGAATTATTATATCCACAATTATACAATAGAGTATTATACTACATGTAAGGTTTTATCTGTTAATCTGCATACAAGATAATCAATCATATTTTCTGAAATTCGAATATGTATAAACATTAATGAATTCTTAATCAACCATTTAATAAAAAAACTTCCACATTTGAATAAAATATATAAAAAACCATACTAGTCATTTAGTACTTACCATACTTTTGAAAGGTTGTTTTAGTTATCATCTCTTAAATGAAAGGTAATATCAAACTAACAAATGTTGATTTTGCCTTGTTTTGCAATTATATCAGCATAACAAAACATATTATATATATATACAAAATGGATCAACAATAGCGTATTATATTTGGGATCATGAGTTGGAATTAGGATTCATTTATATATAATTCGGCAGAAAAGAGAAGTTGAGGGATGCCAGAATGTGCCCATCATTCGTTATGTACTTGTCTCCGAATACAGAGTGGATATTCTCTTTGCAGATCTCAATCATATATTATTGCGTTACACCCAACATTGCATTTACATCTGGCCCATCACTTTCCATAACCAATAATAGTATTTTTAGTCAAATTTGGGAGATTACTAAAATGGTATTATATTTCTAAATACGTACTCAACTTCTTACAACTTTAAGAGATTGGTCTTAGATTTTGGTTTATGATCCTCCGACTCTCAGAAAGAAAAAAAAGTTGGGTGATAATCAATCACATGAAATAATAAGGGTTTTGGTTTTGATCGATCAGTCGATACAATGTCTTCGGTGGGTATTGTGAATGTCTAACTTTGAGTACTATTCTACGGTGATATTGTGATAGTTGTCTCAATCAAAATAATGTAAATTTGAATATAAAATTTCAATAATAGTTAGCCTTCCGGTTTTTTTTTTTTTTTTTTTTTTTTTTTCTTTTTGTAAGGAAACAATACAAAGAATTGATTACTATAAGCAAGAGAAAATGAGAAAGTGGAAATAGTGATTTTACTTTTTAGACAAGATCAAATTAAGACCAAATCTCCCATTATTATGCAATCACCGAAAATACATTAATAAACGGTTAAAGTCGTTAATTTAATTACTTATGCCACTTATGTAAAATATATAAATGATATATGATTCATGCTATAATTTTAAGTTGAAAGTTTATAAAACTTACAAAGATATCAGAATTTAAACACAAAATATCTCAACCGAATCCACTTTGAATGTGGCCCCATTGGTCTGACTAAAATAAGCCTGAATTGAATTAGTCCAGCAATATAGCCCAAAATCAATTCTCTAATGTAATATTGTTGACATAATCCTTTATTCATTGCTAGGTAAATATCCTTTATTGCAATAAAAGATTGTTGACATAATCCTTTATTGCTAGTTATTTTTTATTATTAATCTGATGTCATACTTGATAAAATAAATAAATAAATATTTTAAATGTAAATATATATTGAATTAAAAAGCAGTCCAAAATGTTTGTTTGGTGCAGAGAGGAACATGTAAGTTTTTTTTTTTTTGGGTATGAAGAAAAATATAAGTTTTCAAGAGATTCTTATTTGGTTGTGTTTTATGTCGTCCTCACCGTTTATCCGATCCTCACTATTATGTAGCTGGTTTACAAAATGTTATTTTACGACATTTGGTGACAGTGAAGCGTAAGACTTCACCGGGCCGTATCTTGATTTCGCTGAGAGTACAATCTTTGATGTTAACCTCACTATCTGTTATATCTGTAAGTGGGTTAGGTTACTCCACTTACAATATCTTCCAACCTTAAAAGAATGATTACTCTCCCTTAAAACATTTTTTTTAAAAATAAAATAAATAAATAAATCAGTTAAAGATTTCATAATCAGTTAAAGGTTGGCGGAGGAGCAGAAGAAGTACGCAGTGGATCATGCCAAGAAAAAGAAAGAGAAGGGACAAGAAGGCGAAGCCAAATGGGACAAGAGCAGCTTCCATGGCAAGGAAGAGAAAGATTGCAAATAACGATCACTATTGCATTCCAAAACGATCTGGTTCATACATGGAGTGGCCACCCAAAAGTTATTTACGCAATTCGGTTCTTCCCAAGCATGAACCTTTCCTTCTCTCTGTAGATATGGATGCTAAGGATAAGATTATAACTCTGCTAAGAGCTGGTTTTAAGATTGGAAGAGCTGCAAAGTTTAAGACTCTTAATCACAATGGAGTATGCTTTGGAGCCAGGTGGCATCCTCCGGAACAGAGTAAAGTCGCAACTTGTGGTTCGAACGGCTTGATTAAGTACTTGGGACTTAGACGCGCGAGACAAGGCACATACCACGGTGACCAAACAGTGTACTCTTTTTCTTTCTTTTGTCTACTTATTCTTTTTCTTTTATGTTTTCTAACTTGTTTTGTTTTTTACATAGACAGAGTCTGAAGATAACATTGTGGTTCTCGATGGAGGGACAATAGTACAAATGATTTTTTAGCAGCCAAGAATGGATTGTATGTCCGTTTGATGCAACAATGATGAAAATGATTATGACATCTCTAATCAATGATTCTTGAGAGTCACGCGAACTGATAAAAACACCTATGCAACCACGACGGATTCTTAAGAAGTAGGTGGAGAATGTGTATTCACTTATTATTACACACAACACACAAGATTTAGGGTTCAAAGAGAAGAAAAAATAGGCAGACCGGGCAATGTAGTTCCGGAATCAACAATGTATGTATTTCCAGAGACATACTGAGAAGAGTCGTGAATGAGATACCGAACAAGAGAGGTAAGTCCCGGATCTACGGTCTGTTGCATCATTAACGGTACAGTCCGTTCGGTCACCTTCTTGAGCCACTCTTTCTCCATTAGACTCTGTGTGATCTCTGACTTGAAAAGCCCTGGTGCAATAGAGTTCACTCTGATCTTGTAAACACCTAACTCAATAGCCATCATCCTCGTCATGGTGTCAACACCACCTTTGGAACAAGCATAAGCGACTCCACCTGGCAGCATCCCTCGGTGAAGCCCCGAGATCGATGAGATGTTTATCACCGAGCCACCGTGTTTAGCGTCACGCATTAAAACACATACGTACTTGGAAACTAACCAAGGTCCGGTTAAGTTGGTCCTCAACACTTTGTCCCACTCGTCCTCCGACAAATCCAAACTCGACTTGACATTGCCTCTGATTCCAGCATTGTTGATCAGCACATCGATCTTTCCAAAGATCTCCCAAGCTTCCTTAACCGCTTTTCTAATGGTGGCTGCGTCTGATCTAACGTCCAGCTCGAGAGCTGCGGCTTGGACTCCGGTTGAACCGAAGTTGTTGATATCAGAGCAGAGAGAGTTGAGGCGGTCGAGGCGACGTGCTGCTGCGATAATCTTACAGCCAGCTTTGCCCAAATCAAGACAGATCTCTCTTCCTATACCAGAGGAAGCTCCTGTCACAAGAACCACTTTGTCGTTAAGCTCACGCCATGGCTCCAGTTGCTTCAACACCTGCTTCACATGGACCATAAATCACATGATGAAAAACGATAACACAAACCAGGTTTTAAAATCACCGTAGGTAATTAGGAGAGAAAAGGTGTTTCTCACTGTTTGATGATTGCTCATATTGTTTGTATGTGTGTGACTGTGTGTGTGTGTTCGGTTGAGACGGAGAAACCCATAACACAGTTTAGTAAAGCCTTCTCTGTTATCAAAACAACAATTTAACGTGGCAGTCTAAGTCTGTAATTGACACGTGTAACCACCAAACAAATTATGTTTCATGACATTTTGTTATATATCGATTTCATCCCTTTTTAACAACTTTTGATAGCTTTTGTTATGTTTCATGACATTTTGTTATGATATTTTGGTAGGTTGAATTTGAATAAAAAACAAAAAGAAATACATATTAACGAGAACCACATGAATATATATATATATAGGCAGTATATAAAAACATTAAGATAAAATTAAATCAAAGTAAACAAATTAATAACAAAACCAAAAAAAAAGAGAAAAAAAGACTTAATTAAGTTTTATCTTTGTCTTTTGTGGTTATTATCTGCAACCTTAAGCTTTTGAAGCTTTGTTTTTGCTAAAGTAAAAACCAAAGACCCAAAATTAAATTAGGAAAAATAAAAAAACCATACACCCAACCAAAAGAAAAAAAAAAGTGAAACAATAGTTTAAAGGATTGGAACAGCAATGGAGCATTGTAGAAGGTTCAGAGACCCTGCTCGACCAAGTAATCACCCAACCTCTCGACGACCATGTTACATTGTCCTGGAGTCACTGGTTCTTCGTACAGACCAAACACCATCGATTGTCCTGTTTTCTTGATCGTGATCCCTCCAGCTCCCTGCGCACAAGTTTTAATAAGAATCCCACAAATCCTAATCGCTAATAACAGTTTTAAGTTTTAAAACCAATATTCATAACATCAGATATCAAGTATAACAGATTGGACCGTTAATCATAAAAATTATCATAATCATACCTTCTTGCCACGGATGACTGCATTAGGCTCGCCTTGGATGACCATATACTTTAGTCCTGCGAGGAACAAGCCTGTGGGAGCAAGATGACCCGGCTCATCGAAATCTTTCATGATATCTGTGATCTCTTGAGGCTTGAACTGTTTGAAGAAAATGAATCGTTGTCCAAAATCAGGAACTTGGTGCATTTATACATAACCATTAAGATAATGTTGGAATCACAAAGGTGATCATATATATGTTCGTTTATAAACATATTGGAGTGGTAACTTGTGAACCATGTATCTATCTCCAATAGACGTTTTAGAAATATATATTTGAACCCACTTACCTGAGGAAAGTTAGCACTCTGAGCCCAAACGCTACCGTCATGGCCGATGATGGCGGCGGCGGTGAGGTGGTGACCTTGGCCGTCACCGACATCGCACATCAAATGCTCATCAACGTAAGTTTGCCACGACATTATCACGATCTCTTTCTTGTTCTTTTCCTATTACTCTTCCCTGTTCGTTATTTTTCTTTCTAATCTCTTTACGTATGTATGTATGTGCAATGTAACTCTGAGGGGACTTCGTCGTCTCTTGTTCGATAAATAGGGAGCTAGCAAGAATGTCGTGCGATGAAATCTGAACCGTTGGACTCAATGGTTCATTCTCAGCCGCTCATGAAATTCAATTCATTCTACTCACGTCTCGCCTTTGTTCTAGCTTAATCATTATCTCCATGCACGCCAAGTGTCCTTCCCTATTTCCTCCTATTTATAAACAGGAAGGATTTAAGGAAACAACAACAATCTTGACTTTTGTTTATTAGTTAGGTTTTTTTGTTTTTTTATGGTCATGTTATTCGAATAAGACCAATGATATGATTAGGACCATGATTTTGTAATAGTGCCCTTGAAGAGCCTCTTCCGAAGTGAAAATATTGTCTCAGTTTGGACCTTTCTAGTTTCTCTACACATTTGATATGCTTTAAAATATTTTGGCACAGATTCACAGACATTTGTATTTTTAAAAACGAACCCATTATATTGGAAACTTAGAATAGCAACAGAGAACCGTTATTTTGTAGCCATATTTGGTCATTCTGAATTTTGCAACAAAAAACTTGGCCCTCTTGTGAACACTACTAACAGTGAAAAGTGAGCATGTTACATAATTTACCATGTCAAATTAAATTCATAGTTATATCATTTGTGCACTTCTCAAATAATATAAGTAAATTATAAGATAAGAATAATTTGATGCCATGAATTCACCAGAACCATATGTACTTTTTCAATAAAGAGAATATTTTACTTTTGAGGATATATTTTATAGTTGAAGACTTAAAGTTCTTGATATTTTAATAATTAGCTAAAGTTTGAAACAAGATCTACCATGTGCTAAAATTAACACAAATTTGCCTTAAACAAAGGAAACGGTAAGCTTTTCTTGGAAGTAACTTGACTTTCTTCCTTCTACTAAACGTTTTCATTAATAAGTGAAGTTTATTGCATTAAGAAAAGGTAGTTGCCACATGACGAGTAACTAAACTAGTATCATTTGGAAGATTGTGGAATATTTCATTACAAGTGGGATTTTATTAATTATTTTTATACTTATATAGAGTTGTTCTCCATTAAGAGATGAGTAAAGAGAGAGAGAGAGATTAACAATGGAGCAAAGGGAAACGAAGAGAAGGATAGTGTTAGTCCCAGTTCCAGCACAAGGGCATGTAACTCCAATGATGCAACTCGGAAAAGCTCTTAACTTAAAGGGCTTCTCAATTACAGTTGTTCAAGGACATATCAATCTAGTAAGCTCTTCGCAACACTTCTCTGGTTTTCAATTTGTCACCTTACCAAAAAGCTTACCAAATTATGAAATCGTGGGACTCAGACAAATTGAGTTTATGATAATGCTCAACAAAACGAGTGAGGCAAGCTTTAAGGACTGTATAAGTCAGTTGTTACTACAACATGACAATGATATTGCTTGTATCATCTACGACGAGTTCATGTACTTCTGTGGATCTGCTGCGGAAGAGTTCAAGCTTCCCAGTGTTATCTTCAGCACTCAAAGTGCTACAAATCATGTTTCACGCTGTGTTTATAGCAAACTCGATTCGGCCAAGTTCTTGATCGACATGGAAGGTACCCAAAACTAGCTTAAGAACCCATATTGAAACAACACGTTTCACTCAAACATGGTTTTTCATTTGAACTTTGCAGATCAAGAAATGCAAGAAAAGGTGGTGGAGAATTTGCATCCATTAAGATACAAAGACCTACTACCTTCAGGATTTGGGCCAGTGGAGCCAGTTTTGAAGATCCGTCGGGAAGTAGTCAACAAAAGAACAGCTTCCGCTGTTATCTTCAATACGACGAGTTGTCTAGAGAGCTCTTCTTTGTCATGGCTGCAACAAGAACTTGATATTCAAGTGTACGCATTAGGCCCTCTTCACATAACAGCTTCAACGCCTTGTAGTTTACTGGAAGAGGACAAGGGTTGCATTGAATGGTTGAACAAGCAGGAACCGAGGTCAGTCATATACGTAAGTGTGGGAACCGTAGCTCAAATTGAAACCAAGGAAGCGTTGGAGATGGCTTGGGGGTTGTGTAATAGCAACCAACCTTTTTTATGGGTCATACGACCAGACTCTATCCTTGGATCAGACGGGATAGAGACATTGCCAAATGAAGTCAGTACAATGGTCTCAGAAAGAGGATACATTGTGAAACGTGCACCGCAGATAGAAGTACTAAGACACCCTGCAGTGGGAGGCTTCTGGAGCCACTGTGGATGGAACTCAACACTCGAGAGCATTGTGGAAGGAGTTCCACTGATTTGTAGGCCTTTTCAAAGCGAGCAGAAGGTAAACGCAGCGTACATAGTAAGTGTTTGGGAAATAGGGATTCAGATGGAAGGTGAAGTGGAAAGAGGAAAGGTCGAGAGAGCTGTGAAGAAGTTGATTGTGGAAGAAGAAGGTGCAGGGATGAGGGAGAGAGCACTTGTTTTGAAAGAAAAGCTCAAAGCCTCTGTGAGAGCCGGAGGCTCCTCGTACAATGCATTAGATGAGCTCGTCAATTACTTGAAGACAAAGTAGAAATGCTGAACTTCATGTATTACTAGAGAACATTGATATTGAGTTATATAGATCTTGCAAAATTTACAGAGTTCATCGATTTAAAAAAATAAAAATAAAAACCAATTAATAACATCTCAATGTTTTTTTGTTTCCAAATACAGAGTTTTTTTCTTTAAAGACTCCAAGGCTTGATCCCACAAGCACACACGATCTTACGAAAACGTTTCTCCCACTTATATGACTAAACTTATATCTCAAAAATTTTTTTTAAAAGGAGTTTTTCTTTTTCTTTTCAAGCAAATAAACTTTTTACATAATGCAAATTTTTCTTTGAGTCACATCATAGTAAAAAAACTAATTTAATGATTAACTTTCCTACAACAAGTATTCATGAACCTTATCATTCATGATTACCCCTTTGAAAGAACCTGTAACAATTACATTTGTTCAAGTCTTTGAACTCTACCACTTAATCTCACGTCCTAAACTTTTGACATTTCCTGAAATATCTTAGCCTAATATGTCCTCATTGCCATTACTTATTGCAATATTCTTTAGTGATTGGGCTAGGCAAGACGGGACCAATTTTGGATCAGACCAATTCCTTTTCACTTATTTATTGAAGGTCAGTTTAATTTATTGATGATAATTGAACAGTTGATAGTTTGGTTAAAGTTCCCTTGCATTTCTCCCGCCGAACCGTTTCAACAAACCAAAAAAAAAAAAGAAAAGAAATTATCCCAAAAATTAAAAAGCAAAACAAAAATTTTCAATTTCCCCCGCTTCCCACATTTTCCCCCAAAATTAAATCTTCCCCGAGACGCTCTCTCTCTCTCTCTATCTTCTGCAAATCTGGCTTTTGTTTCAAGCGTAGCTTCGATTTCTCCACCCTGAAACCCTAATCTTATACATAGCAATGAAAGAGATGCTGGAGTCGGGTTTTCCTTCCAAGACGTTTTCGGGTGTTCGATTCGCTCTCGTTGGGTTCAATCCCGTCGATGGAAACACGGTATTTTTTGTTTTTTCCTTTGAGATTCGGGTTTTCCTTTTTAGGGTTTCGGATTGGTTCTCTGGTTCTAATCTCCCGATTAAAGGTTATTATTATTATTATTACTTTTTTGATATTTGGCATCCTCTCACTACAGTTACGGTCGAAGCTTCTGAGTGGTGGTGGTGTTGATGTTGGCCAATACTGTCAAAACGCTACTCACCTTATTGTAGACAAGCTTGTTTATGTAAGTCTAAATTTTTGTTTTTTTTTTGTTGTTGCTCTCTTCCTCGGTTTGAAAATTCTTATCATTTTTCTTCTTCTGGGGTATGATAGGATGATCCGGTTTGTGTTTCTGCTCGAAGCAGTGGGAAAGTGGTTGTCACTGGGTCATGGGTTGATCACAGCTTCGACGTTGGAATGCTTATTGATGCAAATTCGGTCAGTCTCTCTATGATTACTTAAATATATGAAACGAAGAAGAAGGAAGATTTCAGTAACAACGTTAATCCAAGGGTTTATCTTATTTTTATTTAATTTTTATTGCATAACTTGGCAGGTTTTGTACAGGCCTCTTAGAGATTTGAATGGGATTCCAGGTTCCAGGAGCTTAGTTGTGTGCTTGACTGGGTACCAACGTCAAGATAGAGAGGACATTATGGTGTGTGTTTGTTATTTGGGATTTGGTTAAAGCTGATTTTTCTTACTGTACCATATGAAAGTTGTTTTCTTTTTTCTTTTCTTTTCTAGACAATGGTTGATTTGATGGGTGGGCAGTTCTCGAAGCCGTTGGTTGCAAACCGAGTAACCCATCTTATATGCTACAAGTTTGAGGGTGAGTCACTTATAGACATTGGGGATATGTGTTCCTTTTTTCTTTTGGGTGGGGTGGGGAATAAACATCTGATTGGAGTCTTTCTTTCTTTCTTCTGAGGAGAAAAGTATGAGCTTCCCAAGCGGATGAAGAGGATTAAACTAGTGAACCACCGGTGGTTAGAGAATTGGTGAGAGGCATACAGGAGTTCTGTTCTTACTCTTTTTCGTTTTTCCTTTTCTCTTTATGTTTTGTGGATGCGATGCAGATTCTTACATAATGTTTTTCTTCTTTGCAGCTTAAAGAATTGGAAGCTCCTACCTGAGGTTGAGTACGAGATAAGGTAAGATTGAACACATCTATCATATATCTATCTCTATACCATAGTTGCTATTCTATAGAGTTGTTATAGTCTCTTATTTAAGTATTGGCATCATCAGAAATGGGTTTATGGATCCCATGCTCATTTCCGCTTGATTTGTAGCTACTATTCAGCAGCTGGTCGTGTCAACATGAAAAACATATACTCCCACTACAAGCTGACCATTTTCTCTTTTCTCAGTGGCTATGAGCTGGAGATGATGGAGGCTTCAGCTCGGGATTCTGAGGACGAAGCAGAAGATGCCTCTGTGAAGCGCGCAAACACCAGTCCTCTTGGTCTTAGGGTCGGTGCTGTGGCTCCAGTTGAAATGTCTAAGTCGGGAGGAACGGATATCCCGGTTGTTCAAACAAATCCAGGCGATCAGGACGGTTCGTCATTGTGTAATACGTCCAAGGAGAATTGGTTAACTCCGAAAAAGATGGAAGCCACGGTCTCTACTGATGCAGTTGCTGCTCAGCAGCATAATCATCAGGGAGCAAGCACATTTCAGAATACCTCTATTTATGCGTCCCCCGTTCCAGTCAACAAGACTTCTGAGCGAGGGACGGGCAGAGTCGAGACCGATGACTCAACATCTATTAACATGAGTATCAGAAGGCATTCTTCTCTAGCCACTTATTCAAGGGAAACGCTTCAGAGATCTCCAGAAACAAGTACCTTGGGAAACGAGCTGAGTGGCCAAAACTGTACCCTGAGAATAGATGACAGGGTCCTAAAAGCTTCGTCTGCCTTTAATATCTCTGCATCAAAATCAGGTTCTTCCGTGGAGAGAACAATACTCTTTGAGGATCTTGATAAGATTGATAAGTTGCGCGGCGAGGAGTCCCCTCCGTTGTTGCCTCAGGCGAAACTTTCAGATGGATCTGTCAGTAGCAAAGGTTCACAAAAGGTACACCACAGCAGCGAGGCAAGTATTCCACCACCGGCTAGTTTGTTATTTCAGGAATTAAGAACGGGTTCGCCTAAAGAAAACCTTAGGCCTGTGCCGAGCATTAACGATCCAGCTGAAAGGGGGGAAGTTGGCCATAAATTACCGGCGAGTGATTTAAATGTGGTACCCACGGAAGAGGCTATGTCAACTGCGGAGAATATCATTTCGAAATGTGCACTGGATGAAATACCGGAGAGATCATTGACTGAGCCAATGGCGGGGAATATCTTGTTGCAGGAACCAAGATCAGGCTCACCTAAACAAAACTTTAGGGTTGTGCCAAACACTAGTGACCACACTGAAGGTAGGGATGTTGCACATAAGTTGGACATTAGTGATTTAGCAACTAGGCTATTCAATTCAAGTGGTGTGTTAATGGAAGCTGATATTTGCAGTGCAGAAAATATTACTCTGAAGGGTGCATTAGATGAAGTACCTGAAAGATCCGTAACTGAGCCTGTGATGATGAGATCTAGCACCTCTCCTAGGTCGGGTTTAAATGGAATGAAGGATCAGGAGGAAACAGAGCTGCCCAAGAAGAAAACAGCTCCAAGAAAGAGTCTAGGCACCAGAGGCAGGAAAAAAAACCCCATTAATCAAAAGGGATCTATATACTTGAGCGAACCTACTCCAAAGGACGAGCACACTGATTGTCTAATCAAAGGAAAAGTTTCGGCGCCGGCAACAGATAATGGCAATCAGAAAGAGATAAGTCCTGTCCTAAATGCTGAGGCTGTACCAGAAATGGCAAAAAGTATTGGCTCAGAGACTGAAGCCCTTAAGAGGATTGACTCTGAAGCTAATCAATCTTATGTCCCAGGAGAGAAAGTCCATCTTGTGACCCAAGATATTCTGCAGGCTATGACCACGGAGGAAGCTGATGCAGAGGTGGAAATTACAATGCCAGAATCGGAGCTTACTGATGTTCCAACTAAAGATCCAAGCGATGGTGCATTACAATTAGAGGTCAATAAGAGTAAACGTACGAGGGAGGCTAATGTAGGTAAAAATAGCCCTCAAAGTGGGAAGAAAGAAAGTTCTTCTACAGACGAAGCAGGAAATTCTGGTGTCAAGAAGACCAAAAAATCTAGAAAAGAAGATGATGCCAAAGCAAAGGATACTGTGATAAAAGATATAAGGGATAAATCAGCGTACGAGATGGAGAACTTTGCATCGGAAAATAAATCTGGGAAGGTCAGTTCTGGTGAAGACCAAAGGCCAGTTGCGGGAGAAACATTAGTAAGAACTGAAACTGAAACTAATGATCCAAGCGATGCTGCAGTGCAATTAGGGGTTGATAAGAACAGTGGTAAACGCAGAAAGGAGGCCACTGTTGAAAAAGTTAGGCGTCAAAGTGGGAAGAAAAGAAGTTCATCTACAGTCGAATTTGAAAAGCCTAGTGTCAAAAAGGCGACAAATTCTAAAATAGACGGTGACGCGAAAGCAAACGTTTCTTTGATGAATGATATAGGGATTAACTCTGCAGAAGTGAAAGAGAATATAACAGTGGATAAGAAACCTGAGGATGTCAGTTCTGATGGAGCCCAAAGCCCGGTTGCGAGGAAACCATTAGCAAGAAAGGAGACAGCAGCCAAGTATCCAAGTAATGCTGCAATGCAATTGGAGGTTGGTAAGAATAAGCGTAAAAACAGAAAGGACTCTACTGTAGAAATAAGTAGCTTTCAGTAGGGGTGGGCATAATTCCCGTTCTGAACCCGTTCCTGAAATCTCATACATATCCCGTATTCCCAAATGGGATAAAATTTTAATTCCCGATTGGGAATGGGATGGGACGGGAACGGAAATTCCCGAAATCTCGTTTAAGAAAAATATAATATAAATATTAAATTATGAAGACCGAAGGATGATACCAGAAGATTATTTTCTTAAAACTTTATACGATTGAGTTTTATTATGATTTACAATATTTATATGGTTTATTTTATATTTAGTTTTTCTTGATTTAACTATGATTTTTTTCAAACTTTTAATTTATATGGAATATTGTTTAATGTTTATTATTTCATAATTTAAAATTTTAAACATATATGGTGTGATAATGAATTAAAAAATATATTAAATATATATAAATTTTAAATTGTTTTTAAATGGGAATTCCCGTTTCCATCCCGTTCTCGTCCCGTACTGTCCCGTTCCCGTCCCGAATGTTAAATGGGACATAAATGGGATAAATTTTGTATTCCCGATATTTCCGTTCCCGTCCCTTTCCCGACAAATCCCATCCCGAATTCCCGAATGCCCAGGCCTAAGCTTTCAGAGTGGAAAGAAAGGAAGTTCGTCTACAGTTGAAGTAGGAAAATCTAGTGTCAATAAGCGTAAAAAATCTAAAAAAGAACGTGGCGACAAAGCAACAGACACTGTGATGAAAGACATAGTGGATAACTCTGCAGAAGAGAAGGAGAACATTGCAGTGGACAATAAATCTGGTAGAGACAAAAGCCCGGTTTCAGGAAAACCATTAGCAAGGAAGGAAGCTGCAAAGTCAGCTAAATCGGGCACATAATGTAAATAACGTTGCTTGCGAGTCACGGAGGTATAAAAACTTTTACAACCTAGGTACAAAGTTTCCCTCGCTCACAAAGTCAATGAAAAATAACAACAATAATAATTATAATGACGATTTTAATATTACAAGGGTGAAAGATAAATGTTTTTGAATTTGTCTTAAAATCATCTACTGCCAAATTCTGTTATAGTAATCTGGTTGACCGTTGTGGATCCAGTTTTTGGTATAGCAGAAGATGAAGATGCGGTTGCAGTTTCGTAATAATAGTTAGGAAGCTCTGGTCGAGGAATTTGGACTGCGCTGCTTTTTAGCATTGAGCCCAACAACTCGGTGTTGGGTCTGCTTTCTGGATGGTCTTGCACGCAGCAGAGTGCAATCTGAATAGATCTTAGTACTTGTTCGTCCACTAACGAATCGTCTTTGTAGCGTGCATCTATCAATTGAAGTCCGTTGCCTTGGCTCCATATTCTCCATGCCTATATCAAATCGTAGGAGATTATAAATATTTATTTGATAAAATGACTTGTTATTAGAGAAAGAAGAGATGGAATTTGTAAAGGTAAGTGAGTGGGATAGTCTTACAAAGGCGAGAAGACTATCGCCAGGGTGTGAATGACAAAACTTGACATTTTGCTGTCCTGTAATAATCTCAAGGATGAGCACTCCGAAGCTGAAAACATCGGACTTTTCGGACATTGTATTATCCAAGGCGTATTCCTTGGACATATAGCCACTGTGATGTAAAGAAACACAAAAAAAAAAAAAAGGGTTCAAAATCGGAATGGTGAGTTGTTAATTTTCAAAAGGATTGACTTCTTACTATGATCCGACCACCCGCTGCGTCTGTGCCTCTGTCTGGCCGCTTTCTAAAATCTTGGCCATCCCAAAATCTGAAATTTTGGCGGTGAAGTGGGTGTCGAGAAGAATGTTGCTTGGCTTCAAGTCCCTATGTATAATGGGGCGATCTCTGAAGTTGTGGAGATAAGCAAGCCCTTGCGCAATCTCACCCATGATGCGGAATCTGTTTTCCCAGTTAAGGAACTGGCTTCGAGCTTCATCTAGAGAACACACACACAAAGTCGAACTAAACACAAATTCCAATTGCAGTTTTTAACTAGAAAAAAAAAGAAAAAGAAAAAGGCCACTAACCGAAGATATAACGATTCAAACTTGAATTCTCCAAAAATTCATAGACAAGAATCTTCTCTACCCCTTGGCAACAGCATCCTAGAAGCCGTACAAGGTTTTTGTGAAGGACGTATAAGATAATTCTTACCTCGTTCATAAACTCCTGCATCCCTTGAGATGACATATTGGACAACCTTTTCACTGCGACTTGTGTTCCATCCTCTAAGATTCCCTGTGATCACATAATAACATTTTCAACTTGTTCTACCCATTCCAAACATTAACACACATTCTATAACTTGTTACCTTGTAAACGATACCGAAACCACCTCGGCCGAGTACGTTGGATTCACAGAAGTTACCCATCGCCTCAACAATGGTGCCAAAGTCCATGGCGGAAAATGCTCTATCCTCTCCTGTTATTTCGTTCATCAGTATCTCAGTTTCACTTGGTCCTACACACACACACACACAAATTAGTAATAGTTAAAAGCCACAAGTAAAAATGGAAAAAAAAAAAAGAATGGCAAGTTGTGGTTACGTTGAGTATCTGCGGCGCCTCTTTTCAGTCGCTTCCAGAGGCAGAAGCAGCAGCAAATGGAGAAGAGGGCGAATAAAACAAATCCCCCCACGATGATCCCGATGACTAAAGGACTCAGATTTGCAGTTTTGTTTGTACTTGTTTCTTCAGCGGCCCCTGGAGAAACATTATCATTACTATTAGTCTTAGACAAACGAGATGGCGAATCCTATAATAATATTTTATTCTAACAATTCTAGTTGATCTCAAGTTTGTATGTTACTAACCCACATCTTTGGCCGCTAATTTCACATACAGGTCTCGGCCGCTGACACCGTAGTGCCGGAGATCGTTGAGCTCTCCAGTCCAAATCACACAACCAGGCAGGCCTTTGACTAGGACGTCCACATGCGCAAACGCGGTGCAATTACAACGCTTAAGGCACCGGTTCTCACATTCCGCTAACCCAACTTCCATATCTACAGATGCGTTCTTCGTATCCGGCAGCTTCATGTTCTTGAGCTGGAAGAACCTGTCGTCTCCATCGCAACTCAGTGGCGTCTTCCTCCGACACCCATCAGAATGAGACCCCGGCTCCCATCTCTTCTTGGGCACTGGTTCGAACCCCTTGGTACAGTTGCACGCTGTCGTTCTGTGCCCCCAACAGTAAGCATACGTCCCACATTTGTTGTAAGAAATGCACTCTAGACTAGGAGACCATGACTGGACCCATTCCTTTGATTCCGGTAGCCACGTGAACTGCGCAACTCTCCCTTTTCTTAGTGTCAATCTTGAGTAGTTTTGGCCGGTCAATACAACCGCGACTTTAGACTCCTCAGGTTTTCCCGTCCAATTTGTACTACTTTCTAAGTGTAAATCGTCCGGGAAATCACCAAACCAGATACCATCCCACGGATCGCTCCGGTAGATGGGCTTGCTGTTTCCAAACAATACAAAAATTTCGAAGAGCCCCGCCTGGTTTTTAAGTTGGAGAGAAAAGTACCCGCTACTGGGATAACCTGGACGGAACCATGTTGTAAGGGCTTTGTCCACTCCTAGCTTCATCTGCGGTAGTAAAGTATCGGTGGGAGAATCGAAACTCTGCCAAAGATATGTCTCCGGTTCGTTAGACTCTGACAACACCAGATTGCCATTGTCGAGAAGTGCTGCCACCATTTGAGATCTCACACCATCTCCAGTCAGATTCGTTGACCATAAAGTGGAATTGGTCTGATCCAACAACACCAGATTCTTGTTGGAGAACATGAGAGTTCCGTCCTGTCCAGTGAGAGGGTTATCTCTGTTCGCTACCCACAAAGGGGTTTTCGTCACGTCTTCTTTGTACCATATCCCTACATACCAATAACCCGATTTGGACTTAGACTCGAAGAAACCCAGCTCGAAGACATTCAGAGGAGAATACCTGCTTGAGCCTATAAGAATTTTGTGAGACAAAAGTGAATCAAGAAAAACAAGTAGATACATGGCGTAGAGGAAGAAGAGGAAACGCAAAACTCTCATCATCTTAAACAAAACGTTGCTAGCTTTAAAAAACAGTTGAGTTTTTCCATCTCTCTCGCTCATGTCATCTGCTACTTATATAACTAGCACGTAGTCACGTACCATGCATCTTCTCCCTAACGTAACTAAAAGTCTAAAACCAATTCTCTCTTCTAAGTCTACTCGGGTCCATTTTCCTGGTTTGGTTTTCAAATGATCTGCTATATCTGGTTCAATATTAATGTACCGCAATGTCTATTTCCGCTGAGTTGAAACTGGATCTCTAATTAATTTTCTTTCTTTTGCGAGTAAGCCTTTTAGTCTTGAATGTAAGCTTTTTAGCAGGAGAAAAAAACACACAATTTTTTTTTAGTAAGTATGCTTTTATTTTGTTCCAGTTATAACTAGGTTTGTGTGATCTTAATTCCTAAGTGTTGGAGGTGAATTTGACAACCTCCGGTTAGCCCGCCAGCTGTCAAGATCGGTTCGTATAGGAATGAATGAGGGTCCATACCATACCCATAAATAGGCCTATAAAAGAGAGATCAGTTATACCAATGGTGGAAGAATAGGAGATAGAACCACGTTATAAAGGTTTATTGACGAAGCCCATGTCATGCTCTTTGGAAAATTGACTGTGTACGAGAATGAAGGAGAAGTGATGGGTCGACCTAGTTAGTACCTACCACAGAGCCCATGCAAAAAAAAGTCAATTGCTTTAAGGCCATCAAATCTTTTTATATATTTCTGGGTCACATTTTTTTAATAATATAATTTAATTGGTTCGTTTGATATTTCTTTAATTTTAACTTCCTGTAAAAGTAAGTTGTATGATCAAAGTTTATGATTCATATTGAAAAAGTTCATAACAATAAATTTGAATGTTTTCATCATTCTTTTTAAACCAAATATCATAAATTTTATTTTTTTTAGACTACTAATATAATATATTGGTAATATGCATGCAAAATAAATTACTATCTCTTACACATATATTAGAAATTTTTTATGGAGTAATAAATTTGGAAAATGATTTTTATACAATTTTTGTAAAAAACTTATGATGTTTTAAAATTGCGTTCTCTTAAAAAAATATCTGGAATAATACTTCATAACTATAATTTTTTTAAAGAAAAAAATATGTCTAAACATAACAAAAACACCACTATAAAAAAAAGAAAGAAAGAAAAGTTAGGCACAGCACTAATTCACTACCTACCACCACTTTCTAAGTATGCTACAAATGAACCATGCTCTATTCACTACTTAAAAGTACATAATAAAAGGAAGATATTGATTATATAAAGAGTTCATCTCATTCATAAAATGAGAAAAAGAAAAAAAAAGAGGAGAGTTATTTAATTAGCCGACACACGGTTCCGATTTCTGTTATAATTTGGAAGAATAGTTGGTCGAAACTTTTTTGGAACAAACTGCTTTAATAACCAAAAATTCAAATTCTATTTCAATAAACCTTGTTTATTTGTTCATCCCAATTTTTCTTAAAACAACTGGGGTCCATCGTGGGATTATAAGATTTTCTTTATGCAAGAGGCAGCTCAGCGATGACCAGTGCCAATGCAACATTTTAAAATGTACTAGACAATTTTGTTTTAAAATATATATTTTATTACTTTTATTTAATATTATATATAATAATAATATAATAAAAACACAATATAATTTCATAGAAAAACACTATAAACAATTTGTAAAGACTAAAAATTGTTTCACTAAATTAATTTTGTTAAAACCTATTAATCTATTTTATCATAAACACTTTATTATAATTAATCTTATATAATTATTCATCAAAACTCAATTTTTTTTTTAGTTTTTACGTAACTATTAAAATACATACATATATATATATGATAAAGACAATGATTAATGTTTAATGATAATGATGGAAGAATATTAAAGAGGAGCAAGAGAAATCAAACTCACCAAAAATGTGAAAAAAAGAAAATAGATTGTCTTTCTAAAATCTAGTTGGAGAAAATAGATGATAATGATAGAAGATTAAATATGTGTTGTGGTTGTAGATGAAAAACAAAATAAAACACTAAAACATCAAATTTGATGTAATGTCACGCAAAATATAATGTTATGTTATGGTTAAACAACTTCCTTAGCCAAACCAAAACACATATTGGTGTTACTACTTTCAAAGCTTTAGAAAATTATACAGTCTTCAAAGTTTTTTTTTCTCCAATGAAACTTCTTTTATTTAAATCATTCAAGTGTTTAAAGTCATTTTTCATTTTACTCTTTTTTTTATATAGTTTTTTTTTTTTAAAGCCTACTAAACGTGGCTTTTAAAACAAAATTTTTATTGAATTTTTTCCTAAAATAATTTTTATTTAGAAAAGTTTTTCTTCTTTCCATCATAACTAAAACCTTTATATAAATATATATTAATTTTATCATAAAACATTTTTGAAAAATTATTCATTATTTTTTTTCTTCTTTTAAGATTCATACTAAATATCGTATATTGGTTCCTTTATTATTGATATCTAAAAGAAAAAAAATAGAAAAGTTCATAACTTATATTCATGAAATTAATAAAATTGATAAGTGTATAAAAGTTATAAGTTATAAGTTAGAAGGCATGAAAAATGATAAATTAAAACCAAGTGAAGTATTGCTGATTTTTTTCAATTTATTATACGTTAATACAGTTTTTAGTTATTAAACCAATATATGAAATAATAAATATAGATTAACGATCATTTTAAATTTCATATATTATTTTATCTTTAAGTATTTACATTTTTTTTATAAATTTGATAGTTGTTATTTATGTTAATAATTAAATACTTAAAATTATTTAATAAGAAATTAATATTAATTGTGATATGTTTTATAATAATTTGGATGAGTTTATCAAGACAAAGAATTGTCAGAAGCAACCTATTTGGCATTGGCTACTGTTTTTGCTCATAAAAAAAAAACTCGATGCCACATCAAGTATCAGTCTCTGACTTGGAACTTGGCTGTAGCAAGAACGTATTAGCGTCGAATCAGAATGGTTTGGTGAGAAACAAAGGGCATAATAAAGACATGCTGGAATAGAGAACCAAACTCTTGTGTGGTGGTGTCGGATGGTTTCCTTAATAAAGCAACTTCTATATACATCTAGGTTTGTTTCTTGTATCTATTCCTACAACATCTCCGATGCAGAAAATGGAATTACTGTCACTTAAATTGTTGAATCAAAAGGATGCAGCAAAGATTGTCTGGTGGTTGGCTACAGAGCGATAACAGAACGGTTGATGCGGAACCTGAGTTTGACCAGATTATATAGGGACGCAAAGCTAAGAACATGTACAAAAATGAAGATGAGGAAACTATAAAAGGATCTAGAAGATCCTAAATATTATTATCATATATTGTATATTAATTATATAAGATTATAATCATATTTGTATCTATTTAGTTTAGGAAATCTCTTTAGTATATAAACTTATGTAACCTTAATCATTATTCTTATGAGAGTGAATACAATTCTTCAATATCATAACTTCTCATCAACTCTAATATGGTATCAGAGCTACAATGATCTAACGATCGGTTCCGTTCCTATCATTAAGCTAAAAGCTTCTGTTTTTCATTCAAGCCTATGTGCCTCTGAATCCAAGCCAAGTGCTTCTAAAATTCAAGTTCATTATGAACCTCTGAATCTCAGCCATTGAGCTACTTATTCAAGTTTTCATAGACTTCTAAATCATCTTATTCTTACTTTACAAAAAAAAAAAAAAAAAAATTTTTTTCTATTTTTTCGTCCTTTTTTTTTTAAGTTACAACGCTTTTTAATCTCTTTTAAATTTTAAGCCATTTTGTGCTTCAACAAAAAAAAAAAAAAATTTTTGATTATGTCATAAAAAAGAAAAAAAATTATTTTCACCAAACCTCTTCACACATCAGCCATCTCACAAGTGACATTAAAACATTCTCACATCTCAACAAGCAAACTTCTCAAATCAATGTTCACTATCACACATCGCAAGTCAATCTCAAGTCTTTCATTCCGCTGCTACTTCATTACCATCTTGAGATTGAGGGGGCGTATAAGAGGATGTAGAAGATCCTAAATATTATTATCATATATTATATATTAATTATATAAGATTATAATCATATTTGTATCTATTTAGTTTACGAAATCTCTTTAGTATATAAACTTATGTACCCTTAATCATTATTCTTATGAGAGTGAATACAATTCTTCAATATCATAACCTCTCATCAACTCTAATAGAAACTGTGGTTTCACACAAGTTTGTCACTATACCTTTGGGACGGAATGGAAATACTAAAGGATGTTGACTTGTCCACTTCGGATTCTGCATGATTCTCTGCTACACGTCATGCTTGAACAGATCATGAAACTGTTCCTTCAAGAGCAGACCTTTACAAGAGTCAATGTGGTGCTTAAATTCTGTGTTAACTTGTTGTAAAAGCTCTATCATTTCAGCTTGAGGGCAAGCTGGGTCTTCGAATAAGATATGTAGAGAAGAGTCGGTTAGACTTGTAAAGAAGTAGTCTTATAGTATAAATATATGTCGAGTGGTTTATGCATCGGTGTGTGAGGGATAGTCTTACGACTATAGGAGAAAGAGGGACTCTTTGTCGAACCCTAGATTCTCGTTTGTGTTCTTGATTAATATATTGCTCTGTTCTTATCATTTTCATCTTAAACAAAACCATTTCATTACAAGTTTTTAGTTGATTGCTTAAGCATATATGAACCACAAAACATATCGAGGTGATTAACAAAAAAAAAAAAAGAATACTGAAACATGTTAAATGCTCTTTCGTAAACAACATTACGTTGTGTGATATATAAATAAGCTCCTTCACTATAGCTATTCTAAATACAGTATATTTCAATTTCTCCAGCTCAATGGAAAAGATTTCTATACATAATCTTAAACATTCGTCGATTTCATCATTTTTGTACATACAGACAATATGTAATTACCATAAAACAAATCTCTTTTATAATTTGATTATTACTACGATCTTTTTAATACCTGAAATTCAGTTAATTCAACTTTTTTACAAACCACACTTTTTTGTTGTTACTCAAATCAATTTTTACGTATTTATTTACAACATGGTCAACTATGAATTTGAAAACAAAATCCATCATTAGTAAAAAGAAACTGAATCAAGTAAAATATTCTAAAAAGAAATTTTCTTAAAAAAGAATAATCATTCTCATTGGTTTCATTGAAATTTTTTAGCTTATTATTCTCCTCTAATTTAATAGAATGGCTATATTTAGACTGCATTCATTACAACAATACTTTTCTCGAAGATATATATATATATATATAAAAGAAAAAAACAAATTCTCTAATCTATATTGAATTATGAGATCTGCTACTTTGTTTGTGGCTTTTTATGTCTTAGTTTCACTGGTTTTGAGTCATATTCAAGGTAATATGTCAACATCTTTTTAGTTTTTATTGGTTACTCGAAAAACTTAAATATTGATTACTATTACATTAAAAAAATGGTTTTGGAATAAAAAAAAATAAAGAAGAAAAAAGGTTGTAGAGCCAAGTTTAATTATAAAAGTTTCGATCTAACCAATATCTCCAAAATTTTAATCTATATTTAAATATTTTTGTATGGCTGATATCAAATGGTAGATGCGGAAGCGAAGCTGAAGCCACAAGTGTGTTCATACGTAGAGTCTCATAAATGATCTCTTTCAACTTGCAGTCCTTCAAAATGCATTGAAAGGTCAAGCATAAGCCGCAAGTTTCGAACAAAACCATTGAAATGCGAATGCGAGGACCCCATAGCCCCCCCCCGCGAAAAGGGCAAAGAACACGAACCCGTTCCAAAGGCAGCGATGGGAGCGTACGGTTGCAGATGTCAATATCATTGCAAAATTAATGCTTAAAAAGCTTTTCAATGCAAATGTCATGATACTCATTTTTACTTTAATATTGTTTCGTTGTTAAATTCTATTTATAATTAAATAAAAATAAACTATAAGATTTTATTTTAGCTTTGAGTATTAATTTATCCTAACGTGCATAATTATTAAAACGGAGATGATATAATTACTGATCAGAGAGGATGCTTGATTCTTTCAGCAAAATAGTCTTATAGAGTAGAAACAGACAAAAGATAAATTGTTTTAGTTTTAGAAAATATTTTTGATTTTTAATGTATTCATATTGGAGAATTTGTGAGATAGCCATAAAAAAAAAGAAAAATTAAAAATTTAACCCAAAAACTTAGATTCAAAGGTTAAGATTTTGCCACATGGATAGGTTTTGGTTATATAGTGAATTTAGTTTTTTTTTTATGGTTATGTAGCCTAATTTCTCTTCAGATATTTCTCATCAGAAGAAACTATTTTTAAAGCAAAAAAAATAAAAATAAAAAAAACAAAAAAACAATATAGTTTTATGAGATGTTTGAAGACTTAAAAAGATGTTCTTAAAATGTTAAGAAATATATACTAATTTTTAGGTAAGTTTATATAATTTTAGGAAAAAATTCATAAAGCTTTAGTAAACATCTAAAAATAATTTTAACATATATAAAATGTTTTTAAATGACTAGAAAGATGATTATAAATATGCTAAAATGATATACTAAATATCTATGAAATATTTGTAAACCTAAAATCTATGTTCTTAAAATTTTAAAAATTTTAAAAAGGATATACAAAATGTTTGAAATGATTTACATATTTTGTGGAGCGAAATCAATTTGGAAGAGTGAGAAATCATTGTCGTGCAGATTAGTGATGCATTGGAAAATATTTAATGTTTTGATCGGAGCAATCAATCAGTGTTAATAAGAAATATAGTTAATTTGCTAGAAAATAAAAAAATTACATCGTAATTAGTTAACTAACAAAGAGAAACGAAAAGCTGATTATACTTTTGAAATTTATTAAATTTGTTACTGTTTTCAAAGTTTAGCACATTTAATTGCTGTAGTACACATATTGTATTATATAAATGGTGTTGGAGAAGGAAAGAAATAGTGAACCACATGAAATTAAAACATACGTAGTCTTCATCATGTGATGTGAGGCTAATGAATTTTGGTACAAAATAAATATGACGAATTCGTTTTTAATCGACATAAAGAACCACCGAAGGTTTAATAGAATAAAGAAAAATGAATTAATGTTTTATGAAGGATTGGTTTTAACTTTCAATTTTGAATACTTCCCATTGAATCAAGCAACGCCAAACAAACATGTGAAAATGAAACGATAATTGCATATGAATATTTCAAATAGTTGGTGGTCACTTACTTTCGTTTCACTCCTCCTAGACCATTTACCTGTCAGTTTTCTTTGCTCTTTTCAATATTATAATTACAAATATGGAAGAGGGTGATTAAGAACACTTACGGTGTAAATATTTCAAAACAAACATGTATCTTTGTGACTGCATATACCACAAAATACAGTTGAACAAACATAGAGAAAATGGACCAAACATATTATTTACATAGCCTGAATTCATGAGATAGGTGCTCTTGCACAAACGATGATGCTTAATCACTCTTGCGCTTAGACTGGGACATGTCCTTGTCTGCCATAACAATTTGATACAAAATTCATCAGGCATTGTTACACTCATTAAAACAAACAGAGATGCAATCATCAGTCTTTTAGACTATGTACTAACTTTTTGCATTCAACCATTTTACTTTCCATGGAGATTGCAGACTGTCTTTCTCTTCCTACGCATGATCACAAATTCACTATTTAAAAACCATTTGCAACTCAAAACAATGTGATGCAAACATAATTACTACATCTAGAGAGCTTAACCTTAGCGCTTTGCTAGACTGGCTTTGCAGAGATGATGATTATGCGGGCATGGAAAAATTGTAACATGATAAAAGCCTAGAAATATCTATAAAGTAAATCAAACTAATGCAATATGATCAATTTTGGTAACTAAAGCTGAAATTGTCTGCTTATAGTTTTGTCGGAGAATCGGGACAAAAGTATTAACAGTACTTGAGTAAGAACATGGAATGTAAGAGCATAGAACATTCCATCTGAGGTTTTGTGGTTTTGAAAAGATGAACATCAGGAGAGTAGAATCTGAAGCTGTAATCAAAAATTTGCTTGACAGATACATGTATGATCGAAGAAGTGTACTTTCAGCAGAAAAAGGAAAAAAAATAATATAAAAGAGGATATTTTTTTTTTTCAAAAAAGAAACCTATGGTGGCTTTGTTCAGAGAGGTGATCAGACAAGGGAAGAACATGGCTCCACTTAACTTTCTCCTCTGTAGGAGATGCTGTTCGTTCGAACAACTATAAGTTTAGTCATGGTTTAGTCATGGTCTCCTAAACAGCTCATCAGCTCTCAGCCCTCGTATTTTGCATTAACTCATCAACATAATAAGTACGCTCCATTAACCAACTCCTCATACTGAATCCAAGAACACAAAATCAAAGATAAGTTTTTTTTCTAGTCAATATTTATAAATCCTTTTAAAAACCATGATTACTCTAGTCTCTTTTCATTCCTAGTTTAGAAACGACTTCTCATCAGCTCAGTCTTAAAACCGAACCAAGATCATCGTTATTGTGTTCGTCTTAAAACTGAACTATGATCGTCAGCAACATACTCATCTTAAAACCGAGCTCCAGTCATATTTGTCTTAAAATCAAATTATGATCGTCACCTTTTAGCTCGTCTTAAAAACTTGAGCGCAGCAACCACATGCGTCTTAAAATCGATTGTGTTTGTAATCTCACTAGACATGGTCGTCGACTTCGAGCAGTGATCATTGTCCATTCGTCTTCAAATCAAACCGTGATCATCATGTATGCTCGTCTTAAAAATATCTCACGTCTATTGAACTCACTCGTCATAAAATCGACCATCACTTCCTGACCAGTGTGATTTAAACACACTTTCTTAGGGTGCCGTGACAGCCAAAAAAAACTCATACTAAGGGATTAAAACCGAGCATTGAGTCTCGCATAAAGCCGAACACTAAGTCTCACTAAGCACTAAGTCTTAAAATATGTCGAGTACCGCGTCTCACATATACCCTTCAAGTCTTCAACATTTAAAACGAGCATGGTGTATACATCTTCCCACATTTGAGTGAGCATCACGTCTCACATACATTCTTTTTTTCACTTCAGTAATATTTTTGAGATTTTTTTTTTCATTTCAGATCAATCAACCAATCTAAGTAAAAGAATTCACATGAGCATCATGCCTCGTCCATCAACATGTTTATTTTAAGGAATTATAAGCTTTCATCAATAAGTTGAGTTTATCTCGCAATTCAACCACACTTTTTCCATCATCCTCTCAAGCTTCAAAGTTTTAGACTCTAAACTTTATAGCAAGTTAAGCCAATCTCAATTCACGTCGAGCTGGTTTTTCTTTTTATAAAACTGTCAATCTCATACAACTTTCATTTAGCAAACTAGAGAATCCCATTATTCCTCATAAAAAATTCTTCCTAAATTAAGATCGGTCAGCTCCAAACCCTAGCAGCTAATCTAAAAAGGAAAATCGTCAGAAAGAAAAAAAATCATGTAAATAAAGGAAAACTAAGAAGAAAAAGAAAAAAATGACAACCTAAAAACTTGTATAAATAGGAAGACATATTAAGACAAAAAAACATTTAGAGCTTTCTACACAAAATCTACTATTTTCTAAGAAACTATAATTTTTTTTTAAACGAACTTTTGTACAAATGACTTGACTTTTTTTTCTTGATGATACATAAACACCTTTTCATAAGATTCACCTATAATCAATGAAACTAATTTTCATCTTCCTATCATAAAAAATTTCTGATGATCTAATTTCTTTATAATTGTGGAGCTATAAGTTCATCAACACGATATTCTCTTAAACCTAAATTGAACTCTTAATATTTTTAGATGTGAGAGATTATATTGATATGTGTCAGGCAGACTCATATGATCAGTTTTTATATCTTGGATCCCCCACTGAAAACATTGATATATTATGATCTGTCTGTCAAATGGAGTTAGTGTTTGATAAGTTGGTTGTATGATCAGAAAAGGGTTCAAGTTAGTTTTAATCCACTCGTTTTCACTAGTGGGCTTGCTTATAAGTTTGTGAGACTACAGGATGTCCGCCAGGCCCAGATTGACGGACAAGGCCCAATGTCAAAGAGTTGTGACTTTTGGGGGGGACTTTTGTAAGGTTATACAGGGTTGTGTGAACTCGGACAGTCCATTCATTCACATGGTTGTGAATTCTTGTTGGTCTCCTCAAACCAGCTATCACTGTGTCTGAAAAGATTGATTAGTTGCTGCTCAAAGATGAAATCGTTTCTCTCCGGCTCGATGATACAGCGGCTACGAGATGCAACAAGATGTCAAGCCTCTGGAGATGGTATTGTTTCACGATGACAAACAAGTGGATATCCTTTACTCATAATGTCAAGGAGAAGGCGCTGCTGTCACGACTGGTTTCCATCCACAATTGTGTATGACCACATTCTTCTCCACCTCGCACTGGACCTCACTTCAAAGTCCATATCCAACCCTGATCACTCAACCCTGATAAGATCTTTGCATCGAGATCTCGAGACCAGGCCATAAACTGTCCCCACTTTTACCTTCAATCTCCCCAATCTGCCACGTGTCACCACCACCACCCACCACCGGAATATCTCCTCCGGAGCCTCCTCCAAGATACCCAATACTCATCTCCTCCAACCCGTACCCGTACCCGAACCCATAATCCAACCCACCACTTCCACTTCCCAACGCCAGAAACGGTGCTCCATCGCTCTGCCCACTCAACAAATACGCGAAGCTTCCGTAACCTGAAACTACATTTGCATCGTTCGTGACGGTTCCTTGGTTCATCGGTTCTGACCCGTGGGCCGTGGTGATGACGGAAGAAGAGCAGGAAGAGGAGCTGGCAGTAGTGGCGCTGGAGGAGAAAGAGCGGTTGCGTTTAGAAGAGCTCCGGCGAGTTCCACCGCCGACGGGAACGTCGCGGAGTGTGCCACCTTGAGTCCAGTAACGGCGGCAGGATTTGCAGAAGTAACGAGGCTGTAAGAGGTTGTAGTTGTTGTAGTAACAGAACTTGGTGATGATGGAGTTGCAGCGTGGACATGGTAGTGGCTCGGCGAGATTCGGCGGTGGGTAAGCCGCCGTTGAGCCCTGAAGTCGGGCGGGTCGGGTTTGGTTCGACTCCGAAGGCATAAGTTGAGAGATGATGAGGAAAACGACAGAGATTTGTTGGAAGTGAGAGAGAGAGAAAAAGCGAAAGTCAAGGGGATGTTGTGGGAGTGGCGATGTGGGTTTTATATAGGCTAGATTAGTCCTGGGTGTTCGGGTATCCGTTCGGGTTCAGATCGGGTTTTCGGATTTAGCCTCATAGGATCCATTCGGGTTTTATAAATTTTCGGATCGGATATGGTTAATAATTTTTTGGGTTCGGATCTATTTTGTAATACCATACAAGTCTCATTTTATATCCAAAGTCAATTCGGATTCGGATAATATCACTTCGGTTCCGGATATCTATTTTAAAAGTAACATATTTTAATTAAAATACACATAAAATTAAACTATAGAACTAATAAAATCTTCTTAAACATTATAAAAATATGACTGAACTCATTCATCTTAAACAAAACAATAAAATAAGTCATAAATTTGAATTTTTAAAATATTTGAAAATAAATAAATTATACAAAACTATGTAAAATTGGTTTTTTCGGGATACTCGTTCGGGTTTCGGTTCGGTTCGGGTATTACCCAAAATCCGAAATACCTAGCTCTAAGTCCCATTTGATAATTTTTCTAAACCCAATTCGAATCGGATTCGGATATTTCGGATCGAATCTGGATATGGGTTCGAGTTTCGGGTATTATGCCCAGGCCTAGGCTAGATTTTTGTTATTATGCAGTTTTAATTTAATTTGAATTTTTTTAGTTATATTTTGAATCTAGTTAGAAAAATGGTTGGTAATGGAGTTAGATTTTTTCTTCTTCTTTCCTATAATTTTAAAATGAACTGAAGGTGGATTTTTTTAAAAATATTTATGAATTAAATAGTGATAATCATGGAAAATAGGTAAAATCAATCCAATTTTAATTTTTAAATCCAAATTTCATACATAAATTAAAATAAGTTCGTGAAATCTAATATTGACTTTGACAGTATTAGTCAACTGTTATATTTTGATGATTATGCAGTCAATATGACATAAAAAAAAAATTATTTATTTAGCTTTGATATTATGCGTTCGAAATCTAATATGATTTTAGTTTTATTTAATCAAAACAATATCGTATTTCTTAATTTCTACCACATAGACTATACATTCATAAAATTTTTGACAGTTGATTAAAAAGTTTGGTTAATTTTTCCGTGATAGTCACACTTTTTCTCGGGGTATATATTTATTGACTAAAGTTTGGTTAGTTTGGTTGATTTTCTCTTTTTCCCAAATCGATGCAAATCCTCTGTAATTATAGCGAATAGACTTATAGACTCATGATGGAAGTTACATATATCTGTACCCATATACACCTTTTCGTAGTAAATAAATGAGTCGCATACAAACTTTCATATCACACTGCTTAACCATATCTCTTACTTCAATTTTCTTTTTTAAACATAAAAACACCAATGGATTTCTATAGGCTATTTTGTTTTATATGTTATTTGTTCGTATATTGAAGTTTTATGGACTGTTTTATGTCAAAAGTATATATTACGGATGAGTTATAATTCTTCCGGCTGAGTTATAAGACCTTGACGGCTGTTTATTAAAGTAATGTACATGATGAGTTATGAAAATAAATATATTTAATAATTATGTTAAAATAAAAACGTCGCATCCGAATAAAATATAACTAATTCATTTGACGATGATGTATATGAGAAAATTGAAATCATATTAGAAAGATATATTTGTAAAACTTCATTATTGTCAAAATAATAACCCGATTAAATAAAAATTGATTTTTACAGTAAATAATAATGAGAATATTGACTAAATTGGAAACACGATTCACGAAAAGGTAATATATGCACTTCCAAAGTTCTTAATTTTTTCTCTTCCCAGGCGAAGCATCCGAAACGTCGTGTCGTTCTAGAAGCGACTTTTTCGCACTCTACATAATTACTTATGATTTTTTCTCTCTTTCGTGCACCAAACCCTTTTACAAACCCATTTTCGTCTCAGACAATACATCAACTGTGGTAAATGGACGCATCCGGTTCCGGTTCTGGTTCCAAGAAGAGCAAGTCTGTTGCAGATGATTATCGTGTGAAGGTGATGAGCGGAACACAAATGTTGAAAAAGGTAATCGATATCATAAAGGCTATAATTAGAGAGAGAGAAGAAGCACACGAGTTGGATAAAAAATTCATCCAAAAGCTAGCGGAACGAAATATGTTAGAGAGAGTGAAGAAGCTTGGATTTAACATCGACAAAGAGATCCGTATGGTGGACGAGGAGTACAATATGGTGGTTATGGCGATGGGCACATGCAAGGTGACAGAGTTTGATTGGAATGAATTTGGTGTCTCGGAGGATACGAGCTCAGATGATGAATGAAGAACGCTATTACGTAGTTTAGGTCATGTTCGTTTTTTAATCTGGATGTACTATTGTTTGTTTTTGAATTTATAAAAAAATCTGAATGCAAATTATCATTGATGACAAAAAAATGTTTCAATTAATTTTTTATTTATAGTTATACTAGTACAAAATAAAAAAAATTAAAATAATTAAATATCAAGTTTAGATTTATAATTTTAATAAAAATATAAATTTTCATAATTGTAATATCAAAATTTTGGCGAAAAAATGGATTTACAGATTTAAAAGAAAAATGCAGAATTATGGTTTGACAGAAAAATACAGATTTGTCGTTTTCGCGGAAAAACATAGATTTGTGGTTTTAGCGGGAAAATGCGGATTTGCAGTTTTGGCGGGAAAATGCAGATTGCGGTTTTGGCAGGAAAAATACGGATTCACAGTCTTGGTGAGAAAAACATGGACTTACGTTTTTGACAGAAAAATACATATTAGCGGTTTTGGCATAAAATGTGAATCTGCGGTTTTGCAAAAGAAAATAGGAATTTATGATTTTTGCGGGAAACACGAATTTGCGATTTAGATTGAAAACGTGGATTTACGATTTTTGCGGAAAAATGTGGATTTGCGATTTTGGTGGAAAAACCCGAATTTACAGTTTTTGCGGGATAATGCAGATTTGCAGTTTTAATTATTATTTTTTGGAATTTATTATTTTCTATTTTTTTAAAAAAATACATATTTATTGTTTTAATAAGAAAATAACATTTTTGACATGATATGTCACGATTGCAACATGAACATCCCAACAATACTACGCTGGACAAGTCGTTGAATTATGCCCAACTTGATTACATCTTGAACATGTATGTTGCTTCCTAGGGCGTTTATTTCCAATAGCAGCTTCCAACGATGATTTAATCCTAATTTTCTTGGGCCTTCCTGGCGGGTTTACAACAATCGGGGGTAGACACGGTTGGTTAATTATAGGTTGAGGAACAGGTCTCGCCGTATCTGAAGGCATGATTGGATCAGCGTATGCTCTAACCAAACGGTCGGTCGTGTAGTGAGGACTGCACATGCCTATACGAGACACACCCATATGCTCTGCAGCTGCGATTGCATGGATGCATGGTATTTTTTCGTGGTTGAAATGACGGCAAGTGCAGCTATTTGTATGCACATTTACAACCTCCACCAAAGTATGAGTTCCATTTGTGACCTCTACACGTGAAGCATCAATCGGTTGTACATCCAAAAGTCTTGCTGCGGAGACACGGCGCTAGTAGAGAAAAAAATAAACAAATGACGTTAAGGCTGATTTATGAAAATAATGTCTGAGTTATGTAAACGAGTACAGCTGAGTTACCTGTAACAGTTTTTCAACACCGCGTGAGAGCGTTGTGTGCTGCGAGTTTGCATCCTCTCTGCGTTCAGCAAACCATCTAGTCATCATAAGCCGAATCGCTTCTAACAGTCGAACTATGGGAAGACTTCTAGCACCTGACAGTGCATTGTTCATTGATTCCGCTATATTCGAAGTCATTAAATTGTATCTGTTACCCGGGAAATGAACACGCACCCACAGTTTGACATCAGCTCTTTGGAGGTATCCATGCAGTTCAGGATGTGTCTCTGCAATTTCATTGAACGCATCATTGAAATCAGCAGTCCTAAAACACTTTGCCGCCTGTTTCACCAGACGGAACATATGTTTTTCTTTGAATTTCACCACAATATTCTTATACAGATGGTAAGTGCAAATTCCACGAGAAGCCGACGGATACAGCTCACCAATTGCTTTCCCTATTGACTTATGTCTGTCCGATATTATAGCAAGATTCCGGTCGTCAGGAATAACAACTTTGAGTTGCATAAAAAACCACCGCCAAGACTCATCATTTTTGGTGTCAACAACACCGAAAGCTATCGGAAAAATCTGAAAATTGCCATCCTGAGCTAGCGCTGTTAGGAGCATCCCTTTGTAACTACCATGTAGAAACGTACCGTCGACAACAATAACTTTGCGCATGAATTCAAACCCAGCAACACTCGCACCAAAAGAAAGGAACACATATCTGAATCTTGAACACTCATCAATTTGGAGTTTTGCGACTGTACCCGGATTTGCTCGTTTTATCATGTATAGATAAGAAGACAATTCTTGGAAACTACTCTCATGAGTCCCCTGATCGAGCAGCCTTGCGTGCCTTAGCGTCCTATATGACTTCCAGTAATCCATCTGTTCAAACCAGCATAGTAATAAATCAGCCGAAATATATACCTAACTCCACCATAAAGTAACTATAAGTCAGCCATATGTATATATAATAAATCCGCCATAATGTAATTATAATACAGCAATAAGTCAGCCATAAAACACTATATAAGTCGGCCGCATACAATCTCTTACTTTTATACCAAATATCTTATTTATGAGTACTCCGACGCTTTTAGGTTTAACGGAGAGACCAACGTCACCAAGATAGTCTCTGTAGAGATCTCCTAGAATTTTATATGTTGATTGTCGTGATCGACGAGAACGTTCCGTCACAGAACATGTGTGTTCTGAATCGTATATACGAACATAAAAATCTGGTTCATCAACATCCTTTGTAGATGCACGAACTTTCCAAAGACAATCATCCAACCAACACTTGATAACCACTACATTCTTCTTTGATTTTGGTACCCTAAAATCAAATCCATCCCTTACTGCAAGAAGTTTTACTACAAGCTCCAACACGTCTTTGTTCCTGTATCGTTGTCCTACAGCTAGGTGTAGGGAAGACATCTGCAAACTTAAAGCTTCCAAAGTCCCTTTTGCGCCGGTCGTTACAACTGCCGAATTCCCTATTGATCCGGTCGTCTCACTGTTGTGAGGACTCTTCTTTGGAGTCAGATTTGGTGTCACGGAAATATTGATGATAATTGAACAGAATCTTTATATATAAAGAAAGGTTTTCTCTCTTCTGGTGCTACCACCTCATCAAAAAATAAACAGCACACATTTCAATTGTCATTTATTAAAATGACACAACGTTCAACAACAGTAAACAACAAAATGTTTTATATCAAAACATAAAAATTACATGTTTTTTTATGTTTACCAAGAAAAACACAAGAAATAATCAGATGTTAAATAAAAAAATAAACTATATGAAATGTAGATTAAAAAAAGAAAAAAAAAAAAGTAAAAACAAAAAGAAATTATACTAAAAATATAATATTCAACATAAATATAAAAATTACCAAAAAGAAAAACTAAAAATAAAAATCTTCTTTATATATAAACAACAGTAAACAACAAAATGTTTTTTATCAAATATAATAACTACACGCATTTCTCCTTACGCCACCTCATAGAAAAAAACACCATACATTTCGATTGACACATACTAAAATGGAACATTATTCAACAACAGTAAACAACAAAACGTTTAATATTAAAATATAATAACTACACATAATTTTTTTCTGGTTTTCTCTTATATATAGATAAAGAAAAATTGTATCTTCTCTCTATAATATTTAATAAATAATGTAATAAAAAGAAGAGCACAACGAATAATCAGACATAAAATCAGAAAAAATTAACTATAAGAAGTGAAGATATAAAGAAAAACAAAAAGAAAGAAAAGATAAACAAAAAATTGTACTAAAAATATTTTAAATAAATATAAAAATTACCAAAAATCTAAAAAAACAATAGAAAAATTGATTATAAAAGCAAAAACGAAAAAATTAAAAAAGAAAACTAACTATATATAATTGTATAAAGAAAAAAAAATCAGTAAAAAAATTAGTCATAACCCCGTGCGTAGCGCGGACCACCCCTAATCCCATAATAAATTTCATCCAACAATATTTTCTCTTTCGGGTGAAAAAAAAATCCTCAACAAGATCCTATTTTTTCTGGGTTTTTTTTTCTCTTAAAACATCCGTTACTCCGATAACAAGAAAAAAAAAAAAAAAAGATCAGTAAGAAGCTTCTACTAAATCAGTTGATTAATAATTAAACTGATAGAACCATTTTGGCACTTTCTACCGTAAATAATGTCACAGAGCGCAACTGCATATAATAACAAATCTCACAACAGAGAATCAAAAGTTAAAGAAAACAAAAAAAGCTTCGAACTTTATAACTTTCATGGAGATGAAGTCGCCTTCAATCCCAGGATCGCAGCGCACGTTAGCGGCTGCGCGGGAATCCTGAGGCAGCTCAACGAGCCGCCGGGAATCGCCGAACAGTCCGGCTGCGGACGCTGAGAACCCTTGCCGGGAATACAGTTTCCGGTGAAGTCGAAGCCGGCGCTGACTCTCGAGCA
Organism: Iljinskaea planisiliqua; assembly: GCA_900108845.1. Taxonomy (NCBI): domain Eukaryota; kingdom Viridiplantae; phylum Streptophyta; class Magnoliopsida; order Brassicales; family Brassicaceae; genus Iljinskaea; species Iljinskaea planisiliqua. Next base: position 5,191,508 of record FNXX01000010.1, on the reverse strand, counting down.
CTCGGAGCTAAACCCGGAGAAGAAATTGAAAGCAACGGTGAGGTTTATGAGATTCCTCAAAGAGCAGACCAGATCAGGGAGATCACCGGAGAATTTGTTGTGGGCGAGGTTCAAAACTTCGATCTCCGACAAGCAAGAGATCGTGTCGGGGACATGACCCATCAAAGAGTTGTAACTAACATCAAAGACTTCAATGTCGGAAAACAAACCGACCGATTCCGGTATACAACCGGTTAACTGGTTATTCAAGAAGAGAACCTCCTTCAGTTTCGAACCGGATATGCCGAAACTCGTCGGGATTTCGCCGGAGAGTTTGTTGTTGGCTAGATTAATCACCGATGCAGATGAGTATCCGAGATTCCGAGGGATCTCTCCGGTGAACTGGTTGTTGTTGAGGAGAATCGCGTCTAACTGTTTGTTGAAGAGATTCTCAGGAATCGAACCAGTGAAAGTGTTGAACCGGAGATCGAGGTAGATGAGGTTTGGGATGTAGATTGTGACTTGAGGGAAAGAACCTGAGAATCTGTTGTTGCTGAGATCGAGTTCTTGAAGAGAATCTAAGGCTCTGAAAGAATCTGGGATTTGGCCGGAGAACCTGTTGCTGTTGAGATGGAGGATGGTTAAATCTGAGAGAAGCGAGAGGTCTTTGACAAGGGAGCCTCTGAGATTCGCCTTGTTTAGATCTATGGCGATCACGGAAGTACCAGCACAGTATATCCCTTTGTAAGAACAGACATCTTCACCAACCCATGTCTTAAGAACACTAGATGGGTCCTCTGTAATGGCGGTTTTCCAGGATTGAAGAGCCTTGTAAGCTGCATTTGTCTGTTGCTTTGGAGCCGAGCCAGGATCGGAGTTAGGGTTTCCGCCGCCGCCGCCGCCCACCCAAACGCCACCGTCGCCGATTCCGACTCCAATGCCGTAGTCTCCAACGCATAAACCCAGAGACAGAAACAAAATCAGTAGCTGAATAAAGTTGTTGCCTTTCCTCTTCCTCATCATGTCTTCTTAATTTGAAACTGGACCGAACTCAAGAAGCTTGATTAAAAAGTTGCTGTCTTTGTTTTTTGGGGGAATGTTGAAACTTGGAAAGAGAATGAAGCATGAGATGGTTTTGTTGAGGTTTCTTACAAGACAAAGTGTGGTTGAAGCATTGATTAATGATGAGTGAGTAAGGCTTTTGTGGGGGCAGAGGTTTTATGGACTTTTGCTTCTGAATTACTGTTTTGTTTTCGACTTTTCATCGAAGGCCTCGTGCTCTAATTCATCTTTGTTTTAAATTAATACTTTATAATACTCGATGACACTACTAAACATGCTTAGCTCGCGAGTCATAAGCTATGACGTAGGTATGACCCCCCCCCCCAAAAAAATGTAGCATTGTGGTTTGTGATAACGTTAACGTACAATATTGAACAGTATTGTAGTAATAGAATCTACTAGGGTTGTGATTTTCAAGTAATCCGGTTTTGGTTTCGGATTGGTTAATACATTTTTTTTGGGAGATTTGTTTTTTTTTAATTGGTTCTGATTGGTGATACATTGTATTACACTTGAGTTACAATAAACGTTATAATTTGATGTAATTTGCAGTAAAAAATATGTGGTAGAAATGGTAGATTTATGTGGTAATTTTACCGTAGAAATATGAGTTATCATTTTATTAAAATAATTCATTTTACCAAAACGAATTGAAATAAAATATGGCTCTGTTTAATTCAGTTATTAAATAAGTTTTAAACCCAAAAATATCTTAAATTATTATAGTTTAAAGTTAGTTAAAATTAAGTGAATTTGCTTAATTCCATTTTTTTGCTTCATGTTTTGCATAGGTTTTTGTAAAATTTTGTATGCTTCAATATATGTGATTCAGAAAAAGTTGAAATTTTTTGAAAAACTAATCAGTTTAGATGAAACAAAGCAAAATGAACCAAAACTCGAATCAATTTTTAATATTTTTCTGATCGGTTAAAATCAAATAACCAGACTGAAACCAACAATTAAATATCTCTATTCGGTTTTATTTAAAAACTACCTTTCAAATTTTAATCGCAAGCCAAGAATAAGCTATAATTTAAAATCATCTTCACACTCAGTTTTTGTGATTTATCATTTTGGGTCAAATAATATAGTGAATGTTAACGTAATAATAGTATTTCCACTACCATTCCTATTTAATAGTAGTTATCAGTCATATCAGTTGTTTTTTCTTTCATTCCACCAAGAATGTGAAGAAGTGAACCACTGTTATTGTCACCGACGTTAAAATAAACACTGTTGCGAATTGTGAACAATTTCATAGATAGAAAATAATAAAAACGACAAATTTCCATATAGTCGTTTACTAATATAATTAAATACATATATCTTAAGAGGCTTCTGAGTGTGAAATGTAGAGATTGTGTTGACTTTGATCGCCTCACATGGAGGGGGGACACCAATAGATTTTGGGAGGAGTCATCCATTTTTAATATTCAAAATTTATCAAAATAATTGTGTATTAAACAAATATAATAATTTTTCACCCATAATATCATGTCTCTTCCTTTTGTGCAACAATATTATGTCTCTTAGTAGATAAATTGTGATTACTTCATTTGGTATAGTATATTATACTGTGTTCAATTCAACGAAATATTCATCTAAATATTCAAATGATTAATTCGCATTATTCATTTTTCTCATTATTATCTTCTTGTTTTCCTTGTAATTACCATTCGAAATCTATTAATCACACATCATATATGCATCTCACTTTATCTCATTAGTTTATCAGATATTTTCCTTTGCTCAAGTCGAAAATGCAAAAGGCAAGTGCAACTTGGAGTTTGACTCGGACGTAACGCAAAACCAGAGGTCAAATTTACTAATAGTATACGTTTAGAATAATAAACATTGAATCTCATCCACACAGCTATCGACGATATTCAACAAGAAGACAATGTTAATAAATATAAGGATATATATATAAAAAAATACTTGAATGTAGCTAATGGACAAACAATCGTATGTTTCTTATATCTGGGTACACAACATATGTCTCAAAATAAAAACAAAAGAATGTTAAAAAGTAATATTGTTAAGCAAAAAAAGAAAAGTATTTGAATCTAGCATGAGGGTACATACAATCGTATCAATCTAATGTTTGGATATCCAAGCCGCCAGCTCACTATCTCTAAATAAAAACAAACAGAAGTATTGTTGATAAAGAAATTTGATATTATAAAAATAATACAAAATAGATGTGAATATCATTAATGTTAAATAGATTTGGTCCCCTAGTATTTGTGTGTGATGTTTACATATTAATAAATAGGTTTGGTTATAACGCACTGAAGATTAAAAGTATAGTGAACAAGTAATTAAGCAACTGCAACAACAACAACAAAAAGGTGTATAACACACAAGAGAAAGCAGTCAATGGATCAAAGATTTAGCTAAGATAATGATCAATGAACAATCAAATAATATAACCAAGGGTTCAAATTAGGCACATACATTTTTTTCTATAATTCGGAGTAAGAATGACATAATTTACAATTGTTACACCAACATATTTGAAGTGAAAATATAAGAAAATGATAAGACTAAACTTTTAAATATGAATCTTTAGTAGTGAATAAAATAGAGATTAGCCGACTCTTCTGTCGCAGCCTGAAACGTGCTTTTCACGACTTTTATAATTTATATACTTACAAATATCTTTTGGATAGATGTGGCAGTCCGTTCTTTCAAAGTTTCTCTGAAAAAATGCGAAGACTATGAGACAATAGAAAATCATTTATTCTGTTGTATTTCTTATTGTCGCAAACATTATATATATAAGAGAGAAAGCATATCTAGTTTTCTAAACTAGCAGTATCTTATTACACAATCACCATAACACATGTGATTTACCGTGATTTAAGATTTATTCCTAATCATACTCTCAATAGATACTAAGAGTTTTTTTTCTAACCATGCATGTGAAAAAATTATAACGGTTTTCGAATAGCCGTTGAGAGACGATCTTTCATGTATAGTTTGAAAAAAAAATGAGTTGGCAGAAATAGGAAAGTGCGTGTTATACTAAACAAAAGGAGAAGAAGTTAATTATTTGATCAAATTCAAATTTTCATTTGTGCTATATATATAGCTACTTCACTCCCCTCGACAAAGGTAGAAAAAAACATGAAGTCTTGTTTTTATTAATTATTTTTAGTAGTTTTATTATACATTAAATCAACTTTTCAGCTAATATCTTCATTCTTATTTGCACTTCTTCTTCACCTTAAAATTTAATGCTGCACATGCAAAAGAAACTAGGAGAGAAATATTCCATAATTAAAAGATATGTAAGTAAAAGATTAACAAAAAAAAAAAGTAAGTAAGAAAATTACTACTTTATTTTAAAATAATAAAGAAATACCAGTTACAATCAAATTTTGGACCAAGGGGTGCAAATAAGGTAATAATACCACACAACTGAGGCAAAGTGGCAAACTTGCTGGGATTAGCTGTAGTCATTGCTGCTTCAGTTGACATAATTTCACAATCTTCAAACGTTTTAACAGCACGGTTCCACGTTGTCTAAGCCCTTGCAGCATCGTGGTCATGTCGGTATAACACCTGGAAAAGCATAAAGATACGCCAAACACGGTTTTAAAGCATTTTGTTGCTTCTTCACACGCCATTAGACTATGCACTTGTTGTGAAGTTAAAATGGTGATTACAACGACACATGCTATTAGGACTGTTTTGCCCATTGCTGTTTAATTGATTGCCCATTGAGATACCCTCTCGCCCGATTCAACAAACACATCCCCATTGCATTATATCTGCCTATGATGCACTTGTTAAACATATTGTTTAGATTATATAACCATAGTTATGTATGTTGTTTGTATTGCTCAATACGCTAGTTATATGCTTAAGAATATTTTCCGTATCTTTTGTAATTCGTTTTACTAAATTTTCGTTTGCATTATGAACAATATAATGTTGTCTTATGTTACCCACTTTTCATATTCTGTTCAATCTGTTTGTTTTTGCTCACATCAGACTTTAGACTTTTTGCAATCACATGATTTAGTTCCACGTTTTCTTAAAATTTAAGATATAAAATTTTCATCGGTTATATGATTCTGTTTTATAATTACATTTACTTTCTTATTATATTGGTGGATATTTGAAAATATATTCAATAACCATTTAGTAATGAGTAATTTCTACTCATTATTTATTTGCTATTGGTCATTACTTTTCAGCTCATTACTATATTGTGATTTACAAATAACATACATCGACCATCAACCATGCGGTTAATAAACTAGTTCGATTATAAAAACTAGCTTTGATATATTATATTTCTCATAACACGTTTCCCTCACCGTTAATGTTTAATCAAGTCCAGCGATAATTTCATGAAGCTAGTCTTATTTACAAATATAAAAATATAATCGAGACATAAAGTTACTTATTTAATCACTTTTTTGTGAGCATTATTATACCATAGTGACTCAGTCTTCGGTACTACTTCTGCAAGTTACTCTTAAAAAATATCATAATTTTTTTTTTTGTATTGTCTGTTGTAGATATTATCTTTAAATGAATATTTATTTAAATTAGATCCTAAATATACTTCTCAATTAGCATAAAAATGATTGGTGAGAAAACGATGAAGTAAAGCAAAAGAGTCCACAAATGAGTTTCCCACTGATGATTTTTTTTTTCTTCATCACTAATCATGAGTTTATTTTCTTTCTTATGTTTGACTTTTGAGTGCACATTATCAATCATAAGAAACACATTTTCTAAAACTTTATTACATGCGCCATCTATAGCATTCATACGAAACAAAAAGATAGCTTCGTCGTTATTCCATGTTCTATTGGATCGCTTTTGAAGACAAAACACTTGTAGTATAAGCTGAAACAAAACCCAAGTCTTTTTATTAAAATAGCATAGATAAATGTTGCTTAGGAGTTAGGACGTGTTGGGCCTTTTTGTTATTGGGCTAAGCTAAATTTTCGCTAAGCCTGCTTATATATGGGCCGATACATTTTAAAATAACAAATTTTTTAAGGAAAAAAAAAAAGTGATGACGTGTGTATCCATCCGCAAGAAGAAGTAAAAAAAGTCGAAAGATCTGAGAAAAAAACGCAGAGAGGAAGGAAGAAGAAGATGGGAATAAGGTTCATATTGATGGTGAACAAGCAAGGTCAGACTCGTCTTGCTCAGTACTACGAATGGCTTACTCTCGAGGAACGTCGAGCTCTCGAAGGCGAGATCGTTCGTAAATGCCTCGCCCGCAACGACCAACAGGTATACCTCCTCCGATCGATTCGATTTTGCTTCCAATTGATCTCGAATTCGATCGCAATTAGCTCTTTTCAAATCCTTGAATTGGCTTTAGCTTTAGCTTTATAATTCGATTTGATTTTGTTGGTGATTAATTGGGATCCGTTTTCTTGGCGGTGATGAGATGAATCAGTGATTCTTAAAACAATTGGAACCAAACTTGTTTCTAGATGTTTCATGTCTTGTTCTTGCCACGTAAAGGTTAATGCAGGGCTTGTTGTTAGGTTTCGAGTGTCCTTGTTCGTATTCTCTACATAATCTCTTGCATTTTGGGTCTAGTGTTCATTTGTGGAGCATCGCAACTACAAGATCGTCTACAGGCGTTACGCTTCTCTGTTTTTCATGGTTGGGGTCGATGACGATGAAGTATGTTACCTCTCTATCTCCTTATGATCAACATCTCTGAACTGTTGATACAAATTACTGAATCTTCCCTCCTTCTTGTTGTAGAACGAGCTCGCGATTCTAGAGTTCATACATCTTCTGGTTGAGACTATGGACAAGCATTTTGGAAACGTGGTATGTGTTTTCGGTTCTTACAAGTCTCCAATAGTAATAGACTTTTGTCTTGTTTTTGTGTTTCGTCTTTGGGATCTAGTAACTTTTGTGTGTGTTTGGAAATTCATGCAGTGTGAGCTTGACATTATGTTCCATCTGGAGAAAGCTCATTTCATGCTTGAGGAAATGGTGATGAATGGTTGCATCGTGGAGACCAGCAAAGCCAACATACTTTCACCTATACAACTTATGGACAAAGCCCACTAGTTTCAACTGCCTTGTTTGTTTCCAGTTCATCACAACTCTTGGACAACTTCTTGTATTATTATTACTTCACTCTTTTGTCCAAAATCGAATCCAAAAACAACTTGTTTCTTTCATGCTTTGCTTTGAATGGCAGTGGTTACTGGTTAGAGATGTTAAAACTCATTCTGTTTAGATTCCAAATCAGTTAAAATTCATTTAGTTTTTTGGGGTTTATAGATTTTCCACCCGCCAGAATTACATTAGTACATTTAAACCTTTTAGTTTTTCCATAAAAAATCATATTTCTATTTTTTTCCAAAAATATGATTCATATTTTTATATAAAAAAAACATGACTATATATTACTCATATATATATTTTTTTTTAAAAGAAAAAAGCATAAAATCGATTTTTATTTCAAAACCATAAACTCACATTTTTTGTTAAAAGAATAATATATTTTAGATACTAATATAAATTTGAAAATAATTATAAAAAGTGGATCTGATAATAAAATCATATTTTAGTTATTTACTTTACACCGCATTTATTAAATGGATGTGACCAAGTTAACTCATTTATTCCGATTTAATAAGTAGGTTTACATGAATTTATTTTTACATAATATACTCCATTTATACTCGTGAATTTCAAGCTTCAAGTCAAAACTTGAGAGATAATAAAGTTAAATAAATTTTGTTGATAGGATGCTATTGCATACAACATGATATTTAAAATGATGGGAAAAGAAAAACAAGAATGAACATCATAACTTTTTTATTAGATAGATTAATCTTTCGTTTGATACAATAGAAACTCATCAATCTTGGATCTCGTCCTCCAAGTAAAATGTAATTAGTGACCTCCCAACTCTTATCTCACCATTTTAGTTTCGCCGGAAAATACTGCAAAGTCACACAAAAATATACACATAGACATTATACTTATCGTAAATATGAGAGAATTAAGTAAATTGCATACTATCTTTACAGAATTGGGTATTAATAAAGATATAAGTATTTTACCTTGTTGATAAGGGAAATGTAGTAAGGCTTCACTTGTTCGACATCGACTTGAACTTTGCTCTTACTGTATAGGTCATATTTACTGCAATTTTATTTTTTGTTTGTTAGAATTAACAAAATCGGAATATAGATTATAACATAGCTCAAAATAAATAAAAATGTTTTTACTTGAATACATGGAGCCATTTGAGATCCTCCCTGTCTTCATCGTTCATCAAGTGTGTATAGGTTCCGGCCTTGTGCAATGCTACATAATTATTTATTGGAACGTTAGAAATTATAACTAAAAAGTGTATATTATCCATAATTAATTTACTAAGTGAAACCATATAAGATATGGTTGACATTTGAATACGTACGATAAAAGGAATGGTATCGAATAATGAAGAGACCAGCATGAGGAAGAGTTGAGCCATTCTCCTTAGCCACCTATTTTAAATTATCAAATCAATCAAATTATAAGTAGTTTGGTTCATCATTTATAGTAATTAAGAAGATGATCAAAAATAACATATTACCAAATACATGTAGTCGTCATGACCCCATGACATAAGAACATTGTCCAATCCACATCCTTCACTGTAAACTCCATTTTTGGTGTTGTACTTTGGGGTGTTATTGTCAGGATTTTCTTTGAAATACTGCGGTATAATAATAAAGGTAAATATATATTTATATATATGAATTAAAGCATAACTTATTATATTATTTTACCTTGTGGTGAATATTGGCCGAGTCAAAGGCGCATCCAACTGGAAATGTATCGCCTGTAATTCAGTGGAAATGTTAAAAGTTGTTGCTATTTTACAGATTTAAATGAAAATATAATTATATGCATCCAATCAAAGTTATAATATGATAATTCATATTTAATACATACCAACGACAGCCCACTGAGGAAGACCACCAAATTCTGGTAAAAGGAGAACCTTTCCAAGGTCTGTATATAAAAAAACAATAGTAGTTCAAGATCCAATACTGACATAAGATAATACAAATTATCTTTTGCATGTAATATAAGCTAGAGTATTAAAAAAAAACGGTAGCTAAGATATAAAAATGTTTATGAAAAATAACATTTTCTTGACCGTTTAATGTTTAACATTTATAACTTGGGTAAGATGACATTTTATCAAATTTTCATGTTACTCTAGTAATGAATTGGTATATACGAATAATCACTTGTGAATAACTATCATATGATACATGAAATGGTAGTTTTATTCAAACTTATAGTATATATATTTATATATAATTATAAGATAGCAGAACAAGACATGTACCATGGATTAGAGCTGTGAGATGGAGCCAATCTTCATTAGGATAATCTCTGCGAATGGCTTCAGCCGTTTGGAGAAGGTGTTGAATTTGAGGCTCATCGAGATCGGGATCACTGTCATCGACAACATTGTTCAATAGCTCACAACATTCCCATATACTCATTTCCATCTTATTAAGTTTTCCATATTCTTTTCTCATTTCTTTCACCTGTTCAATTTTCCCAATGGTTAAGTTTAAGTAATTACCACTAAACACTTTAAATTTAAGTGGGCATTGTCAAACTTTAATTTAGTTAGCCTTACAAAGTCATAAGTTTGGTGAATGTGTTGCATCCTGTAGAATTCTTCAACACCTTGTTGTCTCTCGTTTGCATCATTTTCATAATCCCTATATATAGAAAAAGATAGAGGTTGTAATGAATTTTTATGAAACGCAGCATTTCTGTCTGTATTATATGCAGGTTAATTAATTGATTAATTAAGTTATATCTCTAGAGAGAAAAAAATGAAATAAAAAATAATAACAAATTAACCTGAAAGAGTGGCCCAGGAAATTGATATCAGGAGCATCGAATCCATCAGTTTCCTTAGATTTTGGAACCACGAAACCTCCTTCTAACACCAATTCTTCATCCCTCTCCTCTTTCATCTTCTTGTCCACGATTCTTGAATCTAAAAATCGTCCACACAGAGTTAATTAAAAAATAACCACGTCTTCTTTTTTAACTAATCCCAATCTACTCTGCAATATTTGATTATATTTACCTATATCTCAAAATATATCTAATATTGTGAAAACAGCAAAAAAAAACAAAAAAAAAAAACAAAATAAAAACTATGAAACAACAAATTTGTGATTTTTAGAATAATCTAAGACGCAATAATTGTATCAACACTATTATTTTAAAATCATTAACGATAATTAAAAAACTTAAAATGATAATACGTGAGTTTTAAATATTTTTGGATTAGAAATTCACTATCATTGTTTAAAACTAATCTAAGCATAGATTTAGCTACCGAAAACAAAAAACAAAGCATTATCTAATATATTAAAGACAAAAAAAAATGAAACGTTACCAGAGACGAAATGTTCAACAAGAATAGTCATCGTGCTCGGATTTTGATACGCAATTTAAAAACAGGGAAAAAAAAATGATGAAGTAACGAAGATATTGTGTGAATTGTGAAGATGTCAATGAAGGTGTAAGAGAATGAGGAAGGTATTTATATTGATCCAATCAAAAAGCCCTTCCTGCAGATTTGGAGACAGTGTAAGTCCTTAGATCACAAACTTAACTTGTGTTGTGTCCTCAAACTGAAATTAATGTAAAAAAACAGATGTCACACTTCTTCATATCTTTATTACACCAAATTCACGCGCTTTTGCATGTGAGTGTATCTCATGTAACTTTCTCGATCAATGTAAGTGTTTTACACGCTTGGAAAATGTGAGTTTTTCTTGGACTATTTTATCTTAATAGTTTGTTAAATTTATCTTTTGATGCAGATTTTTTTTTTAATTTATGATTAACTATTTCCGTTATTTCTTGAAGATCAAGGATATTTTCTTAGTGAAATCGGTTATTAATTTGGAAAAATCATGAATGTTTCCATTGAGATATTATAATAATAGATAAAATTAGATAACTGACCAACTTTATTCTATTCTGCTAACAAAAATAGTACAAAATAATCTTAAAAGAAACATAAATCTAACAAAAGAATATCTAAGCAAAATCGAGGAAATCTAAGAGTCCTGAATTGTGAAATAATGAAATAAATTGAGTCCTTAGAAGCAAAATAAAAATAAAAATTGGGAGTCAAGAAGAACAGCTGTGTTATTCTGTTTTTGTGATATTTTAGGAATATTAAATAAATTAACAACTTGGGAGGAATACAACAAGTCAGCGTGACGTGGATAATTATCTCGATTGGCTGTGTTTTGACCAACCTTTGAGTCAGCATCTACTCAGATTTCATGTCTTTTTTTGTCTTTTCTAAGATTACTCTTTCTATTTTAAACTTGAATTTTTTTTTAACATTATTCGACAAATTAAGAAAAAAGAAAAAAAAATGATTCACTAAAATTTCGAGTGTTGGTGGTTTCTATAGTTAAAACGTAATCATTTTGTAGAGATCGGCAAGAAGAAATTTATTTAATATATATAAATAGATTGATTTTGAAATCTTAAACTACATTACAGTTGTTCCAAAAAATATGTATAATTTAAGTGTTATTTAGTTTTAAATGATTGTGTGTTCGAAATTTCCGGGTTGTGGAAGTGATGCTGAAAATTGAATTTATACCACACAACGCGTTGTTGTTTTTGAAAAGAACAAATTATGACAATGTTGTATATTTTTTTTTTTTTTTTTTGGTCAAAAACAATGCTGTATATCTAAGAAATTAAATTGCGGCGGGGATACTTCACCGTCCATGGCACTTTCTCTTCATGTGCACAGTGCACCCGTGACATGGTCGTTCGATTTAATGCTTTTTATCAAAATTAAATTTATAATAAAATAACTATAATATGACGTCAAAAACTTGACATTTATTTATTGGAATATAAAAGAGTTTTTTAACTAATTTATTACGTGTAAATAATCAATGAGTATACAATATTTAGACTTATAAGAAACATGACCAAACTTAACAAATAGTTTATAAAGTCTTCAATTAACAAAGTAACATAAAACTAAGGTAAAATTAAATTCTAATCCCTAAAAAATATATCTTAAATTTAAAAAATTAAATTTAAACATGAAATTTTTAATGTTGAATCCATCAAAATGATTAAAATTTAAAAAATAAATTATAATCTAATATAATCTATTTTTAATTTTGAAATAAAAACATAAGTATATTGTAATTTTAAAAAAAAAAAAAATTAATTATCCCATATTTATATAGAATATATTCATTGTAAGATAAACTTTGATTATATGTAATAAAAAGAGAAATTATGAAATGTATAGCATGTATGATTTTTATTCATTTGCTATAACTATATTTTTATTCATTCTGTTCATTTTAATAATTTTCGTATTATATAATCAAAAAAATAATTTTCGTATTATTTTGGTTCCATTTGATGCATACTTACAAAAGAAATATGTGATGAGAAATATAATTGGACCGAAACAAAAACATGAAGAGATATCAATACTGAACCAAAACAAAAACATAAAACATTGTGAAAAGACTTGACTTATAGGGTGACGCCAATAATAAGATAAAAAGTAGCTTGACTGTTTAAAATTGCAATGAGCTCGTGACCTCTTTTTAGACTTTTAGTATGCAGAGGACAAACACATCAGTGCTTACGACGTCGACCAACCGCGTTCCAATTGAGTTCGATACAATAGTATCTCGTGTGTAACTTTAATTGTTTGCATCTTTAGAAAACCAAAACCAACCAAGGTCTCGTGGCCCAATTGTAAAGGTTGTGATAGTAGTCTTTTACCAACCTGGGTTTGAGTTACTTTGACCACCAGGAATTTAACATGGCCCCTAGGCCTTAGGATTAGTCGAATGTCCGTTCGGATCGGTCCATGATCGATTTCTCGGAATTCGGAAACCTGGTATAATCAAAAAAATCTTTAGAAAACCATCCCATTCCACTTTTATGGGAGCAAACTAACCACACCGCATCAACAAATCAGTAATATTCAACTTGAGTTTTTCGATAAAATTGAAACATATTTGTTCTTTTGAGCCTCCATCCACGATCTTGTGTTAATCAAAACTTTCTAAATAGTTTTTAATTTCTTTTGAGAACATTAAATTTTCTTAAAAACATGATTTCTAGTTTACCTTTTGATGTATTATGTTTTTTATTGCTTTTAATCAACTCTTTTTAGCATATTTTAACTATATAATTTGTATTTATGCATATTTTAAGAGTATATATATATTCTTTATATATTATTTGAGTTAAAAAAAAGTAACATCATCTTCATATATTTGTTATAAGAATATCATACTGACGTATATCATTACCGGAAAGCAATTGATACCAACTAATCCCATATTAAAATTTGATTGCAATACATTAAGAAGAAATGTAATTAATTCTTCATATCCAAATAATATTTCATTAAGATTTCTAAGAGGATGCCAGCAGGAGAAAGCTTGAATGTTACATTTATGGATTAATTAATAATTAATTAGCGACTCGTCCTTGTTATATTACTAGTTAATGTTGCTTTTGCTTGTCTTAACGACAGTCAGACGGCGAGGAGCGAACCATCACACACCAAGTTTGGTCCGTCGCTTTTTTTTTGTTTCTTTCAATAAATAAATAACCATATAGTTTGAAATATAATTATGATCCACGTCACTTTGTTGTTTGTCATCACCACATCTTGTACTTTTGAATGATTGCATCTAATTTATAATTTAATATCCAGACAAAAGAAAGTATCTCACATAATAGTCTTCTTGTGTTCATTTTTGATCGTATTAGTGACACGTTTTAGTAGGAGAAACCTCATCAACTCAAGGTTTCTCTTTGGTTTTCTTAAGACAATTTCTAAGTGTATAAATCTTAATTTCAATATGGAGATGGAACTTTGTTTGTTTCGTTAGATATGGTTTTTTCGTGAGTGGATTTTATTCTGAAACTTATGCTATTGTTACTTGTTTAATCATTTGCGTAAATTACATATATCTTTTTCTTTTATTAATAAATCACCTATTTCTTTCTTGCAATTTTGCAAGTATTTCTTTAATATTTAGCAAATTTAAATGTTTTGGATAGAATTTATGTATATCTAGGAAGAAAATACTAATGACCTGCTCTAGTCAAGCACCATAATTTTACTTGGACTACCACATACAAGAGTTTCTATTATCAGTCTCAAAATCAGAAATTTTATATTAATTTTGAGAAAATGGATATGCGGAAGAGAATTTTCAAAGATGCACAAGTCTGAAGGCAAGATTGCGTGTGGTTTATCTAACGAAAATGAGTTTATTGAATAATCGTTTTCAGGTGAAACTTATACATACACTTAAAAGATTATTTAGTAATATACTTTTTTAGAAAATTTAATTTATTATTTTATGATCTAATTCTTATTCTAAATAATTCTTGCACTTTCACTTTCTTTTCATGTCCTAAAAGCAGTTGTGCATGTATGCCTAATACTCTTTCTTGTTGGAGTGTGAATCACTTTTTAAGGTGGAAATAAGTAGAACCATTAGTTAGTAATTAATGCTTTCTATTTGCTTATGTGTGACTGTGTCACCAAATTAAAGCGAAAGGCCTCGAAAATATATTTGACCTTATTAGATTTTGTTTTTCCATATCTCCTTTTGGATCGAGGCAAAGATAAATCTGGACCGGAACACTTGTAAACCTATAATTTAGGTTTTTTCTAATCCCTTATGAAAATTAGCTACTTTCTCCGTCGCATTTTAAATCTTTTTTCTTTGCTAAATACAGAAAGTGATCTTCTCAACTTTTCAAACAGATTCTTCATTGTTTTCTGAGAATTACAATGAGCAGAGTATAATTTCACCCGATGAAGCCCATTAAGAATGAGGCCACAAAGCCTTTTGTTCTCAATATTTCTTTGGTGGGTTTTAGTTCTAGTCATGATCAACAGCTGCTAATGGTACTGAACAGAACCATCTAAAGTAATGTTATGAAGTCCAACTTTTAAAACTAGAAGAAAAATCGGAAGCTATATAGCACAAACCAAAAAAAAAAAAAGAATCATAGAATTGTCTATGGTATTAGGAGGTACCGTGCATCGGAAGCAACTAGTTGTCTTGTAACTTATCCATATAATAACTCTTCATTAGTCGAGACAACGAATCTCGGAGTTGTGATACATTCTTGGATCCACATTACCAATACTGGAGATAGATGAAACGCCCCGAGAGAGTAAGTCAAACGCTATAAATTCTCAAGTTTATTGATTAACCTATAGCCTCGCGAGATTTGACTTAACCTAACCAAACAACCGACGATGTTTTGTGATATAAGACGTATCGGAGAAAAGGTCACAAAGAAACATTAAGTTTGCAAATATTTTTATTTCTTTTAAGCAACCAAGTATTTTTATCTACATCGTTCTTGAGTATATAACTACATATAATACACTGAAGGAAAAAGAACTTTGAAAACAACGTTTCATACGAATGCGACATCCAACGGCTGCCATGGCCTTTCCATTTACCAATTATTTTTGCTGTATATTTGTATATTTACTTTAGTCGACAACGAAGTTTTCTAATCGATCGAGTCCAAAAGACATTATTTTGTAAGGAAAATATAATAACATTGAACTGTAATGTAATTTTTTTTCTTATAATATTTATATATACAAACTCCACATCACCTTCATGTGTCATACATGGTACCTCCAATGAAAAAGAAATGCTTGGAGCTTTATCTTACAAATTTACCTCGAGAAATTCAAAACAAATGCACAAACGGAGTTGATGTATAAAGTAATCATATCTGTGAACAATATGGTTCTTATCTTTAAGATATTACTTCTTGTTAATTTATATGTCCAAAACTAAGAATAAAAAAGCAAATTTCATTTAATTTTTTCTTAAGAAAAATTAAGACAAAGGAAAGCAACTAAAACTATATGGGACACATGGAATAAAATAGATAGAATATATAGATATTTGATCAAGTCTTTTAAAGAAGTGTATAGAAACTAAATTCAAATCAGTTATTCGTTTATAGATTTACATTGAGAAGGTCAAAGCAAATGCACAAATATTATTGATATATGAAGTAATTTGGATTTATCCATATTGAACTTTATATTAACAAATACAACCATATAAAGTATGCAACAACTAAAAATAATAATTTTTTTTATCATTTTTATTTTAAAAATATAATAAAATAGTATAGCACATAAATTTAAATAATATTAAACACAATATTCAAATTTAGTGTTGATGGTAAATTTTAAAGATTGGAGATTGATGTTATTTATTATTTTATTGATACTCTGATATTCTATTTAGCTGAATCAAAACAAAATCAAAATAAAGAAATTAGTGAACAAAAATTAGTATTATAATTGTAATTGGTGATAATTGAAAGAGATTAGCGATGACATATACAAAATTCACAAATCTTGACCTCATTACACTATATGTTTTGGATAAAAGGAAAGAGAAAGAAAAAATAGTAAAAAAAAATTATAAAATTTTGAAAAATATTCATGAGAAAAAAAAGAAGTACTTGAAAAGAGAAAAAAGTAGAGAAAGTAAAGAAAATTGAAAATATTTTTATATTTAATACATAAAGATAATATTCTAAGCACAGCATATTATAATGATCAATCCATTAACTGATAAAATAAAACTGGTTATCTATTATAACTTCTCAATCTTTTATTCAGATTAACAAAACAAAACAAAAACACTTGTAGCCTGTACCCGACTCCAACAAGGGCGGGCCAACCCGTAAAGTCGTCGCACCGGATAACAAAATGTGGTTTGGTCGTTGATCCAAATCACTCAATCTAACTACGCCACGTGTATAAATCGTAGCGAAAATTCCTACTCGAGTCCCAGGCTTTGCAGTGTCAGAGAGACAATGACACGTCATCAGTCAAAGACCAAAAGACTCGTACCACGTGTACTTTTCGTACAACTTATTTGTCCCCACTGATTCTTTTTCTGTTCATATTTAATAATTTTCTTTAAAGATTTTCGTTATCCTTTTGTCGGGATCCTATTTTTAGCCAAAAGGAAGGGACACGTGGTGGGAGAGTAAGACACGTGGCATGAAAAGAGTCATTATCACGTGACTTGGAGACAGATCACGTGATTAGGTTGCCCTCTTTGGACATGTTCGTTTCACCTCCTTTATTGAACCTGCTTCTGCAAACTTTCTTATACACAATAATGGCTTCCAAATATCTGACACATGCTTCTATTAAAGCACTTTAAAAGGAATTTATGATTTCGAAAATATTAGATTCGATGCTAGCTATGAATATATTTGTAATGACTTGTATTTTGTGATTCATCTTGGTAAAATACTAGTAATTTTTTATTTGTTAAGGAAAAGAGTAGCTAGTAATTTATGTTCTGATAAATACTCCGATGAAATAAGTAGAGAAATCAATACAACTTAATTGGTATGCCCTTATAGCTAAAACAAATGATTTAAAAGAATTAAGCTTCAGTCCAAGTAGATATCGATAATTTACGTGGAAAATTAATTAAATTTTAGTTTGATGAAATAAAGTAATTAGGGCATCTAGGCCAAATGATTCTTTTGTTTTTTTACACGACAGATTGTCATGTTTTATTAAAATGGTTTTAAAAAACTTATTTCATAGATTACTCAGTTCAAAACCAGTAAATCAATACGAATAAAAGTAAAAATATAGATGTTGAACTATTGCTTAGTATTTAATAAATTCCAAATAAGGTTTGTGGGTTTTGAGAATAATCAAAAAAAAATTTTTTATTGATTAATGAAAAGTATTTAGTAAATTACAAAGGAGTTGTATAAAATTGCGGATGGCCTTCTTGGTGAAAGTCTATCAATATTATCTTTAATAATGTTCTTTGGGCCTTCACTACAAAATGGCCAAGATGAATTTTTGATGGGCCTTTAAGGAGATGCGCAGCCCGTATCCAACAATAGACTTGATTTTTTTTTTATAAAGTAAATCTATTTAGATATTTAAATTACAAAAGATAAAAAGATAAAAAAAAATTAGTGTAAAAAAAAGAAAATACAATAAAAATCTTTAAATTCAGAGTTAAAGTTGGGAATTTTTCTTCATCATCTAAAACTATGATCATATATAAATAGTCTATTTCAAATCTCATTTTTAGATATTTTCATGGAATAAAGTGTAACAAACGGGAATATATGTATTTGTTTTTTTCTCTGTTTCTTTATTTTTTTTCTTTACCTTAGAAAATAGGTAGTCAATGTTCTCAAACATAGCATCACTCGAAAAAATAACAAAAAAAGAAGGGATTTTAAATAATTTCCACGTTTGAAGAGCTGGTGAACAATAAAATAACAAATATTTATAGATTTTTCCATCTCTCCATACGTATGACACTATATATCTCTTAGAAGTTACATAAACAAACAAATTAGTCATCTTCAACATATACTATGATTTTATGTAAATTAAAATCCCTAATCCAAAATGTTAACAGAAAGTAATAAAAAAATAAAGGGAATAAGTATGGGATCACGTAGGAGTCATGATGGTGATATGAATATAATGTTTGATGGAATCGTACAAGATACTATTAAAGTTCATTTAATGGTCGGTCATGCATGGGGCATGCTCACTGTTTCCTTTGGAGGTGGCATTCTTATCATGTGTTATCACAACACGTGTATGTGTATCTAAACGTACATTCGTCCGTATATACATTAAACTTATGCGTACGTCTCTGTGTTCGCAACGAAATTCTATTGGAACTATACGGTTGCATTTGCATGTCGCATCACGCAATATTGTCGAATTTGATCAAAAATATTTAAAATCTAACGTTTGCGTTTAGGTATAGTCACCGTTATGAAGGTATGATGGTTGGTGTAAAAAAAAAAGGTAACAGTTAACCGTCGAGTTCATATGTTTGGCCTATCTAGTGTAACATTCGACTAATTCCGATATACTTTCCAAGCAACTCTCTATCATGTTTGGAGAGAGAGAAATCAACGTAGACATGGTGATGCTCCTGTTACAGCGTTCCGCATGACTTGCTTCATTGACAGAGTGATACGAAATAGATTGCTCAGCATTAGAAGAATTCAAGACCCGACGTATGAAGAAGGTTTAACGACTTGGTTTGGTCTCTCAGTTCCACCAAGTTAAACAACACTTCTTTTGTAAAACCTTTGTAATCTGCTTCACATCTGAAAAAATTATTGTATCCTATCCTAGGAAAAAACGATTGTTTTTCTTTTGGAGTTAATTTAACATTCATTTCAAAAGAACAAAAAAAAACATTCGACTAATTAGTCTAGAAAACATGTATGTGATCTTAGCAAGCAAATTTTTATCCTTAAATTTAGATAAGTATCTAGATACGCAAATATATAATAAAAAGATTTGAAGTATTTTCAAAAAAAAATATCTTGATGCATCAAGAAGCTATTATTGATGTGTTGCCAAAAGAGAACCTTAATTAGTAAACACCAAGAATCAGCATTAGATCGTAGAAGAATCTTTATGGGCCAACCAAATCAAACTTGATCGAGACAAGATGAATAGTGGAAGGTTTAGATGCGACCAAAGTGAGTTAAAGCTTATGAAATGATCAATATGAATTAAATAGACTTGACAAAAGAGATAAAAATAAGTCTAAATGGTTCCAAAAGTTTCAGTTTGGTCCGAAAGAATTTGATTTCTGCTAATGCAACGGGTGTAATATAAGTGGTCTAGATAGATTTGTACAAAATCCAAGTAAGTTTTTAATGTTTAAAATGTGTAAACATAATTATTCATGAAAAATTAGTAAGTAAAATTGATAATAAAAATAGAAAATACATATTTAAAAAAAAAGAAATGAAGAAAAAATATTAATTCAATTACTAATGTATCATTTTTTCATATTTTAGATTAACTTAACTCATTTAGAGAAGACATAACTTAAAATTGTAAATCAATTATAATTTATTTTAGCTTAAACTTAAATTCAAATATTTTAATTTTATTCAGTCATTGAATTATAAATGAGTCATGAGTCAGGTACTTAGCTCAACTTAAATTAATGGGAACTGATGTTATCATAATAATATGGGAAAGTTATAAGTTGATTTTGACCTCCCCACACATACACACAAAAGAAACAGTTCATTACTTGTATACCTGTATGGTCGACATGCTCCGATACATGGGAGACATCAAATTTGGAAGTTATTACTCACCACAAATCAATCTCAGCAAAATAAGATATTTTGAAGAAACCAAAAAAGTACAAGTAAAACTTGTGGCTGAGATGAAGCATAGCAGGATTTGATCACCTTAAGGACAACCTTCTCTATTTATTTAGTCTTTCTCTATTTATTTAGTTTTTTCTAGAGTAATTTTAATGAATATACATGAATAAGTTAAAAATTATAAAAATAGGAAGGAGAGTAGAGAGATAGGAAAAAAAACAGTAAAAATAGAGGATTTTAATTTTCAATTTATTGGTTGTCACTAGTCATAATTACTATTTTTTCTATGGCGAACATTTCTTATTTTTTTGGGTGAATTCAGTAGATAAAAAAATATAAATTAATAAACTAACTAAAAAAATTAAAAAGAAATTAATAAATTAACCAAAAACACAAACTCTAGTATTAGATTTTGAAATCACCATATCAATACTATGATAAAAAAAAATCAGAGAATATAATCAATTAAAAAACATAATATCCACAAAAATGATAAAAATTTCCTAATCCAAAATATAACCAACCACGTCTATAAAAATTAGTTTATTTCAAATTAAACATAAATTTATTATGAACAACTATTTATTTTAATTTTTATTATATTTATTTTTTGTAATAGAAAAATGGATAATTCATTTTCTATTATATTTTTGGTTAAAGTTATGAAATGACAATTTTCAAAAGAAAGAGGAATTTATTAAAGTGATTGTTATCAATATTTTTTTCGTTTGCACGGAGGCATTCCATCACCGGTATCAATAATTCTAGTTATATATGACTTTTTTGGAGCGAAATAAAACAAATTTGAGTGACCTCCCGTAAGTGCTTTCAGAAAGATCTCCCGGACATGATCACCTTTCTTCCAAAACCCGCACATGATAAAGATGCCTTAAGTTTCTAAAGAGAGAATAAAGGATTTTCCTCACGAAGTCACTCGAATGCCTTAGTTAGACCCAATCTACTGAGAGTAATATGTTTGTGAAGTATGTGGGGGTGAAATTTAGGACCAACGTTTGGGATCAGAGGTCCTATATGATAAGTAAGTAGTAAAGAAATGAGTCTAATATTTGTGTAAAGAGTTTGTTGTCATCTGTCTTCCATCCTTCTTTTTGTATTATAGTTCAAAATCATGTTTATTTTCTTTATTTATTGTATTTGATTTAACATGTATTACGATGAATTAAACCGTTACAAATTAAAATGTTTTATTATTCATTTAAATATATCTTCGATTCATTTTAAAGTTAAATATTTTGACTGTGTAGTTTTAACTATGTCATTAATTCTATATTCTGTTTTTGCTGATATTTTAAAGAAATTTGATGATTTAAATAGAATATTATACTAATAAAGACAAAATGTAATACCCAGCTAAATAATATTGAAATATCTTTGATAATCCTGCAAAACTCTTGATATTACACACACAAAAATGCCATACTTTTAAAAAAATATAACCACCAAAATTTATGTTTTGACCAAATGTTTTTCTTAAATACATCCAACAAAAACTTGGGTAGAAAACTATCGTGAGTAACAAAAAAGAAAAAGAAAAAAAAGAGAGAAAAATAAACGAGAGAGAGAGGTGGAATTGCTTCTAGTTTTAGTAAAGAAGCATAAGAGAGTCTCCTTTAATGTCTTTTAACGTTACTATTCCCAATTTGTTCCAACATGTCTTCTTCTTCACAGACACTACCATTTTATCCTTTTCTCTTTCTCCATGTAAAATATCTAAATTCTGAAAAGCTAATTATATTTTTTTTCCAAATGAAAACATTAGTTTCTTGACAATAATCCATACCCAAATCATAATATGGTAACTCATTAATTTTAAGGAATTTTATGGTGTGTGATGGTTATAAAAAAAAGGGATAAATAAATAAATAATTAAAGTTAGATTATCTGTTTTGTCGTTTTCCAGCGTATCTAAAGGTTCCTTCCACCGCCTTCGGAACTCAAAGAGAGAGTTAAAAAGAAACCCAATTTTAGTATTTTCGCAGCCGCTCGCTCACGGAGCTGTCACATAAAGCAACATACAAATCGTCCACGTCATCGACAAAATCCTCGTGGTAAAGTCTCACGCCGCTGTTTTTTTTCTCGTATCTCACAGACTAGTCACGCGAGCGCCTCACTTTGTATTTAACCGCGGTTGAAAAAAGCAGAGAAGTTAACCATGGTTAAATGCTTAACCCGATAGTGGTTTAAGTATTTCCCACTACTCAGCATCAGTTTATATAGAAGCAAAGCTTTGCCGGAGATTTAGCAAACACTAAAACCAACTCATCGGAGAAGACGAATGTGATTTTCTTTTTCTTAAAATTATTATAAAAAGAAAGAATGATGATCGGAGAAACTCATCGTGCTTATCCAACGGTTCATATTTCTCCATGGCCACTTTCCGACGATCTAACGGCGGCGGATATTTACGGAAGTCCTGACGGCGGAAACAGCATGATCGAGGCTTTGGCTGCGTTGCAACGTTATCTTCCGTCGAACGAGCCGGATCCGGATTCAGATCCGGAGCTCTCGGGTCCGGATGCGCCTATCGACACTTACTCGTGTGATCATTTCCGGATGTATGAGTTTAAAGTAAGGCGTTGCGCTCGTGGCCGGAGCCATGACTGGACGGAGTGTCCTTACGCTCATCCCGGAGAGAAAGCTCGCCGTAGAGATCCGAGGAAGTATCATTACTCCGGCACCGCGTGTCCTGATTTTCGAAAAGGCGGTTGCAAAAAAGGCGACGCGTGCGAGTTATCTCACGGCGTTTTTGAGTGTTGGCTTCACCCGGCGCGTTACCGGACTCAGCCGTGTAAAGACGGTGGTAACTGTCGCCGTCGTGTTTGTTTCTTCGCTCATTCGCCCGATCAGCTTAGGGTTTTGCCGAACCAAAGCCCCGATCGAGTCGATTCTTTCGACGGCGTGTCTCCGATACGTAGGGCGTTTCAGTTTTCGATTTCTCCGACGTCCGGTTCGCCGCCGGTGAGTCCACGAGCCGACTCGGAGTCTTCTTCTATACTGAGTCGTTCACTCGGGTCTGGTTCTGTGAACGACGTCGTTGCGTCGCTGAGGAACTTGCAGCTTAACAAAGTTAAGTCTCTTCCTTCGTCTTACAACAATCAAATCCGATGCTTCGGATCCGGGTTCGGATCGCCACGTGGATCAGTTTTGGGTCCCGGGTTTCGGAGCCTACCGAATACCCCTACCCGACCGGAGATTGGGTATATGGACATTTGGGATAATGGTTTGGAGGAAGAACCGGCGATGGAAAGGGTCGAGTCGGGTCGTGAACTGCGAGCGAAGATGTTCGAGAAGCTGAGCAAGGAAAATTGCATGGAGCGGGTCGACCCGGATCCGTACCAGGGGTCAGGTGAAGCTCCTGATGTCGGATGGGTCTCTGAACTGGTGATGTGATATAATCCGACCCGTAAGCCCGGATATCTGAATATCGTTGATAAGGGATTAACTAAAGAATTATTATCATGAATTTTCTCTGAAAACGTGTAAATATTTTTCATTGATTTGGTATAATTTCCATTATATCATATGGATTGTCGGGTAAGATATCTCAGTGTATAGAGATGCTTAGGATTTTTTTTTTAAATATGATTAATGTCTACTATATAGTATGTGCAACTCTCATGTAATTTATTAATTATTAATGAATGTAATGAGAATGTAAATTATTAATTTGGTTATGAGCCCTAAGTGAACATTTCTTTAATGTTTCATTTGAAGTAATGATTTGTTTTGTTCAGTTTTATTTAGGCATGCGTGAAGTGGTGTGGTGATGTGATTAACGTCCGTAAACATCATTGTCGGAGAGTGTGATTATGTCCTAAATAAGTCGGTGATTAAGTTTTGTCTTGTCGAGTTTGGGATGGGTCGTTGTACTTGTGTGTCCTTTATGGAGAAAAATAGTAATTAACTTGAGTTAACAAAAAGTAAAATAGAAATTATACTAAAGTTAATTAGCTTGAGTAAACAAAAAGTTAAACAGAAATTATTCCTAAGGTTAATTAAATAATAGGTCCCAAGTGAGTATTGATAACTTTAGTGGAATAACCAAAAACAAGTGTCGTATTTTTTGGTTAAAGAATCGAGATACTTCATCTTTAAATTCTTATGCTATAGTTGTCAATGCTTCAATATGAATTAATAATAACGACGTACTCTTAACGACGCCTTTAAATATTTTGCTTCAAAGCTTAAACTCAGATATTTAGATTTTTCTTTTTTTCTTCTTGCTTTTTGACTTTTGAAATTAGTCATAGATCTTATCCGAAGGGGTTAAGGCAACGCACATTAAAAAATCGGGAGTTTTATATTAATGTTTATTAGATCGTTTGATGATAAAAGGGAACATGTGGGTCCATTGTTAGATACGCAAGTCAAGTCCCGTATTTCTTAATTTTGACGAAATAAGACTAATTATTATTTTAATTATAAATGGTGAACATGTATATCAATTGTTTTAGAGGAAAAGTCCAAATTCGTAGAGTTGCGTAGTCATTATTAGTCTACACAACTATAATAAGTGATTGAGAAAAGAAAGAAACCCACCTATTGTACGAACTCATTAGTAGACCCATTAGTCGTTATTATGTGTGATAATGCTAGGTAAAAGTCAAACCAAATTATTAAGATATCTGTTTCAAAATGTATCATATTTTAGTTAAAAACATAAAAAATAAGAATATTATTTAAATTATAATATAATCATATAAAAATATAAAACACAAATGATCAAACAAATTTAAGACAGTTAAATTTTTATTTTAAAACACAAATTTTTTCTAAAATATCATATGTTTATGTTTCAAAATGTATCATAATTTAGTTAAAAACATAAAAACATAAAAAACAAGAATATTATTGAAATTATAATATAATCATATAAAAATGTAAAACACAAATGATCAAACAACTTTAAGAAAGTTAAAATTTTTATTTTAAAACACTAATTTTTTTCTAAAATAGCATATGTTTAAGTGCAAAAATATATATTTTTTATAATCAATATATATAATATCAGCAAAATGGAAACTAGGATTTAGATATATTATAGAAAATGTGTGTAAGTGTAATGCAAATTAGATATCAAATCTGATTGGTAATCATCGTCATCATTCATAATAAGATGACTAAAGAAAAAATGGATAAAATATAGTAGAAAACTTTAGAAAAAAAAATACATGATAAGAGATTATAAACGAGAAGATCATTTGATATTAATTATGTGGTGGCTTAGTAATAATATAACAAATTTTGTTTTTTTTTTTTTTTGTATTTCATTTGATATCAAGAGAACATTCGCTAGATGACCAAAAATTGTTTTTTTTAAGTTTGATTGGAAACTTCAAGATTGGGAAGACTGAACTAGAAAACTAGGTGCAAAAGAAAATTAAGTATCTAAGATCAGATAATGGTATGTATTATATTTACTGAGGGTTCCAAAAGTTTCGGGAGGAATATGGTATTCAAAGGCACTTCTCAGTTAAAAAAAAAACACTACAACAAAATTGGGTTAGTGAAAAGATGAACTGTATAATTGCTGAGAAAGCAAGGTGCTTGAGGTTAAATGCAGGGTTTCTAAAGCATTTGTGGGTCAATGCAGTAAACATGGTAGTTTTTTTTTTTTTTTTTATCAAAAACATGGTAGTTTATATCAATAGATTGCCAAAAAGTTCTATAAAAAGAAAAGTATATGAAAAAATGTGGACTGGGATATATATTGATCTATCAAACTTGAAAATATTTGGATATGAAGTTTATATGGTAGTTTTACAGTGATGAAAGATCTAAGATAGATTCAAAATGTAAAAAGGTTAAAAGACGTGAAAAACTTTGAGTTGTATGATTCTGAGATTAAAAAATTGGTGTTCAGTCGAGATATGGTCGTTTATGAACAGTTTATTACACAAGTTCCTTATACTAGTGCAGTAGATTGTTTGATGGTTTGCATCAAGCCTGACTTAACACAAGCATTTAGTGAAATACGCAAGTACATGTCTAATACTTAAAGAGAACATTTCAACATAATAAAATAAATTATCAGATATTTTAAAGATACAATTGACTATAGACTTATATTTGGAGATCAAAAGTGCCACCTTGTTAGTGAATACGTAAACTCAGATTATGGAGCTGATGTAGAGAATGCAAAATCTACTATAGCATTGGAAGTATTCAATAAACAAGTATTGGATCTTTTTTTAACACACCAAATTTGCTATAACAATGCAGACTGTATGTATTTCTTAACGCACACAATTCCAATGTTACCCTTTGCATATTTGGTTATAACAAAAAAAGACATGAACAACATGTAGTGATTGTTACCCTTTGCATATTTGGTTATAACAAAAAAAGACATGAACTCTATTGACGAATGTTCTTAGTAAAAATCATTCTTGAATCATTCAAAGATCAGAAAAACTAAAAACAAAAAGGCTTGCAAGAAGCAAAATACTACATCAAAACTAAACACAACTACTTAAACAAAAAGACTAATTAATAAGCAACTCCTGGAACAAACCACTAAGTTTTATTAATACAAAAACAGGTTTTGTTACGCCATTCGGTTCTACATGTAGCAATCCTAAGCACGATCATCATGCTCTTGGCTATCTGGCCATCTTCAACAAAATTTATTGTATCACGTACTCTTGATTCCATGATCAAAACAATCTTTAACCGGTGCTTGGCCAAAAATCAACATCTCATTGTCTCCAATAGAATGTACTCTTTCCCACTTGTAACTCTCAAGATTCATCTTAAATACGTGAGTGCCTCGAATATTCATATTCCAGAGGGCATATTCAAATGCGACCACGAATCATCTCCTTTCTTGTATGAGATCAAGTGATGCTGTCTGAATATACACGCAACGAAATAATCACCAGTTATCTCGTCTATCCACAGAACAGCTGCTTTTTTCCATTGGAGAATGTCTCTCTACACTTCTTCCTCACGGGTCAAAGGGTCCATATCTCTGACCATTGTCCCGACCACGAATGATTGGCGATTTCATTGTTGGAAGATTGAAAAAAATAAATAACTAATTAAATCTAGTTAGCATTATCAATCATTAATGGATATTACCAAATGAGATCGAAACTATGTCTTGAATACCTTTTGATATATCAACTACTAAAACCCTTTTAAAGTTTGAAGCATCTGTCTTAAGAACGTACTAGGTTGTTTTTCATGTCTTTTTTTTATAAAGAAAAGTTGTGTTTGATGGTATTAAGCACGTCTTCTTCTTTTTTTTCTTGCTTTTCTGCACATTAAGCACGTCTTTTATTTAACAAAATTCCAGATATATATCAGACGGTTTGATGTTGAGAAAGACAAATCCAATTCTATTCAAAAGGTGTCCACGATCATCAACTAGTTGAGAGATAGTCGGTAGGAAGTAATCAAAATCATTCATAGTGTTTGATTAATTGAATTTGCAGGCACGTAGTTTAGTCAGGGGAGGTACCAAGTCGTAACCAACAATAGAAGAAGTTAACACTAAGAAAGTTTCATAAAGAATTTTTTGTTAAGAAAGAGTAAAAAGAAAATGTAAAGAAACATTCAAATGAAGATTATAAAATAAATAAAGGTCATAAGTCAATTGTATATAAAAATAATAACTCCGATCGATTTGACTCGGATTCTTTATATACATAAAAATCTTTCTTCCTTTCTGTTTTGAATAATGCACACAAGAAACCTCATCTTCCAAGACCATCTTCAGCTGAAGTCGTTTGCTTTTAACTTGAGAAGTTGAAGTTACCTCTTAGAGAGCCATCTCAGCCTGTAATCCAGCGAGTTCATCTACATCAGCCTTCTGTTGCTTCTGTGTTGCAGGTTGCTTTCCTTTAGAAAGTTTTTGAGCGGTTCCTAGTGCCTCAATAAGTTCCTCTTCTAGCTCGGCGCTTTCGAGTTCTTCAAGTTCTGCTTCCAATTCATCCTGCCATTTTCCCAACCAAGACAATGTTGAGAAAAGCTGCAATGGATAGTGTGTTTTCTAAAGAGTATGTATGATCGTGGAGTTCACCTCATCGAAATCAGATCCAAATGGAGCCGACAATGCCTCCTGGATCTGTCTCATGTTGTCTGTCTGCTCATTGATCTCATCCATTGTCTTGTCAACATCATCAATGTTTCTGCAAAACACACACGTGTTTAGAAAACATGCACAATTAGTCACCGATTCAACCATAGATTAGGTAAAGAAAACACATACGTTGCTTTCTGCATAGCTTTCATTGCAGAAGCACCACTCCTCAAAGCTTCTACAGTCTCTGTTGTTGCTTTAGCCCCTTCTAACATAATCATCTGTTTACAAAAAAGAAAGACACATTCAAATCAAATCATTGCTTATACTAGTAGCAAATCTCATAACACTGTCCTTAAGGCTTACTTGATCGTGAATACGGAGCTGGAAATTCCCAAGCTGTTCAACTTGTTGCTCATACACCCTCTTCCTCTTCAAACATAGCAAAGCCGCTGCACGATCACAAAACACGTTCTTGAATCTTTTCTACACGGCATAAACGAGATTTAGAGTATCTACCTCGTTTGTTCTTGGCCCTGGAGTGTTCCTTTGCTCTCTCAACCTCTTCAGCAGCTTTCTTGAGAAGATGATTCTCCTTCTTCTCTAGCATGTCAAGAGTCTGAGGAAAGTACAATTGAGAAACCAAAAACCGAAAAGAAGCATTGAGAGAACCAATAAACAAACAGCTACTGAATCTTCTTCCTCAAGCAACAAGAGTAAAAAAGTAAGCTTTTGGTGGATACATAACATACCTCATTAAGCTTGTCTAATGTCTGGAGAGTATTCATCTCCTCCTTGGGTTTACCGAACAGCCGAGCAAACATTGTTTTTGATTTGATAATAACTCGAGAAACCCACACTTTCGATCTCTTCCTCTACACAAAATCCAAACAATTTCGTAAACCCTAAACATGATTTGAGATTAACCGAAACTAAGGTTCCGTTCATAACCAAAAAAAACAAATTCGATTCCAATCTAAAACCTTTTGATAAAAATATTAAGAAATTCAGGTTTTTTATCGATTCAAAAACACAAACCTCAGAGATTTTGAGGCGGAAGGTTGCTTGATTGAGAGAGATTAAATCGAGCGACGAAGAAGAAGACGAGGAAGAAACGGCGTTTGAAGTTTTTATTGTTGTTGTTGCAAATTTATAATATCTAAGGATTTGGATTCCCTAATCTTTTTCTACTTTGTAATGTTATTAATGATTGATTGATATTTTCTTCTTCTTTTGACATTGTTATTTTGATATCTTCTACTTCTACCCTTTTATATTAATGAAATTTTCTCCTGAGAAATTTCGTTGAAATTAATTAATTCTTCTACCGATTCCTCAGAAAAAAAAAAATACTTATTCGATTCTTTTTGTGATAACTGCCTGTAATACACATATATATATATATATATAATTAAACTTGATTTTAATTTTATAACTAGTTTGTCTTAATAGTTGAGTTTATTTTTTTGTTTTTTTATAGTAAGTTTTAAATTACCAAAACACATAAATTTACAACAAATTTATTTTTATGCAAATGCAATATATCTAAAATATAATAGTATGCTGTTTTTTTTTTCTTTTTTTTTTTCTGTCAACAGGTTGTATGATGTATGTAAAGTTTTTGACAGCAAAGTTATTAATATCATTTCTCTTATACTATTAAGTTTTCTGTTTAGAAATTTCCCAAAAATGACCAATTTTACTGTTTCAAATCACATTATGAAAATGTATAAAAGTATGCAACAACAATGTCGCATCATTTGACTTTAGTAATATTTTTGTGTGTTAAAACTATATTTTAAACATATAATTAAAACCAGATTTCTACATTCTTAACAACTTCTACATTCTAGGATTTGGACTCCCAACCCATCTATACTAAGGAATAAAAATCTTATAATACCACTTATAGTTATTTAGCCCAATAACAACACATATAATAGTAATCTTACACAATTAGATTGGGTCTGTATAAAATAACATCTTATTTGAATGAGTTTGTTATTATTTTTCAGGTGACTTTAGTCTGCTATTCTTATCCACATAATTTACCAGAGAAGCCTTTAATTTTCTATATTGAGCCTGTTTGCATTTGTCTCTCATCTGATGAGCCTCTATAATCTTTCAAGAAAAATAGATGGGCCTGTGATAATTCAAGAATTGGTTCTCTCAAGAACTTGATCGGTTTAGCTACTAGAACCACTAACAACAGCAATGGCCACGCAATGTTGAGAATATTTCAATGTTTATGTTCTACATGTTTATTATTTATTATGTGGCATATATCACGACGATTGATATTTAACAACAAAAGAAAAAGGGTAAATATTTAGTCGAACACATGATCTTATGTATTATTATCTTGCATTGTCTTCACTAGTTTCCCAAATTATCTATCGATCTACATAGTACACAAATTAAGGTTAAACAATTTAACTTCAAAAGTTAGAAAAAAACAATTTTAACTTCATATTATGTATGCAGTCACGCACATTCTAATAGAATGATTGCTTTAAGTAAATAACACAGTATATATTGTATAATAAGTATGGGTTACATGAAAATATTCAGATTTGTATTGATCTAGACTTGGGCCGGCCTTGAAAATATCTCAGACAACAGTAAGTTGTATTCCAAAGAATATCATAAAAATATGAAATGGAAAGGAGAAGAAAAAAAACAAATTTGTATTTAGCAGAAAATTAAAAAAATAATAAACATAGCGTATAGTAATAGTAACAGGGAAAGGATTCTAGCAATCGATGTCAGACTAAAGAAGATGACAGAAGAGTCATCTTTCTCCACCACCGTTGTTTTAAGAAAACTAGTTGTGGACCACTTATTATTATTAGTTTTATTTATAAGCGTGACATGTATAATGACTAACCAAAAGTATTAATTAATAATGTTAATATACAAAATGGTTAATACTCCAATTCTTTTGATCAAAAGTATTAATTAATAATGTTAATATACCAAATGGTTAATACTCCAATTCTTTTGAGCTGTGAAAAAAAGTTCATTCTCTTCACGTCTTCAGTTCAAATCTCAGACGATTTGAAAGATTGGTAAGAAGGTTTGGTTTTTCAGTAAGATTAGATGTAGAATTTGGTATACCTGTTTCATTTTTCTTTTTCTTGTAGGAACAATTTGCTTAATAACTAAACAAGTTCAATGATTAAAAATATAGTTATGATGATTTGGTAATTAAGTGAGTAACAAATAATATATTTTAGAGATCATTATAATCCAAAAATTAATTTTGTACTATTTGGTTAATTATAGAACATAAAAACTAAATTCATATCATATTTTTTTTTAAATTAATATATATAATTTATATATCAGAGTTTCAGATCATGATTTTACATATATAGTTCAACATATAATACATTTTGGTTTGATATATTGCAAATTTTATATTATTGTTGACATTATTTTTTTTAATAATTTAAAACTTTTTTAGCGGGTTAAAACGGTATAACACATTATATATTATTTATATGATATGTTGAGTAATCAATTTTTTTCGAGATGTTGCACACCGAGGTATTTTTCACCTATTATGATATAATTTCAAACATTTATTGCAATCATATTGTTTTAATATTGATATATATATATATACACTTTATTTTAATGGTGATATGAATTATTGCTATATTTTATAATTTTGTCAAAAATATAAATTTATTATATGAAATTGTCCAGTCATAATTAATTTGATAACGAAGGTGGTGATAATAAATTAGCAAATTCAATAAAATTATTTCTTAAATAATGTTTACAAGATTTTTTTTTCAAAATCATGTCATTTTTTTTTTAAAATGAATGTGGTGATAATATATTAGAAATTTTAAGAAAACAAATTCTAAATAATGTTTAGAAATTTTATTTTTATTAGTATAGTTCGGTTTAATTAACCGATTATTTATTTTAACTAACTTGTTATTTAAAAATTATTATTCATTTTTTTGTTCCATTAGATTTGGATGCAATGTCTACTCCTACCACCAGGGTTTTGGACAAGGATTTTGCATAGTTATAGTATAAAAATCGACTTAAAGAAAAGTAGAAAGTTAAAGAATGTGGAGTGTTGCTAACACTTTATGCATTATAGTAACTCAGACTACAACAGTATCTAAAAGTGTGGGACTAAGTGGGTGAGGGACAAAACTTAGGACCAAACTATTTACTTTCTCGTACCAAATCGATGTGAAATTTAAAGTGACTTTGATTAGAAAGAGAACATGCACCCGAACTTAAAAAGGGGCATAGATAGAGATCACTTTGGTCTTCCCAAACTAATCCGTTTTTAAATAACAAATATTAATTTTGGACAATTTTCTGATTTATAGATATTATCTTTGTGAGCATAAACCATACTAATTATCTACGTAACGTTCAATCGGATGTCTTCCACAAAACACTAAACATGTATTTAACCGATCTACTTCTTCTGGTTGATTTTTTTGTTGTGGAATGTTTTCCAAAGCTAAATTTGCATTTTGATGAATAATTAGGTCAACTGTCTCTAGCTATAAGCAAATTACACGCATAAATATTTGTTTGGAAATCTTATAATAGGAAAGGTAAAGACATAATACATCACTCTACTCATTACTAATACTAAAAAGTTAGATTTTTTTTGATATGGGAATAGGTAAATCATCCACATAAATTTATTCTAACAAATAATAAATTTACATATTTAACTTAAATAGATATACACAAATGTTTCATTTCTTTAATAACAATAAATGAACATGTTCAAGACGATTTTATAATTTTGAGATTTTTTAATAATTTTAAATGATCCAGTTATAAAATTTTAAAATTAAAATGTTTGCATAATTTTGTGGAAATTGGTGAAATCAATGTGATGTTATATTTTCTCTATTTTCAAATGATAAATTTTTGTGTGTTTTACACATATTAATAAAACACATTAAATATTGATTATAAATATATTATTTTTTTGATTAACAATTTTTAATAAATCTAAACAAATAATAATTCAAAAAAATTAATTATTTCTCTTGAAAATTACTATTTATTATTAATAATTAATAAAAATTACATAGAAAACTTAATAAATCTGTTATTTTGAAACAATTTTTTTTTAAAAAATTATCTTTCAGCAATTGAGAGAGTAAGATTTTTCTTCTCCTCTTGTTTTTTTTTATGGGCATCCTTTGTATAGTTTTGACGAAGGGGTATTTGCTATATAACCAAAAAACAAAAATTAACAAATTAACCAAAATTTTAAAGAAAAATAAAAAGAAATAGAGAAAAATGATTACTTTATTTATTTTTGTTTTTATGGTTACTGTACTAAATTTCTTTGACAGAGAGAATTTGCTGTATAAAAAAAAATTAAAACTAATAAACTAACCAAAAATTTAGAAAGCCAAGAAAATAGAGAAAAATGGTTAATTTGTTAATTTTAATTTTTATGATTATTGCACTAAATTTCTCTTTTACAAAGAGAATTTGCTGTATTATAATAAAAAAAATTATCAAACTAACCAATTATTACTTTAAAATCTGTAATTTATCTATAAATAAAAAACTAACTTTATAATATATAAATTAGTTTACATTACTAAGTCCGGATACAGGTTGAGATCTGGAAATAATTTTAAAAATAAACAGCAATACAATTATACTAGAGAATTTACGAAATAATTAGTAATTCTAGTCGGTGGTCAAATCATCATTAACGAACTCTTAATATATACAGGCTTGTCTATAATTTGCGTCGTGTAGCTCTTAAATAGAGTCAAACACATTTTTTTTTCTGAATTAAAAAACAGCGTCAAGCATAATGTCAATGTTCAAAAAAAAATGTCAACTTATAAATTATAAATTAGACGATATAAACCTTCTAGACAGAATAATGATATAGTTTGTTCATTATTCATACAATAGTTTGATTGATACTATATCATAATTAATACATTGTTCACGATCCTTACGGAACTTACTGATCTTTAAAATATTTTAATACTACTATAATATTAATAATAGAAGAAGTACTCTAATACTATACGTTATATACATTAAAATGTGAGGTACATTTACAAAAGAGGACTTTCTATTTCTACGAACATTCGATATCATGATCATACTTTTTAGTTATCAGGTTTGCCGAATTATTTGTTACTCAACGTCCTCCACAAAACTCGGTGAGAAAAAGACCAAAACCAAATCCCGTAGAGGGTCACTTTCGTAATTTCAAAATTTCTGAGCTCAGAAAATAAAAATAAAAATCCGGCGAAGAAAATTCCAAAAATCCTAAAAAACAGAAGCAAGAAAAAAAAAAAAAAATTAAAAATCAATAATTTGATCTTCTTTCCGTAAGTTTACAGACAAGGGAGCTGCTTACGTGGTCTCCAATCTCAATACTATTCACAAGCACCAGCTCAAGTAGATCGATCTAGGGTTCTCATTTTTTCTCCTTTTTTTTTTGTTTTAAATCCATTTTGTTTTTTTTTTCGAAATCTGTCTTTTTTTTTTTTTAACGTTTCGATACGTTTTAGATCGAAAGTTGTTTGCTTGTTTGTTTTAGATTCGGTGAGAGAAATGGGTAAAGTGGCGGTTGGTGCGACGGTTGTATGCGCTGCGGCGGTTTGTGCGGCGGCGGTGTTTATCGTGCGGCGGCGGATGCAGAGCTCCGGGAAATGGGCGCGTGTGATTGAGATCCTGAAAGTGCTCGAGGAGGATTGCGCAACGCCAATCGCGAAACTGAGACAAGTGGCTGATGCTATGACCGTTGAGATGCACGCCGGTCTCGCCTCCGAAGGTGGAAGCAAGCTTAAGATGCTCATTAGCTATGTCGATAATCTTCCTTCTGGGTATATTCATTATCCTATTTTGATTATTCGACTGAACAAACATTAAAGATAAATTTGCGATTTTTATGCAAGTTTTTATCTGGTTTCTCAGATTCATTATCTGATTTAGATAATTCTTTGCCACGTTTTTTCTTTTCGGATAATGTTATGAGTGTCTTCATCTGAGTGAGAAAGTTTCATGCTTTATGATTCCTTTAAATCAGGCTTTTGTGATTTTAAATTTGATTTCGACGACACTTGGTTGATTGCGATTAAAAGGTATCGAATTTAATCAAGTTAGATGTGTATGGCTTTAAACTGGTGATTTAGATGGAATCTAGATCCGTTACTTTGAATCATAATCCTTTGAATCTGATATTTGGCTAGTTTGTGAATTATCACGACACTGTACGTTAAAGTCATTGAGCCTTTGTTTCTTTTTAACCGCAACATAGTTGATAGGTTTTGATGTCTCACTGTTCTTTGATTTTTCTCCTTTTTCATGGATTTTAAAGAGTTTTTCTTTTACCCTGTTGTTTGCTTTTTCTTTTCGTGGTTCTGTTTCTAAGTTGTTCCCTGCGTAGCTTCATCTGTTTTTGTATAGGAAGTGAAAGAGCTAGAAAGTATCTGAGTTGTAGAATGTTGTCTAGAAGACCTGAAAACGTGAGTGATGGACCAGTAAATCTGTCCCTAGACATAGTTAATGGTGGACATTATCTATTAACAAGTTTGGTCTCGGCATATATTAAAAGTGTCGATCTTTGTTCTGCAACTACAAGTCTATCATTCAACTAATGTCCGAATATCTCTGATGGTTGACCTTCACAAAAGAGGTATCCTTAACCATCAACTTAGGGTGAATCATGATTATAGTTACACTGGCACTAGTTTGTTCTGCAACTACAAGTCTATCATTCAACTAATGTCCGAATATCTCTGATGGTTGACCTTCACAAAAGAGGTATCCTTAACCATCAACTTAGGGTGATCATGATTATAGTTACACTGGCACTAGTTTGTTCTGGGGTTCTGATGCTGCTGACTCAGTAAACTTGAGCTGTAAATGAATGTAATTTTCACCATCAAATCTACAGGGAGGAACATGGTTTCTTTTATGCGCTGGACCTAGGAGGAACAAACTTCCGTGTCATGCGTGTGCTTCTTGGTGGCAAACAAGACCGTGTTGTCAAACAAGAATTCGAAGAAGTCTCAATTCCTCCTCATTTGATGACTGGCGGTTCAGATGTCAGTTCCCTGATTATATTCAGCTTCCCCGTTCATTTTATGTTTAGTCTTGGTTGATCTATATCTTTGTATATTGATTATATTCTGCTAATTGTGGAGCCAGGAATTGTTCAACTTTATCGCTGAAGCACTTGCAAAGTTCGTCGCTACGGAAGGCGAGGACTTTCATCTCCCAGCGGGTAGGCAAAGGGAACTAGGTTTCACCTTCTCCTTTCCGGTTAGGCAGACATCTTTGTCCTCTGGCACTCTCATCAAGTGGACGAAAGGCTTTTCCATCGAAGATACAGTTGAGCTTGATTACCACCCTTCATTTATTTCAAATTTATTACAGAAGCAGCTTCTATACTTCCCATGGCTATCAATCTCATGAACCTTGTTCTTGATATAGCCCGGTAGACGAAAAAATTATAGTCATTGGTTTGTCATTTTGAAGGCAAACTCTCGATCTCTCTCTCTCTGAACGCTAGTTTTGCCTTTTGTATATCTGTTGCTGGCGTTTGTGTAGGTTGGACAAGATGTGGTCGGTGAGCTTGTTAAAGCTATGGAAAGAGTTGGGCTTGACATGAATGTCACAGCGCTTGTAAGTTTTCCTCTTCTTTCACCTAGCTTATGTCCTTTATTTGTTAACGTTGCCTTAATCTCTTTGTAAACTTTGCAGGTTAATGATACCGTTGGAACACTTGCTGGTGGTAGATACTATAACCCGGATGTTGTTGCCGCTGTTATTTTAGGCACTGGCACAAATGCAGCTTATGTAGAACGTGCACATGCAATTCCCAAATGGCATGGCTTACTTCCCAAATCAGGAGAAATGGTTTGTATTTTTGCTAGAACAACTTCCATCGAGCTTTGAACTACTTGAATCTTAGTGTGTACCGCAATGTAGGTGATCAACATGGAGTGGGGAAACTTCAGGTCATCACATCTTCCATTGACAGAGTACGACCATTCACTGGATTTCGAGAGTCTGAACCCAGGTGAACAGGTATGAGCTTTGAGATTCTGCTGGTTCTCAAGTTCGTTTAGAGAATGACGATCGTAGCTCACTAAGATTCTATCTGGCTTTTCCCAGATTCTTGAGAAAATCATTTCCGGTATGTATTTGGGAGAAATCTTGCGTAGAGTTCTTCTAAAAATGGCTGAAGAGGCTGCTTTCTTTGGCGACTCTGTCCCACCTAAGCTGAGAATACCATTCATCATTAGGTTTACTAACTTCTTTTTACACAGTTATCTCAGAAAAAAAAAAGAGTGAATTGTTGCTTGCATCAAAGCAGAAGTCTAATAATCACTTTTACGGTGTGCAGGACCCCGAACATGTCTGCTATGCACAGCGACACTTCTCCGGATTTGAAGGTTGTCGGAAGCAAGTTAAAGGACATATTGGAGGTTAGATTCTCCTATGCATGACGATTCACACTAAACCTATATAATCAAGTCTCAAGGAAATTTCTTTAATGAACTCTCAGGTCCCTACGACTTCTCTGAAGATGAGAAAAGTTGTGATCAGTCTCTGTAACATCATCTCTAGCCGAGGAGCTCGTCTATCTGCTGCCGGGATCTATGGAATCCTGAAGAAACTAGGAAGAGACACACCGAAAGATGGAGAAACTCAGAAATCTGTGATCGCCATGGACGGTGGACTGTTCGAGCACTACACTCAGTTCAGTGAGTGTATGGAGAGCTCATTGAAAGAGTTGCTCGGAGATGAAGCATCAGAGAGTGTAGAGGTGATTCATTCGAATGACGGGTCTGGCGTTGGAGCCGCACTACTCGCTGCCTCGCACTCTCAGTACCTCGAGGACTCTGAAACAAGTTAAAGGTTTCGACTTTCATGGCTACAAAGCATGGGAAAAAAGGTAAAAGACCTTTGTTGTTTATCTTATCAAGACTCTTTGTTTGCCTTTAGGGTTTAAACAAATAAAAGAGAAAAAGGTCAGCCCTTTGAGAATTTTTTTTTTTTATATATATTTTTGTTGTTATCATCGATGTTCGGGAACAATAATAAACCCTGGATTTCTTCTTCAGGCTATGGCAAATTCAAAAAATCAGCCAATGTTGTAGAACTATATATTTCCAGTTCTATATATAAATGATCATATTCATTTTTTTTTCCAGTTTACAAAGCAAATTTTACTGTTGTTGTGGATGCATCTTAATTTTGACAATCCGATGTTCTTGAATTCAACATTCATACATACTTTTGCAACACTCATGATTTCTCACACAGTCAAAAGTTTATTGCTAGGAAACGTGAGAGCTGATTTGACTTGAGTATCGCAGTCAGTGGTAGGACTTGTAATTATAAGTGTGTTTAAGGAGTTTTTCGCCAATGTGTAATTTTCCCCGAAAACGTAGCCGTTTCGCCATTACCTCTCTTTTGTGTTTCTTATCTTCTCCTTCCTCTGGTCTTTCCCTTAAACCCTAAACAGTTTGATCTGATAGTGAGATTGGTTTATTATCAATGGGAGATTCGCCTTTCTTAACCGCCGTTTTCTGAGAGTGTTCGTCTTGAGAAAAAACCCACCTTTCTCCACCCGAAAAGAGTTTGAATTTCCCGGAAAAATGTATTGTAACTTGACAAGAACCCAAGGATTTCCAATGGCGATTAGGGTTTCCTTACAGCAAACGAAAGTTAAAACTTGTCTCCAGTTCTCAAAGTCTTCGTATTTACCAGTTAAGTTCTACGTAAACCCCAAAGGAAGCGCCTTTGCAGATGTCTCGACTGGGTTTAGCTGCGGTAAGAGTCAGAGGAGTCTTTTGGTTAGTTCTCGGCTTAAATCTATGGATGTTGGAATGTTAGGGAAGCTCGAAAGTGTTAGAGACTTTTCAAGTTTTGATTCGCAGAGATTCGGCAAACGAAGTGGTAATAGTAGTAGTAGAAGAGGGAGGTCTGGGTTAGTATCGAAAGCTTTCGGAGATAAGAGAAGTGGCGGAAATGGTCGTGGAGATTCAATCTGGGTGAAATCTGATGAGAAACCAGCGGAAGAGAGGTTTCAGAGAGCTAATCGATTTGAGAGAAGTAGAGACGATTCAGTTTCTGCTGACAGGGGAAGTAGATTTGGTGAAACAAGACGTGGAGATTCTTTTCGTGGTCGAAGAGATGATAGAGGCGTCAAAGTAGAAGGAGAAAGCGAGAAAGCTAGTGGAAATTCGATTTGGGTTGCTAATGACAAACCTGCAAGAGAGCAGTTTCCGAGAGCTAACCGTTCATCTTGGGAGAAACGAGATGGTAGAACAAGAAACCAGAGCTCTTTTCAAGGAGATGATAGAATCACTCAAGGAGGAGATGAGGCAGTGAGTTATGCCCAAGAAGATGATGATAGAATCGTTGAAGAAGGGGAAACCGAGCAAACTGAAGAAGAACCAAATGATGCTAGGTGGCCTGAGATTAAGAATAGGTTCAATAGATATGATGTGAGAAGAGATCAAGGGCGTGGCAATGCAGCTTTTCAAAACTGGAATAGGCAAGAGAACTGGGGAAGGAAAACGTGGCAAGAGGCGACCGAGTCAAGCGTGCCTAGGATGGTTGGTGAAGTGGTTTATGGAGTAAGTCCAGTCTTAGCTGCACTCTCTGCTGGGAGGCGAGAGTTGTACGCTCTCTATGTTCAAGAAGGTTTAGATTTGAGTAGTAACAATAAGAAAAAGAAAGACAAGAAAGGTTTCGAGAAAGTCTTGAAAATCTCTGAGAAGCTCGGGTTAGAGATCAAGGAAACTTCAAAGCACGATCTTAACATGGTTGCTGATAATAGACCTCATCAAGGATTGGTGCTAGATGCTTCTCCATTGGAACTGGTGAAAGTGAAAGAACTAGATCCGATTACGTCAGAGGAAGAGAAATCCTCTCTTTGGGTAGCTCTAGATGAGGTCACTGATCCGCAGAACTTAGGCGCTATCATAAGATCAGCTTACTTTTTTGGAGCCACGGGTGTTGTGGTATGTGCTAAAAACTCAGCTCCATTAAGTGCGGTTGTGAGTAAAGCAAGTGCTGGATCGCTCGAAGTAATGGAACTTAGATACTGCAAAAACATGATGCAGTTCTTAGAAGCTTCTGCTGAGAATGGTTGGCGTGTCGTTGGTGGTTCGGTTTCTCCAAAGGCTGTTGCTTTGAACGAGGTTTCACCTGGTAGCCCGACAATTCTTGTCTTGGGGAATGAAGGAACTGGTTTAAGGCCATTAGTAGAGAGATCATGTACTGATTTAGTGCGGATTAGCGGTAATATGCCTAACGATGTTGCAGCTACCGAGTCTGAAGATGCGGAAGCCGAAGGATTCAGATCTTTTCTAGCTGTGGAGAGCTTGAACGTGAGTGTTGCAGCTGGTTTGTTTCTTCATCACTTGATAGGAGACAAAGCAAGTGTTTGATTCCGTCGTGTGAGTTCCTCTAAACAATTTCATTTCTGCACCAAACTTGAGATCTGCTCTGTACTTGATATTACTTTCTGCTCTCATTCTATGGTTACCTTACGAAGTTTTGTTATTGTTGATTGCTTTTCGGATCATTTCATGGTCTCTCTACGACCGAAAAGTCAGCGTTATCTGAAGTTCTTATGTTGCATCTAGTGAAGGAGAGAGATGTCGAACTTGTGCCATTCTACAAGTTGCCAATAGAAGCTTAAACTTATTTATTTACTGAACAAATTTTGATGTATAACCTCCTCCTTCATATTTGCGATGACACATTACATGCCCCTTACTTTTTTAATCTGCAGTTTTGTTTGAAATAATCAGAAAAAGAGACAAAACACTAAATGGATGTTTCAAACATATGCGTCTTCTTATTGCTCAGCCTCACATGGCCTTTCGTACTAATAATAGTTACATTTAACTTTTTGTGTGTGTGTGTGCTTTATGTACATGTGTAATCAATCTTTATTGTTTTATCATGAGTTGGGTACCACTACATCTCCTTATAAAGCATGGCCCGGTCCATTTCAGCATTTCAGCCTGATAATTTGGGTATATTGCTACTTGCTAGCATAATTTGAAGTGGTTTAGCTACGAACCGTTTGCTAAAAGAAATGATTTATAGTCGCGTGTTTACCAAACAAGATTTTATATGTAGCTAAAACTGGTTTCTAAGAAATATAAAAACACTAATTAAGAATGTTTAAAAACATATTGTATTTTTCATTTTAAAAACGATATACTATTTTTAATACTTGTCAATCAAATCCTTTTGTAAAGTTTTTGGGTTTAGATATCCTTTTAGAAGAACCTACGAAACTCTAGAGTCTCTACTATATATCTTAAATTTTAAAACGTAGATGTATTGTATTCGTCACGTAAAATTGTTATTCGTCATTTATATAATTTATCGAAGTCAAATTCTTGCGAGACACTTTATTCTTGTACACAAGCAATCAACTCTAGTTACGTACATAAGCAATGAAGTCTAGTTACGTACATAAGCAAACAATGTTTTTGATTCGTCCGAGTTATTGTCTGACCGTGATCTCCCAAAAGAAAAACTCAATTTAAATTTTTAAATCTCATCTAACAAGAAGTTACGTAATATAATAAGCCAATCCTAGTTTTCCCACCAAATTTTGATTTGAAGAACATAGAAAGCGAACAAAATCATATATTTATAGTCACATCAGAGAAGGAGATGCATAGAATATACCCACAAAAATATTAAATTCGCAAAGGGGATCAATGATTAGGTCTTAGGAGCAATAAATTATAAAATAGAATATATGAAAAGAAATTGGGTTGTCACGTAAGATATGATATAAATATCTTTTAAAAACACATGTATCTAAGCTGTCACCACTTGTGATACTCTGTTCGAAAAGGAGGACATGGTCCCTCTCCTTCAGATTCGGCATAACATTCTGGCATCTTTGCCGCCAAATTTACTTCCTATAAAAGTAACAATATTTCCTATTGAATTAAGAGAATAATCCTTCGTGAAATTGTAAATATTAAAGGTTACGAGCAAAGTATTTGATGTGTTTATGCAAACATTAAGCTATATCGTTACTGTGATATGGTAATATTTATAAGTGTGTTTGATGTCGAATACACTAAAAATACTTCATCCACATTTACAAGAAAAGAGAAAAACATTAGCTGCGGTTATAACCATAATTTTCAATTTTGTTGTTGTTGAGGTATAGAAATGTGCGTTAACTTTGTTTTTTTTAACTTTGTTTTTTTGGTTTTTCTATAATTACATGAGTTAGTTTGTTAAATTAATAAAACTTGATTTAACATAAAATATTTCGATAATCCAACTCTAAGTAATTAGAAGAAAATTTAATTTTTGCGTGTGTAGGTAAATAGTTAAATGATTCATCTTTGAAATATACTATTGTTTGTTTGAATTTTCCTAATCCAAATTCAATTTTGGTTGGTCACTATACATATTGTAAATGATTAGAAAATTTGTTATTCTCTTTAAGACAAGGAAATTTGTATGAGAGAAGGAAATTTCAATTCCTATTTCTTTCTCCTGACAACTTTTCAAAAAAGAAAGTGACAAAAAGTAAGTTTCTATCTTCAAACAAAAATCTCAAACCTTATCTTCACTCATTTCACGAGTCATTTTTACAATGGATTGATGTTTGATTTAGGTATCAAAAAGTCTTTAGAAATGAAATCTCCTTCTCCCATGAAAACTTAATGCTTCTGCTACTCTGTGCAAGAAGTAGGTGGCTGGCTCTGTTCCATGCAAAAGGATCCGCTATGTAGACTAACCCCAATGATTAATTCTCGACAATTGACATTTTTCACTCATCAACGGATAAATTCATAATTTTCGCTCACCGTATATTTCTTCTAGAGATTAGTTTTTATGATTTACGTTATAATTTGAATTGAGTTTTTATTTTGGGAGATCACGGTCAGAGAACATCGCAACATTAGAAAACTATTTATTGAGATCAAGATATGAGTTATAAGTTGGTAATAACGGTCAAGACCCCGTCTGTTTTCTCTTACTTAACGTTTGCGGGAATCAGTCAAAACCTTGCCGTGATTGATAAATGCAATCTTCAAATGTTTACCAAAAAAGATATGAGTTGGTATGAAAGAAGCATGTCTTATCTAACTCCCATTAAATGCACGAACCAAGCTTCACATGCTTCTAAAGCCAACTTAGGACGATAAAAACAACCCG
Organism: Iljinskaea planisiliqua; assembly: GCA_900108845.1. Taxonomy (NCBI): domain Eukaryota; kingdom Viridiplantae; phylum Streptophyta; class Magnoliopsida; order Brassicales; family Brassicaceae; genus Iljinskaea; species Iljinskaea planisiliqua. The sequence goes on along the minus strand of FNXX01000010.1, from coordinate 5,147,968 downwards.
CTCAAACACTTTATACGACAAATACTTATTAGGATATATAACTATTTGCCAATGACTCACATCACGTCATTTGAATAATGATAGAAGTTGTTCTAGATGTGACGACTCAAAAGAAACAACTAACCATTTCATCTTTGAATGTCCATCAGCTTTTCAAATTTGAACTCTTCATTTTTGAATATTCACGAACCTTTTAAATCTAGACTCTCTAGAATTTTCCATTATTTATAAACTATTTTCCGAATACATTTTTATATTAAAATATAATTTTTATTTTATTTTGAGGGATAAAAGATATAAATTTCTCTAATCCACAAAAATATTTGTCTATATATATTTATATGAAAAATAAGAAACAAAAAAGCTTTTAACATAAGAAAAATATCACCAATATATATTTTCTAATTTAATTCATTAAAAGCGGATATAAAATTTAAAATATTATATGATAATTGGTTTAGTAAATAAAATTATACATTTTTTCGAGAAAATAAAAATGATTTAAATGTTAATATTTGGTTTTGTCTTTCATTAATATGTAAATAAACGCGTGAAAAAATATTCCTGATATATTATTTTGGCAGAATAGATTTCTTTATTAAGTTGAGAGGACAGGAAAAAAGACCTTATTGCAAAAAAAAAAGAGAAAAAAGTAGAGAGAGTGGTAAATCTTAATTATGATAATATTTTATTAATTTAGAACAAATAGTATTAGAATTAAAAAAAATAGTAAATTTTTGATTTGTGAATTAAAAAAAGGAAGAAAAGAGATGTGTCGATGATTAAATGGATGAATTGTGTGATTCCTTTTGAAATATAAGTTTAGTCTCTCTCTGGATTTTCGCTGCTCCGTCAATGGCGATCTGCGAAATTTCAAGTCTCTAATTTGGTTCGATGTGTGTGAGAGAGAGATTGAGAGACGAATTGCGGAAATTTCAAATCTAGGGTTCCTCATTTTTCTCCTCCATTTATCCCCCCTGTTTTCTTCCTTCTTCCTTTATTGTTGTGTCGCGAGGAACACTATTAGAGAGCCGAACATGTCTACATTGGACTCCATGGATGCGATTCTCTTCTCTCTCAGCAGAGCCTTCTGCAGCCCTTTCGCTGTCTTCGTTCAGATCCAGGTGAGCTTTCGTTTTGGGGTTCAGATCAAAAGCTCTGGCTCCCTCTCTTTGAAATGCTGGAGAGATAAAGTTTGGATTTTGGGGTTTCATTTTCCAAAAATCGAGAATTCGAGATGATGGATACAATCGTTTTTAGACAATCTGAGTTTTGTTTTCTACAAGGCTTTGAAAAGTTTTGGTTTTTAGCTGTTGAAAAAAGGAAAGCTTTATGGTTTCCTCGACCTGTCTGGTTTGGGCATTTTATCATCAAGATAAGATTTTTATTGCCTTTTTTATTCATATTGTTTCTTTACATGCCTCAGGGATGTACGATATGCTTACTCCTTGCTATAGGCTGGTTAATGGCTGCATATGTCAGGTATTTTCTCTGCCGCCTGGTTTGTTTGCTGTCTCCGTCTGTTTTCTTATTCCGAAATGTGTGTGTTTCTATTTCTACCTCTAAGGAACCGAGAGGTCAAGAGAATTAAAAACAGCATGAAAGCGGGAAATAGCTTGGCGTTCCTCTATCAAGATGTCAATGAACTCGAGCACTCTAGGCAGGTTAAACTTCCCAGAGTTTCCGTTGTCATGCCTCTAAAAGGTTTTGGAGAACATAATTTGCACAATTGGAGAAGTCAGGTCAGTCCCTCATGTTGCAGTATGATTGTCCTTTTCGGTGTTTTTTTTTTTTGTTTACTTTTCATCATGGTTTTAAGCTTCTTGCCAGAGAAGTGGCTTGCTTGCAACTTTGTTGTTAATCTTGATCGATATATTTGTGCAGATTACTTCTCTCTATGGTGGGCCATTGGAATTCCTTTTTGTCGTAGAAAGTACTGAAGACCCTGCATATCATGCTGTTTCCCGTCTCTTGTCTATGTATCAGGTACAGACACGTTTTTCAACATATCTTTCTGGTTGTTTAACTTGTTACCCACAGGAAATTAGTGAAAGTACTGTCTAACAAAAGTTCAATTCATAGTCCATGGGGCCTTATTTTGTCTTGAAGTATGTACTCGCTTCATAGCTTTGCTCATTTCTATGCCTAAATGTGTACAGGATCATGTTGAAGCTAAGGTTGTGGTTGCTGGTTTATCAACGACTTGTAGCCAGAAAATTCATAATCAGTTGGTATGTATGATCTTTGAAGCAGATTTAATCCTTTGGTGTACATTTTTTTCCTCAATATATTCATCTCTCCTTCTATAATTGTAACTGTTCTTGGCTAAACTGTAAGCACAACCATGAATAGCTAAACTATTTTCCAAATACACGTTTTCAATTGTGTTGTTCATTCATTGCTTTTTTCTGATTTTGCGTGCTTTTGGTTTCTGGTTGGTGAAGATTGGAGTTGAGAAAATGCACAAAGATACCAAGTATGTGTTATTTTTGGACGATGATGTTAGACTGCATCCTGGAACAATCGGAGCTCTCACCACCGAGATGGAGAAGAATCCAGAGGTGGTACCCAAACTATATAGTTCACGGCTTAACTTTCCTGTCTAAGTTTCTTCCTATTTCTATTTCTTTTTGCATAAAAAAGAGGATTATGTTTCCTTCTGTCTGCATTTATTAAACAGCAATCGTGATCTCTTGCAGATATTTATTCAAACTGGGTATCCGCTAGACTTGCCCTCTGGAACTCTTGGAAGTTATTGCATCTATGAGTACCACATGGTAAAGTGACATATGTTTCCCTTCTTTACTCTTCATTTAATTCTGTTTTTATAAATTATAATCACTGGCTTCCCTATTACGCGTTTATATTTCATGTTTGTAGCTTTTTGTACTTTGAGCTAATATTGGCATTTTCTCTTTACAGCCTTGCTCAATGGGATTTGCGACTGGTGGGAGAACATTCTTTTTGTGGGGAGGGTGCATGATGGTATGTAAATGGCATGTTAGATAATGTTTCTTTTGTATTCTCTGTGCATGCTGATGGTTTCAACTATTTGCAACTATTTGTAGATGCATGCTGATGATTTCAGACAAGATCGATACGGTGTTGTCTCTGGCCTACGTGATGGTGGATATTCAGATGACATGACACTTGCCTCTCTAGCAGGTAACATTTGCTTCTGAATTCCTCTCTATTTTGTAGCCTCATATGCTGATTGTATGTGTAGTTTATAGTTTCTTCTTGTTTACACTCATCTGTTTTTCTCCAGGTGCTCACAAGAGGCTCATTACATCTCCTCCTGTCGCTGTTTTCCCTCATCCTCTTGCAAGTGATCTAAGTTTTGGACGGTACATAGTCGTGTTTTACTTGTTTAAACCCCCCCAAAAGGTACTAACCTTTTAGATGTTTAACTATTTTTCACCCTATTTTATAGGTACTGGAACTACTTGAGAAAGCAAACCTTTGTGCTAGAATCTTACATATCCAAAGTTAACTGGATAATGAACAAGGCTTTGTTTGCCGTCCACTGTTATCTATCATGGGGTTTTGTTGCACCATATGTTATGGCTGTCATCCACATCACAGCAGCTTTAAGAATCTACATCAAGGGCTATCATCAACTTGAAGACACGACCTTTGCTTCTGGTGGTGAGCACACTTTTACTCTTATTTAGGTGGGTTATGTGTTAAAAGATACGAGAAATTGATCCTAGTGCCACGATGATAACTTGTTGGGGGGCGGATCTCAGAAGTGTTGTGTTGCATGTGGAAGCATAGTGATTTGTCATCTTCAACTTAAAAGTGTAGGATTGTATGCTTTTCTTGTGCTACATACTGACCTGGAAGGATGAGTTTCTATGCAGGTATGTTGCTTGTTATACTGTTAGCGATCTGCACCTTCATCGAGCTTCTTTCAATGTGGAATTTGACAAGACGAGAAGTTACGCTATGCAATTTGTTATCCCCCGAGGCTCCCCGTCTCTCTCTTGCAACTTACAACTGGGGACTTGTACGTGCTTTCAACCCCCTTCATCGATTAGAGTATATAAATCTGAGAATGGTGTGTCGTGATGATAAGATACAGAGGTAAAAAATGTTTTATGATTTTTGTGGACAATTTGTTTTGCAGGTTTTCATAGCAATGCTAGTGGACAACTTCCTATACCCGATCTCAGCTTTCCGCTCTCACTTTTCTCAATCCATAAACTGGTCTGGAATTAGATACCACTTGAAAAATGGGAAGATCTTCAAGGTACAATCATCTGTCTCCTTTCTTTGAATATATGTTTACCTCGACAGGTAAGTGTATCTGAGATTATCAGAACGTGATTTCAGATTGAGAGAAGAAAGGATATGGGGCCAGCGAAGACCGACTTAGGAGGTAAACACTTGTATGGTAAGAAAGGAGCTCCACAGAAAGCTTCATTCTTAAGCTCATTGGGAAGAAATTTGGCTCATTGGCGACAACCGAAGAAGTTTGATGTTTGAAAAGTCGGTTTCTTTAAATACAGTAGAAGCAAAGCTCAAAAACTCAAAGCTCAAAAGTCGTTTCTTTTGCCCGGGAATTCGCGGGTGAATTGATGATTCTTTGAAATGTTTGGTGATTCTTTTTCCAGAGGGGGGAAGATTTGATCTTGTTTTATTAACCTTTTTTTTTTAATTTTTTTTTCTTGGGTACAAAATGTTTATTGGTGAAGAAGAAAGCATTATGCCCCTCTGGGAAGTTCTTATTTATTGATTTCTTTCTGTTTTGTTTTATGGTTTTTTTACTTTAGGCGTTTGGGAAGAAATATTGATCGTCTTCTTCTTCATTCATCACCTCGATACTCTGTAATTTTTTTTTTTTTGATTCTTCATCATTCGTCTGTTTAGTTTGTTATGTAAACTACCTTTGTTCAAATCCAATTTCGCATTCTTTCAATTTTACTTGTCTCTGTGTTCAAGCTGTTTTGCTTATACACAACTAACCCAATAAAACAAGCAGTAATGGTGCCTACGGACATAAGAAACCACTTGCAACAAAAAAAACATAACTTTCATGCTGACGATTTACTTCTTTTAATATCTGATTAGTTTTTCTTTGTATATATTTGCTTTCTATATAATAGAACAGATGATTGTCATTTTGTAGTGTAGTAGGGCAAGAAAATACAAAGTTAACATGAGATTATCTTGCATGTGTTTGAACATTAAACTTGAAACAGTTCATTATTATTGGAATCTACTGAAAATAACTTAGGAACCTGAATCTACATACAAAGCAGACTCTAAGCTTCGTTTCTTGCTCTCAACGGTAGAGACGGTAAGTGGGGCTGTACATGCTACTCTCTGCATACTTGAGAATCTCCTTAGGCCGTGGAAGCCGCCCCGCCACTCCTGAAAACCATACATTCCCGCCAAGTTAAGGTTGAATGCGAGAGAGTAAAAAAGAGAGTAAGAGAGAGTAAACAGACCTAGTTCATATGCTTTAGTTGCTACATTGGCTGCGATGTGAGCTGATATTTTCCGGATGGAAGAGAAGGAAGGATATATCATTCCTTTCTCATAGTTCTCTTTGCTCACTTGTCCAGCTAATGCCTCAGCTATATCACACAGAACATAAACGACAAAAGCTTTTAGAGCTTTTGCTAGCCTTAGATATCTAGAGATTTTCAGGTATTTGCAATACTTACCTGCGGCCAGAAGCATATCGTCATGTACTCGTATCGCTCCTGAGATGACCAAACCGAGTCCAAACCCCGGAAAAATGTAGGCGTTATTCGCCTGTGTTTTAAGAAGTGGAAAGAGCTTTACTAAGCAAGTTCCTTACACCCCAATGGACGAAGAGAAGAGAAGAGAAGAGAAGAGAAGTTTTTTTCTATTTACCTGTGTAGATACAAACACACTTCCTTCATACTCAACTGGATCAAACGGGCTTCCGCTTGCAAAAATTGCACGACCCTTCATACGAAAGAAGATCAGAGAACTTAAAACTTCATTTGAGGGGAACTCCATATACGAACAATGGTGTTGTCTGGAGAGACTTCTAACCTTACTCCAAGTATAAGCTTCTTCAGCTGTACATTCTGATTGTGTTGTCGGGTTAGAGAGAGCCATTATCAAAGGTCTCTGCAAGAACATTTTGTTGCTTTCTCCTCTTCTTGTAACCAAAATAATGCCTTAATACGATCATTTAGCAGATAAATAACAAATACCTCATTAATGGAAGACATGGCTTCAATCACTTCTTTTGTAAAAGACCGTCCAACGCCAGCCGATCCAATCAGAACAGTCGGTTTTATAGCCTAATGAGACATGTAATAACTTAAGAGGAGAAAGTAAACAGATAGAGATATAAGAGGGTCACAGGATGAAGTTTCGAACCTTGATAGCACCTAAGAGATCTTTGATCGGTTCATGTTCATGAGCCCATGGTTTCTTGAAGGCTTGAAGTGATTCTTTACGGGAGTTAACAATCAGTCCCTATCACAAAAAAACCAAACTTACTTCAAAACTATAGTTCTAATGAAACGTTTTATGTTAAAGTTTATAATTTCTTCTACCTTGGAATCAACAAGCCAGATCTTCTTGCGGCTTTCCTCTACTGAAGCATTCATCTGCAGAAGGAAGATGAGAGAAATTGAAACCGACTAGACCAAATATTTCACAAAATTTCAAGGAGATTCATTACCTGTTTCGATATGTAGAGAGCTATAAGTTCTGCTATTCCAGTACCAGCCTGCAACAACAAGACATCAGAAATTTTTTTGACCAAACTTTTAAGGATCAGAGACTGTTCAGGCAAAAAAACTGATTCTTACTTCACCAGCACCAAGAAAGAGGAAGGTGTGCTCCGCAAGTGGACTACTCGTTAACTTCTGTGCGGAAACTAATCCGGCAAGAACAACAGCTGCTGTCCCCTGAATTTGAAGAGGCAATGACAAAAAAAACCTCTTTCAAACCTGTATGTAAACTGCAATAAACACCAAAAGGGAAGTTCATAACTCTTACCTGTATATCATCGTTGAAGACAAGATGAGTATCGCGGTATTTAGCAAGCAAATCGAATGCATTATGGTTTGCAAAATCTTCAAACTGTATCAAATGGAAGATAACAAAGCATACACATACATTACTTACTCAAAATAATACTGAAGAATACAAGAAATCATTACTTAGTACCTGTATAAGAACATTTTCGCCATAGTTCTGTTTTACAGCACTCATGAATTCATGCAAGAGTTCACTATACTCCTGCAAACATGTTATGAAAAAAAAGCTAATCATGTTTTTTGAAAGTTGACAACTATAAGAAAAAGATTATAGCGTACCTGTCCCGTTGCTCTCTTTTGTTTGAGTCCTATGTAAAACTCATCATTCAACAGTTCCTCATTGTTTGTTCCCACATCAATGGTGACAGGTAAACACTGCAAGAAAAAGCAATTCAGTCTCTTATTCCTGCCTTATAAAGACAGTAACTAAACTTGTGTCATTACCGCAGAAGGACGAACACCTCCAAGTGCTGAATATAACGCCAATTTACCAACAGGTATGCCCATCCCCTAAAGGCAAACCAACTCTGTTCAGTCACTTGATGTTCAGATCATATCAAAACTCAAAATGAAGTAACATCCGAGGAATTACCTGACATCCAAGATCTCCTAAACCCAAGATCCTTTCGCCGTCTGTAACAACAATAACCTGTATGTTTCTTTCAGGCCAGTTCTTTAATACATCTAGAATCTTTCCTCTGTATGAAAAAGAAAGGGTATGAGTTAAAGTTGAAGTGGGCAAAAAAGGGAAATATCATAAGATCAAAGTACAATCTATACTTCTCTTTTAAACTGATGAATAAACCCTGAGATCGCCTGAATATACTTCCATATTTCTGGCAAGCTTCACCAACAGTTGGAGTATAAACAATAGGTAGAAGCTCTTCAACATGATCTATCAACAACTTGTAAAACAGCCTCTCGTTTCTTTCCTGTTTTTTTTTGTTTAGTCTAGTAAGAGCTTTATCTTTCTCTGATATGATAACACAGAAAATTTGCAGATTAAACAGACACGATTTTACCTGCAGTTCTGTCAAGGCCATATACTTTTGTAATGGAAATTGATACTGTCGGATGTTGTTCATCAGCCTCTTCTCCTAAAACACAGAAACAGCGTTGACAAAAATATATCATCTTTCTTTTAATAAAGAAACCAATCTCCATTAGTGGAACCATACACAATAATAAATTCACCAAGTTTTCACCTGAAGATTTTGATCAAGAACAACTGGAGGAAGAAGGCCACGCAAGTAATGTGCGTCTCTCTCTTTCTCAGTGAAAGCAAGTCCTTTGTTGTAGCGAGGATCCCTCAGCAATGAATAGCCACTGAAACACAGAAATTAAAATTAATAAATTAATTGTTAATTTAGAGACTTAGTTAATGGAGGGGTTTATGTTGTTACCTAGAAACAGAGAGAGACCATGGAGTTATGTTGTGCTCAATGGTGGCTGAATCTTCTCCATAGACATCAACAACGCCACCATTTACAGAGGATTTCAACTCCGAGTTGGTCACGGTTTCCATCTTGAAAGGAGCTATGAACACAATCCAAAATCAAAAGTGAAAACAAGTAAAATAATTCCAACATTCAGAAGCATAAATAAATCTGAAGAACGTATTACAAGGCAATAATCTGGAACGAACTTTCTCTGTGTATTATAGTAATGGAAAGAAGAAGGTTGTGGACAATCCAAATGGAAGCTTGAGGAAGCAGAGAGGTGTCACACTAAAGAAGACAACTTTGTACACCGCATGGACTCCACAAGTCGCCACGTACAATTAGTTGAAAACATATACAAAAGCTTAGTCTTATTTAAACATTATTTGTTTTATTTATCTCATAAGCAAATATACACACGGACTTGTACACTAGAGGACAAATCTAAGGATTATAACTAATACCAAAGGCAGTACACCACATAGCTCCACCTTCAAGTTAAGACAACAGAAGGCTTATTTTTATTATTACCAGACAGAGCATAACAGAACATGACAAGTAAGTGTATTCAACCCCAAAGCTCTTTGAGGACAGAAATTGAACAGGGGATTGACTTCTCCTCCGTTTTCTTAAGGTAGAATTTGCACAGGACCGGTCCTGCAACCTTCCAGGCAAACCCGCAGTAACTAACTTTGTTCATTATGATGGCATAATCGTAAACGATGTTGTAAAGTGCCAAGGCTTGTGGGTATAGTTCTTCCAGGCTCTTCTTGCTGTCTTCAAATCCTGCAGCACCATAGAACTCCTGATACACAGAACAAACCGTTCCAACGATGAGTTGTTTATAGAGCATTAGATCCATTCTTGTTGATTCATAAAGCCAATAATTGGGGATTAGACTATGGTTATGATTGGTTATTGGACTTTTAGAACTTTAAAGACTTTAAAATGAGTTACAGTTTTTAAAGCCAATAATTATACCAATCACATTTTATCTTCCTAAATCATCTCAAAGTTCCTAAAAACACTGCTAAGATCGTAGCATTGGATCTAGTAGCTTTACCTGCTTATATTTCTGGACGACTTCACTGGCTGATTCATTCTTATCATTCTCATCTGTTCCCAACGCCTGGTGCATTTCTTTGTTATATCTTTGGTAAAAGGGTCTACACTTCTCCATGTGGAACTTAGGGATCAGCTCATCTTCAAAACACGGGAGTTTCTTGATTTCTGAATTGTAACATACAGTTTAAGACGTTAAAACATGTTCGAGGAGTTCTTGTGATTATTGATAGTAACAAAAGATATCCATACCAGATGGTGGGGGTTCCTCTGCATTCTGAGATACTACAGTGTCATAAATCATTCCAAGAATAGAAGTGGAGTTGAAACTTTTCTTATATTTACGCTCCATGTAGTGTGGATACATGTCGAACTTTAAGTCTAACGGGAGATCCACATTAGCTCCATTTTTTGGTGCATCAAGAGCATCATAGTATATATCGATAGCCTTTAGCATTGTTTTCTTCATTCCTGCTTTTTCCTTAGCGCTCTCATCTCCTAACGTGAGGAAACGGTCCATAATTGTGAGCCAGCTATCTGCAGCTGCTCCTACAACGTTTCTGTAAACCGAGAAAACATAAATCAATCCCAAAGAACGGTCCTACAAAACCGAGAGCTGTTCAAATATTCTGAGCCAAGAAGTAGATTGTGTGTACCTGGAATGAAATCTTGCCTTTAAAAACATTCTGAAAAGTTCTTCTTCCAACATTTCAGGTGTAAGTTCACTCGGCTTTCTACCTGTGTAAATTTTGCTAGCTGGAGAAGAGCTCACCCATGGTTCACTTGGCTTGAAGTGTTCAAGTAGCTAAACAGGAAAAACTTACGGTTCATAACTCAGGTCTCAAGCATTGAAGAATTTACTTTCAAATGCGATGGACAGAGCAGTACCTTGGGATTTCTGGATATGAAGTACATATCGCCATCAAAGTCACCACCTGCAATCTCGTCACCTACAGATCTTGGACCTTTCTGAGGGAAGAATACACCAAACTTGGAGTTTCCTACATACTCTTCCAAGGCCTTAACATATGTAGCTCTAAGCACATGTATGTCTCCAAAATGTAATCCCGGATTCCTATAAACCAACACATCCCCGGAAATCTGACCAGACTCGCTACAAAACCACAGAAAGAACATAATGAGGAAATGAAATGCTACATTTAGAGAAGAATAAGAATTCATATTTCCAAGCATATTATGCACTCAAAGTGAAAAAAAAGCATACAGGATGACACAAACTTGGTTTTCCTTGAGCTTTCCGGTCGGATCAACAGTGCCCATGAGATAGTATGATTCAGTAACAAGAAGCTTTCCTGCTTTGAGATCATTCTTCTCTGTGTTTAATAGAATAGACAGACGATACTTCAAGTGTGGTTCGTCAAGTGGGATACCCGACATGATCATTTGTAAAGCGTTATAATCGTCCATATCCCCATAATTACGAGCAGCTGCACAAACAAGTTAACTTTAGAGTTTTAACTGAATCTGCACATAAGAACTCCAAACGAACCAAATAGCTTTACCTTTAACGGCTGCACGTTTGTTGTCGAATATGGTTTTCGACTCTTCCAGCGAGTTGCGCAATATATCCAAGAAGAATTCATTAGGGACTCCTCCATAGCTCAGCAGGGCGACCAAATTCCTCGATAGCTTCGTTCTTCTTGGTGGATTACTGGAAGATGGAAACAACCCGAGATCATCAAATAAGAACATCAAGCAAGAAGTTCAGCTTCAAGATAACAAAAAAGTCCTCGGGGAGGCAGCTACCTTGTAGTGACAACCTCCAGGGAGTTAAAGGTGCTAAAATTAGACAAGGATGGATCTTTAGACACCTTGATCATAGAAGGTCGAACCTGGACGGTCCGAGGAGGAAGCTGCCAAATAGCAGAGAAAAACTTAGGAATAGCTTGCAAGGCTGACTTTCAGACAAGAATGAGAGTCTACTTACTTTCTTGTTCAAGAGAAAAGTCCCCTTAACAGCATAGCCATAGTAAAACATCCGAAACTGGATCAGCAGAGGCTGTTGGCAAAAAAAGAACTGTTACAACTTGTGTTCAGTGATAGTAGACAAATAGAGAATCGAGCTAAAAAACATAAGAGTGTAAACTACATACCGGCTCTTTGCCATAGGTTGCCTGTGCTTTTTAAAAAGAAAGGAAACAAACAAGATAAGAGAACAAAAGTGAACAGAAGGCAACTAAGCAACCATCAAGTTGTCATGGAAGTAGAACAAAGACCTGCATATTGTCACTTCTGATACGTTTTCCTTTAAAGATATCTGTTGGACACATCTGAGCAAGGTCCTCAGAGATGTAACCAGTGCCATCTGAATGTATAAAAGGTTTCTCATTCTTATCAAGAACGAAATTATTATTTTGATCCTGCAAATTGGAAGAGAGGGAAAAAGGTCAAAGCATATAGTGAATACAACTAAGTAATGGCCTATTAGAAAGAGGCGCAGTTTCTGAAGGACACATGAGTTAAGGAAGTACATAGCAGTGTATATCATCAATTTGCTGAAAGGCAATCCCATTCATGTCAACTTCAAGCTTCCTAGTCTTTGACAGAATTAAAGCAAACCTGAAGCATCAATCAACAGAAGGTGACTTTGATTACAAAAGAGTACATCTCTAGAAGAGTTAAAAGATGAAATGAAATAGTAGAATATCTAAATATGCCTATAGAGACTTGGAAGAAAACAAGAGTACCTTGCCATATATTTGGCCAAAGTTGGCACTGTATTCACATGCATAAAATGCATACGTGCTTCATGAATTGACTTCCCAGAGAAGATATAGGGATTTTCCATATCATTCGAGGTTGTAGAGTCCGTGCGTATAAAGTAACATTTCACTCCCTTTGTAGAAAAATCTTTCTTCTTCTCTTCTTTTCCTCCATCTTTGAAAACTGTTTAAATGAAAGGTAAACAAGCCACGATATGCAACTATCCCGTTCATGTGTGTTCCTAGACATAGCACTAGCACCTTAACAATGAAAAGTGTTCTTATGTGAAATAATGTTCAATATAATATTAGAACAAGCTCCAAATATCCCGTTCTTAACCCAAAGCAAGAGAAAAAAAGAAAACAACTCACCAAAAAATTGATAACGGCGTAAACCAACCATGATACCATTCTTAGCAATTTCTTTGTACGTTGAATAAATGTCATTACAATAGGTTGCCTCGCCTGGCACGTCCGCGAATTTGACGGTTAGAACATTATCATCACCCAAAACCTTGTGCAGGTGTGTTCCAGTTTTCTCCATAAGAGGGCCCTGTGAAGTGTGAACACAGTATATCAATAAGCAAGGGCGTATTAAGTCGCAGTTAAGGACTTCATCCTTAAAGTGGGATGCAAATGGTCGATAGACATATGATATCAACTTGATAACAAACTATGGCAATGGCATCTGAAGTATATCTTGAGTTTAGACCTTTTTTAAACTAACGTGAAGAGCATATGCAATACAGGAAAACATGAAAGATAGTGCATGGAGAGTGCATTGAACCTTGAATCTGTAACTACCGTCGGGAGCAACATGACATTGATAGTAATGAGTCTTCCCGCAATCCCATTCAAGCGACTGGGAACAGAAGCATGTAAGATGAAGCACTTAGTAATATTCAACAACAAAGTCAGAAGTACAAAAGAATGTCTAGTTTCCAACAAAAAGTCTCTTCTCAATTCATCTATAGAAATGCAGACATATAAAAAAAAACACCCAATAGAACAGAAGAGAAAACAGACATACCGCTCTGCGGTCTGTTGGGAGACAATAATGCCGGCCCAAGCGGTCCCAAACCACTGCTTCAAATACAACCATGGACAAATCCTTCCATTGTCTGATGTCATCCGCAGTTATTTTAACCTGACACAGATGTTGCCTATACAACATCAAAGTATCACCAGAAAAGGTAATTCTTATCATAACAAATCACTTAAAATAGAAGGGAAAAGAGATTAAATTGATGAAAAAGGTAGAAAATTTGTAGCACAAACATACCCTGGAATGTAGCTAAGCAACAGAAAGGCCTTCTTAAATTCAAGCTCACTCAAAGCTAAGAGCTGAGGAGGAATTTGCCGAGACCCTCCATTGCCTTGTATTTTCAAAGACTTGGGAGAAGGAACTTTTGAATCAACAGGAGACATCTCTGCTACAATCGACAATAGTCAAAGTTAAACTCTTGTGGATAAGAAAGTTTTCTGTTTTTCTGTTCTTCTGTTTTTTTCACTATATAACAGATATGTGACAGAGTTCTTCTACCACTGACCTTGAAAAAGCCTGCAACTTTTTTCCCAGGAGTTCTAGGAGAAAGTACCGGAGACTCGCCGGAGCACGGCGGTGGAGAGGCATAATCAGAAATGGCCAGGTCAAGAAGGAATACGATGAACCTATCGAGGGTCCCTTTAAGATACTCCGCATTGAAAACTTTACTGAGAGTTTTCAAAGCCAGTTCCTGGGAAACCGAAGAAAGTCTCCGTCTTGCCTCTGCTTTTATCGGAGGATGATTGTGTTTCCCGTAGATTCTCTCCAGAACGTTTTCAACGCTGCCCGAAAGAGCTATCTCTGACCGGAGAGAAGCTTGATTGCCGCCGATAAGATACGACGAACTAGTCACCATGTTTATATCCCCCAAATCTGAGTCAGTGTCTCTTCTCTCTCAAGGGTTCAAATAAAAATACTCAAGTGGGAACAGAGACTGTTCGTTGTTTGCTTTCGCCATCTTCTCAAAGTTTCTTCCTTTTGGTTAGTGAAGCGACTCTGTTTGATTCTGACGACGCTCTGACAAACATAACTTTGACATCTTCAGAGATTTTATACAGTACAAAATCAAAATCTAGCCGTTTATTAATGTTTTAATTTACAAAATGCCTAACCGCGAACACCAGAATTACAAAGCTGCCACACCTTTCTCGTGCACTGGTGCAGATGAATAAGTACGTTTCGTAATTAGTTGATTTGACTACACATGAAGAGGAAAAAATTGCAGCTTTCCTACTTTCTGTTGATTTTTTTTTACTTTTTTATATATAAAGGTTTCTTCTGTCATAACTTTTGCTCTCTAAAGTTGTTTGTTTCTAGAGACTCTTGTTTCTACTCTTATCTTCATCTTCAGGCGACCAATTTAAAGCTGTTTAGACGGCAGTGTTAAGCATAAAGATTGGTTATATGACTCATTATGAAGGCAAAAAACGCAGTAACACTCCACAAAAAACCCTTAGTTAATAAGCAAATATACACACGAAATTATCATACAGCAGAGGATAAGTGTAGACAAGAACTAAACAAAAGGCTCCACACCACATCTTGATTGGAGAGCTTAACCTATAAGTTAGGCTTTTACTCAGGTACTATACTTGCATTACACGCTTCTTATGATACATGAAGACAACAAAAGGCTTATTGTTACCAGAACAGAACAGGAATTGAGTAATTTGTGTTCAGCCCCAAAGCTCTTTAACCACAGAGAGTGAACACAGTAAGGATTTTCCCTGCGTTTTCTCAAGGTAGAACCTGCACAAGATCGGTCCTGCAACCTTCCAGACAAACCCACAGTTTCGAACGTTTTGCATTTTGATTGCATGATCGTAAACGATGTTGTAAAGTGCCAAGGCTTGCGGATAAAGCTCTTCGAGACTTTTCTTGCTGTCTTCAAACCCTGCAGCACCATAGAACTCCTGACACACAAGAAGAAACTGTCTCAGAATCGTTTGTTTATAAAGTGAACAACTCTTGTTGGTGGCAGACTTCCATGGGACCAAGAAACAGAACACATCCGTGTTCCATTAAGTTTATTGGTGGCATCGGATTGAAGAGCTTACCTGCTTGTATCTCTTGATAACTTCACTGGCTGATTCATCTTTATTACTCAACGCCCGGCTCATCTCAGCTCTGTAATTATCATACCACCGTCTACATTTCTCCATATGAAAATTAGAGACAGGCTCATCTTCAAAACACGGGAGTTTACTGATCTCTGAATTGTAAACCACAGTTAAACAAATATTCATGAATCATGATACAGTGATTTCTTCTGTGTTTTATTATTAGAAGTAAGTAAGAAGAAAGGTCTTTTACCAGATGATTGTGTGTGTTCCTCTGCTGTCTGTGATTTTACAAGGTCATAGATTATTCCAAGAATAGAAGTGGACTTGAATTTTCTATCCCGCTCCATGTAATGTGGGAAAATGTCAGGCTTCAGCTCCTCAGGAAGATAGACCTTAGCACCTTTCTTTGGTGCATCAAGAGCATCATAATATATATCAATCAGCTTTAACATTTTCTTCTTCCTTTCAGCTTTTTCCTCAGCGCTCTGATCATCTCCTAGTGTGAGAAAGCGGTCCATTATTGCTAACCAGCTATCTGCAGCCATCCCTATAACGTTGCTGTAAACCAGAGAAAAAAGAGACAAACATAAGTCCCAAATTTAAATTGATTCAAGACATAGTTTTGATTCTAGAGCTTAAAAAGTAACTTGAGAGTACCTGGCATGAAATCTTGTTTTCAAGAACATATCAAAAAGCTCTTCCTCCAATTCGTCTGGTGAAAGATGGCTTGGCTTTATAGCAGAGTTACTTTGAGTAGGAGGAGTCAAACTCACCCACGGCTCACTTGGTTTGAAGTGTTCAAGTAGCTAAAACAGAAAGCAAACCAAGGAGAATCAGGTCATAACAATAAAGAATTTCACTTTCTAATGCGGTGATTTACCTCGGGATTTCTGGATATGAAATACATATCACCATCAAAGTCGCCACTTGCAATCTCATCTCCCAAAGATCTTGGACCTTTCTGAGGGAAGAACACACCATACTTGGAGTTTCCTACATACTCCTCCAAGGCCTTAACATATGTAGCCTTAAGTACATGTATGTCTCCAAAATGTAGTCCAGGATTCCTGTAAACTAGCACATCCCCTGAAATTTGGCCAGACTCACTACACAGAACCACAACAAAGAAAGTACTGAGGAAATTAGTAGATAACACACAATTCCAAGGAAGAAAATTACTGTCTCTTGACGTTTCCATGTAAAACTCAAAGTGAAAGAGGAAGAGGATAATTGAGTAGCATACAGGATGACAGAGACTTCATCTTCCTTTAACTCTCCGGTGGGATCAACTGTGCCCATGAGATAGTATGATTCACTCACAGGAAGCCTTCCTGCTTTGAGATCATTCTTCTCTGTGTTTGAAAGAATACACAGATGATCCTTCAAGTGTGGTTCGTCAAGTGGGATACCAACCATTATCATTTGTGCAGCGTTATAATCGTCCATGTCCCCATAATTAAGAGCAGCTGCACATATAAATAGACTTCTTAGAAGATTTATCAAGACTCACATCGCAAGTTCATAGGGACTTTTGGAAATTTTAAGCACACCTTTAAGAGCAGCACGTTCGTTGTTGAAGATGGTTTTCGACTCTTCCAGTGTGTTGAGTAATATATCCAAAAAGAATTCATCAGGGATTCCTCCATAGCTAAGAAGCGCAACCAAATTTCTTGATAGCTTTGTTCTCTTTGGTGGATTACTAGATGATGGAAACAAGTAGATGTCACTAATGAGAACTTCACTCCACAATAAGAACTTCAGTCTCCAAGAAACACATACCTTGTAGTGACTACCTCCAGGGCGTTAAAAGTGCTAATATCTGACAATGGATCTTTAGAAACCTTGATCATAGAAGGTCGAACCTGGACAGTACGAGGAGGAATCTGCAAAATTGGGAACAACATTAGGGATAGCTTGCAAACACTTAAGAAAACAAAAAAATGGGTATGGTAATGGTAAAAAGAGCAAAATTACTTTCTTGTTTAAGAGAAAAGTTCCCTTAACAGCATAGCCATCATAAAACATCCGAAACTGGATCAGAAGAGGCTGTTCAAAAAACAGAATTGTTACTACTTGTGGTCAGTTATAAACAAATATATAATCGAGCATAAACACTAAACAGGGTGTGAACTATATTATACTTACCGGGTCTTGTTTACAGGCTTCCTGGGCATCAAAATTTGAAATAAGTAAGGAAACTTAAGAATAAGAAGACTGAACAAAGAGAACCTAAGAAACCTTGTCATGGAAACAGAGAAAAGACCTGTATATTTACTTTACTGAGACATTTCCCTTTAAAAATATTTACTGGACACATCCGAGCAAGGTCCTCAGAGATGTAGCCAGTGCCATCTGAATGTATAAAAGGTTTCCCATTCTTATCAAGAACATCATTATTTTTTTGATCCTGCAATTGGAAGAGAGGGGAGAAAGGTCAAAGCACATAGGGAAAACAACTAAGCAAAGGCTAAGTAGAAAGAGACGCAGTTCCTCAAGGACACATGAGTTAATTAAGGAAGTACATGGCAGTGTATATCATCGATTTTCTCAAAGGTAATCCCAGTCATGTCAACTTCAAGCTTCTTAGTCTTTGACAGAATCAAAGAAAACCTGAAGCATCAACAAAAGATAAGTGACTTCAAGAAAAGGAAAAGATTTCTACAAATGCTCAAAAATGAAACAACAGAACATCTTCGAGAAGACTCATGAGTACCTTGCCATATAGTTGGCCAAAGATGGCAATGTATGCACGTGCATAAAATGCATACGAGCTTCATGGATTGACTTCCCGGAAAAGATATAGAAATTTCCCAAATCATTCGAAGATGTAGAGTCTGTGCGTATGAAGTAGCATTTCACTCCCTTTGTAGAAAAGTCTTTCTTCTTTTCTTCTTTCCCTCCATCTTTGAAAACTATTCAACAAAGTTGTTAGAACAAGCTCCAAATATATCATGTTCATAAACCCAAAGAAATAGTATTTAACAACAAAAAAAAAAAGTGTTGTATGTGCAATGACATGAATGATATAGTCAATCATGAGAAGAAAAAAAGGAAAACAACTCACCAAAAAATTGATAACGGCGTAAACCAACCATGATACCGTTCTTGGCAATCTCTTTGTATGTAGAGTCACGTTCATGACTATAGATTGACGAGTTTTTCAGGACATCCGCAAATTTGACCGTCAGAACATTTTCATCACCCAAGACCTTGTGCAAGTGTGTTCCAGTGTGTTCAAGAAGAGGTCCCTGTGAACACAGTGTCTCTCTATATAAGTACCAGTATATTGAGTCAATGTCAAGGACTTTATCCTACCGCTATGATACGATGTGTAATAGACATATGATAGCAACTTGCAAAAGTTTTGCTTCAAATATCTCATGAAACAAAACCTTTTTAACACAAAAGTAAACAATAATAAGAATAGTAGTTGAAGAGGGGAATGAACCTTGAATGTGTAGCTTCCGTCCAAAGCAACATGACACTGATAGTAATGAGTCTTCCCACTATCCCATTCGAGTGACTGCGGAAAAGGAAGTATGTAAGTCTCTGTTTCTTGTCAATTCACCTTTAGAAATGCAATCATGAAATATAAATAATACTCAAAAAGACAGTATAACAGAAGAGCAAACAGTCATATATACCACTCTACGGTCTGTTTGGGAACAATAAAGCTGGCCCAAGCGTTCCCAAACCGCTGCTTCATATGCAACCATAGGCAAATCCTTCCACTGTCTGATCTCATCAGCAGTTATAACCTCAGCCAGAGATTTCCTATATAACATCAAGCAAGGTTTAAGCATCACCTAAAAAAGGTAACTGTTACTTAAAATAGATTGAAAAAGTCGAAAACTTGCAGCCCAAACATACCCTGGAGTGTAGCTAAGCAACAGAAAGGCCTTCTTAAATTCAAGTTCACCTAAAGCTAAGAGCTGAGGAGGAATGTGGCGAGACTCTCCATTGCCTTGTCTTTTCATAAACTTAGGAGAAGGAGCTTCGGAATCAAGAGGAATCTCTTCTGTAAACAAATATAGTAATATTCTTGAGCATAAGAAAGTAAAATTTTTGACTGTTTTTTAGGTCTTCTTGTTCCAAAATCACACTTTGAGAAGTTCAAATATTTACTGACCTCGAAGACGGTATTTTGCGGCAGGAGACTGTGCCGGATATGCGCCGGAGCTCAGCCGTGGAGAGCCATTAGTGGCCTGGTCAAGAAAAAAGTTGATGAATCCGTCGAGGGACACCACATACTGTGATTTGAAAATTTTCTTGAGCATATCAGAAGCCAACTCCTCAGGAATCAAAGACAGTCTCTGCCTTGTCTCATCATTTATCGGACCAACGTTGTGTTTCCTGTAGATTTCCTCCAAAGCTGCTTCAACCAGATACGGAAGAGCGTTCTCTGACCGTGAAGAAGCTTGATCGCCGCCGTAAATATACCGACTAGTTATGTTTTCCATTTTTCTTGTACTTTGTATGTTTTCTCTTTGGACTCTAGAGTGAGATTTATAAAGAGACAAGGAAACTTCACAGAGAAGGCTAAGTTCAAAAAAAAAAGAAAACTTCACAGAGAAGCAAATGTAAGTTTATTGGCTAACCAAAAAGAAACCTTTTCACTGTGTAAATTGATTGACAAGAAAAAAGCCATGTTAGCCTTTTGGTCAAGACAAAAAAGAAAAGAGAAGAAAAAGCGAGGCAACTTCGTAAATTTAGAAGAAGTTCTAATGAAGACCGATAATATACAGACAATCATTGTGATTGACGTTTATACCCCTATAATTTCCTAAAAATAGCGGCAAATGCAAACTCTCTGTCTCCCCTCGAGGGTTCCTACAGAATTTTCAATTTCACAACAGTAATGCTACTCTTCTTCTGTACATTCATAAAGCTATTTTACTCTCATATTACCTCGAGAGAAGGCAAATTTCTTCAGAGGAAATTATGCAAAACCTATTTTACTGGCTCTGGTCAGTAAACAGGTTCTTCTCAAAGCAAAGCAAGCCATCTATATGGAATAACTCTTGTATCTTTTCAGGCAACTTATGTACATATATTCTTCACCAATGTTCTACTTTGTGATCTCAGTAAAGCAAGAGTTGAACAAGTTCAAGGCAAACAAGTTGAATATATATCAATGTTGACATATTGTTTTTTTTCTCTCTTCTTCGCTTGACGAGTTCATGTAATCAAAATTTCTCTTATTTCTTAGAACCCTAACAAAACCATATCTGAATGAAAACAAAAGGCACATAATTAAGATTACTCAAGGTTGGTGCAGATGTAACTAACTATTAGAAATTTAGTATAAGCTTCATTGTTTCAACATAATTTTTTCAATTTCATAAGAAAATATACACATGAAATTATTGTACACTACAAAACAAATGTAGATTAGAACTAAATAAAAGGCACTACACCACCTCTAGATTAGATTAGAACACCTACAATTACGTATGTACTTACGTCAGATACTTGCCTCACACGCTCCTTATGACAGACAACAA
Organism: Iljinskaea planisiliqua; assembly: GCA_900108845.1. Classification (NCBI taxonomy): domain Eukaryota; kingdom Viridiplantae; phylum Streptophyta; class Magnoliopsida; order Brassicales; family Brassicaceae; genus Iljinskaea; species Iljinskaea planisiliqua. Next base: position 5,127,101 of record FNXX01000010.1, on the reverse strand, counting down.
AAGGCTTATTACTACCAGAACAGAACAAGAACGAGTAATTTGTGATTCAACCCCAAAGCTCTTTAAGCACCGAGAGTGAAAACATTAAGGATGCTCCCTGCGTTTTCTTAAGGTAGAACCTGCACAGGATCGGTCCTGCAACCTTCCAGACAAACAGGCAATTTCGAACATTTTTCATTTTGATTGCATGATCGTAAACGATGTTGTATAGTGCCAAGGCTTGCGGATAAAGTTCTTCGAGACTTTTCTTGCTGTCTTCAAACCCTGCAGCACCATAGAACTCCTGATACACAAGAAGAAACCGTCTCAGAATTGTTTGTTTATAAAGCTTTAGATCGACTCATTTTGGTGGCAGACTTCATGGGACCATTAAACAAACATCCGTGATCGATTAAGTTTATTGCTGGCATCGGTTCGAAGAGCTTACCTGCTTGTATCTCTGAATAACTTCTCTGGCTGATTCATCCTTATTAGTCATCGCCTGCCTCATCTCAACTCTGTAATTATCATACCACCGTCCACATTTCTCCATATGAAAATCAGAGACCGGTTCATCTTCGAAACACGAGAGTTTACTGATCTCTGCATTGTAAACCACAGTTAAAAAAATATTCATGATGATATAATGATTTATTTATGTGTTCTGATCATTAGTAGTCAGTAAGAAGAAAGGACCAGATGATTGTGTGTGTTCCTCTGCTGTCTGTGATTTAACAAAGTCATAGATTATTCCAAGAATAGAAGTGGACTTGAATTTTTTATCCCGCTCCATGTAATGTGGGAAAATGTCAGGCTTCAGCTCCTCAGGAAGATAGACCTTAGCCCCTTTCTTCGGTGCATCAAGAGCATCATAGTATATATCAATCAGCTTTAACATTTTCTTCTTCATTTCAGCTTTTTCCTCAGCGCTCTCCTCTCCTAGTGTGAGGAACCGGTCCATTATTGTTAACCAGCTATCAGCAGCCATCCCTATAACATTGCTGTAACCCCGAGAAAAAAGGAGACATATATCCCAAAGATTGATCCAAGGCACACAGTGAACATGATAGATAGTTTAAAAAGTAAGTTGAGAGTACCTGGCATGAAATCTTGTTTTCAAGAACATATCGAAAAGCTCTTCCTCCAATTCGTCTGGTGAAAGATGGCTTGGCTTTCTAGCAGAGTTACTTTTAGTAGGAGGAGTCAAACTCACCCACGGCTCACTTGGTTTGAAGTGTTCAAGTAGCTAAAACAGAAAGCAAACCAAGGAGAATCAGGTCATAACAATAAAGAATTTCACTTTCTAATGCGGTGATTTACCTCGGGATTTCTGGATATGAAATACATATCACCATCAAAGTCACCACCTGCTATCTCATCTCCCAAAGATCTTGGACCTTTCTGAGGGAAGAACACACCATACTTGGAGTTTCCTACATACTCCTCCAAGGCCTTAACATATGTAGCCTTAAGTACATGAATGTCTCCAAAATGTAGTCCAGGATTTCTGTAAACTAGCACATCCCCTGAAATTTGCCCACTCTCGCTACAAAACCAAGAAAAAAGGAAGTAGTGAGGAAAACAGGAAGGAAGTAAATTAGTACTTTTGAAGTTTCTCGTAAAAAATAAAAGTGAAAGAGCAAGAGCAAGAGATCATGTACAGGATGACAGAGACTTCATCTTCCTTTAACTCTCCGGTGGGATCAACTGTGCCCATGAGATAGTATGATTCACTCACAGGAAGCCTTCCTGCTCTGAGATCATTCTTCTCTGTGTTTGAAAGAATAGACAGATGATCCTTCAAGTGTGGTTCCTCTAGTGGGATACCAACCCATATCATTTGTGCAGCGTTATGATCGTCCATATCCCCATAATTAAGGGCAACTGCGCAAATAAATTGACTTCTTAGAAGATTTATCAAGACTCACATCGTAAGTTTATAGGGACTTTTGGAATTTTAAGCACCTTTAAGAGCAGCAAATTTGTTGTTGAAGATGGTTTTCGACTCTTCTAGCGTGTTGAGTAATATATCCAAAAAGAATTCATCAGGGATTCCTCCATAGCTAAGAAGGGCAACCAAATTTCTTGATAGCTTTGTTCTTTTTGGTGGATTACTGATGATGGAAACAACTAGATGTCACTATTAAGAACTTCACTCCACAATAAGAACTTCAGTATCCATGAAACACATACCTTGTAGTGACTACCTCCAGGGCGTTAAAAGTGCTAAGATTTGACAATGCTGGATCTTTAGAAACCTTGATCATAGAAGGTCGAACCTGGACAGTACGAGGAGGAATCTGCAAAATTAGGAACAACATTAGGGATAGCTGCAAACATTTAAACAAACAATAAAGGGATTTGTAATGAGAAAAGGAGCAAAATTACTTTCTTGTTTAAGAGAAAAGTTCCCTTAACAGCATAGCCATCATAAAACATCCGAAACTGGATAAGAAGAGGCTGTTTGAAAAAGTAATTGTCACTGTTTGTGTTCACTAATAGACAAGTATATAATCGAGTATGAACTATATTATACATACCGGGTCTTGGGCACATGCTTCCTGTGCTTCAAAATAAATAAGATTATACATGACAAGGAAACATAAGAGTAAAAAAAGAGTCAACCTAAGTAAGCATCAAATTATCATGGAAATAGAGCAAAGACCTTCATATTTTCACTTCTGAGACATTTCCCTTTAAAAATATTTAGTGGACACATCCGAGCAAGGTCCTCAGAGATGTAGCCAGTGCCATCTGAATGTATACAAGGTTTCCCATTCTTATCAAGAACATCATTATTGTTTTGATCCTGCAATTGGAAGAGACGGAAATATGTCAGAGCACACAGTGAATACGACTAAGTAAAGGCTAATTAGATAGAGACAGTTCCTGGAGGACGAATGAATTAACAAAGTACATGGCAGTGTATATCATCGATTTTCTCGAAGGTAATCCTAGCCATGTCAACTTCAAGCTTCTTAGTCTTTGACAGAATCAAAGAAAACCTGAAGCATCAACAAAAGAAAAGTGACTCCAATTACAAAGGAGCAGATCTCTACAAATGATAAAACAGTAGAGACTTAGAGAAGAAACTTAACTACCTTGCCATATAGTTGGCCAAAGATGGCAATGTGTGCACGTGCATAAAATGCATACGAGCTTCATAAATTGACTTCCCCGAAAAGATATAGGGATTTCCCAAATCATTCGAAGATGTAGAGTCTGTGCGTATAAAGTAGCATTTCACTCCCATAGTAGAAAAGTCTTTCTTCTTCTCTTCTTTCCCTCCATCTTTAAAAACTGTTCAATAGAATGTCAGAACAAGCTTCACAATGTCCGATTCTAAATCCAAAGCAAGAGTGTTTAACACTAAAAAAATTGTTGTATGTGCAATGACATGAATGACCCTTAATCAAGAGGAAAATAACCCACCAAAAAATTGATAACGACGTAAACCAATCATGATACCGTTCTTGGCAATCCTTTTGTATGTAGAGTAACGGTCACTATTATTGGTTGACGAGATTTTCTGGACATCTGCGAACTTAACTGTCAAAACATTATCATCACCCAAGACCTTGTGCAGGTGTGTTCCAGTGGGTTCAAGAAGAGGGCCCTGTGAACACATTGTCAAGTACCAGTAGATCGAGACAATGTCATTGACTTTGTTGTCCCACCAAGATACGACGTGTAATAGACATATGATAGCAGCTTGCAAAAGAATTGCTTTAACACAAACTACATATGCGACACCGGAAAATGCAAACACGAAAGATAGTAGTTGAGAAGAGGAATGAACCTTGAATGTGTAACTGCCGTCCAAAGCGACATGACACTGATAGTAATGAGTCTTCCCACTATCCCATTCAAGTGACTGGAGAAATAAAATAAGACAAATTTGATACCCAAACAGTATAAAAATATGTCTCTAGTATCCAACAAAAGTCTCTCTTTCTTGTAAATTCAACTTCAGACATGAACTCATGAAATATATGTAAATACCAAAGATAACAGAAGAGCAAACAGACATACCACTCTACGGTCTGTTGGGGGACAACAATCCCGGCCGAAGCGGTCCCAAACCACTGCTTCAAATGCAACCATAGACAAATCCTTCCATTGTCTGATCTCATCAGCAGTTATATTAACCTGACACAGATGTTGCCTATACAACATCAAAGTATCACCAGAAAAGGTAATTCTTATCATAACCGATCACTTAAAATAGAAGGGAAAAGAGATTAAATTGATGACAAAAAAAATTCGAAAACTTGCAGCACAAACATACCCTGGAATGTAACTAAGCAACAGAAACGCCTTCTTAAATTCAAGTTCACTCAAAGCTAAGAGCTGAGGAGGAATGTGCTGAGATCCTCCATAGCTTTCTCTTTTCAAAGACTTTGGAGACGGAGCTTCAGAATCAACAGACATCTCTTCTACAATCGGCAATAATCACAGTAAATCTTCTTTTTAAATTCCTCCAAAATCAAAACTTTGGGAAACCCACAAATATACAATAGAAGACTCTGCTTCTGATATTGACCTTGATAAACTCCACAGCCGTGTTTTCGAGATGAACTAGGAGGAGACTTCGCCGGAGACCCACCGGAGCTCAGTCGCGGAGAGCTTGTGACAGTAACGGCGTGGCTAACCTTAGACACGATGAAGCCGTCGAGGTTGTACATCCCCGGGGAATTAAAAGCTTTCCTGAGCAAATCAAAAGCTGACTCCTCTGGAATCGAAGACAGTCTCTGCCTCGACTCTTCGTTTATCGGAGGACATTTGTGTTTGCTGTAGATTTTCTCCAAAACGGCTTCGACACGACCCGGAAGAACGATCACTGACCGGTGCGAAGAAACTTGATCGTCGCCGTTCAAATACGAAGTAGAAGTTATCATTTTCTTCTCGTTTCGTCGTCGCAACACTGTCTTCTCTCTCTCACACATACCAGTGTGAACAGTTTATGCAGAATTTTCATTAAAAAAAACTAAAAAGAGCTGTAGAGATGTGATTAGTTGATTTGACGATACAAGAAAGCAAAAAAATTGCAGCTTTTTTATTTTCTGTTAGATTTTTATTTGACTTCATAGATACTCTCTCTACACACATATTCATGTAGCCGTTTGTGAGTGACACTTATGCCATATCTTTATCCCCATAATCACCAAAATGCCACATTTCTTCTCGCCGTCCCAAGGTAAGTCGTGTTTCCACAATCGCTATCACTAAACTCTCTGCGTCGCTTCAAGGGTTTATGATATCTCAAACTCAGATTATCTTCAGAGAAGCCAATCTATTATTCTTGAGAGCAAAAAGGTTTAGTCTTTTGTTCTCCTGTGTCGTGAAAATGGTATATTCCGATTCTGAGTTTAGATTGTTGTAGAAACCAATTCAGGAATGAGTAGTGCGTCGACTTTTAGCTCAATTTGCTTCGAACGAGGATGCTGGTTCAAGGTTTTCCTAAACTTCTTAACATCTCTGTTTACAGTTTCTGATTTTCCACTGAATCCACATTGATGAAACTCAACAAATGAAAACGCAGTTTCGGTTCTTTTTAAGCGCATTGTCTTTTACAGCTTTCATGTCTTGTCTTTTATGCAATCTGATCGTTATACAAATGTGCCTGCGTTTTACTTTTAAAAAAGGGGGAACAAAAGATTCATGTAGCGGATAAGCGAGTCAAGAGACTTACTTTGGGATCCCATGTGGCTTCTCCATCTTCAATGAGCTTCAGAGTTTCAGCCAATAGCTCTGCGGAATCTGAAAAGGATATTCGGATTGGTCTTCTCGGTGCAAGTGGCTACACTGGTGCTGAGGTTTGTGCAGTCGTCTCGTCTATTTAAAGTTTTGCTAGTTATAGTTGTCTTTTTGATATAGAAATGAATAAGTGGTGTGCATCTAGTTGCAAGGTTGTAGCTTTCTGAGTATTGGTCTCTTATTCAACTTAAGCAGTGAACATATGCAAAGTTTAGCTTCAGATAAAGGACGGTACTTGGTCAGTAATCTCATGAAAAAATGAAGTAAATAAAAACCACTTTAGCTTCAAACGTATAAATACGTTTTTGATTTTTAAAAAGTGATCATTTTGAAATCCACTTTTATATCGAATGGCAGATCGTTAGGCTTCTTGCAAATCATCCGCATTTCCGTGTCACTCTGATGACTGCTGACAGAAAAGCTGGCCAGTCAATGGAAAGCGTCTTTCCACAACTGAGAGCTCAAGTATAAGTGATTTCAATCTCTAACAAAATTTCAACCGATGAATCTGCTCAATGATATGCTTTGTGATGGCGGATATAAGTGATCAATGATTAAAACCTTTTTTCCATGTGCTCAGAAATTACCTAGACTGATCTCGGTAAAGGACGCAGATTTTTCTTTAGTGGATGCTGTATTCTGCTGTTTACCTCACGGAACAACTCAGGTCTATTTGCATTTTCAATCTTCCATTTCAGATTTGTATTAGAGTGTTTTCTAGCTTAACAGAAATGAGTGTGTGTTTTCACAGGAAATCATCAAGGGACTGCCCACTGAATTAAAAATCGTTGATCTTTCAGCTGTAATTCCCTCTGAAGAAATTATCAATTTTTTCTATTGCTGATGCCAACGTTTCTGTGATATGCTTATTCAAACATACGCTTTTCAGGACTTCCGGTTGCGTGATATTTCAGAATATGAAGAGTGGTATGGTCAACCACATAAGGCGGTAGAGTTACAGGTGCTTTACTTTCGCAAGTTATTTGCTTGAATTTGGGTCTGTTGTGTTCATATTTCTTATACTTACCTATTGTCATGATGGGTTCAGAAAGAAGTTGTGTATGGTCTAACAGAGTTACTAAGGAAGGACATCAAAAAGGCACGACTTGTGGCTAATCCAGGATGTTACCCGACTTCGATTCAACTTCCTCTTGTTCCTTTACTAAAGGTTTCTTTTTTCGTTTCCTTTGTGGAATTGGTTTGTACAGACTGTCTTGTCTTCAATTCAACTCTACTCAATGTGTTGATTTTGGTGCAGGCAAATCTCATCAAACATGAAAACATAATTATCGACGCAAAATCTGGTGTTAGTGGAGCAGGTTTGAGCTTTACTTTGATGTCTTTAATGATGAACAACGTATGCAGTAGAATGAATGTTTCCACTTTGTTGATTGATATGAAATTTTCATCAGGACGTGGTGCAAAGGAGGCGAATCTTTACTCTGAAATCGCTGAAGGCATTTCTTCTTATGGTGTCACACGGCATCGCCATGGTATATGTCACAAACTAATTATCACAAATGAGTAACAGTTTGATTCTATGGTTTCTTTTATTCAGTGTCTCTTTTGTTCTGCAGTTCCTGAAATTGAACAAGGATTATCTGATGTTGCACAATCAAAAGTAACAGTCAGTTTTACGCCGCATCTCATGCCAATGGTACAAACAATGTTAAACTTGTGCTCTTATCTTTTTTGCCTTTTAACCGTTAATTGGATAAAACCTTGTTGCTTGTGTAGATCCGTGGAATGCAATCGACTATATATGTGGAAATGGCTCCTGGAGTTAGAACCGAAGACTTGTACCAACAATTAAGAACGTCTTATGAGGTAGTGACTACTCTTTTTTGTTATGAGTCAATTAGTTCGTTTGGTACTTATCATGTTTCATAAAATGTTTTGCAGGATGAAGAATTTGTCAAAGTATTGGATGAAGGAGTTGTTCCTCGGACACACAACGTTAGAGGATCTAACTATTGTTATATGAATGTCTTTCCTGATCGTATCCCCGGAAGAGCTATCATAATCTCAGTGGTAATCAAGCGTAAACCATTCTCTGTTATAAACTCATCTTCAACTTTTCCCACAAGACCATTTTTGTATGAATAAATATCTTTGGTGTTGCAGATTGATAATCTAGTTAAAGGAGCTTCGGGACAAGCGTTGCAGAATCTTAACATCATGTTGGGATATCCAGAAACAACCGGACTCTTACATCAGCCGGTGTTCCCCTAAGATCGATTGATTCTTGATGGCTTTATTTTTGCACCTTTTAAGCTTTTGTTTCTACTCTTCTCTTCAGATAACCAATTCTAAGAAAACTGTGGCTGTTAAGACAGCAATGTTGTGCATAAAGCCTCTTCTCTTAACCATTACAGACAAATAGTTTTGCTGTTTGTTAATGATGTTGAAGATTGTTAACCTTGTCTCTTGTTAAATGTATCTTCTGAATTTAGTTTTTCCTTCAGTCATAGTAATAATAATTCTCATTATTACACCAAAAGTCAGAAAGGTTCACAGACTGGTTCGGTTTAATAAACATTACCTCAAATGAGATATAGAAGAGAAGAGCTCTGGATTTTCGAAATGTTATTAGAGGTTCCAAGGATCTGACAAAGACACAGTACTCTTTTGTAGAAATAAAAATGAATTGGACGTGGAAAGCTGAGCTCCGTGTTGTCTTCCTGTTCAATATGTTATTTCATCTGGGATTTAGATTGTGCAAAGAGACCAGCCACACTTCCTATTCTTGAAAATTCTAATGCGCACAAGCATCAGCTTCAACTCTACCAAGGAACCAAGTTGTGATGTGAGCAAAAAGGTAATGAGACAGGTACGACGATCATCCTCTCTCCTTGTCTTATGGTGAAAGCAGAGTGGATGGCGAGAATTGGTGTGAAGCATGTGAAACAAAAGTGGATCCACAAAAATGGTTTTATACATGTAATGATTGTGGGGTCGTGCTGCATATCAGGTACGCATCAAGTAGTTGTTCCTAACACCTCTATTTGTAGCATATATCAACTTCATTTAGTCATTTACAAACATTATGTTCTTCACATTCCAACCGTTAGAAGAGACTTTCATGAATAACAAAAAAAAAAAAGACTGCTGCTACATTGAATCGTGAGAAGCAGCCTGTATAAAAAAGTTCAAATCCTTCTCTAAGACAATCCATAAGTAAGTTCTTTGGTCACTTTAAAACCCCATTCATTGCTTTCCTTATGGAACCTGTCATGGTCTGAAGACATTGTTGGTCAGTCCCATTGAATCCGCAACTTCTTGGGCCTCGGCTTGCTCCTACACGAGAACATGAGATTATAACGACGAGAATTCAAATTCCATGACTGTGATGATATTCACTGTAAAAAGGACCAAACATACCTGTAGCCGATGTATTAAATACATCAAGAAGAGATGAACAAAGACCTGCAATTTCATAAATGATGTTGATTAGAGGTTCCATAGATGTTATTCGGGGTGAGAATGAAGATATAGTAAGGCAAGTGATATTTGAAGAGGTAAGCGAGATTCTCACAAGGTAAAAAAGTAGGAAAATCCGAGCTATCGGGTACCGCCAAAGGAACCTCGTGGCCCTTACAGCTCCCGAGTCTAACAGTTTCACTGCATTTTGCAACTGGAGATGGAAGGCGAACAAAGTGAACATAGGATTAAAAGTTAAAAGCAAACGACGCGAAGCAGCGTTTCTAAATATTCTCCAGAGTCTCTCTACCTGTGTGCTCGCTGTAGCCATGTGTCGGTGATACAATGGAAGAGGCCTGAAATTATTTTTTGTAAGCATCGAAGAACGAACTCAAAATATATATATCAGCACGATCCTCTACATTAAAAAGGTGCATATTTAGCAAGACATCTCTAAAGACCTACTCGAGTGTCTTGATCTCAGAATCTTCTTCCCAAGTTGCTGATGGGCGTCGCGAAACTCTGCTTTTTTCTACCTCCACCTGAATCAACCAAGTTTAGAATCTTTCTTTTAAGTAGCATGGAAATGTCAAAGTACATTTATGAACCGTAGAGAGATTTGTCATCGAACCTGTGCTTCGTGTAGACGTTTAACCTCTTTCTCCAACTGAAACTCTGCTGCAGCCTTCTCACTGGCCATAGTCTCTAGTTGCGTTTGCTTATAGTACTGCATCAATCACCATAGCCAGAAGCTATCATACAACTTCCCAATATGACTTTTATCTAAGAGTCATTATGTTTTAGAGTTCACATACCAGTAAATCTGTTAGCTCACGGTAGCGTTTCTCCAGCTCTGTATGCTCCTACTAGGTCAGGGGTATAACGATTAAGCTCATGTTATATATTCATACGCATTATAGGTACCACTTGACGACCATGAGCGAAATAAATTAATTAGTTGTACGCACTTCTTCGTAGCTACCATCGAATGAATTCACACAAAAGATTCCAAAGAAGTTAACAGGGCAATGAAATTTATTGCATGCGATGAAATAAAAACGCCAAGGGATTAACAAATAACTAATAGGTCTGCCTGAGCCACTTGACTGTAATTGAAGCGTAACTAGAACATCTCATAAGCATTGACTAGAAGAAACAAACAAACAGAAACTGCTAATGCATTGCGAAGAAGAGACAGGCTCTCAGAAACTGTGGATCTCACCTGGCGTGAGTAATGTTCTGCATCCCTCTTCATGGCTGCCATTTCAACCCTCACCTTTTGCATTTCAGCCTATAACAAGCAAACGGATCATGTATAAAAATAATGCTAATCGTATAGCACAAACAACGTATACATCATGTCATAAAGAAGTTCCGAGGTTAGTAACATACCTCCATTGAAGAAAGTTTCTCCTCGGCATCTCTTTGACCTAGCCGAGCACGGTCCACTTCGTCTTGCCATGCTTGAATCTGCATAATTAAAAGTAACTTCTCTGAGTAGCCAAAATCTGAACTTTAAATAGCTGATAAAAGTTGTTATCAAGGGTTTGAAATATACTTCTCGCTATTAGAATTTGAATCCGATAATGCCAGGTATGTTTTTAATGTGAAACGACCCACATAAAAAATCCAGTAGAAGAACTAAACTCAGATACATGAGTTATCAGAGTTACTAAGGCATCGTAAATACATTTTGCAAATATGTTCTATGGTTTTCACTTCTACCAAAAAAATATCTTAAAGTGTGATAAGAACTCATTATTGAAGTTAACTTTCACACTGTAGAGCATAATAATCTAAAATAACATACCTGGATCACTTGGTTTGGTTCATCCAGAGATTTCTTTTGTCCTCTGCGAGCACGAACTTCCATATCTTGCAGCTCTTGATTCAGAGATGTACATTCGACCTGAGTATCATTTACCAATTCTTCTAATGAAGTTCAAATATATGATGATCGGGGAACAAATTGCGTTGAGGGTATGTTCATCTACCTCAAGCAATGCCACCTTCTGTTCAAGTTCTCCCACCTTCGCTGTCCTTTCATCAGCAATTCTCTAAAATACCAGCAATTTTAAAAGTCAGAACAAAGTAGTTGTGGGGAAACAAGAGCTCCACATATAATCTTCACTTTGTTCGCGAATATGTAGCACATGAAATTACGAAGGTTTCCTAATTTTTCCTTGCCGACGAAAGAAGAACATAATGTAAGAAGATAACTAATATATGACGGTAGCGCTTAGTCTAAGGATCATGTCTCACCTGAACTCTAACAAGTGCTGTGGAAGCATCGACAGCCCTGTGCTCTAGCTCCCTTTCCCTTTCCATGGCAGCCTGTCTTAGAAAGAGCAATTTACGTAAAACAAAAAATTGATATCATGTTTCTATTACAAACAGTTTCAGCATTGTTCAGCAACAAACCATTTTTGTGGCATTATGTGCAGAACGCTCCTCTTCGGCTCTTCTTTCAGTAGTTGCAAGCTCCTCCCGCAATGCCTGGAATAAGAAAAATATTAGTTCAATGGTCTGAGGACCTTATATGCTCATAATCGTATATATCAAGCAGAAAATTATTGGAAGAATTAATGGAAAAAAAATCTAGTAATACCTGCATCATCCTGGTCTCAGCCAATTCTCTGTTTCTCATAATAGACTCCATGTCAGCCTGATAAAAGTAAATGATTTTACTAAAAGCTGGTTGGGTAAAAAAGAAAACGGCAACTGAAGAAAGGAAGTAACTAGGACCACTAAAGCGTCATGGTATGCTATGATAGGAAGCACACAAAAGAAAGAGAAAAATATGAGAGGCCTAGAATACCTGAAGAGACGACAATTTTCCTTCGTTCAAAGCAGCCTGATTTTTTAGGGCATCCATTGCGCTGACAAGTGATTCTATCTCTGAGTTCTTAGCTGCAAGTGCCTCAACCATGCTTGACTCTACTTTCGTCACTTCAGTTTTAGAAGCTGATAAATCTTTTTGCAACTGTCTAATGCTAGCTTCATATGACTTGGTTAGATCTTGCTATTACAGTAAAAATTACGAAATAACTTTAGGAGTACTGACCACCTTCCAATATCACTTTTTACTTTTTCTTATATGGGTGAAATAAGAAATTTAAACTGTTGAAATTTACCTCTGCAGTGAGAAGCTCTTCCAACTGTGCATTTTCTGCCTTAATTTCTTGCAGACGGGATGAAAGTCCAGCACAAACCTATAAGCAAATGAAGACATAAAATGATACATCTGAAATTGGTCACGTCCAACCACTGGCATGGGTAAATCCTATATGACGGATGAAAGAGTGTTTTTACACCCATTTGATGCAAGAAAGTAGCAAAGGATATTTGAGCTTACCCTTGCTAACCTGGCTTCTTTTGACTGCCCAGTGGAAACTGTAGCTTTTAACAATCCCTGAGCCTAGAAATTAGTGAAACGATTGATCAACAAACTTTTAAGAAGACAAGATACATGCAAATTCAAGTAGCAGACATAGCATGTGCTATTTTTCTTCATTAACCCGAGACTAACTGACCTCTTCAAGTTGATCTTGAATTTTCATGGAAGTTGTATCAGCTCTACGATCCTGCTCTCTCTCCAGATTGGTCGAGGTATCAACAACTCTATGTTCCTGTTCTTTGTCCAAATTGATTGGTTGAGGTATCAACAACTCAGTTTTCTCTTTCGACTCATCGCCTGTGCTTTGAATCGCATTTCCTTCGTCTACAGGAGAAACGTGCACTACAGATTCCAGTCTATCCAGGTCTCTTTTTGTAGAATCTTCCAACTCTCCTTGTGTGCCGTTTTTGGGAGCATCAGCCGAGTTGTCACTGGCAGCGACCTCAATTTCTTTGTCAGGTAAAGATGATGCCGGTTGCACCAAAGAGTCATGTGGAACATCTGCATCAGCATGCTTGTCATTTGGAGTTGACTCCGCAGCATCACCCTTCACAACAGATTCTACAGCTAACACAGCATTTTCTTCACTTCTTGTGTCTGCCACTGTTTGTGGAAGTGACTGAACACTCTGGACATCTGCATCAGTCGGTTGAATCTCTCTTTTTAGTAAGACAGACCCAGATGAAGAGGCCTCTTCAGTGGAAACAGAACTTATAGATGGAGACACCTCTGACTGTGATACTCCTCCTGGGCCAGATTGATCACCAGAGAAATCTCTTTTGGTAGAAGATTCGTCTTTTACAAGTTTCTGCCGAGACTGCAAACACATTCCCGAACGAGGAAGTTCAATTTAAGTGTTGATGTAACAAACAAAGAGAGCGACTTTACAGAAAAGAGATCCAAGGTAATACCTTTTTCTTAGAACTTAATCTCCTCGCTTGAGACCCTTTCCTGTTAGAAGCTTTAGCCAAAGGAAAACATAATATAAGAGGCAGATACATGACTAAAATCAAAATAAATAGAGGTGAGAGCTCATGGCTAGATCGATCCATTTCAGGTTGTCAAAGCCAATGCCAATGTTTCAACTTTTGTAGTACAGCTAATGCCGAAGGAATAAGAGTAATCTGGGAAGTACCTGGCAACTGCAAATCGGACTGTTCTTCTGAGAGCTCTTCGACCACAGACTTTGCCCTTCGATCCACAACCTCGAATAAATCTAACGAAAGATAAACAATCACGGAAACTTCAGAAATTTGGTTATCACGGTGAAGAGTGCAGAAACCCACTACAATTACCTTCGGCAGCTTTGAGCCAAGACGCCATTGATGATCAAAACAGAAAGTAACTCCCCGCTAGTCACGGCGGATCCGCGGAGGAGCTTCCATGCACTACTGCCTCGGTTCGCGAGAAAAATAAAAAAAAAACGAGGATCAGATTGAAAATCAACACCTGCTTTCGAGAATCTTAAATGGTTATGGATTCGAGTCTGATCTCTGTACAAGAGCTTTTGTCAAGGGGGGATAATAAGAAGAAGAAAGGAGAAGAACGAGTTCTTGACAGAGGTTTCAACCAGAATCAGCGCATATGAGCGAAGAAGGAAGGAGGAAGAACTCAGATCGTTGATCAAGTGGTGCCAAGACCACCAGATTTACAGTGGTCTACCTGATCGTGGCCGTCGAAATGAGATTATGACATTTCTCCTAAACATCTTTGATGGGTTGTGTGTATTGATTTTATAAATTTGGTGGGCCGTTTTTGACATAAGTGGGCTTTTAATGAACTTCGAAGATATAATGATAGAAGTTTTTTGCATCGGTGATCAACGGTTTAAATTTTTTTTACACCGAATATGAAATTCAATTATTAGAGAATGCATTTTTTTTTTCAGATTCATCGATGCAAAGTTTATTGGAGGTTACAGAATATTTTGCAGGTAAAGTTCTCAATTGTGATATGTGTGTTGCGGAGACAGTTCACAAGTATAGTGTTTGTAAAACTATATGTCGTGGATCCGTAAATTAGGGAGAAAACTGTTGTTTGTGAAAGTGTTTATCATAAATAATATTGATCATCACTAAATTTATAATTCGGACGACAAAAATTTAAGTATATTGACTATGGATGATTTAGCTCATTTTTCAAATTCAATTTCAAATCAGATATAGCTTTAATTTTTAAAAGAATCATCTTATATGATCTTTATTTTATATTAATTATTTTTCGATTTTGTTTGAATTTGATCCATTCATTTTATTCAGATTAAACATCTTCTTGTGAGATAAAAATAAAATTTATATTTTGTTTCTTAATTTTTGTTGTTGTTGTTGTAAATAAAATGTATGTTTAAGGACTTGTTATGAGGTATTTTATTCCTCCATCACCATGATCTTTAGAAAAGATTAGTGTTATCGTTTGTCTCTTCTCATCTTCAATTTCATAGGTTTGTGCATGTGATATCACCTAGAATATGTAACGTGTAAGTAAATCCAAAGCAATGGAAAATTCTTGCTCTTAGAACTTTAGAGCTTTTATTTAAGATTAGATTAGGCGAAGATAAAAGACATTAATATTTTAATAAAAATCTTTTTTTTATTGTCTAAAATTTTATTATTTTGTTACCAGAACGATTATAAAAATAATATTTTAATGAATAATTTTATTTGTTTTATAAAAATTCATTCAATTCATGATAGAAAATTATATTATTAATATAATATTAATAGAATCACATTGATATACAGTAAAAAGTGTACTTTTTACAAGTTTTGGTAAGTTTTACAATATTTTGTTAAGAATATCGACTTCACAATGCAATTCAATTGCCAAAACAGAAATCATAAAAGATGTTTATATCGGAAGATGCAAACATGGGAAACATCAAGTTTGAAACTCATAATTTACAAATACACCAAACAAAATGATAACATGTCACTTAAAGTAATGTTGATGATGATGAAAAAAGAAAGTAGAGTTGATGTCTCAGAAGTTAGATAAATGTTATTAATCTATTATATATAGGATGCATAGAGTCTCATGGCGACTTTAACAAAATCATAAAAGCTCCTAAACACCTTTGAGCATATAAGGCCGAGCCTGAAAACCAAAATTTGCTGCATAATTTCTGCTAGAATTGTGCCTAGCTACTTCTATTATGAAAATACACACACTATAACATCAATACATAGCTACTATTTAAGAGAAATTTAAAAAGCATCAATTTAGCATGCGTTTTTAATTTAACATACATCAGAATAGCGATACGATAACAACACTAGTACAAAAATACGAACCAAAGGTATAAAAAGTGATATATATATATATATAAATCTTTTTAGTTCATTCGTTTTGAATCATCAATAAGGACGAGTATTCGCATCACCCACAGGCATAGGATAATAATCACATACAATCCAGATTAACTCATTATTATGACACCTATACGAGCCACAACCAAGACTGAAAGATTGATTGGCCACGATCTGAGGGTAGTGCCCACAAACATCTTTGCACTGGTTGGTGTCATGATCGTAGTTAGGCTTCTCCGTCAGCCAATACTTAGTGGCGATGGGACCGCTCATTTGATCCGTAGGCTGGACCCAGCCGGCCGCAATATTCTCGCCGTAAGGTCCACCAGAATGTCTCATGTCAGTATAAGCGCATTTTCCGGCTTTGGCTAGCTTGTTGGCGAAGTTCTGTGCATAGGCCGCAACGGTTTCGTTCCATACCAATGGAGCCACTCCGACCTCGGCTCGAATCTCGTTGTGAACAGCCAGTGTTTGTTCCGGTTGGACATCATCGATTGGCTTCACCTTCGGTAGACCATTGGCTCGAGTTATAAAGACACATAATAATAATGTTAGGACAACGATGAAGCTTTCACCAAAAAAAGACATTTTTGTTTTGTTTTTGTAAAGTTTTTTGGAACTTATGTTATGTGGTCTCTCTTCTGGTTGTTGTTCCTCCTTTTGTAAGCCTCCGAAAACAAAAACAAAAAGGCTTATGGTACTGTTTTTGGGATTATTATATTAACTACTAAAAAGTTGTTTTGGTGGGTACGAGGGAATTATTTGGAAGGTTTAATTTTTCTACTATATTATTAATTAGTATATATCATATAGTAAATTTAGGATTCCCTTAAAATAATATGAGTATAGGATTAAAATAACAAATTTAGTATAAAATCTTCAAATTCAAAATTAACAATATACATATATAATTATTCAATAAAACTTATATCCTATCTTTGAAAATGTGATAGCAAAGCAAAATTAAGAGTACGCATGCATTTTTTAAGACAAACTTGGGAGTATACATGCATTTCTGTGATTATAAACATATAATTAAGAAAAGTTTAAATATGAATTCCTAAAATTTGACTGATTTATGGTTTAGTTAAAAAATATAAGACTTTTGACTGATGACTAATATAGGGAAGGAAAGAAATTAATTTAAAACTTGGTATTAATTGATTCCACCTAAACTAAATTACACATGGCCGTTACGAGATTTTTTTCTAAAGTATATGTGGTAATTAATGATCTACTCAAATTCTGGTGAAGATTTTAGCCCAAGCAGTACATACTGTATATCTTTTTTTTTTTTGACAAAGTACATACTGTACATCAAAATATCAAAATGCTATCAATATATAAAAAAATTAACCACACATTTGCTATTCGAAAAGAAAAAAAAATAACAGGATAAGCAACACATCCAAATAGTTATATACAAACTTATAAGTATAACCTAATGTATGAAAGAGACCAAAAACAACTTTAGAATTTAACAGATACTAATATTTAAAAGTCTAACAACTTTAACAAAAAACGAAATCTAAAAAATTGAAGGCAATCATACGATTTTATTGTAAATGTTTACTTTACGCCTTTCCTTTTCAAATCCTTTAAATACGGGTAATTAACAAACATAAGTCAGAACCAATGACTTGAAACGCGATCGTTAATCACACCGAAAGTCGAGTGTGATTGGTCGTAATAAAACTAATCACAATTATAAAATCATGTGTATGCAATGTCTTGTCAGATACGTATAATCTCTCGAGTCCTCTCGTGATATAATAATTCACGTGAACGTTATTCCACACCCGTGATTTGTTCTTACTTCTTACCTTCATTTTCGGAGAGTAATTGTTGACTTTTTGACTTCTTTAGTATTAGATTATTTTTATTTTTATTTATTTGTGCCAACTCTAGTATTGGGTAGTTGAAAATTTTACAAACTCACATTAAAAATACTAAATCTTAACGAAATTAAAAAAAAAAAATTTCAAACTATTAGTCATGTACTTATTTGAAAATTTAAGTTAGACAAGAACGTGTAGTTTTATGGTTTTGTTAGGATCCTTAACGTATCATCTTCAAATTCAAATTCACATATAGTTGAAAAGAAAAAGCAAATTACAAACTCAATTTATGTACTATATTTATATTAGCTCTGTAAAATATAAATTAAAGGAGAAAATAAAAAATGATATATATATATATATATATATATATATATATATATATATATATGATGTAAAATGTAAATCTATACACGCTGGAGATGATTTGTCCAACAACTCAAATACGCACTCTTCAATATATGAATCTAAGCAATGATCATACACTGCTACGTGATGACTATTATTACAAATCACTAAATTATGTCTGGTCTTTTTTTCTGACAAAAAAAAAAAAAAAACTATATCACATACAATGTCGGCTTTAAACTCTACAGTACGTAACTTATTATGTTGATCTTTATTACATCACACATGCATTACCATAATACTTGTCTAGGATAAAAACAAAAGTTGATTAATAGGGACGTGTGTTCGCGTCACCCATCGGCCTAGGAGCATAGTTACATACGACCCAAACATACTCATTATTAAAACACCTGACCGTACCACAACCGAGTCGTTGCGATTGATTAGCCACAATCTGAGTGTAATGCCCACATACATCACTACATTTGTTGGTGGCATAGTTGTAGTGAGGCTTCTCCGTCAACCAAAACTTAGTGGCGATCGGACCACTCATTGTGTCAAGACGTTGGACCCAACCGGCGGCTATATTCTCGCCGTAGGTTCCGTCTGTGGAATGCTTCATGGCACAGTCTTTGGATCGTACGTTAGCGTAGTTCTGTGCGTAGGCAGCTAGTTTATTGTCCCACACCAGTGGAGCCACCCCAACAGCGGCTCGAATCTGGTTGTGAACCGCTAGAGTTTCTTCCGGTTGAAGATCATCCATTGGGTCTACTTTTCCCAAACCATAGATTTGAGTTAAGACGATGGAGAATAATGTTACTACGACGAAGCTGTAACCGGAAAACGACATTTTTTTTTTCTTTTTTTTTTTCTTGTTTTTGGAACTTCTTGTGTTCTCCTTTTGTAAGCCTAGAAAAGAAAACAAGAACTCCGTGACTATTTTTGGAATTTCAAAATTCACCATTAAACCAGAAAAATATAACGAAAAATAAAAAGTCGTTTATTTTTCTATCCAATCACTAATTAGTAAAACTAAAATAGCTTATCTTTAAAATTTTCTTTCAATAACATAAATTTAGGACGAGATTCGAAATTTAGAATAACTTTAACAAAAAATGGTTACCAATCGATAAAAGTTGTCTTAATTTTGAAAATTTGATTACTATAACAAAAAAAATTCAGAGTTTTTGATGCATTTCCATAATTTTAGAGAAAGCAAGAAAATTTCCAAAATTATTTACAAATGCTTATAGATTTATAATTTATATGTTTTAGTTTTGATTTAAGAAAACAGTCAAAAAATTTCTGCAACACAAAAATATTTAAAAGTGTACATGTCCTATACTATTCTAATAAGTGTTAAACCTAGAAATTTGAGAATTTCCATAATTTTTTTTTCATTTTTTCAGAGGTACTTATTTTTTTGATAGAAATTTGTTTGAATCCATGTCTTTAGACACAATCTTCATACTATTATATTTATTGTATTTTGACCCATATATATAATTTGTTGCATCCAAATTCTCTAATACAATAATTAAAAGCACTAAATGTTAGTTTGAATGTAAAATGATTCTTTTGACTAGTACAAGTGTTTTTCGTCTAGTGTGTGGTTGACCAAGTGATTTAATGTTTCTCAGGTTATTAATGGAATATTGACTGTGGGTGTGCAAGTGGTTAGGTCCCTTAATTGTGGACATGAGCCATGGCTGTTAAAATGTTTCACAGTCTGATACGTGATTATGTAAATCTAAAACATAATTTACTTTCTAATCCCTCATATTAGAAGACTTTGTTAGTTACGTTTGTTAATCTCTCTAAACTGTAATCCACGTGATATTTATACAAGTCTCGTGATTTTTATTCAACACCCATGATTAAATCAGTGCCGGCCCATAGCACAAGCTACACAAGTAGTAGTTTAGGGCATAAGTAATATTTAACAATTTTCATTATAAAATTTTTCATTACAAAGATTTTTTTATATTAGTTTGGGGTATTAAAAAAATTTGTTAATGTTTGGACCCGTACTGCTAAAAATGTAAACTAGATAAATATTTTGTTACTGTGTATAGTCAATTTAGGTGTTTAATTTAAATTTTATAAGCTAAAGCATTTTTGCAAACTTTTCACAAGTATTGTTGTATTCAAGATCACCAAGAATTATAACTGATAAACATATATATAAATTAAGTTTACAAACGATAAAAATGAATGATAAAACTTTAGAATCCACCAGAGAAAAGTATGGAATCCACTAAATCAAAATAAAGTTCTCAATTTTGATTAATGGAATAATTAGATTTTTATTACATATCACCAATAACCCCTATATATAGCTAAAACTCAGAAATATGAGATAAGAAATACTTATAAATTAAGAAACTCATAAAAGTGAAACCTATAAAAACAAAGAAAAACACTCAAAAGTCTCACCAAAAAAACTAAAGAAAAAACGGAAATAATTGTTAAATAACTTCTACATCATATTTTTTTTGTAAACCACATCAGCCTTTAATAGACCATAATTGCTAAATTACTGTTTGTTATATCTCAAATTCTTTTCTTGATAAAAAATCACATCTTACTTAGATGAATTATAATTGCTATATTATAGCTTATCGTACATAATAGCGTGGAACTTCTTCTTATGAAAGAATACCATCAAAATTTCAATCTCTTTAAAACTTTTGGTTCTCTTGCTTGTTAGCATCAACCTTATTCATCTGAAATCATCTATTGGATCATTAACATCCCTTTTAGAATTATTGTCTTCTAGATTATGAAGTTCCATAGAATAATAGAACATCTGTCTTTACGCAATAAACATGATTATTCTATAGAATCTTTTGATCAATCTATTTTTCCATGAATGATTATTCTATAGAACATCTGTCTTTACGCAATAAACATGATTATTCTATAGAATCTTTTGATCAATCTATTTTTCCATGAATGATTATTCAATAGAACATCTGTCTTTATGCAATAAACATGATTATTCTATAGAATCTTTTGATCAATCTATTTTTCCATGAATGATTCCTCATCTTTCAACAATAACAATATGGTTGTTAATTTAATTTATGATTGGTAAATAAGTTAAACACCATTGTTTCTACTATGTTGAACACTAATGGGTTGTTCTCCTCTATCTCTTTGAATGGCGTTAATAATTTGATTAGTTAAACCTGCTGTCTGATTGGTGAAAGACAGGTAAAAGACAGGTGAAAGCAGATAAGGCCGAAGTGGTAGTCTCGAAAAAATCCTGAAAATCTGCTTTGGTCACCGCTTGATCTTCCATAGCTGATCAAGTTTCAAAAGTAGAAAGAGAGCGTGCTCTGATACCATTGGAACAAAAGAAAACGAGCTCTAAACAAACATGAAATTTCTATATTGCGAGAAGTAGGTTATGAACAACATACAGATTCACTCATGATACATACTCTCATGTGGTAAGCTCTTTGTGGCTGTGTTACGGTTTGGTTACCAAAGCTACAAAATTCTTGGAAGATTTAAAACAAAACTAATTCCCTAGAGGCAGGCTTTGCACAAATCCATACATTTGTTTCTTTCTCCATGGTTCTCGGAGTAGCAACGGTTCTATGGGCTCTCGTCGATTTCATCTGGAACATGCAATTTCTCCATTGCAGCCTGTTTCAGACCACAAGAACAAGTTTATCTCGTTTCAAATTTAAAAGCAGTAGATAAAAACCATAAGAGGATGACTCTGTTTCTTGTGTTTTCTGAAAGACTCGAACCTTTATTGCAGCAACATCAGTTGCAGGCGGTTTCATATCCAAAGCTAGACCGAAATGAAGCATGGCTTTATCGTGCATGTTTCGCCGCTTATAGATCCTGCCCATTAAAGCGTATACGCTGCTCTCTGAAGGCGCATACTCTTTAAGCTCCTCTAGAACTTCTAGAGCTTCATCTAATCTTTCTAAGCAGACAAGTATGTTAGCTTTCTGGTACATTGGAAGAGGATTCTTCCTGTCTGCTAATATAGCTTGCTCCATTATCTCTATCGCTTCCTCGCTTCTCTGTTAACACAGAACCAAAGGAAGAATTTTTCAGTCGTTCTTCAAAAGGCTGTTTTTATTGTAGGCTTTAAAAAATTCAATCAAATGAGTGTATAACCTTTAAGGCATGCAGTGCTGTCCCTAAATAAGACATTATAACAGAGGAACTGGGGTTTATTAGGAAAGCCATTCTGAAGTGATGCTCTGAGAACTCTAACTTCTCTTGGCGTAGATAGATCATTCCAAGACCATACCATGCATTATAGTGTCTTGTATCTACACGAAGTGCGTTTTGGTAACTTTTCATTCCGTTCTCAAAATCTTCTAGAGTCGCGTATCTATAGAAACGGTAAGGAGAGACACTGTTGCTCAGACCAACAACCAAAGCATTTCAACAGATTATTGTTAAAATGGATAGAAGCTTTCTTACTCGTGGCCACATAAAGTATGTGCATACGCAAATCTTGGATTCAGTTGTACAGCTCGTAGGAAATTCTTTAGTGCAGTCTCATGGTCTTTTTGCAAACTATAACAATTACCCATAGCACACCTACATAGTTTCGCTTATTTCTGTTATTACCAACAATAAATGAAGTAATTAATCAGAAAGGGACGTTCGACAAAAAAAAATACCAAGATTGAGGAGCTAAGCGATCCGTTGATATAAGTTCCTGAGCCAAGTAACTCAGCTTCATATCTTCCTTCAAATGCTGCAAAAAAAAATATCATTATTTGATGAAAAAAAGTTTCAATATATGAGATTTGATTGCGCAAATTTACAAAACTTCCCTGAGACTAAAAGCAAAAGGTCAAAGTTTCATCCGACTCGGAGGAGATTCTATGTTCATAAAGCAGGAAAACACACTTACGTATAGGACCGTAGAGTAAATATCCATTCCTTCTAAGCTATAAGGAGAAGCCTGGCGGGCAAGACGGAATGCTTTTTCAGCTTCTAAATAGTCTATTAATTCAAAGTATGCTTTCCCGACCTGCATTAACAGCCATCAAAATGCCTTTAACAATGAATATCACTGGCCATCAGACTAAAACTTCATGCAGGGGTTCTCTTTGGAAACTTCCTTTCAAGTTAGTCGTTTTATACAGTCTATACAGAAGCACCAAGCCGAACAAGATAGTTCCTAGAATAAACATATCCAAGTATGACAACCTAAAGGAGAGAAGGGTCACTTATTACCTGGGAAAGAACCCATCCTGTATTATAATGCTTATGTGGAAGTTTCATATACGTATCCAGTGCCTCCTGAAACACCCAGAAGCACAAGGAAGACAATGAAATAATCCTATATATATTACCTCTGTATTACTTAAGAATGCAACAATATGCTTACCTGACACCTGTACATATACGAAAGTCTACACCCTTCCCCGAGTGTCCTTAGGAGGCTTAATATTTCTGTAACACCAACTGCTATTTTTTGCGCACTTAACGTTGTGCCACCAATCGACATTATTTCGTCTTCTTGATCACAGGATTTGGCATCACTGGCCATAGAACCAGTCGTTGAGGCAGTATTAGGCCTTGAATCATCAAAAGGTTCCCCACGAACCCCTAAACCAAACAGGATGACAACGTGTTGAGTATAACATAACAAAAAAAGGAGGCATGATTACAAAAATCATAACAGACCAGCTTTCAAACAACAAAGTGATATAGTGCACGGAATGTCACAACCTTCATCTATGTTTTCATTTGCCCAAGAATGTCCCTTTCGAAGTGTTACAGAACGAAGTGCTAAAGAACTCAATTTAGAACCTCCCAAATACTTGGAAGTGTTGTTCCCATTTCCGCTTACTGTTGCAACACTTGCATTAGTGTTTGCACCTGAATCAGCAGACAGTCTCGAACTCCGTCGTGGACCAGAATCAGAAAACAGCCTGCCAGAAATCTGCAGAGGAAAAGATCAATGTACTCACAAGTAAGACAAAATTCGACCCAAGTAAGAATCATAATATTAAAAGAAAAGCAAAAAACCAACAAATGCAGAATTGTGCCTTTATGACAACAAGTAGACCAGTACAGATATGTGAATACTACCTTACGTAGCTTTCCTTCATCTACAAATTTTCTTCTGGGTGCTTGAATAGTAGAGTTTACTGTGGACTTTGGGGAATTGTCAGTAATAAGGGAGTTTTGGTTTGCAACAGCCGGCTGAAAATTCCGGAAAAGTGGTGGTGGAGCCATACCGGATAGCTACAATTTGACAAATATAAAAATCAATTTAAAATATCATTTGCAGCTACTCATTAACGCACGTACAATATACCATGACCAAAACAATGCTTCTGAAGTGGAAACACAAAATTCTTCAGATAAGTAATAAGGTAGCATGCCAAACCAAAGACATTAAAACCAGACTCAGAACTAATAGTCAATACAAGATTAACCAAACCATCTGGTATTATAAAACAATCAATGCCCATGATGCATTAATCTCCCAAGTACTGAGATCAACAGAAAGTCGACCAAACTGTACATATCAAAAGAAGTGTGGCATTACCTGTGCAGCCACTGGCGAAGGGGTATTATAGAATGTCATGTTCGAAACACCTCCGTTAAGACCATGAGAATGGAAATTTCCAGAGATATCTTTAAGACCATGGCTTTGTGTGTGTTTGGACTGCCTTGGACTAAAATCTTCAGAACTCGTGTGTTTAGTAGAAGTCATATTACGTTCCTCATTGTACGTGTTTAAGCCGAGTGAAGTTGGCAGTTGTTGCATGTACTGCTTTTGGATGGAGAGAGCAGCTGATTCACCAAAAACCGCAGTTGCTTCCTCAGCAGCACCTGAAAAAGTAGGATGGCCAGAAAAACGTA
Source organism: Iljinskaea planisiliqua (assembly GCA_900108845.1). Classification (NCBI taxonomy): domain Eukaryota; kingdom Viridiplantae; phylum Streptophyta; class Magnoliopsida; order Brassicales; family Brassicaceae; genus Iljinskaea; species Iljinskaea planisiliqua. The sequence goes on along the minus strand of FNXX01000010.1, from coordinate 5,102,199 downwards.
AGAGAACCATAACAAACGTGCCAAGTATGCAGAAAATGCATTATGTTCACCTAGTATACATAATTCCTCATATGCAGCCCAAAGTAGAGGATCCAGTGTCAAAGAGTGCTTAAATTGTTGAGCGGCGTTCTTCCTTCTATCAGTATACCTGAAAGGTCACTAATGAGAAATCATCTCGTCGAACACATTCAGAATCAAGAAAAAAAATGCATAGAGAGAACAAGAAACGAACTTGTAGATAAGTCCAAGAAGGTAATGACCTGCAGCACCATTTGGGATCTGCAGAACAACCAGAAGCTGTGTTATTATCTTCCAAAGTGAGCTAAATTATACTGACACACTGAGTTGGTAAGAAGACATTGAGTGAGCAAACAAAGGCAATCTACCAGAGATCACAAAGTACCTCCGCACCAGGTTCATTAACAGGGCAGAGTGCAGATTCAGCTTCATTGAGAAGGTCCATCTGGTAGCATGATAACGCAAACAAGTACCGGGACTGAGCCATTTGTGTTCCTTCACATAACAAAGAGGGAAAGAAAAATATACAAAGAGTGAGCAAGATTCCGACTATAGGCAAATCGGCTAACAAATCAAGGAACCATGCCACATACCCTTCAGCAGATGATATGCACTGTAAGCTTGATTATTCTGTAGGTAACTGGTGGCTAATAGCTGCAAATTAACCTATATAAGAGGGGGAAATAAAAACAGAAAGTGATTAGAGAAGAAGGCCTCAAAGTCTACTCTTTTAAAAATTGGAACACGAAAAAAACATAATAGATGGAAATAAAAAGTCAAAAAAAATTTTGGGGAAATCTAAAAAAAGAAGTAACTCTCGTTTTGCAATTTGCCAAAGATAGAACCTGACCAGATCAGTACTGAGAGAGGCTACTGAAGAAAACAATAAAACACATATAGATCTTAAAGCAAAGGGGCTAAAAGCTGAGAAAACACAAAATCGATCTCGAAGAACTCAAGGAGGCGATTGAATTCAATATTCCAAAAGAAGATTAGAGAAATTTTAGAGATACCCAGACGCAATAACCTAGAATCTCTGTGTTTCCAAAATCCCAACAGCTTCGATTTACAGAAATTTCATAGAGAGAGTGGAAACAAGAGGAACCTCAGAAGGGAACTCGGCACAGAGACGCTCGCACATGAAAATGGCATTCTTGTACACAAAATGACGAAGACTGTTGTTTACACAGTCCACAAGCATAGCTTCCATGGTTGCTTTGCCTTCCTCGCTAGCTAGAGAGAGAGAGAGAAGAAAGAGGGTTTTCTGTTTTTCTGAATTTTCTCTTTCTTTTTTTTACCCTTTGGGGTTTTTTTGAAGTCGTAATTTCAAATTTTGAGGCGGCACGTGCGATGCTCTGATTTCAAACTATTCGGCACGTGACAAACTAATAGCCATTGTTTTGAAACTTATATGGGCCTCAGTCTTCGTGTTTTCAGATTTGGGTTTTATCAATTATTGGGCTTTGCAATTTGCCCATTCATTTTAATTTCTTACGCTTTTTGCTAATACCACAAACTATTATAATAATAAGTGGTTAATGTTAAGTGATTAAAATGTTATATTTTCTAGACTACAATATTTAGAAAATAAAATTAGCTGTTAAAATTAATTTTAATTCATTAAAAGTATTTATATAATTAGTTTTATAAGAGTTAACATGAGCGTAATATGTGAAAAACAAATTCCTCAAATGATAATATAAAAAAATTAAAATATTTTTTATTTTTATTATTTTCAAAAAATAATTTGAAATAAAAGTTATCAATTGAGAGAAGAAATTATTTAGACCAAATTTAATAAACCATCGATAAGAGATAAAATGGAAATTTTCAACGAATCTATAGAAAATTTTATAGAACGAACCATCTTTAACCAATATATTGTTTTTCAAACTAAGAATGGTTGTGGTTGGTGCGAAAAAGGCTGAGTGCATAAGGGAAGATCCTCCTTTTACTATCACGAACTTAGACAGTCATCAATATCCTCTCACCTTATTTCCTAAACCACTCATAGAACCGTGTAGTGTTTGTGGGTTAGACGGAAACAAGGAGATAGGTTAAGTTTGTGATCTATGTAACTACTTAATCCATCAAAAATGTATCGATCCACCACAAGTCATACATCAAGACCATATCGTTGGTACTCGATCACGTCCACACATGACAGCATTTTTTAAGTTATATGGGCTTCCAACTCAAAATCAATTGGCTATTAGTGGATTGGTTCATGTCTTTTATATACTAGTTAAGATCCCTTCCAACTTATGGTGTGGGATAATATTCCCTAATAATATTGATATCCATAAAAATTCTGAAGAAGTAAATAATAACAATCAACCGAACATGTATTTTTATATATTTTGGTTTCTGTGTGTGCGTTTAAAGTTTATGATTCGAAGATTACTCTTGTTACAATTTTATCTCAGCTATGAATATCATTTTGTTTTTTGACAAAGATGTTCTTAATCATGAGGCCGAGAACCAGCATGTATTATATTTGTTTATTACATTCTTTTTTTAACAAAACTATATACAAGTTTAACTAATATTTTTGCAGTTTATTTTCATTTTCTTCTTTTTTGAACTACGAGCTTATTACAATTACAACATATATCTTAAGGTGGTTGCTATGAAAGTGATGTGATAATGGAGAATCCAATCTCATCGGGTGTTTTCTTTTGTCTGATGTAACTGTATTCATATCGTATTTGAAACAATTCGAGTTTGTAAGAAAACAGACAATCAATCAACCCTTGTAGCAATTTTGCAATTATCAATAGAAATAAAAGAGAGAAAAAAACAAAGATATTAAAATTTATATTATAACAAAAAAAAAAACCTACACAAGGTTTTGAATGGTAGAACTGAAGAACGTTTCACTAAAAAATCTTTCTACTTTCTTGTACAAGTAATTTATCAAATACACCATCGTTAAATCCAAGTAATATACCGCATTTCAAGTTAGCTTCCTCGGCAAGTTATAGGTTTTCTTCAGAAACTTTGTGGCAGACTCATCATAACGGTAACACAAAACTCTTAATAGCGTGTTTGCTTCTGTCGGACTCCAAGGGCCAGAAGTCGGTGGCAACGGAAGCTTCCCTCTGTCTGAACCGTGATTCTCGAGACACACCGCTTTAAACGTTTCAATCAGAGACTCCGTATCCATACGCAGCAGCGGAAGTATACTCTTGACCGTCGTTGAAACCTTCTCGATCAAATACAAAGGCAACCCGTCTCCGTTTGACCAGAAAAGATCGCATAGAAACTTGAAATCCTCATCTACCGCAGCGGAATCTTGAACCATGAAGCTACGTGATGGTCCACCTGCGAGGATGACCAGTAAGAACCCGTCGAACGAAGCTCTCATGATGTCTGAAATGACTCTGGTTCGGACTCTATCATGAACAGATGATGATATAATCTCAAGGCACCGTTCAAGCTCTTGAAGAAAAGATTCGATCCTCGATGAAGAAACTTCTCCAACGTACAGACCATCCCAGAGAACGTTGCTCAGATCGTGGAATACGATCTTGTAAGCAGTTGCTTCAGACAATTGCTGTATTCCTTTCGAGCAACAGCCTATTGACTGTTCAAAGATTTTAGCTTTACCATCCAAAGCCGCTATTTCGGATTCCGGGAGACGGTTTAATGTTTTTCTTCCGGATGATTCAATCTCCGTCCTGATGTAATGCAGAGTGTTGATTCTGCAACAGAACTGAAGTATTTCCGCTGAGTCATTACTCGTCCCGAGCTGCGTTTTTCTCCTCTGAGAAGCCACCATTGGCTTCTCCTTTTTCTTGAAGACACCATGTAGTCTCGACCCAACCGTGCATCTTGTTAAGGCAGGCAAAGCGGGTAGAAACGAGTTCCTCGAGCCTAATGGAAACCATTTAAAAAAAGAAGAAGCAGAAACTCCATAAGTGAAATCAACAAAGCATGAGCTTCATCATTCATGAAACAAGAGAATCAGCATACCGCAGGAAGATTTCGCCTTTGATACATAATGCTGCACACACTTGTCGAGGCCCAACGTTAGCTCGGGAAGTAAAACTGTATGCATAAGTATCGGCAACAAGAAAAACGCTTCCAATGTCTCGTCTAACATCCTCAGCACATCCACAGAAGAAGCAGCAATGCCAAGTTTATTCGATCTCGGATTCCACACCTGCAAATAGAAACCAATCCATATAATCAACTCTTAAAAGAACAAAAAGAGGAAAGATTTTTTGAAGTCGTTAAGTACCTCTTGTTGGAGATTCCGGTCAATCCACTCCTTCAGTCTATCGACACGGGTCTTGATCCATGATTTCACAAGGTTGCCAATAACGACTTCTGCTTCAAAAGGAGGCATCTCTCTTATAACAGACTTACCACCATCGTCACTATCTACTGCGTCTTGAACTGCAATCTGCACCAGATCCTTCTCAAGCTTATCTGCAGCGGTGAGTACTCTTATAGCATCCGGCGTCAACTCGGTGATACCCGACACGAACTTCTTCAACTCGGTTCCATAGCACGAATGAAGCGTAGCTGCAGCCACACCAGCTGCAAGAGGATGCCAATTCTTTAAGATTGGACTAAATATCGCCTTCTCGTTGAAAGCTAAATGACCAATATCCTCTGCAAGAATGGCAAGAACCGGAAGATTGGTCGTGCTCTGACGAGATTTTGACCGCTTGCTATGTTCCACCATCTTCTTTGTCTGTTACAAACAAAAGAAGAAGACAAAAGCTACATAAATCGCTGCAGATACGTAATTAGATTTGATCCAAATAAGAAAAATAAAAACAAACCTGCGAGAAGGCCATACGTAACGAAGATCTGATATAGGTATCGACTCGATCACGCCCATCGACATGCTTCTTTTTCCTTCTATACTCGCTAGATATATCTTCGACTAGTACTTTAGCTACTGAAATGCCCAAAGACACCGTTGTTTCAAGCGTCTCGACGTTATCGATGTTGAAAGTATCATGGTAAGCAAGAAGTCTCTTCTCAGCCCAATCCAAAATCAAACTCAAAACAGAACTCGAGATCTTCGAATACTCAGGATCATTCGTCTCCTTTGCGTCGTTCTCAACCTCGAGTACCAAGTTATGAGCAGCTACAAGCAAGTCATTCTCCACTTGACCAGTTGTAACATAGCGATTAAACAACACCCAGAGAAAGCAAACGTTGTGACTCATCTGGTTCATACCCAAGACAGGCCATGTTTTCTTTATAAGCTCCAAAACTTCATCTACTTCTTCAACAACCGATAACTCGTCGTTAACATCAAAACAAGACTCTAAAAGCATGTTATAGATTCTAAGATTCAGCGGAAACCCATCAGCCCAATGACAAGTCTCCGGACCAATCCCGTCGTCCTTGTTCGAACGACAAGCAAGAGACATTACTATACTCCTAAGGTTCTGCGACTCTCCCGTGATCTTCCCGGTATCCAACGGCCTCTCGAGACCCGACCGGATGATTTGCTTAAGCTGTTGAACAGATTTATCGGATTTACTTAAAGGAACATGAGGATGTACGATCAAACCGGCTTCGAGAAGCTTCAAGTTTCTTCTTTGCCATGATAAATACTCTTCCTGATCTGGAAAGTCTGTAGCTTTGAGCTGCTGCAGAAGCTCGAGAGGTAGAACCATAGTCTCCACACGCCTCCCAAGCTAATCAAAATGACAAATTTCAAACCTCAGTTTTACTAAAATTAACTTGAGAAGAATCGTCGAGCTTAAGATTCAAACAAATCTTCTTCGTAATGAGAAAACGTACCTGACCAGAAGCGATCCTGAGAAGTGCTCTTCGAATCCTCGAATCGATCTGCTCAGAAATCTGCATCTGTACACGAACTAACTCACCCACCGTGACGGATTTCTTGATCCGATCCGGTTGACCCGACGACTCTCCTCCTCCGCCGTCTCCGCCGCCGCTTCGTTTCTTCATCCCCAACGCCTTCTTCACCCTGCTGGCCGCCGTCGACGTCAGAGATCTGTGAAGCGACGGTGACGCCGATAGCGCCGCCGTAGCCACGCCGCTGCTTCGATCGGACTTGGGCGATTGCGGGATGTAAGTCAGCGGACGACTTCCGGTGCTCCGGCAGGCTGCGACTAAGATCTCGTAAGCTGTTTCTCGGAGCTCCGAATCCGATAAATTTGGGGCTGGGTCGCCGAAAGGAGAAGCTAAAGATTCCATTTTCACTTCGAGTTGAGCAAAAGAGAAACTTTTGGATCAAAGCGAGAAGCTAAAACTCAAAACCCTTCTTCGGATTTAGCAACACTACCAAATATGATTCTCTCTCTCTCTTTTGGAGTATAAATTAGATTCCTTTTTTATTGGGGATTATTGAACGAACTCAACAAGAGAATTTTGATCAGATCAAAGGTGATGATTCAATCATTGTTTCATCACCAAATGCACGAAGAAACAAACTCATAAACTGCAGAAATAAAGTAAGGGACTTTTTTTTTGTTCTTGGAAAAAAATAATTAAAAAAAAAAAGATGAAGAATTTGGGTTGCACAGATTATGATTCTTGCTTGAGGTTAAAGAATGAAATGATTTTGAAAGAAACAAACAAACAAAAAAGAAGACAAAAGTAAAACCACGCGACAACAACAAAGATAATTAGAGACAGGTGTTCTCTTCGATACGAAACGCATATACACAGAGATGTGAATATGTGTATGTATATAACATTTTGATAAGCAGATAATTTAGCCCTCTTTTTTCTATTCTTTCTTATTTTTACACCAGATAAATAATCAATATAAGAGATTATGAACTGGTTTACAGAAAAATGAATTGTTAGTCAGTTGAAAATTTGTGAGAAATTACATAATTCTACATTAAAATTCTTCTGAAAGAAAATTGTTATGATTTGAACACAAATGCTATTATGTTTTTCAAAAAATATTTATTATTGTTTTTCCCTGCGATGCGAATAGTCAGAAGACTTTCTGCCATTTTATTTGTTCTAGACTTTTTAGATTAAATGAAATTTTCATAAAATTTCACACGGCATTAACAAGTACCGATTCAACAAAAAAAAAGTTATATAAACCACAAGAAAACTCGACTTAGCAATCCAAATTTTAAATTTTATAAAGAGACAAGGTCATTCTTGTCGTCATTTAGCAAACTAAACTTTTTATCTAGTTCAAAAATTCAGATGTATGTAAAAATTAATACAAGAATATAGAGATGTTAAAGAGAGAGTGTGTGTGTGTTTAAATTTTTAATATTAATTTGGAGTCAAAGTTATAAGATATAACTTTAATTGTAGCCATGTAGTGCTGCGGACGGTTGTAATGTTGACCATTGTTTATTCTTTCATATCCTTTTTGGGATCGTTTCTTTTCTAATCATATGTACTACTACTTCTTTCAATTGAAGAATACAAAACAAGCAATAACATAAATCATTTAGGTTCAACAACTGTTCTTAAATTATTAATATCTTTATTGGTTGAATTATCAGAACTGTTATGCAAACACTTGCATGTGCCCACCGATGAATTTGATTTATTTATTGTTTTCTGTTTTTTTCTATATTTTTTGCCACTTTTCTTTATCTAGGCAACTTGGGAATAAGTAATAACTGTGTTATAAGATATAGAAATAACATTATCTATACGTAACTGAGAATGGACGGGGAAAGCTTTCTTGAAAATAAAATAAAAATTTCGTCGCCTGAGAGATTCGAACTCTCGCGGGGAAACCCCATGTACTTAGCAGGCACACGCCTTAACCACTCGGCCAAAGCGACTTTGTTGTACAACTTAGTATTACCAATATTATGTAACTGAACTCAACATGAATTGAGTCACGGTCTCCTTTTTGGTCAGAGCTGCAGCCAAGAATGCAATATCGTTGTTGAGAAAATAAGATTGGTTACTTTCATTTGATCACGATAGTTGGTAAGTAAATTATTAGCAATATATTGGTAGATGATGTCCTCAACTTTGACCATGTCAAGTCAACCCAATAAAACATGAGAAAAACATGCAATACTAATTGAACCTTGGGGCGGCGATGGAAGACATGTCGGGAACTTTAGTTTAATCTTATGGTGGAATGCATAGAGAGAAGAAGTCAACTCATTATAATGTATGCTTTGGAATTGGCCAATATTGGGGAAAGAAGAAGTCAACTCAAAGTTGTATAATTAGTCGGAGAAATTAATTTAAAAGCTTCACTGGTTTGGCTGCAAATTTGACCCCATGGTTCCAATCCACTACCTCTAGATGAATTTCTAAACCTTCACTTTCCTCTGAGCTTCGTTTTTGTAAGCAGTGACACAATGCTGAGAAAATGTGGATGTCAAATTTTTGTCTTGACTAAATTCTTCTCGCTCTGGTTTTTAGGTTGTGTATGTTTAATTTAAAAATGACGAGACATTTAATTCGATTGGTGAACAAAAGTGGAATACGTATTTTAACTGATAACGGAAGTTGTAAGATGTTACTAAATAATGAAAAACTATAAAAGAAAGCTGTTATTGTTATATTAAAGTTGTTCCGACTATTTTATATTTGTATAACTGTTTTGTCTAGCAATTTTTGTGATTGATAACCATTATATATATTTTTTTCAAACAGATTAATGCTACCAATTAAACCCATTTTTTATGACATGTTGTCGCAATTTTTAAAACTACCATAAACTCCTATTATTATTACTAGGTGAATATCCGCGCGTAGCGTGGATAATTTTTATTTTTAAAAATTATAAAATTAGGAATATTCATAAGAAGATTTTTATTATATCTATTTTAATATTTATTGTTAATTAATTTTTTGTATATTTTCATTGTTATCAGATTGTGAAAATTTTATATATAAAAAGTCATAAAAATTATCACTAAATTTCATACATTTTTAAAGTAATTGCTCATGAGATTAATTAATAGAATTAATATATATGAAAATAGAAATATAAGTAGAAATCATTAAAATATATTTTAAATTTTTTTAATTATAAACACATGTCATTTTTTTTTAGTGATGATGAATTACAAAAAAATAGAAAAAGTTGACCAACTATTATATCAATGATTCTATAATTCATGATATTTTTGGGTTTAACCAATTTTAATTTTGTATACATTTATACAATTCAGTGGGGCAGATGTTGATACCATTCTGGGCTTTACAAAGGGTCAATTCGACCCTACATTTTCAATTTCTCGCAAATTTGACCCCATAGTTTGTTTCAATCCACCTCAAGTGGATGATGAGTCTCTAAACCTTCAGTTTCCTCTGAGCTCCGTTTCTCTGGCAATGTCGTTGAAACTCAATACCCCTTTTCCAATTTTCGCGCCATCTTTGTTTCCGAATCCGAACCCCAGAGGACCCAGCGAGGTCCGATTCTCTAGATGGGGCAACGCTAATGCGGAGCGGTTCGAGCAGCGTCGCCGGAGCCAAGAGGAGCTCGAGGCGGAAATCCGCCGCGACCGCCGTTTCGACGCCGCCACTTCAATCGTCCACACACACGATTCCGCCGCCGCAGCATCCGAGCCTAAAACCTCGGCTTTTAGGTCTAGAGGCACTCCTTCACTACCCTCCGCTCGATCGATTCCGGGTCGGAGATCCAAATACTCCAAACCCGATTCAGGACCCAACAAGCCGAAGAACAAACCTAAAGTTCCTGATTCGCCGCCCCAGTTAGACGCAAAGCCGGAGGTTAAGCTAAGCGAAGACGGACTATCTTACGTCATCGACGGAGCTCCTTTCGAATTCAAATACAGCTACACGGAGACACCCAAGGTCAAGCCTTTGAAGCTCCGTGAGCCTGCGTACGCGCCTTTCGGCCCCACCACGATGGGAAGGCCATGGACCGGTCGTGCTCCGCTTCCCCAGTCGCAGAAGACGCCGAGGGAGTTCGATTCTTTTCGCTTGCCGCCGGCGGGAAAGAAAGGAGTGAAACCGATTCAGAAACCGGGTCCTTTTCGACCCGGGGTGGGTCCTAGGTATGTTTACACCAAGGAGGAGATTTTGGGGGAGCCATTGACGAAGGAAGAGGTCAGAGAGCTAGTTACTTCATGCTTAAAGACAACGAGGCAATTGAATATGGGTAAAAAGCTCAATACTTTCTCTTGAATTTGCTCGATTCAATAGTTCAGATACTGTTGTTTAGGTACAATTGAATTGAGGTGCTGATTGCAAGTTATTATAAGATTGAGAGTAGAAGAAGATATGACCTAAAGTTAATAATGTCTCTTCTCAGGCAGAGATGGCTTGACGCATAACATGTTGAACAACATACATGATTTATGGAAGCGGCGAAGGGTCTGTAAGATTAAATGCAAGGGAGTTTGTACAGTCGACATGGATAATGTTTGCGAGCAATTAGAGGTTCTTTTGATTTCATATCAGACAATGCATTTTCTGATTTGTTGTATTCATCTTCATGAAGATGTGAATTGAAATGGCAGGAGAAAATTGGAGGGAAGGTGATATACAGAAGAGGAGGTGTGCTTTTTCTTTTCCGTGGCAGAAACTATAACCACAGGACAAGACCTCGCTTCCCTCTTATGTTGTGGAAGCCTGTAGCACCTGTTTACCCAAGGCTGATTCAACAAATTCCTGAGGGTTTAACTCGTCAGGAAGCTACGGATATGCGGAGGAAAGGACGAGAGCTCATGCCCATATGCAAGCTAGGTTAGCAAGCATCTTACCTCTGGATAATAATAAAATTTTCTTGGCATGGTTTTCTTCAAGAACAACAATGTTAACTTTAGCCTGTGTTGGGGTTGGGCCATGTAGGGAAGAATGGTGTGTATTGCGACCTTGTGAAAAACGTGAAAGAAGCATTTGAAGTTTGTGAGTTGGTTCGGATCGATTGTCAAGGGATGAAAGGCAGTGATTTTAGGAAAATCGGTGCCAAGCTCAAGGTTTGATCTTTTGTTTTGTTCACATATGCTTCGTTATGTCAAAATCTCGTGTTTGTACGGCCTATTTGTTGAACATGTTGGCTGTGTTGTTGCTCTTGCTCGCAGGATCTTGTTCCATGCGTGCTCATATCTTTTGAAAACGAGCAGATTCTCATCTGGAGGGGACGAGAATGGAAATCATCTCTCGCAGTTCCAGATAAAAAGGATGATATCCTCGGAGATATCGAAGTTGATACTGCCTTGCCAGAAGATGATGAAGCATCAGAGTCACCAAATCAGACTCAAACTGTGAACCAGAGCTCTTCTTCTGGTCCTATGGAATTGCATAACGAACCAGATGGTGATGATTTGAGCTCTTCAACTGTATTAGATATCTCGGCAATGGATAGCACAAGCAGTACTTTACAGAGCTCGTCTACAGAAGATGTTACTCTTGGAGATCATCAAAAACTTGAACAGGAGTCAGTAACATCGGAAGAGATCAGCAGACAAAGCGTAGAGAGAGTTCTGAATCTGATGAAACAAGCTGTAGAGAGCGGGAGTGCGTTTGTCTTAGACGCTGCTGATCTGGACGCAGACACAGTCTTTGCAAAAGCTGTCGCCTTTTCGACCGTAGCTACACCGGGACCAGTTTTTCAGCATGGCTTGAGGAAACAGCCAACGGTTAAGAAGCCGGAAACCGGAGAATTCGGATACCAAAACGTGGAGGCAAAGACAAGCAGTGTTGTGGTTCCTGGGAAAAAAGAAGTTGCAGTGAGAGTGGAAAGAAATGAGAAGAAGGAGAAGGAAGGACTGAAGAAGAAAATAGATGAGTTGGATGAAGATTATAGACAAGTGATACCTCATGGAACACTGAAAGTAGATGAACTAGCTAAACTACTTGCGTAATATTATCTTTATTTTTTTTGTCTTTGTTGAGTTAGTGTATAATGTAGTCTAGTTATCATTATCAAAGGTGTATAACTTTGAGAAAAAAATGTATTTTAAGTATTTACAAATGAAAAAGTGCTTAAAATAGTAAATACTTGAATTCTAGTCAAGACAGTAAATTAATGGGGAATTTTTATTTTATTTTTCTATGAATCCAAAAATAAATTCTGGCTAATTTGAGAATTAAAATTTTAACTTATAGGAAATCAAAAGAAGTAGTATATGGTATAATTCACAACAAAAGGTCATTTTCTCCACAAGTCAAATGTCAAACATTTCTTTTCCAAAATATACATATATTCAATTTATATTCATTCACCACTTTCATTCCAACAATTCCTTAATTAGTCTTTTCATTTTGTTAATTACAATTCCTTGATTAATCACCGGTCAGAAGCAATGCTTTCCATAACAGTTTTTCTACAACTATATATATCCATGGACGACCATATCGTATTTTAACTTATATCACATATTCTTGACTTTTTAATGGATTCCACCGTATTATACATGCCTCAATGAGATCAATAATGATGTCACGTCACGTTGATAATATATTAATTGCGTTTAAATCAAAACCAAGTTCGCATCTCTCTCTCTCAAAATTGGTAGAAAATATCCTTGGCTAGAAAAACCAAAGTTTCAACTTTTTATTTCTCAAACGATGGATTCACCACAAGCAATCTCCATTCTCTTCTTCTCCATCATCTTCTTAGAACATGTCACTGCTCAATCTCCTCCTCCTCCGTACACAACCAACGACCTCTTCAAGCCGAGCTTAGCCATCATCACCGGAGTTTTCTCAGTCGTCTTCACGCTCACCTTCGTTCTCCTCGTCTACGCCAAGTGCTTCCACAACGATCTCCGATCAGAGAGCGACGAAGACGGAGACAGAGGACGACACGATCGTCTTTGGCAAGGACTCTTCAGTCGATCTTCTCGATTATCAGGTCTCGACAAAGCGGCAATCGAATCTCTTCCCTTTTTCAGATTCTCTGCTTTGAAAGGATCGAAACAAGGACTTGAATGTTCTGTTTGTTTGTCTAAATTCGAAGATGTTGAGATTCTTAGGCTTCTGCCTAAATGCAAACACGCTTTTCACATCGAGTGTATAGATGAGTGGCTTGAGCAGCACGCTACGTGTCCTTTGTGTAGACACAGAGTCTCCATTGAAGACGAGCTCTCTGTTTTGGGTTGTAGTAGCAATAGTCTGAGAATCATGAGCCACTTGTCTGAGACAAGAGAAGAAGACTCGAGCATGGAGATTTACATCGAACGCGAACAAGGAATTAGTGATGGGTCTTCGAGATTCAGCAGTTTCCGGAAGATTCTCAAGTTCGGTAAAAATGATAAAACACTGTCGCTTGACGAACAAGGGAACGAGAAACGTATGCATAAGTTCAATCACAAGATTCTTGTTTCAGATGCTGTGTTTAAGAACCGATGGAGTAATGTGACTCCATCGGATTTGACCTTTTTGACATCGGACATGTTGAACTCAATGTCAAGCGACAGATTCTCGTCCATGGATCGAGTGCAGAGAGGTAACTTGCGGGACAAGGAAGATATTGATATGAAGAGAATGGTGAAGAACAAAGACTCAACGAGAAGAGCGGTTTCTGAGATCACGGCTGTTCCTAGACTTAGCGTTCTGCAAGTTACAACAGCGACTAGAGAAAACGCGGTTGGAGGAAGCGACATCGGTTTGGCCGCTTCTACCGCTTCCACGTCGAGGAGTGATGCGATTGCTGCAACGGAGGAAAGAAGACGACGCTTATGGTTGCCGATAGCTCGGAAAACGGCTCACTGGTTCGTTAACAGAGAGACAAGGACTGAACTAAACACGACACGACAAAATCTTAATGTTTAGTTTTTTTTTTTTTACTTTACTGCTGACAATTTACAGTTTTTTTTTTTCATAGTTAGTTTTAAAAGTTTGTTGAATAAAATTAGGTCAAATGATTAATGATTATGTCTTTGTGTAGATACGTGGTGGATTGATTGATTATGAACAAAGCTTTGGCCAATGGTGGTATACATTTACTGAATTGAATTTGTTGGATTTTTTAGTTAAAATATATATTGTACAACACATATTAGGCAAATTTGTATTAAAGATTTGTTAGAGGAGAAATACTCTGATCAACAAATGATTTTTTTTTTGTAGGTAAGACGTAGACAAATCTTTTGAAATTTATTTTGTAGGATTTTCGAATAAGATTATATAAAAAAAGTTGTATAATTCTTTCTAAAGATGATTAAAAAAAATGTGAACCCTACTACTATTGTAAGAAATCATGTAAGCCACTAAGTTTGCATACGTTAGTTTTTAATTAGCAGATGATTTGTCGTGGACTCTAAATTTTTAGTAGATTTATATATATCGTTCTCCTTTTGTGTGTTTTGTTATAAGTCCACGACTCTAAAATAAATTATTGGATCCAAAAAAAAAAAACCGAATAGTCCAACATGTTGGTACATAGATTACTTGAAAATATCTGGACCGATGATCTGCCAGTAAGAGGATGAAGAATGGATCCGGAACTTCTTTATTACAGGGTCCTTCCCAACTAAGATGAATGAGATTCATGTTAGACTGATCCCAAAGATCCTCAATCCAAAGAAGGTGGCATAATATAAACCCATAGTTTGGTGCAATGTTTTATTTTATAAGATTATTGGAAAAATATTGACAAGAAGAGATTCTATATGATCATTCTAAACCTTGTATCGGAGAATCAGTAGCTAGAGAAGACTATATATATTGGATAATGTGATGATCCTACTCGTTTCTTATCTAGCTACTACGGCTGAGAAACAAGTTATGCTCAAGCCTCAAGTGTGTCCTTTCAGCGATGCCTTCATATGCTATGTCATGTTCTCACTTTGCAAAAGAATTCAGACAGTGTTGATGATAGTTCGGTGGGATGACAGGCCAGAGCACAAGACAAGAAGATAAGTTGGGTGTCATGGGGAAGACTTGTCGTGACTTGGAAGCTTTTAATGATTCCTTATTAGCTAAACTCAAGTTGGAGAATTTTTAAGGACCCTACTGCATTGGTATCACGTGTTTAGATTTTAGACTGCGTCGCCAGCACAAAGCAAAGACCTCTTTAAATCAGAGCTCATCGGGAAGAAAAAGAACAGGTAAAAAAAGTCAGAGCAATACAAAACTGGAGGTGATGGTGATTGATCTTCAGCCATTATCTAACATATACACCTATTTACACCACACAATCAAAAGATCCTAACTTTTTTCATGAATCAAGGTTTTAAGATTCTAGGCTCTCTTGTTTTTCAGCATCAAATGACTGTTTACAGACCTGTAAAGCATGGAAATTTGAAATGAAGAGGACGAGAACAAAAATATAAGCCTGCGGTTTTGTTTCGAGTCTATTTTACCATTCTTCAAGCCAGTTTTGAGCATCTTGATCATCTGTTGTGTCCAGCGTTTGGAAAGTTTCTAGAGGAAGAACGGTATCATTCTCTAGATGGTGATGAATGCGAGAGGTTATCTCTTGAGGAACTTCAAATTCGCGTTTACTAATCGCTCCCCAGTTGAGTCCATTGAACCAGGGATGCTTCTTGATTGATTCAGGACCTCCTTGGCAACCGAACCGCAGGTTTTCATCAACTTCAAGCAACTACGCAGAGGTTTAAGACGCGGGTAAAACAGTGAAACAAGAGACTCTACTGATGTAACTTTGAATGGATGTGAAAAAGTGGAACTTAAAAAGATGAGACCTTTGTGATGAGATCTTCCGCTTCTGAACTCAGAGCTCGAGGGAAAGTTAGCTGGCCTTTCGCAATCTTCTGAAACGTGTCTAGCTCGTTTTCTCTCCATGACCCAAATGGCATTTCCCTTTCTAGCATATAGTAGATCAACACTCCAAGTGCCCACCTTCTCGAGTCAACCCAAAGAAGAGAGGGTTCAAATGTTACACACAAGAAAATAAAAAAACAGAAGAGAAAACAAGAATGCATAAAAAGGGAAATGATTACCAGTCAGCTGCGAAACCATGGCCTTTGCCTTGAACAATTTCTGGGGCTAAATAATCTGCATTTCCACAGATTGTAAATGTTCTTTCCCCAGACAGTTTCTTGGCGAATCTGAAGTCTACAATCTACAATAATGAGATCATAATTACAATCAGGTTAACAATGGATAAAATGAAACCTGAAAGAGCAAAGTCATGGAGCCATGTAACGGAAAAACACATACCTGTAGATATCCAGATTGATCCAACATCAGTAAATCGGGAGATGAACCTCTGAAGAGAATGCCGTCCTACAAATTCCAGAAGGAAAAAAAGAATAAAGTTTCAGACCGCAAGAAACTAAAGGAAGGGAGATATTAAGAGACAAGTTTTTTTAACCTTGTGTATATCTTCTATGGCGGACACAAATGAGGCGGTAATAAAACGGGCAGATGACTCGTCAATCGGAGAGTGAAGCAATGAAGATAAAGGGCACGCAAGAGTAGTGTTCAATAAGATGGCTGCGTATGTTTGATCAGAACAAGTGCACAAGATCTCAGGAACAAAAGCTGAGGGCTTTATTGCGTTCTTCATCAAATTCCGCTCTTTTAATACTTGTGCCTCTTTACCTAGCTTCTTCACCTTGTGCTTAGAAAATCTTTTCAAGCTGAACAAATGTTCTTTATCTTTCAAATGCACGAGCCCGACCTCACTGCAGTCTGTTGAACTCAAGCATGTTGTCCATTCCTGGATAAAACCGAGATTACATAAAACTGAGGACTACTACTTTGCCATTGATGTAGAGTGAGATTGCTTACCAGGTCTGCAAGAGTGGCTTTAGCAAGAGCTGTGGTATCAGTAACTTTTGCAGAATCTTTTGATAAATCGAACGAAGAATGCCTCGACCTAAACAGAAAAATAATATATACACAGTATTATTCCACCAGTGAAGCCTGCAGAGCTGGATTAAAAACATGGAGCATGAAGAATATTGTAGAATCATACTTGTGACTGTCATCTGCAAGATTGGTCAGAGGACCGACCGCTGCATCGAAATTTTCTTTTGTTAAAACCACACAGACCACTTCCCCCACTGCGACTGCACTTAAGGAATCTTTAAGTTCGCCAAGAAGAGCCCATTCACCAAAGTAACTTCCTTCTTGCTTTTCTATGGAAACTTCTGTTCCGGTTTCAAGATTATCATATTCTTTAGTGACCCCAGAGTTAAGGCTTGAAACGTTTTGACTCTCCAATAACTCTGCACCAAAACTAATTCTGACGAGTCCCTTCTGGATAACATGCAAGCCTTGAAGTTTTTCATCCTATACATTCACAAAATGGTATGAGAAAGGTTCCATTAGAGTAGATAAAGTTATTATCTTAACAAAAAAGCCAAACTAACTTCACCTTTCTAACTATAGTTTGTCCATCGGAAAAGGAAGCTTCGGACAGCAACTCTGCAACATGGCTTAGTTGCAAAATTGTAAGACGAGAAAGAAGATCGACAGAACGAAGAAGCTTCAAGGATGCCAAGTTCGAAAACTCAGACATTAGAATTCCTCGAAAATCTTCTCTTTTTAAGGCCCACAATGTTCCATGATCCACGGAACGTACAGAAGCCTGAAGCGGCTTGTTATGCCTGACGTCATCATATATCACACGAAACTACATTAGACAGAGAATACTTCATTTCCTGAACTAATAAGAAAAATGCAGAGAACCCACATCAAGGCGAGTTCACCGAATGATGATTGCTTATCAGCTGTATACCGCTGCAAGATCCTAGGCACCTCACCATTCTTTTCATCCTAATATTCATTACCGGTTAAGCACAGTGTTACTAATGCTCAAAGCTGCTCTACTCAAATAACCTTACTATCGAACAAACCTGAGTTGCCAAGACCTCGAATTCTCCACTACCCACAACGTAGAAGCAATCCCCTTCACCACCCTGCAAAAGAATAAACCAGAGAGATTATGATATCAAACGTTTATTGATGAATGTCTGTTGCAGAATCTGCGATCAAGGAGGAATATGCTTCGACCTGTTTCACAACAACATCCCCTGGATTAACTTCAAGCCTTTGCATGCAATCCAGCAAAACCTGGCACTGAGAATCAGTGAGTTTCCTGAAGAGGAAATGGTCACGCAACACCCGCTCAATGTGTGCCTGCAGTGAGAAAATTCAGCTTTTAGCCTCGGACGTCAAAAATGACTTTAAGACATTCCCAATTGGAGGAGCAAACGTGAAGCAGACAAGCACTCTTACTTCTTCTTCCCAAGTTTTCCTATGGGCTGGAGATGAAGGAACCCAAGCATGTCCATTCTCTAGAGAACTCTCAATGGCACGTATTCTAGCCCGAGATAAATCATGCCTCACACGTTGGTTTTTAGAGTTCCATCCAAAGGTGGAAGGAGATTCCGAACCTGTCAGTTCCACAACTTGTGGAATAGGAGGCTGTAATAGAGTACCTGTACTCGTCAATTGCCGAGGAGCATCCTAAGAAAAGATTAAAATCTAAACTTCAACATCCAACAAAGATTATAAAAGACGATGACATATAGTGTACAAAAAGAAGCTTTCCTTACATCTTTTAGCCCATTAATGTGCACGACAATGATGGTAATATCATCTGTACGAGTTTCATACTGTAGCCATAGCCTATATGATTCAGCAACAATTGCAGCACAAGCATCTCGAGGATCCTTATGTTTTGCAACCTGAAAAACAAGAGAAGAAAACATTAAAATTTTGTGAGACTACTTCCTCTACTCACAAAAAAAAAAAACCACAGTTTGGCTAGAGATGAACTCGAAGAATACCTTACCATGTCAACCACAGTTTGGCTAGAGATGAACTCGAAGACACCATCACTAGCAACCACAAAGAAAGGGTTGTCCGGTGTGAGCTCAACAACAGCAATCTCAGGGTTAGCAACGACCCCAATTGTCTCTGCAATAGAATCACCAAGACTCCTTGTAAACGCAGTTCCTGGGTACATCCCATTGGGAACCCAAAGTCTGGGAGGGTCTCCATCATCGTCTTCCTCAGTACCCCAGCACTGAACATCAGGATTTTTCAAGCCTTCAATCTGATCAAGAGTAAGAACTCTAGCTCCACAAAGCTTAACCCTTTCGAGCTCATCGGCTCTAAAAGGAGTCTGGTCAATAGACAAATCAACAGCTACAAGATCACCATCTCTCTTCTCAGCTAAAACAGCCCTCGAATCACCTGCATTCGCCACATATATAGTCCTTCCTCTAACCATAACCGTAATGGCCGTTGTCCCACTCATACTATCATCTACTACATCAGCATGTAACTGAGAATTCGTGCTCAAGAAGGCCGAATTACAAGCCTCCGCAGCGTCTACACGAAACCTACCATGCCTAAGAAGATTCTCACACAACCTCCGCTTCACAAACTGCGAGCACTGTGCACCAAACTCGCCGTGCCCGTCGAACACCCCAAAGAAGTGATCATCCGAGTTACTCCCAAAAGGCGTGTGAATGGCGAAACTATCTTGATTCGCCTTGTCGAGGGCATCAGGATAATACCCTCTTTGAGAGAGAAACGAGTATCTCAATTCATAGTTACAAGACGGGACCTTTACAACCCTTGACCCATCCGGTGGTAGAAATTGAGCAGAAACCCTAGAAAGCCGAGTGATTCCCCATTCCTGGTCTCTGCTCAAGCTCAGCTGGTGAATTTCGTCGTTGTCTTCGTCATCGGCCGCATCCGAAGAGAGATTGAACACCGGATTCTCCTCCTCAGTCGCCGCCGCGGCAGAAGCAGTAGCGGTCGTAGCTCTCGTG
Organism: Iljinskaea planisiliqua; assembly: GCA_900108845.1. Lineage (NCBI taxonomy): Eukaryota > Viridiplantae > Streptophyta > Magnoliopsida > Brassicales > Brassicaceae > Iljinskaea > Iljinskaea planisiliqua. Next base: position 5,082,571 of record FNXX01000010.1, on the reverse strand, counting down.
CCTCTCGCCGGAGCCTGTTGATGAGGTCGCCTGATGCTGTTTTCTTTCGTCGCGCAAATCTGACCAATGCAAGTTTTGGAATAAGCACAACCCATCACTGAGAGAGACGAGGAGAAGGCGAAACCACCCTTACTAAGCTCATCAATCAATCAACGATTCCAAATTTCAGAAACCGTCCGAGATACTAACGCAAGTCCAAACACTTTCTTCAAAGCCTTTTCCTCACTTTTCCACAGAAAAGGATCAAACTTTCTCCGGAAAATTTCGAAAAAGACAAGAGATTGTCGCTGGAAAATCTATCCAAGATACTCGAGAAATTTCCTTTTCAACCCATCAAAAAAAAAAAAAAATTTATTTTGGAATCGTGAAGATTAGAGAGATTCGGTGGAGTAAACTCAATCACACAAAACTTTTTAACGGAAATTTGACAGCAAAGGAAAATCTCGGATAAAAAAAAAAAGATTCCAGAGAACAGAAAAATTTGAAATTGAAGAAATTGCGAAACACAAGTTCTCGATCTACTTCAAGTAAGAACCGTTGCGGCGAGACAAAGGATAAAAGAAAATATAATAAAATTTTGCTAACTAGTGAATTTATTTTTATATTATTTGTGTTGCTATGTGTGTTTGTTACAACCAATCGAATAGCTGAATAGCAATTGGATAGAGGGAATACATATTTTAGCTTACGCTTTTGGATTTGGACTCATGACAATTATATTTACATCATTTCTTTTTTTGTATGTCACTTTATTTATTTGTGTATATAAATATATACTTTTAATTAAAGATTTTCTTAAAAGTTGAATATCCTATTATAGAAATTTTAATATTTTAAATTTGATAGTTAATATGATTCCAACATGTACCAGTTTGATATTATTATACATAAAACAATTTAGAAAAAATTAAATATAATAAAAATAATTAATGAAGTCAGCCACTCTTCCATTTTTTTAATCTCCATACGTGATAAACTCTCGAACTATAACATAATGAGACTTTAACCCGAAACCCGAACCCGATCCAAAATATCCAAATTTGAATCCGAAAAAAAAATTCAAAAAATCTGATCGGTTTCTAATTGTCTAAACCTGAATAAACCGATCCGAACCCGATGTAAAAATCTAAAAAGCCCGAACAATTTTTATTTGTCTAAACCCAAAAAACCGAAACTCGAATAAACCGAACCCGAATCGGAAATACCCGAACCCGAACCTTAAATACTCTATTTTTTGATTTTTTTCGATTTTTTCATTACATTGGATACTTTAATTTTGAAAAAACCTGAATCCGAACCCGAAATATCTGAATCCGAACCCGAAATAAAACCCGATCGGATTTGATATAAAACCCGAAACCCGACCCGAATCCGAAATAAACCGACTCGAACCCGATGAATAAATTAAAAAAAAACCCGAACGAGTTCTATTTGTTTAAACCCGAAAAACCGAAACCCAAAAAAATCGAACCGAACCCGACCCGAAAACTCGAAGTCCCCGCCCTAACGTACATAGTGACTATGTAGTATCTGTGGAAAAACATCAAAAGCTAACACACTCATATATCAATATACAAACGACACTTTACAAGTGAGAAAAGATGTGGGAACCGAAGAGAAATGAAAAGGGCAGTCACGTTGGGGCATTTAATTGTAATAATACGTAAGGCCTTTTGAGGTTATGAATGCGAAATGGTCCCTCAGGACCTAATCTCATTAAAGTTATTTAGCATTACGTCGTGTCTCATTATTCTTTTTCATTGCTTCCTAACTCCCATTATTACTTAATTATATTATTCACTATATCATTCTCCCTTCACCTATTTAATTAGTTTTAAAACAAACATCAATACCCTTTCATTGCTTTTGTACGGTAGATATGTTGAGACTTTTATAGTAAAGAATAATCCAAGAGAGACAAAACAAGAGAAGACCACTATAACTAACTAATTAAATATATATATATATATATATATATATAATTATTTATAACATATTAACATGTTAGTGATCTATTGGTATTTTCGCAACCGCTTAAAGCATCAAAGAATTTAGCAAAAAAATTTTGACTCAAACTTTCTATCATAGCATTATATGCACACAAAAAAAGAAGAAAAAAAAAATCAACTACACCAAATAGGATTCAGAGATTTGTAATTGATTATTGTTTGACACATTATTAATTGTACTAAATTTGGTTAGTTTTTAGATTATTGTGTTCTTTGTGAATTTTAACTACAAAAGAAATTAAAAAAGAATATAGAGATTTTTTTAATTATAATTGGTTTGTGATTGGTTAAATTAGATTGGATCGGTTTTTATTTATCTTTTTTTACAAAAGTATTTGTTATTATAATCACAGAGACAGAAATAGTAGTTCTTTTTCATTAACTATGATAACTTTTTTTTTAGTTTGTATTAAAACCTAATTTTTCAAATTATTTTTCTTATAAAAATATGTCTATAAAAATTGCTGGAAGCACACAATCGATCAAATTAAATTGTATGATGTCCATCCAAGACATATACCGACATAGAGTTTTATATATTTCGTTATAGTTAGGTTTGTTTGGATTGTTTAGCAAAAAAAAAAAGGTTTGTTTGGATTAAAAGTTCTGTATCAAACGTAGATATAGATGCTTTATCTAAGTTATCTTTGCATTTTCTTTTGGTTAAAAGATAAGAGAGAGTTTTTGAGTCACACATCTGAGAAACGTACCAGGCTTCTCATGTCCAATTGCGCTTTTTACGCTGTGGGGTATTTGATTTGATGTACGCCACAAATCGCAATATGTAGCTATTTACTTGTTTAGAACGTTATTTGTATTTACATCGACGTTACTTTATATTATATATTGCAATATATATGAATGACCACCCTTAAACCAGAACATATACGGTTGTGTATATTTCTCATGCGGTCCAACAATTTTCTTCATGTTTTTTTGGCATGTATAAACTTTTCTGTTTCATTATATTTTTGTAATAGTAAACCACTCATACCAAAATAATTATATTGAATGGAACACATGTGCATATAAGAGTGTGAGACTAGTATAAATGTTCCAGCAACATAAATAGTTAAAATATAGATAACCTAGTAGTTTGCTACTTTAACAAAAACATTTTCACTGTCTGCTATTATGTATTCAACCCTAAAACCTAACTTTAACAAAAACAACAAAAACAAATCCCTAAAACCTTATAACAACGGGAAGATACCTTATCCAGGGGTTTACGTCAATCATTAACCATCCATCTCATCATTGTCTCCGCCAATCATATATGTATAATAATATCCTTTTATTTTATTGTTTATATGTTCATATTTTTATTTTAATATATCATTTCAAAGAACTGATTTTCATTCCTATTGAGAAAAAGAATTTGTTCATAAAAAAATATCAAATATATTATTGTTAAAATAATATAGGATATGATTGGTAACCTATATTGCAATGGTGAAAAAAAAAATTTATAAACTGTTACCAATCACAAAAACTATTAAACAGTAAAACTTATTCGTTAGAAAAAAAAAATAATGTAAATTTTACGGAATTTTGAGTGGAACTATATATATAAAGTTAGGTACAATAAAACATATGGTTTTGGTGGGTGACACGAGAAGATGCATGTACATGGAGGGAACAAATAGACCTAGGCCCATAACATGTCGGAACATTACCAAAATACAATTCTATGTTCACATATCTTTGTATATTTGTATAGTTGTTGATAGAGTCGAATATAATCTATGTTACGTTTACTCAATTTAATCAAAACAAAAGTATTTTGAACCTCTATTCCCAACCACACGTGAATGTTTTTGTTTAATGGAGCGAAGGACATTTCATGAGATCAAGAAGCCACGGAATTTGGACACATAACTCGAACACTTTGTCTTAATTTCTTATTTTGTTAAGTAGATAACGCAACAACACATGTTACAATTATGAGCTATCTTTCTTGCTTTATGCAAGTTGTCACTGAAGCTATATATAGATAGATACCTCCCAATGGGTCGGTTCACATTAATAGCGCATCATTTATCATAGGCTTAGTCTCGTCATTCTTTATACGACTATAGTTCACTGATTAAGTAGAGCCAATGAAACAACCAAAGTATAAAACATTCTTTGCTTCGCTCATCTAGAAATAGCTAATATGGCGATTACTTGTTTCCAATTGGCATTGTGCGTAAGAGGATTGCTTGCTGGACCAATAAATTGTTTGAAATACACGAAACTATTCTATATTGGGTAAGAAAATCTTGGAAGATTCGGCAATCTGATGAAACGTAGATTCATGAAGACTATTCCATAGTTATATTTTACTATTTTCAATGTTTAGCTTATTTCAATCAAGATTAGGTTTAAAGGTTTCTAGATTTTATGTAAGCTAAAATTTTTATTCATTTTTCCATTTCAGTTTATCTCTCCTTAATCTTTGATTTTGTCGTTGATCAAGATTTGAGTCATGACTTGTATCAACAATGTTTTGGAGTTGCTATATTGCTTCATATTATAAGCAGTAATGTCCTTTAAACATTCTTTGAATATGATTCAGTTTGTTGGTTGCAATGCTGCCTTAGGTTATAGTATTTTGTTTATTTTCTTATTTGACCATATTGTAACTCTTGTACTTGCGTTCAATACAAATTGGTAAAAGAAAAACGAATTAACTCGTACAAGAATGTCACATTTACCACCAAGAGCTAGCATGATAGGTGATGGATACACAATCCATACAACAAATGTACAGTATTCGAATGATGCAAAAACATAACTGACAATTAAAGCAAAATGGCATAATTTTAAGTAGCTTAGCGTAAATACGAGACAGGAAAAAAAATACACGCACATCAAATCTAATATAAAGCAAGATAAATTACACCAAATAACCATTAAAAAAAATTATAATTCACTATCTATCAAAACGCCGTGGAAAAATCCTCACATATAAATCTAAGTTTTTTTTAGATTCTTAGTTTTTTTTTAATGGTTATTTGACAAATTCTTCCATAGATTAATGGATTTTTTGGATGTAAAAAAAACACATAATGGGCTTTTGCTTTCATCAAAGTTGATGGCCCAATAAAAAGATTCGACCCGACCCAAAACACATGTAAACCTTCCTGTTTCGAAAATCCAGAGTCTTAAAACCTTGGAGAGTCGGCGCCGTTTTCCTTCTTCTTCACCGTCATTCATCGCCGCCGGTTAGTTTTCTTCTTCTCTTCGTTTCACGATGTTTGTTCGTGGAAGCTCGATAGGATCTACTCTTGATATCTGATTTGTGCACTCATAGGTTCTTAAATCGCTCGAAAATCTTAATTTTTTCTTCTTTCGTTGGATTTGGTGTTGTAGATGACCAGTTAGGTTTGTTCGATTGACTCAAAGGGACATGGCTGCTTCAATCTCAAGTAGATTTTTCCGCACGTTGACAGCTTTAGGACGAAGCGCTTCACCGAGTATTATTTTATCTCAGTTTTTTTTTTTTTCTTTTGTTACCTTTGATCTCTAAATGCTTCTCTGTCTCTTTGGAACAGGTTTGTGCTCGAATGCATCTGGAAATGGTTTAACTTGTGATCTCAAGGTTGGTGTTTAGATGACTTGCATTGCATATGATTTTGAGTTCCATTTTCTAGTTATTTCTTTTTTGTTTTGTTATGAATGCAGTATGGAATGGGTTTACTTTCCAACCGAAAGCTCTCCACGTCTATTTTGACTCCTGATGATACGTTTCCTTCTGATTTACTTGCCAAAAAGACAGTGATCACACCAGACCGAACCATAGGTATCAAGTCATTAACACATATATGTATATACTTTTGCTACAAAACTGCTTCCACTCTACTCCCCCAAGGTCCCTATCTTCCATGTTGAGTCCTTAGCTTTTACATTTTGGGAATCTTGGAGTTTGGAGAGTGAGTAGGGGTGTCAGATTGTGTCAGATTTTAGGAGGAGTAACAGATTTCTAGGCCTTGTCCACCTTATTTTAGCAGAGATTTTGATTACCAATCTTCTGACTCGTGTTAGGCTCTGTGTCTTCTCACTTCATGTGATTGCGCTTGAGACCAACAATAATGTTTTCCTTATTGCTGGTCTAGTTTTGTGATTCTGGACAAGTTTTCACTGCGAATGGTTTGCGTAGGACAATATCAAGACTTGGTCATTCCGGTGACAAATTTTCAGAGCGAAGACAAGGGTTTCATGGTTTTGGCTGGTGATGTCTTTGATGTTCCAGTAAGGAAAGATATCATTCACCACGTCGTGAGATGGCAGCTTGCGAAACGCCAGCAGGTAACTCTAATTGATTATCCCACAGTATCTTAATTAGTCTTACAAGTAAACAATCAATAAGCCTGACGCATTTGGTGGATGCTCAGGGAACTCATTCGACCAAAACATTAAGTGAGGTTAGCGGAACTGGTAGAAAGCCATGGAACCAGAAGGGTACAGGTCGAGCTAGACATGGTACACTGCGTGGCCCGCAGGTAAAAATCACTTTTAGATTTTAAGTCACCAAACTGCTCTTTTCTGATCAACTTTATTGAAACCGCTAGTTCCGAGGTGGTTGTGTGATGCATGGGCCCAAACCGAGAAGCCATGCGATAAAGATGAATAAGCAGGTTCGAAGGCTTGGTCTGAAGATAGCACTGACTGCTCGAGCCGCAGAAGGAAAAGTCAGCTTTTTTTCTCTTCTCAGCTTTAAACTTATGCTCCTGATTTTCCATAAGTGCCTTGTTATTTACTGGTCTGCTTGTATCCGCTGATGAACTGAATGTTTCGCGAACACTATGCAGCTCCTCGTGTTCGATGATTTGACATTGCCAACGCATAAAACAAAGAACATTGTGAACTATTACAATCAAATGGAGAACACGAAGAAAGTACTCGTTGTGGAAGGTGGTCCTATCGATGAGAAGCTGAAGCTAGCCACCCAAAATCTCCACTATGTCAACATACTTCCATCAATAGTAAGTTTCATAATCCCCGTGTCGGCTTCTTGATAAACCGGTTAGCGAATCTTGAATCTTGTTTATGTAATACTTTGCAGGGGCTTAACGTTTACAGCATTTTACTCCACGACACGCTTGTCATGTCCCGTGATGCTGTGAATAAGATCGTTGAGCGTATGCACACTCCCATTAACCGTTAAAAGACACATCAATGTCTTAAAAATAGCATTCGCAATAAGAAACTAGATCACAAGGAAGACGGTTGCAAGAAATCCCGCTTGTAGTTTCTGTACCGGAAATTGATATCGGTTATGTATTGGTATTCTCGTCCATGCCCAGACCGGTTTATTATTTGGTAGCTTTTCCGTCTGGTTTTGCAATCCTGAATGCCAAAAGCTTGAGTTTCCTTTGGTATACTATTTCTTTGTTTTTAGACATTCTACCCTTTTTTAGACCGTTTGCAATATTTATTAGGTTTTTATAATTTTGAAAAGTAATTTTGATGTCGACAAAAAAGGTGATTTTGATATAATCACCATCTTTGTGAAGTAAAAGTTACTACTATCTCGTTATAATGCTTTTTCATCAATCAAAACCAGCTTTTAAAATGTTTGTTTTATTAAACTGTCACGATTTTCTTCAAAAAAAACTAGGTCAAAATCAAATGTTAATTAATGTTGTAATGTAGAGTAGCTTCTATATTATCATAAGATGGTATTTGTAGGTATAGTCGTAAAGTAGTTGTACAATTTAAAAAATTGACCCAGTACACTCACAAATCAATCTCTCTATAAAACTATTTGATAAGTTAGTTTTCTATGTGTAGTATTCATATTAATTCTCATAAGTATCAATTTCAAAGATATTTTTAATGAATTAAAAATTTATTATGTTTAATTGTTATTGTTAATAATTTTTTTTTCTTCAAATTATAGAAATAACAAAAATGAAAATTTCTGTAATATTATTTAAGAAGTCAGTTTTCTATATATCAGATTCACATTAGTTCTCATCCTCCTGATATCAGGTACATCTTTTGAAAATCATAATCAATTTCTCTTATTTTCATATATACTTTTTGGGTGATTTAACACATACTTGGTTTTGTTTTAGAAATTCGAATGCATTTTAAAAAATCGATGATACATATTTTGGGCTATGAATATAAAATTTAAAGGTGAAATATACGATCCAATGTGCCCTGGAGTATGTGGATCTTTTGTTAAACCTGGCTGCAATGGACTTTGCTGTGAATAGGATTTTCTGGAGGATTCTGTGAAACATCTGGACTTGTCGATGTTCCAGCTACCACTTGATTGTTTTTTTGTTTTCTTGTAATTTTCATTCGCTCTAGGAAAAAAAAAAAAGAAAAAGAATATATATATATATATATTTTTTGGTTTTAATAATGATAAATTTTGCATTCACATTGTGATGTTTACATTGTTGAAAATGTTTGCAAATGTACGTATGTCTTTGTTTGTTTATTTAGATGATGTATTTGGTTATAAGAATTATATATTCTTAACGACATCATTTAACGGTTATAACTTATAAGATGAAAATCATTTTTAATATAGGAAATGTGTTTTGTCAAAAGTAATAAAACAACACCCATTCTTGTATTTCTATTATTTATTTTATAATAGTTTGTACTGTCTTTTTATTTTATCTGGATTGGCCCGAAAAACTTGACTTAGAGAATGAAAGTGATATGGAATATCGAAATGTTGGGTCCGATTGGTAAACAAAAACGGAACAGTTATTTTAGCTATTAGCGGAAGCTGTAAACTGTTAGCGAAAGCTATAAACTGTTAGCAGAAGTTGTAAGCTGTTAATGAAAGCGGTAAGAGAAAGCTGTTAATGAGTAATTTTACTGTTCAACAATTTTGATGATTGTTAACATTTTTTTTTAAAAAAAATTACAATTCTTAAAGTGGTTACCAATTAGACACGTTACATTTCTTGTATATATGATGCATAATAAACACAAATTCTTTTTTTTTTTACAAACAAACACAAATTCTATGAACCGATAATATTCATTATCTAACTATATTAATTGTCCTAAAATGTACAAACGATTCCCAATTTTAAACCTTTTTTCTACTAAAACGGTCAGACAATCCCCAAGATGAAAAAGAAATTTGATACCCCCAAATCGGAAAATAATCTGCTGTTGTTGCTTCAATATTATTTTCAGCAAAACAACAGAGAATACAAAAATCATAATCACAATGCACGACTTCTTTTCCATTACATGAAGATCAAACTATTACAAATGATCAAAGTGACAATCTCAACTCCAAATCTAGCTCTTGATTGTCACTCGATCCCGAGTTTTGGTTTCCCGATCCCAAAGATTTACTTCGCCTTGTAGCACTTGGATCCTATTTTAAAACAAACAAAAAGAAATTGATTGGATCACTTATATAGAACTCGACGACACTTATAACACTTTTGACAAGGCTATGTGATCAACATAACCATGACATAACTACATTGAACCATGTCTACACTAAACTACTATAAACCCAAAATTCAAGTGAAACAGATCCTATTTATAGATACACACCGATTGGACCCAATATAATATATAACAATTCAACCCCTTAATTAAGACATGCTCATGTAAGACTGTGTGTGTGTAATAAAAACCTCGTGTAAGAAATGTCTGGTGATATTTGGTTCCAAAGAATGTTGGCTCTCTAAGATGCCATAGCTTGGGTTCCAACTGTTGTGAACAAGAAACAAAAGTCATTTTTAAGACAGACAAAATATCTAACATAAATACATAATTATAAACCTCAAAAAGGACGTTGGAAAGTGATTTTATATGTACCTCATGGTTGCTCTTTCGTATTCATCTCTATGTACACCCATCTGCAAATAACAAACAAAAAAAACCCATTAATACTTGGTAATTTATCGTTACACTTAGACTTTGTTTTTTAGAAAATAGTTTTGTTATAAATGGAAATGATTGACCAAATCTTTTAGAAGATTTCATATATCAGTGTGGAAATTTTGAAATGAAAAGTAAATATAATTGGATCAAGTTAGCTTAGGAACTCAAATAACATTCTTCCTTATAATCACACGCACACACACACACAATATCATGTATATATTGCATAGCATTGAAGGGAGATATATACCATCACGTTTGGATAGAAGCCATAAGGAGTCGATGATGGTGATGATGATGATGCATATGTAAAGGATGGTGATGATGATGGTATGGATGGATATCCTCCTTCGATCCTCACATCCTCCTACATTGACATTCACATATGACAGTCTAATTAATATTATACTCATGGAAAGAATCGAATTACATAGATTAATGATATGCAATTAGTACAATTTATTCAATAGCAGATAATTTTCTTCATAATAAATGAGAGAAATGCCCTCGAGAACTCAATAACATATATGAGTCTATGATCTTCAATAGTAGATGCCTAGATTAGTTTCTTTTCTCATTAAATCCGAACGAAAAATTAAAACAAGTTCATAAGCAAGATTGCGACTATGTTAACGTATAATCAGTAGATATACTAAATTGATAGAAAAATGATTTTTGACCTGATCGGACATGATTTTTGGGACAAGAAAAGAAAGATAGGTCTCGTAATCTTTGGGTTATATTTGATTGTTAGATCTAAGGAACATATTTAGGTAAAATCATTTATACATACGACAAGAAAAGAAAACCCCTTTAAATTTCATACAATTAACTATCGTTCATCTAAAGTTCACAGGACAATAAAATCAAAGTTGGTCGGAATCCTGTAAGAGATCCGATGAGCCCCCAAAAAAGACAAAACCTACGAACTTCGACCAAATTTTGGTTTGTCTTCACACACAGTATACAGCACTATGTTACACTTACATGCCCCGAGCAACTCTGGCGAGATTATATAGTATTGTATGCATATATGCATGTAAAATGTTACCTGAGGATACAAAGAAGGATTATAATTGTTGAAGCTGTTGCAACTCATCTCGCCATGTAATCTAATCTTCTCCAGTTGTGCTACTCCAAGACCTCTCTGTGGCTGCTTTGGCTTCTCGGAACCATTCTTCTTCCCTCTTCTCGTTGCCGGAGATGAAGAAGACGATGTTGGAGAAGAAGATGAGGGCGAAGATCCTCTCATGTTTGGTCTACCAAAGAAACTACTTCCCATATTTCTTTGATCAGATTTAAATATAGTCTCCGGTCTTGGTGTACGCCGGAAAATTTAAGAACTAGAGAGAGAAAGTCTTCTCTAGAGAGAGAGAATGGATTTTTCTTATTTTGATTGGCTTGTTGCTAAGGAATCAGAGAGATCTCTTTCATGGTGAATTGCTGATCTCTTTTTTTTATAAGCTGTTTATTTTTAAATTATTTTAAATTTTTATTTAAAAACCTTAGTATAACTACTGCATCGCTGGATCAGATTGTGTCCAGATTTCAATAGATACGCCACGCACACAAATACATATTACATTACATTACATAGATTTTATGCCCTTTTTTTGATTTTCCAACCCTCTTTTTATTGTATTTTAAATTAATTACAATAATTGTGCAATAAATTAACATAAATGATTAGCTTAAATTTTCTTAATTATTTCGTGCTTTTGGATGACTTCCAACACAAAAGACTTCGATGTTGATTCGATCGAATTATTCAGCTCTCCCTGTCCTTGATCTAATTATTCTGCTCTGATCGAGAAACTCAAATTAATTATAAAAATCGGACTCATCACAATATTATTTCCATAATAATGACCCACGTAACGAACAGTTGAGGGTTATTAATAGTGTTTGCATATGTATTAATAAGTAATATATATACTATTTTCTTTTTCAAGTTTTCATTGTTTTTTGGGTTAACTCTGAATAGTTAAGAAAATAACAAAAGAAAATACATTGGAGTAAAGAAAAAAACTCTTTTTTTTTCACTTAATTTTCAGTTTAATTTTCAAGGAACAAAAGGAGAGAAAACACAGTTACAAACTTTTCATAGCTTTAGGTTTAGAAATAATTGTAAATTTAATTATCATCGCATACGACAGGTATATAAAGATTCGTGTCACGTCATATTTGTATAAATATTCGTGTTTTCATCACCAAGATTGTTGTGATATGGCTTCAAAAAAAAAACTGCTGTCATATATAGATCTTATATCCAAATTTAATTACTTACCAAAAAACGACAAGTAATTAAACTATAAGAAACTGTAACGTAAGTGATTTAAATGTGGTCCTTTAAATGTACTTATTTATTACGTAATATAAAGGAAATTTATTATCTTCTTTGTAGTTTTCAGAAAAATCTCGAGCAACTTTTAATTTTAAGTTTATTTTAACTTTTTAGTACTTAAAATAATAATTTATATTAAAAATATTGATAAACGGAAAAATACACATTTAATTTTTTACCTATTTGTAATTGATGATTTTAATCCTTAAATATTATATGTGCAGATTTTTTTTTCATAGTCGAGTTTATAAAATAAAAATAAAAACATTCAACCATTAGTTACGAAATAAGCTCCATTAAAATTAAATGTATTTTTTGAAGAAAATATTTACTTAATATCTCACTTATGTGCAATAGGACATTTTGTTTGGGCATATCCTAACGTATAGTTGACTTCAAGAATTGTACTCGATTTTTAGGAATTTCTGATTTTGTCATTTATGTTTTTGGATAAATTTTAAATTTTAAATAGATTTAGCTCGGTATTTTAACGTTAAACTGAATTTGTTAGACTGAATTTTATCCCTAGTATAGTATGAATGCTATCTCTTTTGTATTAAACCTATGATTTTGACATCTTTTTCTTACAAAAACACAAATCAAGTTCACCAAATACAATTAGTGGTTACCATATACAATAGTGTGTTTTTATCATCTGTCTAATATAATGTGGTAAATGATACCAACCTGGTGCATCATAAGAGCGTGATATGCAGTTCGATCAAAGGATTTGAATCTCTTGACCTGTTTTGCTAAATTAAGGGATTCACTTGAGACCAACTTCTTCTCCTCCAGGGGCAGAGAACTCTAGAAAAGAAGTCGAGTGATAATACTTACCAAATATGACTTGTGCAAGCATAGAGTCTAGTTCGTGAAGCACCTTAGCTATGAGGACATCATTAATTAAAGACTTCATTAGCTGGTTGGGAGGCTAATGAGAATCTTAATTTCCACTGGAGTCAGTCCATTGATGTCGACTCTTATCCTTGCATCCCTATAAGAAATAGGCCCAATCGTCTGAATTGTTTGGTCCATCCAATAGTGCATTGGGATTCTGTGGATCCTGACCCAAAAAAATAAATAATTGTCGACAATGGCTCACATATCTGAATGATTAGCATCCATTTTTTTTTTGTACTTGTATGGTCTCCATTTTTTTTTAAGACTGAGACCAGGCTATTCACTGAGTTCAATCGGAACTGAATATTTTCTCGACCAAAGTCCCTTCCTGTGATTATGTTTTTCATATTCCAGTGTTATGAGTAAAGCCAACCACTGCAGAGAGTGTTGACTAGTGTGGTTGGTGAAAATATTTTCCATAAGAAAACAAAAAGCCTCCATGGTGAAGTAAAAGGAGCCTAAGGTGGAGCAGAGCTGGTGCCGACCAAACAACACTCGTCAAGTTAAGTGCAAGTGGGCAAACTTCAGCGAGGAGGTAATAGGATTGAGTAGTTGCATCAAAATAGCACACTAGAGTCACATAGATACGGTAGAGTTATTCATCGTCAAGAAAAACGGAATTTAGAAAAGAACTTCAGGTTTCGCCGGAGACATATGGTTGCGGAGGAGCATGAAACCTAGACTATATAATTACGAATAGAAGTGGAGATGGATCGGAAAAAAATATAAGCACATTTTGATAAACGTGTCTGAAAAAAAAATATTATGCCACATCAATTGTCTAATCTAATCTAAAATTTGGATAGAATATCTATCATGCATGAACCTTACTTTTTTACATTATTTAAAACTCATGATTCTTCTGAAATGATTTATCTTTGCAGCCAAACAAATGATGATTAATTTATATATTCATTTATGAGCAAATATATTTGTTTTTTTTTTCCTTTCATTTCAAAATTTTCTCATGAAATCATAAATCTCTTATCAAATCTTTGAAATTATACGTATATTTGTTAATTAAATATTTAACATCTAAACATTTAATTTTCTTACAAAAACAGACAAAATCATAATATTTGCTTATATAATTTTTTCATCGAAAATAAAACCGCCAGTTTGTTCTATATATTGGATATACCTTTCTGAATTCTAAACTATAATAATATATATAACACGTTAGTTTTTTTGAATTATGTGTATATAAGCGAAAACATTATTAAAGAAATAATTGATTAAGAATAGTTATCTATGGATCAATATAATTTTCAAATTAATTTACGTCACTAAAACATGTTTAAATGTATATTTTTTGTCATGACCTACAAATTAATTTAAAAATTTATATATTAGTCAATCAGTCAATACATAGCACCCGATCCACTCAGATTTTTTTTTGAATAAAAACATATTAAAAACAAATAATCCTCAGGTAATTAAATATATATATATATATATATATATATATATATATATATATGTCATTTTGAGGTTTAGCCAACAAAACAAAATCATTTTTAAAATGATCAAAATTCGTATTCCAATTTGTATCTTTTCCAATTCCTACTATTTAGAACTACAATTTTTTCAAGGTTCATTTAATCAGTTGTCAACTAAAAAGTAACTGGAAATGAATGAATTAACCTTTAGCCTAGGTCGTTCGATTGTCTTAAAAAAATTTTTATCCAAATAATGTTTACCATAAACTTATGTCGTGTATCATGTGAGTCCTCGAACATGTCTTGGCCTTAATTAGCTCTGAAGGAAGAGAAACATAGTGATTCGTGACAAAGGTAGTAACGAGGTGTCATTTTTAAGTAAACCTCTAAGTGCAGGACACGTGGTCGTTCTTATTCTGACCATGAAACTTTTATTTGTTCATGACCCTGACATATACACGTACGCCTATTGATCATTCGATAACACTTCAAATTTGCGTAGCATTTAGTTCTATGATATGAAGGCAAAAACGAATTTAACTTCATGATGTTCTCATTGATTTCTATATATGGAATCTCCATTTCAGATTGGTCTGAGTCTCTGACCCATAAAACAAACAGGTTTAGGGCTATGAGTTTTTTTTTTTTTTTTTTCACGTTTTTGAGGGACATGTTTCTTTTGTAAGGCGACGGTTATATTTTTAGGGCAACCTCATTTTTTTTTTCTAGCATCTGATTTTATTAAAGTTAGAAATTTGTACATTAATCGGATTGTCATGTTTGAACTAGCACATCCACAATCCGATTGTGAGATTTCTCTGTATATATATACCACTTTAAGAGCATCTCCAATAGTGGGTTCTTATTTTAGAACCCCACCAATAAAATAAATGAAATAAATCTAAAATTAGGAGAGAGAATGAAAAGAGGTTCTTAAACAAAGGATTTTAGAACCGGTTCTAAATTTTTCACTGCCACATGTCATCTAAAAAGCATTTTAATGGGTTTAAAAAAATTAAAATATAAATATATAATTAAAATATTAATATTTTTATTTTTTAAGAACCTCTTAAGGATTCTATGCATTGGAGTTGGTCTAACACCTGCAAAAAGTTTGATCAAACAATGTAGATAAGAGATCAAGTTTGACATCTTTGTGTCCTTCCTTCAACCACTAATTAAGTGTACACTATTGAGAGCCTTCTTCCATAATAACTCTTTTTTAAAATGCGACTTCATTATAAATTGCAATACCAAAAATATTATAAATTTTTTTTTTCTTACAAATTAAAAAATTAAAAAATTTTCTATTAACTATAAAACTTAGATATTTCTATTTAATAAAAAATCTAGAATCTTGCTTATTTTGAATACATTATCAATATAGTTATGTAAATTATCAATTTTAATATTTATATATAAAGAACATAGTTATATAAATTATCAATCTTAAATTTTAAATATTTATTTTTACATGTGAATCCTAATCTAATGTTTAATAATTATAATCACAATGGTTAAAATAACTTAGTCTGAGAAGTGTATCAAAAGAGGGGATTATGTTGAGATTATAAGTGATTTGATGAGTAATTAAGAGAGCATAACTCCAAAAAGACAGAGCATAGTGGAGAGAGTCTTTATTAAAAATTAATTAAATGAATATTAATATGAAATAATATCTACCGTAGATTGTGTGCACATGCATTTCCCCTACTACATTATATCACATTCTGTCTATTTCTTGTCTATCTTTACTTGTAATGATTTAATATTACTCAAATTATTGATTTGTTAAGGATTTTATATAAAATCAATTTTATCGAATCAAATCCCTTTGATCCTGCTACTTACCTCGACAGCCAATCAGACCTAAAATTCCTTTGTGTATATTATTTTATTGAAATATTTAATTATGTTGCCAATAATTTTTTTACTACCAAAGTTAAAATGTATTTTTGTTCATCTTAGACCATTTGGTGGGAAAGATATTTATTAATCTGCGATCTTTCTAACCCAAAAAGATTTATGGATCTTATGTTCGGAATTTTTTTAATTATATAAAAAACATATTTAATTTAATATGCGAATAAATATGTGTGCCGTGACAAGGTCATCTTGTAGACGAATCAGATCATAAGTTGCTCATGAATCATGATAGAAAGCGGAGAAGACATTGGGAACTCCAATATGAGCTTCAAAGAATTAAGAATCTAAAGCCCCACACATGTGGAGTGATGCTTCTAATGTCAAAAGCTTTTTTTGACTTTTTAGGTCCTCGATTTTTGCCACAATTTAATATAGTATATATAATATGCACACCATTTGTTTTTGCCGTGGCATGCTAATAGACGTTTGTATAAATGATTTTCATTTTTTTTTTTTAACATGGCTATAACATCAGTTCAATAAATCGTAAAGAAAACACTGATAAATTCAGTGAAAATTAAGCATAATATTCCTTAAAAACTAAGTTAAGCACAATTTTCGGAACGAAATCGTATTGTTTCAAATTAATGTCTAAAGTCCAAACAATTTTTGGAAAATAAATTCAGGAAAGAAAAAATTCAGAAAACGAGACCAAATCCTCATTGGTCGACCCACGTGGGTAAATTATAGATAGAATCATTGTTTTTGTAAATTAAATTATACTAGTAGATAAAAGATATAATAGTTTCTGTTCAACGAAGCTTCATCGACCATAGCACATTGCCACATATATAATTAAAATTTAAGATCAGTGACAATTAATAATATATTCTTTCAACTTTTATTTTTATCTTTTTCTTAAACAATTCAAGATAGCAAGTACAGATATTCGCCAACGGTTGATTAATAAAATAGTCACAACTCACAACCATACGTCGTAACTTTTTTTTTTTTGGGTCCAAAACTCCTTTTATACCATCTCAAAATAGCCTTAGGTCATACAAGTTTATGGCCTATTTAATCCAATTATCTGTCACACAATTAGCTTCACGAGAAATTTTATGAAAACATATATATTCAAAATAACATATAGCAAAGTGATTAAATATCAAAAAAGGTTCCACATGGACAGCTCTTTGTGTTGCTTTTCAGACAAACATTTTGATTGTTTCTAACTTGCGTTCACTTCGACATATTTGGTATCTGATCTCTCTCCCATAGAGATGACTCTCCAAATATCAAGTATCCAGTTTAGCTCGCTAACCTGGTATTTAAATTTTCTCAGTAGCTCTTTCCTCTCTTGTTGAATGATACCATGTCTTTATGGAATATGATCATGACCTAGTTTTAAGCCAAATACACTTATTTGGACCTTAATTTCTATTTGGGTTGATGGTTATGATAACATTCTCAGTGTGTGGAATTAGTCATTGAATTTTTTTCTCTACCTCAAGCTATTGAGTTTGTTTCGAATAGGTCTGAGATTTTAGCGTAAATGAAATCTTTTGTTTCTGTTTTCTATACTTTGTCGAGTTAATTAACATATTTAATAAAAACACATTTCCAGAAGTCTTAACTTTTAAAACAATAAAAAAATATCTATGTCACTTTCATTTTTTATTTATTTTTTTATAAATATACTTGTATAATTTTTGGTCTCCTGACATGTTCCGTGATTTTTTCTAGCAATTAAACAAAACTATTTTTTAATTGATTATGGATGTAGCTTACATTTTTTTGATGTAAAATATCTAAAAAGAAGGCTTGAAATTATGTTTTTGAATGTTATCCACCTGCAGTTATTATATAGAAAAAAGAACTAGAAACAAAATTACGTATGTTATTTGCAGTATTTTAATAAGTTAAGATACGAACACTAATATTATCTGGTCTGTGGTAGATAAAAAATCTGTGTCACTGTTTGTATTGTATTATATTCTTCACAACGAGTAGAAGGGTAAGGAATGAGATTATTGTAAACACAAACATGGTATTACTTTTCATTCTTGTAACGATCATTAATCATTATAAGGAGATAATATTTTCATCATGATGATAAAGTGAAACATAGCGTATAGGAAACAAGTCTTGCATATCTCTAGCTATTGCTCTTCTGTTCATAGAAGGAAACCACAAAGAGATCCTTATGAGAATATAACAAGATGGACGCAATCATGATCTCATCAGACATCAGTTATGCCCTAAGTTAAATGTCATCTCAAGATCTGCAATCTGACCAAATAAAGGCAAAACACAAGAGTCTTCTCTTCTTCGAGAATGAGTGATGCTCTTCATCAAGAACTGAAACATTGAGACAATTCGCATAAGAAAAATGAAAAGGTGCTACGACTACGAATGATGAATCACGATTGCTTTCTTTCGTATGCATTTCCACTTGGTAAGGTAAATTTTTGGGGCAACCTTATCAGAATGGGTTCCAACTGTTGTAATCACTATTTAGAAGATATATTTAAAAACCTATGTATGTCTACTCATTTTAAAAGGTATGTGACATAGGGCTGTGAAGGCCCAATCATGTTTTTAATTAGTTGACGGAGAATGAGTGAGTTATATGGGCCTGAAATGAATGGTAAAGTTGATATTTGTCAGGACTATTTTACTTTGTTTTTAATAAATTAAAAAATCATGTAGATAAATAATATTTTTATTTGCACAAAAAATCTATAAAATTAAAACTAGATATATTATAAAATAATAACTTTACTCTTATATGTGATTTTCAGTATATGGTATATGACATTGTAAATTAAAATCATTTTAATCATTTTATTAATGATAGGATGAATTGACTTTAAAAATAAAATATAATAAATAATATACACCTAAACACATCAATTACATTCATAGGTAAAATTTCTCCGGAAAATTTATAGATTTTTTATTATCTCTTTTTCAGATTTTCGGGCATAAGAGATATCTTACCATTTGATTTTGACTGCAAATAGATTTATGTAGTTGTCTTAAATTGTTGATGGGATTCATTCACATTATTGCAGATGAGTTCTTCCTTACCTCAAGCAAATGATTATGAAACAGAAAAAGCAGAAGATGGAATTGGAACTACTCCACCTACAACTGGAAGCAAAAGAAAGAAAAATAGTAGCAACACTACACACAAGAAACGTCCATAATCGATGAGGATAAATGCCAATGCAGCTACGTACTGTGGTAAGAATAGTTTATTTTAGGGATCCTCCAATGATATCTGAAATCATTTATTCTTCGAGTGCATCTATTCTAAACCTATTTGGGAGCCTGAGGCTTAGCCAAAAATGGCGTTGTTTAGTGAGATCAGATCCTTCTATGAGTTCATGTGACTTCAGCCAACAAAAGTATATATCTTGTCTTTTATTAAGGTTGGCAAGTTTCAATATATATAAGCAATCTTGTATGAACACAATAGGCGCTTTCGAAGAATGTGTGGTGTGGTCAAGAACAAGGCCGAGAGTATGGTGAAGCTTTGTATTTTTTTTGCTTCTTGGTCAAGAAATTGACTTCTTCCTCTGTTGTAATTGATTGGTGTCATCATGGAATCTTCTCCCAAAGTCTAAACCTATTTTTATTGTTGTATTGTCCTTGTAAATTTTTTAGTTTAATGAACTTTTGACAAAAGAAAAGTATGGAGACGTTTGTATAACGGACGTCTTTTAATTGTAAACAATAAAAATTAATAATTTACATGGACAAAACTGTAAAGAGGAAATAGATTCTGCGAGGAAATGATATCAACAATATAATCACGGACTATTATAGTAATATGTTTTGTAAAAGGCTTATGAGTGACTTGATGAAGACTAAGATCAACTTTTGACTCATTTTAACGCAACTTGCTTTGTTTAATTAACTTGCTTTAAAACCCTATGTAACACACGTTAACTCATTTAACTCACCAACAAAGACAACATTTAATTATTTATTCATTAGTTGGAATAAGAAATTATATACGAAGACATAGCTTAACAAAAATATTGATCGAAGACATGGAAATTTTTCTTGATTAGAGAAAGAGGAATTGATTGAAAATGGGACTAAAACAGTTTAAATCTCTATTCTATAAATATGAAAATATCTCAATAGAAAGAGGATAAACTCACCTTTTTAATGAATTATATTCTATTCAAAAATTATTCCAACCCAAAATAAATTACTAGAATAAACTGTAAATGATCAATGCTGAAATCGAGAAATCATACAAAAAAGTCTTGAAAAATCAATATAAAAATGCTATGAATAATTCTTTTGGTTTCGATTATCCTACAAGATTAATATTTTTTCTAAAATAAATATGTTCACTTTAATGTAATTTATTTTTAAAACTACGTTGTTTGTTAATATAAATGTAAAGTATAATATATAGTGTCAAAGTCTAGTATAATAAAAGATTTTTACCCGTGATAAAGTATTTGATTTACTTGAGACTCTTTTATAAAAACTCTTTTTTATCGTTGTTTTAAAGACACAAGGGAAACTCTTGTTAAAAAGAAAATCCCTATCATCCGGAATTAGTTAATCACAACATCGAACTTGGACATCCTAATTAAATAAAAAAAAGTAAAAAAGTTAAATAAAAATAAAAAAGAAAGAGAGAGAGAAAGACAAAAGTTTCAATTACATCATAAAAAAACATCATTGACATGGATCTAGTGTTCAATTTGCTTATCTCTCTTCCTCTTTTCTTTTCTCCTAAAACTCCATGACATAGAGAAGCAACAAGTCTCAAAGGCTTTTGTAGAATAGAGAGAGAGAGAGAGAGAGATGATAAATAGAGGAGTGTTAGAGACTTCGCCGGTACAACATCTCACAGCGGCTGGAAACCTTGATTGGTGGAATAAAGTAAGCGGTGGCTTGATGCCGCCACCACCGCCGCAGCTGTCGCCGACTGCCACCACTTATCTCTTGCCCAAATTCTTTCCTTCTTCTTCATCTTCTTCTTCACCTTCTCTGCCTCCTACTAGTAACCCTAACGTCTCTTCTTGGCTTGAGAATAGTGATGATCTGCCTCTTGGCCAGCCATGGAGCCTTAGCCAACTTCTCTTGTAACTCTTTCTCTCCATATTGACACATAGCTTCAATTATGTTCCAAATATGGGATATTATATTTTCTAAGTAAAATGGTTTTTCAAGTTCTTGGATTTGTTTAATAAAGTTTCTTCTTTGATATTTCACAAATACATATATATATATATATATATATATATATATATATATATATATATATATATGTACCTATATGGCTATATCTTGTATACACAAGATCTAATATATATATATTATGTTTTTCAAAGGGGTGGACTGATGATGGGAGAAGAAGAAAGAATGGAGATGATGAACCATCATCATCATCAAAATCAACAGCATAGTCACCAAGAGAAGAAGCTAGAGAGTTGGGAAGAACAAGTTTTGAGGCATCAAGCTTCCATCAAACAAGAGATTAACAATAATAATGGTTATACGATAATGTCATCACCTAACTCACCTCTAAACAAGTCTTGTGTTACAACAACAATAATTCACAACATCAATGAAGACAACAACAATAACAATCGCAACGGTGTTAACTTTTCCGAGGTGGGTCAAAATATGTGGTTAATTTATATCAATATATATAACAAAGATCAATTTGTATATGATTTATCAATTTATAATTCTAAATGCTTTGTTCCATGTGTGTTCATGAAGTGTAATAGCTCAGAGATTGGTGGGTCTTGTTTTGCAAATAAGAAACCAAAGCTTCAAGTATCTTCTCGTCTTCCTTCATCACAATCAGCTCTCAGGGTAACTAACTAAATTGGTGTGTCTCTGTTTTTATTTCTTGCTGAAACTTAAAATAATAAAACAAAAGCACAAAAACAAAGGAGAAGAAACAAACAAACAAAAGGGAATGGGAACAGAATAAGATGCATGTGTGTGTGATTGTAACATTTTTTGTCTTTCTTATGTGTCTTCTTCTTCATGATCTCATTATTCTTTTCTTTTTTTCTTTCCTAAGATTCAACGGTAGTTACCCAATCCTTTTTTGTTCATTTTTTTTTTAATGAAAAATATAAACTAAATCTGTTTTTCAGTTTGAATCAGTTTTAGTTCATATTTCGTTTTCTTACCATATTGAAGATTGCCCAACTTACGATCTCGTCTTCTCACTCTAATTATTTATTTATATTTCCCTTCATATTATTCAGCAGTAGAAGTAGAAACCAATCCATCTTGTGGGTAGTGACATATATATAGTGTTTTTTTTTTTTTTTTTTTTTTTTTTTTTTTTTTTATATATATATATATATATAGTGTTTTGGTTTATTGGAAAAACAAAATTAATTCTCTTGGTTTATCACTTATTAAAGGTGAGAAAAGAGAAACTCGGAGGCAGAATCGCAGCTCTCCATCAGCTAGTATCTCCCTATGGCAAGGTATAATTACTAATTAATTCCTTTACTAATCGCTTTTATTAAGATAATACATTTTCTAAATTAAATTAGTCATGGAATATCTGTTAATCTATTGCTTGATTGATTCTTTTTTTTTTTTCAGACTGACACAGCCTCTGTCTTGTCGGAGGCTATTGGATACATTAGATTCCTCCACAGTCAAATTGAGGTGACTTGTCTTTTCCAAACTACCATGCTTCTTATTTCATTTAGTTCAAGAAAAATATTTTATTCGAATCTTCCCTCACAACTAAACAAAATCATCTCGGTGTAAAGAATTATGAACTATTCGGAGCTTCCCTCGTAACATGTAGATTTAAAAACTCAATATGATTAAAAATTCAACATGTTGAAAGTTGATATATAATTTGTTGTCTCTAGAGTAATAATTGATGCAACTATTTTCTGAAATTTTGATTTTCGATTATTTCTTTTTCAGGTTCTAAGTTTACCATACTTTGGTACTCCCTCGAGAAATAATATAATGCACCAACATGTAAGCATCAAACTCATATACACCTTATATAATTACAATGTGTGATGTGTTTCTACTAACACAGTACGATCTCATTGATGTAAGTTATTTGGTTTGGTTGATTATAATTAAATATTTAGGCACGAGGAGATATGAATGGTTTATTTCCTGAAGACCCTGGTCAGGTACCCACATGTTTTAAGTTTTTTCTTATTAGATCAATTAAACCCAAATTTTTAAAACAAAGTTGGCAGTTAAAAAATTAACCTTTTTCTCTTTACTGTTGTTCTCTTAAAAGTGAAAGGACTAAAATAAAGTATGGTCAATAAAATAAACATTATGCAAGCTTTCCTTATCATTTCTCATAGTATTTTAGAACCTTTTGTTAATCCATAAAAGTAGCTTAAACTGTGGAAGAAATAAGAGCCACCTGAATCATTTATTTTATTTTATAATTATTCATTAAAATGCATTTTTGGTTATAAAATTTTATTAATAAAAAACTAGAAAAATTCTTGTTTTAAAAAATAGTAATATAAAATATGATTAACCATGATTGAATTTATGAGTATGAGATTTGTTGTGATTTATATTTTTGTAATATTGTTATAAATCTAATCGTTATTTTAATTTGATACGTCAATTCAAATCTTAAATTTCCAACTTAAAATAATTAGTGTAAAAAATTTACTATTTTTTAGATTTACATTATCTTTTGTTCATTTTTTTCACCAAAAATGGTTTATAATTCTCTTAGATCCTCAAAATTTTGACGTCTTAGAAAACTTATTTTCTATTTTTATGCATGCTATACTAAAATTTCAATTTTTGAGCAAATATTTTTTCTGAAGAAATGCCTATTGAGTTTTTTATTACATTTACTTAAATATACTGAAGAAGTCTTCTAATTTGGTGATCAGCTTGTGGATAAGTATTGCATGAAAAGATCAAACGGAGCTTCATCGTCATCTACGAACAAATCAAACATAAATGAGGAACCTAAGAAAGATTTGAAAAGCAGAGGACTGTGTCTTGTCCCAATTTCATGCACAGTTCAAGTTGGCAGCGACAATGGCGCCGACTATTGGGCTCCGGCGTTTGGAACCACTTTCCAGTAAACTGGTTTTACTTTATGCTATTTGGATTTTGGTCAGCCAAAAAAAAAAATGGATAGAAGAAAAATAGTTATGTCATAACATAATGAGCAACCAATCTATTGAGAAAAAAATATGAGTTTCCAAGATTGATTGCTCATGATGTTATACTATCACATTAGAAGTTCAACATTATTATTATTACTTTTTTTGCGTTTAGCCTTTGAAGATTTGCAGTTGAAGTTGACGTGTATGAGATGGCCAAGTGAATTATGTTTTCTTGATGAGTTTATGAAACCTTTAAAATATTTCTAATGTAGGTAATAACTGAGAACTCAATGGTCATTGTATTTTAAGCATTTTCTATAAAAAAAGATTGTATTTTAAGTTTTTGACCTCCCCTTAAACTTTAACATTTTCTAATCTACATTATAATTCTATATTAACATAACACATGTGGTTTATTAAAATAATTAATATTGTTTTACACATTAAACAATAATACCGTTATATATATATTTTACTGTTACAATATGTAATACTCTCTCTCTTCGGATTGGCGAGATAAGAAATTTTAAACCCTTAATTTGGACAGTAAATTATCAAATGTCAGATGAGATCCAAACCCATCTAGCAAATAATCATTAAAAACTTTTGATTTTTCTTTATAGAAAACAAAGATAACATTTTTAAATAATTATTATTGGCAACATAATAACATTAATTATCTCTCTTATATTAATCTATGTGTAGTAGAATGCAGTAGAGAATGAAAATAGTTTCTTTGAAATATTTTTATTCTGTTTAGAAAATAATTGTAATTTAACAGTTTTTTATTTATTGTCTCATGTCTCAAAATCTCATAAATTTATTTCATATAGATCATATAGAATTTATCAATTCTAGTAAATATAATAACTCCATAGATCTAAACTTAGACAATCTCAAACTTAGACAATTCTTTATAAGATCCAGGGTCAAGTTCGAGATTAAAGAAATTTTATCAAAAATTCATATTTTCATCAAAAAATGAGAAAATAAAATTAGTAATAGAAAAAAAGATTTTTCGATCACCAAAAGAGGAATGAAATTAGTGTGAATATAAAACCAAATTATTTCAAAGTTTTTGATGCTCAAAAATGGCACTTGGCTCAAGTGATAAACCCCAAGGTACCATCAACAGTTTTGATCCAAAACCCATAACTAGTACATAAAAATAGTACTAATATATAATACTGATGCAGCAGGAGAGCATATAGCAAATCGGCAAGTTTGAGACGGTGCTTCATTTCTGATAATATCTCCATCTCCCAATTCTTTTCTCCCTATTTTTGGGTGAGACATGCCTTTGTAGAGGAGTCCATAGCTATCAGATTGGCCATCATAAAATAATTTGAGCTTGTATTTAAAAGACTAGAAGTCCAATCAGATTCTTTTTACTTATCCAATCTATCAATTATGGTAAATGAATTTTTGATGTGCATGAAATTTTATTAGACATAACTATGTATTTGATCGTTTATTTTATTTTTTTAATTCTTTTAAAAACTTTATTATAAACATGAGCCGTTGAAAATTAATTAAAGAGGATTTCACACAAAAAAATATAAACTTAAAAGAAAATTAATATGTTGCGATATGTTGAGTAAATCAACCAAATCAGATTTTGTTGCTTTAATAGCCAGTTCTTGTAACAATACTATAATGCTTTTGCAAGAAAACTAAGGAAATCAAATCTAACAAGGGATATAAACCTCCGCTTACATTATACACTTTTTGTAAAACACAAATGGGAGGAATGTTACAACAATGAAGTAACCGAAGAGACACACACTCATCATCAAACATTCAAAAACGCCGATTCCCAAATCCCAACAAAAAACCAGAAAGTGTCTTCCTCTTCTATACGCTTGTAGCTCTGTCGATCGAGGCCGACGGTTTATCTAGTGTCGATAGAATTTGCGGCATTGACATTCCACCCGAAACAACAATCTCTGCAGATTAACAATGGATATAATAATCAGTTCAGTAGCTTTCTGCAAATTAACTTTGTAAAGATTCTGAAAAATCAAGGCTTTGTGATCGCACCTATTCCTTCCCGGACCGAGAGATTTGGCCTGATAACGTCATTACTGTTGACAAGTAGTATATCTCCGATGTAAAGGTGGTTCGTGGGAACGTATACGCAGCAAAGTTCCTCCTCTGTTGGGTAATTCTGCAAGGACAACGAGCATTATTACATAACCATAATAGATAATGCCCCTTTTGTATCAAGAAACAGTAACGACATCCTTGTACGTACTCACCTGGAGAACAACAGTTGATGTAATAAACCCAAACGCGTATTCGCCTATACGTGGATGCCTGATGATTGCAACTTCCTTGAAAGCTTGTGTATTTTGATCTGGCAAAGATATGGATATTAACAAGGTTGAGACTGGAAAATTCATAATTATGAGAATGCAAAATGAGTTTTTCATTTTCTAAGCGAGACCAGGAGAAATGGCAGTGCTGATTTGCTTGGAGGCGTTGTAGATGTGACGAACAAATGGCATCCGCTTGATAAACCACTCCCCAAGGTTCAGAACCGAAGCCCCCAACCATGAAGACATGAACACCCCGACCAAGAAGATGAATGCGGTTGAAGTCAAGAAACCGAAACCTACAAAACCAAAACCAGAATCATGTGAGAAACTGAAACTGAAACCGAAACCGAAACCGAAACCAGATGGTTGATTCGATCAAGAGGGGCCACGCAAATGCTTACCAAATATGTTGATTCCAAGTTGCGCATATATGGGAGAGAAGAATCCATCAACAAAGTGAATAAACCACCATGTTATATAGAAAGTAATTGCAATAGGAAGTAGGATAACACTACAAAGATAGAGAGGAAAAACAAAGCCAACAGAGTTTAGAAACTAACAAGAACAAGATTTGAATCTGTGACAAGTTCATCAAATGTCAAATTCCGAGAAAAGGTGCTTACCAGCCTGTCATGAACTTCTTCGACGCCCAGCCCCTAATGAACAAGCTTAAAGTCTGCAGAAAAGTAGCTAAAGCATCAAACCACAGTGCTCCGTATGTGTATATGCTTGAGACACCATGAGAATGAACACAACACAAAGACTCAGAGATTCAACGGATACAAGAATTCTCCCGACTGAAAACACTTGGAATGCAAATCCATACTCTACACAATCAGAAAGGGTCAAATTTAAAGCCTTTTATACAAGCAACCAAGATCAGTGTTTGGCTAGTCAACACACTTATCTCTAAGGAAACGTTCTAGGGCTTATCAATTTCTCAGATTTTGAACTAACAGGCAAGCATAATCACTGAACACTAAACTCCAAAAAGGAACTCGGAGAGTAAAATCAATCGCATTCCACTGTTAATTCCGAATGAATCGTGAAATGAGCAAACGAAGAACAGCGTAGCTTTCTAGATCAGGAAAAAAGGTGAAAAAAAGAAGGTAGACCTCGTGGCTAGCTTGATGCGAAGAAGAGGAGGAAGAGGAAGAGGGCTTCGAAGTAGAACCGTCGTCTTTTTCACCGGAATCAGCGACGGGGATGAGAAGCTCTCGATCTCTTTCTCGATTGGCCATCACAATCGGCGGCTTCTCGTCTCCCATCGCCACTATCTCCAAGGTGATAAGAAATCCCCTCGAAGAAGAGAGAAATGCCGGTGGACTTCGGACGGAGACTCGAACGGCGGCGAGGAACAAATCCCCAAAAAAAGGATGAGACTTTTCACCGGCGACTGTTCTTCTATGCACAGAAAGTGGTTAAGCTACATCCTCCAACTTTGAAGCTCTCTCTCGTTTTTTCGATTTTTCTCTTTTTTTGTTTGTTACTATACATACATTATTTTCATTAGTATAATTGTTTTACCATTCTTGTTTTAAGTTTTGGCTTTAGACTTTTGGTTATAGAGTGGCTATAGAGATTTTGACTTTAGAATCTGATTGGTATTAAAAGGTGTAGAGACTGTGACTGTTAATAAATTTTGACCAAAAAATATATTATATATATTTATTACTTAAAAAATAACTAAAATTGCAAACAATAATTTATTTATTATTAAAATTTAGTTTAAAACTACAATTTATTAATACCATAATTTTTCAATAACTGAAATTGCAAACAATAATTCTTCAATAATTTCAATTATCTAATTCATACCATGATTTTTTATTCTAAATTATTAAACCTAAAAATATAAATTTATGACTTTTCTTACTAATAAATTTTGAAAAAATAATTTATAAATTCTTCTATTATAAATTTGAGAGTTTAGTTTATTATTATACAAATCTACTAATTTTAGATATTTTTTTCATTTATTTTGATTAAAAAAATCAAATAAAAAAATACTCACGAAAATTTGGATTGAAAAAGGAAAAGAAATAAACTTTAAAAACATAAAACTTGGCTTTAGAAAAACAAAAAAAAATTTTTTTTGAAAAAGTAGTTTTCATGACTATTAAATACTCTAAACTCTAAACGATGTGATTAGGTAATTTATGTATTTAGAAAGTTTTAAAGGCTCTAAAGCTTGTTTAGCAATCAGTACCATTATAATTCTCAAAATTTATAAATAATAAAAATTTGAAGCGTGTGCTCATATCAGGATTGAAAAAAAAATTTAGTATAGAAAGAAAAAGTGAATAGCATTTGCACAAATGAAGTCTGAGACAAACAATATTTTATGGGTTCTTCTAATATATATAAAAAAAAATCCATTCCAATATTTTGTTGGTTTCGGATTTGGTATTATTTCTCTGGCTCATATTCAGATATTTTGTATAGTTCTACTTAAAAACATTTCTTTCTAATTTTTATATATTAATAAGTATTAATACATTATTAGCTAAACCGTCATTTTTTTTAAAAGAAAAGTTCTAAATAATAAAAATCTCCAAAGATAATAAGCTGCATCATTGGGTCTCATATGAACCTAAGTCTCTCATATCATCTCTTCACTAAGCCTCTGCAACACAACCTGTAACCTGTATATATTGGTTCCTAAATTTATGGGTGTCTTGACATGTACAGCTCTCTAAGTAGTATACAATCCGGAAGAACAGAATACATATATATATATATAGGTTAGCTCTCTCTGTCAAAAATTCAAAATTGTGTTTTTTTTTTTTTTTTTTTTTTTTTTTAAAAAAAAAATTTTAAACATTGTGTTTGCTCGTGAAAACCGATCATCTGGCTCATCAACTTGTTGTTTGGTTTCCCTGATGCCCGGATTCCTCGCTACTACTTACTCTGCTTGAACTTGGGTACGATGTTGCTTGATTCTACAAGAACAAAGACAAGATCATGTGAGCATCTTTTTGTCATTCATGGGGAACAACCATTTGTGGAACAGATGAAGGTAAAGTACCTGGAGCTGAGGTGGCTGGAGACTGCGGAATTGCTGGTACGGATCCATGTAACCCGAATACTGAGCCTGGCTCGAGTTTGGATCAAACTGCTGGTTGGATACATAGAGTCTTGATGGATCAGAAGCATGAACAGTGTAGCCGCCCATACGAGTTTGTTCAGGTAAAGGTCTTTGAGAAGCTAACATGTTGGGGAATGGCGTGAACGGAGGAGGAGGAGGTCTGCTCATACCCATTCCCATTCCCATAGCCATGTGAGGCATGTACTGTTGCATACCGGTGTACATAACCGGCATCATACCGCATCCCATTGACATCATCTGCGTTAATCTCAGTCATAAACTGAAGTTTTCATGGCCAAGGTTTAAAATTTCATGGACTTTGAACAAGATACACATAGGAGAGATTTGCATAGTTTCCCACTGAAAGTGGAGATGAAATCACATCTCAACACACAAACTTAAAACCCAACCAGACGAAACTTAAGGGTCTATCCTTTTTGTTTTATTAAGACAAGATTGTGGTATTCAGGACAGACCTGTATTTGAAGCTGGAGCGATTTCATGTACTCAATAGCTTCATCAAGCATGGAAGCTTTATCTGACTGAGAATGAAAAAAGAAACAATATATATGGATAGTTTTGAGTCAGCAACGAATACAAGTAGAATAGCTTGAGGAGAAAGTTACGGAGAAAGTGCAAAGAACAGACCTTGTTGCACCGAGGAATGAGTTCTTGCAGAGCTTTCATCCTCTCGTTGATCCTATCTCTCCGTTTCTGTTACCAAGATTCCTGACATTCTTCAGATTCTTAACAAAGTCGAAGAAGATAATAATCAACCAAGAAAAAATACAAACCCTTTCTGAGAGATTATGAACTTGGGCAGCTCGAGATCTCTTTGTCGAAGTTGATGATGATCCACGTCCTTGTTTAGCTTCCTGGAATCCAAGAAGAAGAAGGGAAAACAAAATCAAAATTTTCAAGGGGCACTAAAATGCGCCGTGCTCTCTAGTATAATGCAACACTTAAAAATGTTATTGTGCGCCGAAACGGACCCAACCTCCAGTCCAGTTAAAGTCTCGACTCACCTCGTTCCGACACTCAGTCTCGTCAAGGGCTTCTGTCTCCTTTCGTTTCCTCTCATCGACGGTCGTCTTCCCCGTCTCCGGTTGTTCACTCTTCGACGCTACAGAAGAAGACGATGCACGGGGATTCTCACTCGCCGGCGCCGCCGTGGCCACTGCCTTTCCCTTCCGGGTTAGATCGGATTCACTCGCCGGCGTGGCGCTAGGGTTCACCTGAGTCGATTCTCTCACAATCGACGACGGTCCAGACTCTCCTCTACCGTTACCGCCGGTAAAGTCCCCTCTCAGCCTCGAAAAGTTCATGAAATTCCGCACCGGCGGCCTCACAGTGGTCGGCACCGGCGGCCTCACAGTGGTCGGCACCGGCGGCCTGGGGGCGGCGGCGGCGGCGGCGAGCTGATGATTCGAGGTCGGTCTGTCCGATGTCGGCGCGGCGGGGAAGAGAAGATCCGAGCAGAAATCATCATCCCGGAGAGGATAATGAAGCCATGACGTCATTTCGTCTTCCTGAATAAAGAGATTATGATCTAACGGCTGCAGAGGATGCGGCGGAGCAGAAGGCTGTTTCTTGGCCTTGTTGTTGAGTCTCTGATTTTGGAGAACCACTTGACCGTTGTGCCATAGAAGCTCCATGAGCTCATCTTCTTCTTCTTCTTCACCTCTTTAATTAATTAATTAATAATCAGATCCAAATAATTAAATAAATAATACAAAGCTGAGAACTTACTTACCTGATGGGTTTTCTGGGAAGATTTGAAGAAGAAGAAGTTGTGTTAACGTTGACATAATCATCTTCGGTATCGAAGTCAGGAACGAAATGGTTCATTATGTTTAAAACAAGAATGAAACAGTTAATCTTAAACTGTGTCTGCTCTTCTTTCTTTTATACCCAAAAAAAAAAAAAATCCCAGAGATAAGATCTCTCTTATTCTTACTAATAATAATCTGCCAAGAAACAGAGATTAAATCTACCCTAGACTGAGAGGTGGATAGGCTTCAAATTTATAACTGGATTCTAATATATTGTAGTATTCTAGTATAAAAGTTTTGGCCTTTATTTCTGGGGATCTTTTGGGTCTCTGAATCCTCTTCTCAAAGTTCGTGCTTTAGAATGTGATAAGCTTCCCTCTCTCTCTCTTTCATTTTTGGTTATTTTGTGTTTTGTCTTTATGGGAGTTTGTTTTCTTTTTTTTTTTTTTTTTTTTTTTGCCCCTTCCATAACTCCACTGTGTATCGCATTTACTGTATCAACTACAAAAAAAATTAAAAAACTAAGGTAAATCCCTACTTGTGTGAATTAGAAAAACTTGTGCCGATTTTTAATCCAGTGAAAAGAAAGTAAAAACAAAATATGTGACAAGTGAGATCATCATCATAGATGACATGACGGAGATAAATAATCAGCGTCCTCTTCTCCTCCATCATCCGTACTAAACAGTAAACATGACAATGTTTTATTGTTTTTTTTTTTCTTTCTTAATTAACAACTACATAATAATATAATAACCTGGGCCTAGCACTATATACTAGTATATATTAATTATGTGATCCCGAAAATGATTCCTTATAAGGGATCCTATCATTCATTACGTGTTTCAGTCCATGTAAAATTGGTTCTAGTATCTACATCTAATTTTTAAAATTCATCGAAATAATGACTTAAAAAGCCTTTTTCTTTTAATTATCAATCTAAATCAATGTTTTGTTTTTTTGTTTTTTTGTGATAAATCAGCAATGTGCAATCACTGCCACAACAAAACATATCAGCACATGGGTGCACGAGTTGTATGGGCAGGAACAGCCTCATTAGCTGATGTCTCTCAGGGATTACTCTAATAAAAGATTCAAAAACACAACAGATGGGACCGAGACAACAAGATCCGCAACTGTATGTGCTTTCCTTAAACTGAAATTCTCTTGAGATTTTCGATTATGTAAAACACATACCAGTTAAAGCTGTATGTGTTTTCCTTAAACATCATAGTATTGGCAACGACACCGACGACACCTTTTCTGGCGTTTAGCTTTTGTTATCCTTACCAGTAACTGTAAGATTATGAAACAGCCTCACATCTGTTTCTCAACTATTCTTATGCTCAAACGATATTAGAGAGTCAGATAACTTAACATGTTTTCTTTACATAATGCCACGAATAGCACCCAGTGCCCGGCTTATAACTAGAGGCCACCAGTGCACCCGTCCAGGGCCCACATGTAAAAGGGGCCCAATTTTTTTTTTTGTTCTATGACCTAAAATTACTTATATAAGGGCCCATCATTTTTGTTGGAAAAAAATATATGTATGCAAGGTCCATCATTTTTGTTAGAAAAAAATATATGTATGCAAGGTCCATTCGCTAACAAAAAAAAAAAAAAAATTAAAGGGTCCATAATATTTTATCATAATATATGTTTGTTAGGAATATTTTTTTGTTATAATACTAATCTTTTCTTCCTAATTTTTTTTTCTCTTTTCAACAGCTCTGCTAAAACAAAACGGTCAAAACCTTTCATCTCCCTCACCTCTACCCCACAATTCTCTTTTGTGAGATAATCATATTATCAATTCTCCAGATGTTTTTGCACATCTCTTTCTCAAACCCAGAAGCTATTTCAAAGAAAAGAAATCCAGGAAGTTCTCAACTTTATAATTCTTTTTTTCTGTTTGATACTCTGTTTTTAAACCCTTAACATTAGGGAAGATCACTGATTCAGATCAAATTGTTTTAATATCTTTACTTTTTCTATTGATTTACTATAATTGAGTTTGATGAATTGATTCTACTAAAAGTAGAGAAAAACAGTGATTTTTGTTTTATTATTTCAGGTTTCTGTTTTACTTAGGCAGTTCAGATTCTTATTTCTAAATCCAGGTGTGATTCCTCCTTTTATCTGATATTTAGATTGCATCATGACTGAGCATTATCAAAAAAGAAAGAAAAGAAAACTAAAAGAATTTTCTATTCAATCACAAAGAGGTTCTTTAGATAAATTTGTGATAAAAAGAAGTGCTATCAGAATGTTTCAATTGCTTATAGAATTCTTTTAACTACACTAGTGACAATAGCTTCAGCACAGAGAAGTTTTTCAAAATTAAAATTGCTGAAAAATTATTTGAGATCTTCAATGTCTCAAGAAAGGTCGAATGGTTTAGCTGTTTTATGCATTGAAAAGAACCTATTAGAAAACATTGATTTTGAAACTGTTATTCATGATTTTGCATCAAGTAAAGTTAGAAAAATCGTTTTTTATGATTGCATTTATCTTTTTTTTTAGAATGACTACTGGTTTTTTTTTTTTCAAATGAAAGAAGATCTTGTGAAGGTTTTTGTGGAAACAAATAATGGAAAAAAAGAAGAAAAAAAATTACCAAAAAGGAGAAGAAGATAATGAAACTCTGTTTATTGTTGTGTTATACATTTTTGGAATTACTCTAGTTTTTCTATAAGCAATATTATTTACCAATTTGATTGTAGCCACAATGTTACAGAGCATGTTTATATATTAAGGGGTCTATTTTTGAATTTTGCCCCAAGACATAATATATATGAGCCGACACTGATAGCACCGAGGGACAACGTCTTCTTCCTCTGTTTCTGATGGGGCGATTATGGAACGATTAAGTATTCAATCAGAGGTCTTTTTCAGAAGCTGAAACCATAATGGTTGCAGGTTACTGACACACCATCTCAACACAGTCGCATCTTGGCAACACTACATCTGGCCTATCTTGGATTCTTAGAGACTCTACTGAAACAATTGTTTTATGTGGCATGGGCAAATTTGAATGACGCTTTTCTTTAGAGGAATCAGAGTTTTCCACGCTTCTTTGGGCTATGCAGTCGGTATGGTCTTTGGGCTTCCCTAAAATTGTGTTTGAATGAGATTATTTGATTATTTCTAAGCTCCTCAACACAAGTGCTGCTAGCTTGAAGCTTCATCACTATACCACCACAGTTCGTTAATAGGCGTCTCTGTTTATTAGTACAAGGTTCTCTTTCCACAAACGAATATGTTATAAACCAGCAGACCTATTAGCTAAGACTATTCTAATGCTACCATATCCGTGCTATATTTATAATCAGCGTCCTCTCTTCTTCCTTCATCATTCATCATCCCTACTAAACATGATAATGTTTTATTGTTTTATTCTTTTTTAATTAACAACTAGATAATAGTGTGCCCTTTGCATTATATTGAATATCTTAGCGTAGTTTTCATTTTCAAAATTTGTAAAAGTTAAAAAATTTTCATTTTCATTTTCAAAATTTGTAAAAGTTAAAAAATTTCTCTAGCTATTTATCATATGATTCTTTTTTAAAGTAGATTCTAGACTGTTATAAAGATGGATTTTGTTTTGTTTTTATTCAATTATTTTTTTAATAATATACTAATAATAGGTTTTTTTATAAATTTAGAAGTTTAAGGTGTTTTACCAGTTTTTTCCAATGTAGTATATAATTTTAATATGTTTTAAGAACAGACTATATTTTTAGTTGTTTTTGTTTTTACTTTTTTTCTATTTTGTATGAGAAATGTATTTGTGGAAGACATAATATGAGATATGTTAGTACTTACATTATAGATGGTAATACTATATAATTTTTATTAATTATATAGTTATAGTATGATTATATAATATGATTATCGATTTGTATACATATATATATATATATATATTTATAGTTTTAAATATTAAATATTATACCATTTTATTTTGTATATTATTTTATTTTTCATAAAACAATTATTTTAGTTTGAATATGTTATTTCACATTTATAAAAATAAAGTAGGTCAACCCGTCAATTAGCCTATCCGAATCAAATAGTTATAATGATATCAAAATTTAATTAGAAGTAATTTTTAATAATAATTAAGAAACTATATATAATAAAAAATATGAAAATAAATTAAAAAGATTTGTATAATATTTTGTTGTAATTAAAAAGTAAACAAACATTTATATTAAAAATAAAGAAGATACTAAAAGATATTGAAACTTTTGATTCTATCTGAAATTTTGGGAATAATGAAAATATATCTTGCGGTTTAATAAGATATCATATGATTTGGTTTCGATTTAATTTTGACTTAAATTTTAATCATAATTAGAATATATTATTTGACTAAAATACCCTTAATGAACATTTGAAAAATCATTAAAAGATAGTGACATTTTCAGTAATATAATACATGATTAAATATTTTTTATATAATGTTTTCATGTTTTAATAGTATAGATGTTTCCATAGTTTAAAAAAAACAGAGAAAACCTTTAAATTTCTCTTATTCGTCATTTTGATTTTCCTCTATATAAAATTTTCAAAATCTAATAATATTAATTTTAAACTTTATTTTAAGAGATTGCATTTATATATTTTTCTATAATTTAAAATTTTAGTTACTAAAAATTTAATTAAATGAAATTAATATTTAAGATTTGTATACATTATTATTTTTTATAAAATATATCTATTTACTTATATTTATTATAGTATAAGTTTTTAAATGCTATAATTCAATTCATACATAAAAATGTATTAAGTTTTTAAATGTATATGCAAATTTTTTTTTTAAGTGACACATGTCTCTCTCTCAAATGCTGATGTGGCACAATTGAAGAGAATCATTCAACTTTCATATAGTAAATTTAAAAGATTTAAAATTTGTAAAATTAGTAATATTCATAAGAAGATTTTTATTATATATATTTTAATATTTATTGTTAATTAGTTTTTTGTATATTTTTATAGCTATCAGGTTTTGAAAATTTTGTATATAAAAAGTCATAAAAGTCATCACTAAATTTCATACATATTTAAAGTAATTGATAATAATAAAGTTAATTAATAGAATTAATGTATATGAAAATAATGAATATAAGTATAAATCATTGCATGAAAACAATTAATATTTGTTGAGAAAATAAAAATCATTTCTTTTTTGAATTATGGACACATATCTTTTTTTTAGAGTGGTGATGTGTCACATAAATGGAGAGAGTTGACCAACTATTATATAGAGGATATATATATTTACGAAGTAGATAGATATATTTTTGTATAAAATATATCTATTTACTTATATTTATTATAGTAGAATTTTTTAAATATTATAATTCAATTTAGACATAAAAATGTATTAAGTTTTTAAATGTATATGTAAATTTTTTTTTTTAAAGTGACACATGTCTCTCTCTCAAATGCTGATGTGACACAATTGGAGAGAATCATTCAACTTTCATATAATAGAATAAAAAAAATTAAAATTTATAAAATTAGTAATATTCATAAGAAGATTCTTATTATATATATTTTAATATTTATTTTTAATTAGTATTTTTGTATATTTTTATTGCTATCAGATTTTGAAAATTTTATATATAAAAAGTCATAAAATTCATCAATAAATTTCATACATTTTTAAAGTAATTGTTAAACATGAAGTTAATTAATAGAATTAATGTAGATGAAAGAATGAATATAATTATAAATCATTTCATGAAAATAATTAATGTTTGTTGAGAAAAAAAAAATATTTTTTTTATTTAAAAAGTATTTATTCTGTATCTATTAAATTGTTTTAAAGGGTAATGTAGTCAACTTTTGATAAAAATCAATAAATGTGTATTTCTACAAAAAATCAAAAAATTCACCTATTTTTCCAAATCTCCTAACATTTTCTTAATTTTGTTTCAGTTGGACACATGGCCGTATATAAATGTAACCATACTCAATTTAAACCGAGCAGAACTGCACCACACGACACTTGTAATAAACATAATGGTGGTGAATTATGTCAAGCTGCATGTGTAAAAGAATTATATAGATTTGGAAGATGTTTGCTATCTAAACTGAAGAAGAAGATGCGTTGCTTTTGTCGGACATATGAGCATTGCAATGAGAAATTATGAAATAATGGAAGCTAAAGACAAAATAAAGTTTGGTGTCTTATATACTAGTATAAATAAATAAATCCTCTATATAAAAGAGGAATAACTTTTTATGGAGTATGTAGAATTTTTTTTGTTAAAAAGTTATTTTAAAATTGTTTTTAAAATATAATTGTAGTAAGAATATTTCAAACCGTAAAAAGATAGACTAAAATAGAAATTGATTTGCGATTTGTGATCGATATTTTATTCTATCAATCTCAAAAAATTATCTTATTATATAAAATTTGATTTATGATTGATATTTTGTTATATCTATCTCGAAATTATATCAGTTTTTTTTTTAATAAAACATTAATAATTCTATTTCCTTAAAAGATGGTGCCATGTGATAATAATTTTTTTAAAAGATTTTGACATGTGTCATAATATAATAAATAATAAAATTGAAAAAAAGTAATAAAAACATTATAATATAATTAGAAAGGAAAGAACATATTTCCCCTTATATTAAAAAAGGAAATAGAATTATGAATTTTTTACTAAATAAAAAAACTGATATATTTAAAAATTTAATAAAACTAGATTATTTCTAAAAAGAAGAAGGATTATAGCTTTTTAATCAAAAATGATATAAAATCAATAAAAAAGATAAACTAATCCTAAAAAAAAGGATTGTTACTTCTTTCAACTCAGATATTTATGTCTATATAAAGAACTGGTTCTTTCATAGTCTTTACCAAATACTATAATACAATAAAAAAAATACGATTGCTTCTTTGATATAGATTTATATTCATATATCATCAAAGAAACGACGAATTCTGAAATTTATTTAACACTAGATCATTTAAATAAAAATGCTGTTATCGTTGTCACGTACTTCATATTACTAGAAAGTGGAAAGAAAGAAATTTGTTGAAAAATAACGAGCTTGTAAGAATTAGTTTCCTCTTCCTAGATGACAAGGTAAACAAAACATTTTGAAGCTAAACTATTCCTAAAAACAAAAGGAATATAGATTTTTAACCAAAAAATAAAAATAAAATCAATTCAAATAAAATTTAATCTTAAAAATAAAAGGATTATTACTTTTTTAATTCTTAGTCCACAAGAATTAAAAATACTCACTTCTATATGTTCTTTTATAAAAGGAAAATTTATTATTCTTTTTAAGAAAACTCAAAATAGTTAAACAATTCAAAATATATTTTTCTGAAAAAGGAGAATATAAATATTAAAATAATTTGTAATATTAAATAATTAATATAAATAATTAATAAATATTACTATTTTTATGAAAATTTATATGAAAAAGGAAAATTTATTGTTCTTTTCTGAAAAAGGAAAAAAGAAATATAATTTTTGAAATATTTAAATACAATTCTTAATATTCTATTAAATAATGAAATTGATATATTTACAAGATTAATAACACTTGATTATTCCAAAATTTGTAAAGGAACATAGTTATTTAACCAAAAAAGGAAATATAATAAATAAAAATGATAAATTATTCATAAATATAAAAACATTATTACTTCTCTTAATTCCTAATCCAAAAGATGTGAATAGTCACATATATATAAAGAACTAATTCTTTCATAAAATTCACCAAACAGTCTAATATAACAAAAAAGAATATGTCACTTCTGTGGTATAGATTTACAGCTTTATAAAAAATGACATATTTTAAAAATTATTTAACACTAAATCAGTTAAATAAAAAATACGCTTCATATGGTAGTGTTTGTATTACTAAAAAGTAGGAGGCAAGAACTCGAAAGAAAATAACGAGTTCATATGAACAAATTTTTTAGTTATTGATAAGAATCTTTTTTTACTCTACAAACAATATTTTATATTTTATTATAAAAATTAAATTATTTCAATATAGGAAAATACTATTTAAGATTTTGTACATCATTTTCTTTTAGAAAAGTTTGGAAATGGACTATGTGAAGAGAACTTATTGAAATTGGCAATTTTAATGTGCAAGATTACAATAAGAATTACCAAACCTCAGGTCATAAATTCCTAATGAGACTAACTAAAAGAACAGAAAAATTTTATATTTAATTCATTAAAATATTTATTTTGAATAATATAATAAAATAGATTTTAAAAATCTTTTTGTTTATCTAAAAGAGTTGTATTTCTAGTTTTTTCGAGTTCTCAACTGCGAGTTATAAAATAATTTTTTTGGATAATTTAATGCAAATTTTAATCTAAAATCTTAATATATAAATTATGTTATACACGTTATCAATTTTAGATTTCAAATATTTCATTTTTTATCTGTGTATCACGCGGATCCTAATCTACTAGAAAACAAAATGATGATATAATGGGATAAAGAACGAGAATATTTTTTATTGTTGAGTAGTTTGAGGGTCAATATCTATTAATATATATGTGATCCCGAAAATGATTCCTTATAAAGGATCCTATCATTCATTACGTGTTTCAGTCCATGTAAAATTGGTTCTAGTATCTACATCTAATTTTTAAAAAGCCTTTTTCTTTTAATTATCAATCTAAATCAATGTTTTGTTTTTTTTTTGTTTTGTGATAAATCAGCAATGTGCAATCTCTGCCACAACAAAACATATCAGCACATGGGTGCACGAGTTGTATGGGCAGGAACAGCCTCATTAGCTGATGTCTCTCAGGGATTACTCTAATAAAAGATTCAAAAACACAACAGATGGGACCGAGACAACAAGATCCGCAACTGTATGTGCTTTCCTTAAACCGAAATTCTCTTGAGAATTTCGATTATGTAAAACACATACCAGTTAAAGCTATATGTGTTTTCCTTAAACATCATAGCATTGGCAACGACACCGGCGACACCTTTTCTGGCGTTTAGCTTTTGTTATCCTTACCAGTAACTGTAAGATTATGAAACAGCCTTACATCTGTTTCTCAACTGTTCTTATGCTCAAACGATATTAGAGGGTCAGATGCTTAACATGTTTTCTTTACATAATGCCACGAACAGCACCCAGTGCCGGCTTATAACCAGGGGCCACCAGTGCACCCGCCCAGGGCCCACATGTAAAAGGGGCTCAATTTTTTTTTTTTTGTTCTATGACCTAAAATTACTTATATAAGGCCCCATCATTTTTGTTGGAAAAAAATATATGTATGCAAGGCCCATCATTTTTGTTAGAAAAAAAATATATGTATGCAAGGTCCATTCGCTGACAAAAAAAAAAAAATTAAAGGGTCCATAATATTTTATCATAATATATGTTTGTTAGGAATATTTTTTTGTTATAATACTAATCTTTTCTTCCTAAATTTTTTTTTCTTTTCAACAGCTCTGCTAAAACAAAACGGTCAAAACCTTTCATCTCCCTCACCTCTACCCCACAATTCTCTTTTGTGAGATAATCAGATTATCAATTCTCCAGATGTTTTTGCACATCTCTTTCTCAAACCCAGAAGCTATTTCAAAGAAAAGAAATCCAGTAAGTTCTCAACTTCATAATTCTTTTTTTCTGTTTGATACTCTGTTTTTAAACCCTTAACATTAGGGAAGATCACTGATTCAGATCAAATTGTTTTAATATCTTTACTTTTTCTATTGATTTACTATAATTGAGTTTGATGAATTGATTCTACTAAAAGTAGAGAAAAACAGTGATTTTTGTTTTATTATTTCAGGTTTCTGTTTTACTTAGGCAGCTCAGATTCTTATTTCTAAATCCAGGTGTGATTCCTCCTTTTATCTGATATTTAGATTGCATCATGACTGAGCATTATCAAAAAAGAAAGAAAAGAAAACTAAAAGAATTTTCTATTCAATCACAAAGAGGTTCTTTAGATAAATTTGTGATAAAAAGAAGTGCTATCAGAATGTTTCAATTGCTTATAGAATTCTTTTAACTACACTAGTGACAATAGCTTCAGCACAGAGAAGTTTTTCAAAATTAAAATTGCTGAAAAATTATTTGAGATCTTCAATGTCTCAAGAAAGGTCGAATGGTTTAGCTGTTTTATGCATTGAAAAGAACCTATTAGAAAACATTGATTTTGAAACTGTTATTCATGATTTTGCATCAAGTAAAGCTAGAAAAATCGTTTTTTATGATTGCATTTATCTTTTTTTTTGGAATGACTACTGGTTTTTTTTTTTTCAGATGAAAGAAGATCTTGTGAAGGTTTTTGTGGAAACAAATAATGGAAAAAAAGAAGAAAAAAAATTACCAAAAAGGAGAAGAAGATAATGAAACTCTGTTTCTTGTTGTGTTATACATTTTTGGAATTACTCTAGTTTTTCTATAAGCAATATTATTTACCAATTTGATTGTAGCCACAATATTACAGAGCATGTTTATATATTAAGGGGTCTATTTTTGAATCTTGCCCCAAGACATAATATATATGAGCCGACACTGATAGCACCGAGGGACAACGTCTTCTTCCTCTGTTTCTGATGGGGCGATTATGGAACGTTTAAGTATTCAATCAGAGGTCTTTTTCAGAAGCTGAAACCATAATGGTTGCAGGTTACTGACACACCATCTCAACACAGTCGCATCTTGGCAACACTACATCTGGCCTATCTTGGATTCTTAGAGACTCTACTGAAACAGTTGTTTTATGTGGCATGGGCAAATTTGAATGACGCTTTTCTTTAGAGGAATCAGAGTTTTCCACGCTTCTTTGGGTTATGCAGTCGGTATGGTCTTTGGGCTTCCCTAAAATTGTGTTTGAATGAGATTATTTGATTATTTCTAAGCTCCTCAACACAAGTGCTGCTAGCTTGAAGCTTCATCACTATACCACCACAGTTCGTTAATAGGCGTCTCTGTTTATTAGTACAAGGTTCTCTTTCCACAAACGAATATGTTATAAACCAGCAGACCTATTAGCTAAGACTATTCTAATGCTACCATATCCATGCTATATTTATAATCAGCGTCCTCTCTTCTTCCTTCATCATTCATCATCCCTACTAAACATGATAATGTTTTATTGTTTTATTCTTTTTTAATTAACAACTAGATAATAGTGTGCCCTTTGCATTATATTGAATATCTTAGCGTAGTTTTCATTTTCAAAATTTGTAAAAGTTAAAAAATTTTCATTTTCATTTTCAAAATTTGTAAAAATTAAAAAATTTCTCTAGCTATTTATCATATGATTCTTTTCTAAAGTAGATTCTAGACCGTTATAAAGATGGATTTTGTTTTGTTTTTATTCAATTATTTTTTTAATAATATACTAATAATAGGTTTTTTTATAAATTTAGAAGTTTAAGGTGTTTTACCAGTTTTTTCCAATGTAGTATATAATTTTAATATGTTTTAAGAACAGACTATATTTTTAGTTGTTTTTGTTTTTACTTTTTTTCTATTTTGTATGAAAAATGTATTTGTGGAAGACATAATATGAGATATGTTAGTACTTACATTATAGATGGTAATACTATATAATTTTTATTAATTATATAGTTATAGTATGATTATATAATATGATTATCGATTTGTATACATATATATATATATATATATATATTTATAGTTTTAAATATTAAATATTATACCATTTTATTTTGTATATTATTTTATTTTTCATAAAACAATTATTTTAGTTTGAATATGTTATTTCACATTTATAAAAATAAAGTAGGTCAACCCGTCAATTAGGCTATCCGAATCAAATAGTTATAATGATATCAAAATTTAATTAGAAGTAATTTTTAATAATAATTAAGAAATTATATATAAGAAAAAATATGAAAATAACTTAAAAAGATTTGTATAATATTTTGTTGTAATTAAAAAGAAAACAAATATTTATATTTAAAATAAAGAAGATATTAAAAGATATTGAAACTTTTAATTCTATTTGAAATT
Organism: Iljinskaea planisiliqua; assembly: GCA_900108845.1. Lineage (NCBI taxonomy): Eukaryota > Viridiplantae > Streptophyta > Magnoliopsida > Brassicales > Brassicaceae > Iljinskaea > Iljinskaea planisiliqua. The sequence goes on along the minus strand of FNXX01000010.1, from coordinate 5,038,842 downwards.
TTGGGAATAATGAAAATATATCTTGCGGTTTAATAAGATATCATATGATTTGGTTTCGATTTAATTTGACTTAAATTTTAATTATAACTAGAATATATTATTTGACTAAAATACCCTTAATGAGCATTTGAAAAATCATTAAAAGATAGTGACATTTTCAGTAATATAACACATGACTAAATGTTTTTTATATAATGTTTTCATGTTTTAATAGTATAGATGTTTCCATAGTTTAAAAAAAAACAGAGAAACCTTTAAATTTTTCTTATTCGTCATTTTGATTTTCCTCTATATAAAATTTTCAAAATCTAATAATATTAATTTTAAACTTTATTTTAAGAGATTGCATTTATATATTTTTCTATAATTTAAAATTTTAGTTTCTAAAAATTTAATTAAATAAAATTAATATTTAAGATTTGTATATATTATTATTTTTTTTATAAAATATATCTATTTACTTATATTTATTATAGTGTAAGTTTTTAAATACTATAATTCATTTTATACATAAAAATGTATTAAGTTTTTTAAATGTATATGCAAATTGTTTTTTTTTTAAGTGACACATGTCTCTCTCTCAAATGCTGATATGGCACAATAGAAGAGAATCATTCAACTTTCATATAGTTAATTTAATTAGTATATATATATATATATATTAATATTTATTTTTAATTAGTATTTTTGTATATTTTTATTGCTATCAGATTTTGAAAATTTTATATATAAAAAGTCATAAAATTCATCAATAAATTTCTTACATTTTTAAAGTAATTGTTAAACATGAAGTTAATTAATAGAATTAATGTAGATGAAAGAATGAATATAATTATAAATCATTTCATGAAAATAATTAATGTTTGTTGAGAAAAAAAAAATATTTTTTTAATTATGGACACATATCATTTTTTTAAAATGGTGATATGTCACAAAAATGAAGAGAATTGGACAACTATTATATGAAGAATATATATATCTACGAAGGAAAATTGGATTGCTCACTTTTCCTAGTTATGTGATTCAAAAATGTTCTCTTTTAACTGATCCCAAAAGAGGATCCTATCATTACGTAGTGTCACCCCTCGGTTAATCCATGTAAATTATTTATAGTTTTTTCTTTTAATTATCAATCTAAATCAATGTTTTGTATTATGATAAATCAGCAATGTGCAATCTCTGCCACTACAAAACAAATAGCTATATATAGCAAAACATATATGGTCCATTGAATTTCTATTCTTTCTCCCACATTTAAAATATTTGACGACCATTAATCAGGGACTACGTTACGTTCTCTCATTTTACTTTCTTATTTTAGAAAACCAAAAATCTATATATATAACAATTAGATAATTGGATATTCAATCAAAAAGAAAGGAGAAAAATTAGAGAAATAAAAAGCAAAGATGGTTAAAGGTGTTATGGTTGTATTCATCACAACGATCCTGTTGACTTTGACAGGTAATGCATATTATGACAAATAAGTTTCAAAAAAATGTTTATATGTTTTTTGTGATTAAAAGAAAAACCATTTGGTAGATACAATAACAAATGCCAAAAAATTATTAAGTTTTGTTTGTGTTTGTGATTTCTTTGCAAAATTAGTTTCTCAAAAAAATGAAAATATTTAATTTACTTTGCAGATATTTAATTTATTATTTTTCAAATTCAACAATCGAATAACTTAAAAGTATGATATATTCTCATAAACTTATATTATACAATATTATACAAGTTTATTAAATTTTTTATTTTCTATAATAAAATTTAGTTTTTTATAATAAATCTTTATCTTGGTATTTTAGGGAAATTCACATTCAGTATTCGATCATCAATTTGTTACTAATTAAACAAACATACAAAAGATTAGAAATATTCTTTGATCAAAAGAGAACAAGAAATGATGAAATTTAATTTCTAGGATTCGCATGTCTAATTTGTATATTAATTTTTTTTCTAAAAGAATTATTTTTACAGATAACAAAAAATAATGAACCCTAATTTTCAGAATCCACATATATAATCTATATATTAAAAAAAATTATAATAAAAACAAATATTATCCCGCACATACGCAGGTAAATTACTAGTTGATTAAATATTTTTGAAATCCAGTTAACATTTTTAGGTATAGATCCTACATATATAAAATTATGTGAAATTATAGAAAGTTACTTGAGATTTCTTTTTTTATTATGGTCATTTAAACTTATTATCCAATGAAAAGAGGAAAAAAAAATAGGTGATATTATATATAGGGACCTCTTGTATCTAATTTATAAGTTTATTTGCTTTCTTAAGGGTTTAAAAGATCTATAATTTTAGATTTATACAAAACAGATAACATTTTAAAGGATTTGCTAAAATAGGTAAAAAAAAATAGAACACTTGTCCCCATTTATTCTCATTGAGGTATATTTATTCCCCATATACTTTATTTTTTTTTAAATCTCATTATAACCCTAAAAAGTAAACTATTAATTGAAAATAAAATTATTTATTTTTTATATTTATTCTCTCTCTTCTCTTTATCAATAAAGAAAATTCTCTTATATTTCTTTTCATTTGTTATTAAAATAAAATAAAAATTTATAGTATTTCTATTTTATAATCTATACTATTAAAATAGGAAACATTATATAAAAAACCTTTTGTACCGTGTTATATTACGATTTTTGCCATTGATTTTATTTGATTTTTTAACATTCTCATTAAAGGCAAAATTGTCATTTGCAAATGTGAATAAATATGCAAGATATTGAAAAATATAAGTGATATTAAAAAAAAATATATCAATAAAGATACCTAATTTCAAAAACCAAAAATATATTCTTAAATTTTATTTTCAGAATCTAAATACTAACCATATATACGATCAAAATCTTTCAATAAAGATATTCTCTTGATTTCAAATCTTAAGTTATATAATAAATCTCAAAATCTTAACAAAAAAATAATAACTACAATTAATACATTTAAATACATCTTAAATAATTATCAAAAAATATAAAAAAATTATTTTTTCAGACATTTTTGATTTTGCATTTTTTTTTTAAAAAAATTGTAATTAACATTAATTAACAAAATTATCAATTAGAATTAATTTATTACAATAAATTAATGATTTAATTTTGATCTTCTAAATTTACAAATATATATTATTAAAAAATTATTAAATATATAAAAACAAATCTCGTCTTTAGGACGGCCAGAATCTAGTACACCTTTAATTTATCAAAATCTCATTATATCCCTCTTTGTATAAATTAAAAAATAATTGAATTATGAAATTAATAGTTTAAATATAAAATTATAATTTAAGAATTGAATCTTCATTGGTTATTAAAAACAAAATTATAGTATTTATATATTATAATTTTTTACTTAAGAATAATAATTATGAAATAAATAATCAGTAAAATTAAAGTCATTTATTTTTGTTAATTTTAAAATTTGAAGTTGAAAATCAATTAATTAAAAATATTTGAAATACAGTGAATATTATGTTACCATATTTCCTAGATTTTTGCAGAATATGTATTCTACCACGTTAGAAAATAGAAAGAATAGTGGAAGTTTAGTTATACGGACAGTAGAAAATAGTGTTAACAGTAAAACATATATTCTACCAAATCTGACTGAATCTTAGAACGTAGAGTAAACAATAGAATGCATATTCTACGGCTGGTACACTATTGAGAAAATAGTCAAAATTTTGTTCTACGGTCCGTAGAATATATAGTAAGTAGTATAAAACATATTCTACTAGTTAATAGAAAGTAGAATATGAATTCTACCATTGGTAAAATAAAAAATTATCTTATATTTTTTAACAACAATTTTCAAAAAAAAAAATGTTAATGTAATCTCAGTGTCTCTTTCAATGTTTTGAATTTTTTTTTATTTTTTTTATTTAAAAACTATTTATTTTGTATTTATTAAATTTTTTAAAGGGTAATGTAGTCAACTTTTGATAAAAATCAATAAATGTGTATTTCTAGAAAAAAAAAAAAAAATCACCTATTTTTCCAAATCTCCCTAACATTTTCTTAATTTTGTTTCAGTTAGACACATGGCCGTATCTACATGTAACCATCTTCAATTTAAACCGAGCAGAACTGCACCACACGACACTTGTAATAAACATAATGGTGGTGAATTATGTCGAGCTGCATGTGTAAAAGAATTATATGACGTTGGAAATTGTTTGCTATCTAAACTGAAGAAGAAGATGCGTTGCTTTTGTCTGGCTAAGGGTTGTGAAATAATGGAAGCTAAAGACAAAATAAAATTTGGTGTCTAATATACTAGTATAAATAAATAAATTTTTTATATAAAAGAGGGATAATTTTTTTATGGAGTATGTAGAATTTTTCTTGTTAAAAGGTTATTTTAAAATTGTTTTTAAAATAAAATTATAGTAAGAATATTTCAAACCGTAAAAAGATAAATTAAAATAGAAATTGATTTGCGATTTGTGATCGATATTTTATTCTATCAATCTCGAAAAATTATCTTATTGTATAAAACATGATTTATGATCGATATTTTGTTTTATCTATTTCGAAATTATATCAGTTTCCGTTTTTTAATAAAACATTAATAATTCTATTTCTTTAAAAGATGGTGCCATGTGACAATAATTTTTTAAAAAGATTTTGACATGTGACATAATATAACAAATAATAAAATTGAAAAAAGTATTAAAAACATTATAATATAATTAGAAAGGAAAGAACATATTTTCCCCCTTATATTAAAAAAAGGAAATAGAATTATGAATTTTTTATTAAATAAAAAACTGATATATTTAAAAATTTAATAAAACTAGATTATTTCTAAAAAAAAGAAGGATTATAGCCTTTTAATCAAAAATGATATAAAATCAATAAAAAAGATAAACTAATCCTCAAAAAAAATTGTTACTTCTTTCAACACAGATATTTATGTCTATATAAAAAACTAGTTCTTTCATAGTCTTCACCAAATATTATAATACAATAAAACAATACAACTGCTTCTTTTGATATAGATTTATATTCATATATCATCAAAGAAACGATGAATTCTGAAATTTATTTAACACTAAATCAATTAAATAAAAATGTTATTATCGTTATCATGTAGTTCATAGTACTAGAAAGTGATAAGCAAGAAATTTGTTAAAAAATAACGAGCTCATAAGAATTAGTTTCCTCTTCCTAGATGACAAGGTAAACAAAACATTTTGAAGCTAGACTATTCCTAAAAACAAAAGGACTATAGATTTTTAACAAAAAAATAAAAATAAAATCAATTCAAATAAAATTTAATCTTAAAAATAAAAGGATTATTACTTTTTTAATTCTTAGTCCACAAGAATTAAAAATACTCACTTCTATATGTTCTTTTATAAAAGGAAAATTTATTATTCTTTTTAAGAAAACTCAAAATAGTTAAAAAATTCAAAAAATATTTTTCTGAAAAAGAATATAAATATTAAAATAACTCGTAATATTAAATAATTAATATAAATAATTAATAAATATGACTATTTTTATGAAAATTTATATGAAAAAGGAAAATTTATTGTTCTTTTCTGAAAAAAGAAAAAAGAAATATAATTTTGGAAATATTTAAATACAATTCTTAATATTCTATTAAATAATGAAATTGATATATTTACAAGATTAATAACACTTGATTATTCCAAAAATTGTAAAGGAACATAGTTATTTAACCAAAAAAAGGAAATATAATAAATAAAAATGATAAATTATTCATAAATATAAAAACATTATTACTTCTTTTAATTCATAATAAAAAAGATGTGAATACTCACATATATATAAAGAACTAAATTCTTTCATAAAATTCACCAAACAGTCTAATACAATAGAAAAGAAAATATCTACTTCTCTGGTATAGATTTAAAGCTGTAGAAAAAATGACATATTTTAATAATTATTTAACACTAAATCAGTTAAATAAAATATACGCTTCATATGGTAGTGTTTGTATTACTAAAAATTAGGAGGCAAGAAATCGAAAGAAAATAACTAGTTCATATGAACAAATTTTTTAGTTGTTGATAAGAATCTTTTTTTACTCTACAAACAATATTTTATATTTTATTATAAAAATTAAATTATTTCAATATAAGAAAATACTATTCAAGATTTTGTACCTCATTCTCTTCTAGAAAAGCTTGGAAATGGACTATGTGAAGAGAACTTATTGAAATTGGCAATTTTAATGTGTAAGATTACAATAAGAATTACCAAACCTCAGGTCATAAATTCCTAATGAGACTAACTAAAAGAACAGCAAAATTTTATATTTAATTCATTAAAATATTTATTTTGAATAATATAATAAAATAGATTTTAATTTTTTTGTTTATCTAAAAGAGTTGTATTTGTAGTTTTCTCGAGTTCTCAACTGCGAGTTATAAAATAATTTTTTTGGATAATTTAATGCAAATTTTAATCTAAAATCTTAATATATAAATTATGTAATACAAGTTATCAATTTTATATTTCAAATATTTCATTTTTCACCTGTGTATCACGCATATCCTAATCTACTAGAAAATAAAATGATGATATAAAGGGATAAAGAACGAGAATATTTCTTATTGTTGAAGAGTTCAAGAGTCAATATCTATTAATATATAAAAGTTGGGGCTATAAGCGTTGGAGAGTATTCACTAAAGATTAAAAAACTCAATTTGATTGGTCCACAACAGCATTTTCATGAAACAAAAAATGTTAAATATGTGATCAACAGTTTAAATAAGTTAAAAACACCACAAAAATAGAAAATCATGATAACATACTTAAAAATGTCTAATTTTCCAAACAAAAAAAGAATAACCTCTTTCTAAACAAACTGAAAATCAATATAAGAAAAAAAATTAATTTTGAAAATAAGAATAATTAAAAATAAAATTAACAAAATTATGTCCAGATTTCCAAAAAACATTATCAATTTCAAAAAACATTATCTCTTTCCAAAAAACATTATTGGGGGTATTATATTTATGATTGTGGAATATGCATATATATATTTAAGATATATGATTTTTAAATCTGTATCAAAGTATTTATAAAGTCAATGTGATATCAATTTATTTGTACAAAAGAATGTGGTCAGAATTAAGTAATGAAATTCACAATAATTTTTCTTTTTTTTAAAAAAAAAAAAAGATTTTTTGGTGCAAGAATTGATAAATATAAAAATATTATTAATGATATACCTATAAATTTTACCCACATATTAAATTTTTTATATATAACTAATATTTATTTTTATTATTCTGTACTTAAATTTTATATTAAGCATACTAACTACTATTAGCCAAATTGTTCTATCCGCGCTAGACGCGGTCAAAACTTTTAGCCTAGTATTAATATATAAAAATTGAGGATATATGTCTTTAAGATTGTCCCCCTAAGATTTTAAACAATCAATAAAAACATTCCAAATCAGCATATTAATTATATATTTTGAAATATATCAAAAATTACAAAATCTATAAATTTCTAAATAAAATAAAAATCAATATTATATAAGTTAAACAAACAAATGAAAAATTCATTAAAAAATAAAATAGCTTGACGTATATAATACATTTTTGAAAAATTAACATAAAATTTTTAAATGCCTTTAAAACTATCTACATAAGAATTTAAACAAACAATAATATCATTCCACATCAACATTTATGATTAAAGTATTTTCTAAATTTTAAAATTATATTGTTAATATAAAAATACATAAGATAATGAAATTATTTATAATCTTCTATTAACAGAAAAATATATTAGATTATAAAATTTTATAATTTAAGATAAATCAGCAATTTAATTAAATATTTTTAAATATATCAAGATTTTCCAAAAAAAATAATATAATTTTTGTAAATAAAACTGAAATCAATATTAGATAAGTTAGACTAATAAATAAAAAAATATTAAAAAAGAAAGTACTTTGATGTATATAATATCTTTTGGGAAAATTAACATAAAAGTTTTAACTAACAAGAATGAAAATTAAGTTATCTATTAATATATAAAAATTGAAGTTAAATGCCTCTAAGGCTATCTAAATAAGATTTAAAAACAACCAATAATATCATTTCACATCTACATATAAGATTAAAGTATTTTCTAAATTATATTTATTAATAGAAAAGTATATATGATAATGAAATTATTTTTGAATTGAGTAAACTAATGGTATTTTGAGCATTAGATTTTAGAGCCACTTAGTTTGAGGAATTTATTAAAAACTTTTGATAGATTTATGAAGATAAAAAAATCATGAGAGCTTCATTCAGAGCTTAAAAGGTAAAAAAAATATTGACTGATATAAAAAGGCATCCGACCAAATTTTAGAAAGTTTACATGTGGTTTAATCATTATATGATACAATAGTAATGATCAATGACTTTTCAATATTATTGGACTTATTGTGAAAGTTAAATTTTCTATAAAGTTAATATTTTATAGAAAAATTTAAATATCAACTTAAAAAAACATTAGAAATGCCAAAATTATAAAATATTTAAATTTTGATTCTTATATTTTTCTTAAAAGTTTAAGGTCGTTTTAGTAAATATATTTAAAATTTTATTTTATTGTCTTAAAAAACTATAAAATTAGAAAGATATTGAGAATTATATAGATTTTGATATGAATGCAAAAATATATTTTAATTATATAAATATATTTGATTTTGGTTGTTTCCAAATAAATACATAATTACAAAACAGCAATTATGTACTTCTAAATAATTTCAGAGGTTAAAATGTTTGAGTTAAATCTAATTTGTAAGTGCTTATAAAATGCAATGTATATGTAAAAATAAACTTAAAAATAAAAGATATTTAGTTCATTCATTAAAAATATTGACGTTAACGAAAAAAAAATAGTTTATATGATAAAAATATTTGTGTATTTTATGAATAAAAAACTATAAATTTATGATATAATATCTCTAAACATACTAAAAATACAAACTATAAAATATTTATTAAATAAAATTATAATAATTTTAAGTGACAAATATTTCAAATAAAATATTTTTTAATATCTAAATATTTTCTTATACATAGTACAAATAATTATTTTTAAGATATCTAAAAATTTAAATATTAAAATAGCCAAATAATTAGCAAAATATTATTAAATCACACAAATATAATATAAAATAATTGACTATCAATTTAATTTCTAATTTAATATAACTATAATTTTTAAAATAATATGTTTTATCTAAAATAATTGATCCACTGATTTACTGACTCTGAAATTTTGATTATCAGGTAAAGCTATTGATTTTATTTATTGAGTTTAAGGTCCATAAAGAATTGTGAAATCCTTAAACATAAATTCGCTGGAAAATGTGAATCGTAAGGCAACACACATGAATATGAAAAGCACTGGCTAAACACTTTCTTTTTTCCGAATTGGTGCTGAATTTTTTTAATAACTTTTATATTTACTAGATATAGTTAATTGTTTATAGAACTGCTATGTTATATGTGGATTACTTATTAATGCACAAAATGAGATAAATTAAAAAAAAAAAAAAATTCGTTGATTTTTAATTTAGGTAATGTTATTTGATCTTTATCAAATATTTGTTTAACTTTGGGTAATTGTTTTTAAGTATTACATGCATGAGAAAATATACATTATTATAAATAGATCATATTCTAGAAAAAAAAATGTTTTTAATTACAATTTAAGTTAATATTGAAATTCAAGAAAAAAACTATAAAAAAAAAACAAGAAACGTGAACATAAAAATAAAATCATATGTTATAAAGTGTAAAATAAATAATATGAATTATTATAAAGATTATATAGATATTATTAAATAATATAAAATACTGTAATTAAGAATTTAGTCGTCCGCACAGTAATTAAATGTTAGTGTATAACAGCTGATAATAAAGGAGCAAAGAAACCTTAGAAATATTGAATACTAAATGCTGGAAAGTAATGTAATTAAACATTAGAAATATTGAATACGAATAATTTGAAGTAGGAGGTGTCTTATAGGACCCATTCTTTACCGTGCAGTGATCTGTGTGATTGTGCATCGGTTGGTCGAAGCAGAAGACGTAGAACATTCTCCATAGGTCTTGGAAGAAGAAGATGGAACATCATTACTACTCTGACCTCCATCCATGAAAAATCCGGGGGGTTTAGGTTTCGGAACCTCAAGCGTCTCGTTCTCGAGCAGTGACATCACCGCAGACATGAGTGGTCTGTCTTCCACAGTTTGCTGTACGCACATGAGACCAATTTCGATGCTTCTTAGGACTTGGGACGGTGATGAATCTCGTATGGCTTCATCTACACTCTCTTGCCAATTTCCTTCCTTCCAATTTTTCCAAACCTGGATCACAAAGCGGGTAATGTATCACTAGATCTCATACAAAGCAAGAACATTTCACTAAAAAGAAACTTACAACGCTTAGAAAATTAGTGTTGGGGGGCAAGTAAGGCAAGCTGTTGTTCATCTTGCCACTAACGATCTCAAGCACCATCACCCCGAAGCTAAAAGTATCGGATTGTAGAGAGTATCTCCCATTCAGAAGATACTCCGGAGACATGTACCCACTGCATAAATGCAAACTCCTTGTAAACCACACTGAGAATATATATGCAAAGACTTGAGGATATTGCTTACCGAGTCCCAGCCAGGTGCGTCGTCATAGCATCAGTATCGTTCCTTTCAAAGATTCGGGCCAACCCGAAATCCGAAATTTTCGGAATAAAATCCCGGTTAAGCAAGATGTTTCCAGGCTTGAGGTCTCTGTGGATTGTTTTGACCTGAGAATCGTGGTGTAGATAAGTAAGTCCTCGAGCAATACCCTTGATCACTTGGTACCTCCTCTGCCAATTTAGCTCACTGGAGCTTTGGCCTCCACCTACAAATCAAAATGGGTCAGTATATAAAAAAAATTACTTTAGTCAAGCATGATTAACATGTATATACTAAAGATACAGACCAAAGAGATGACTCTCCAGGCTTCCATTTTCCAAGTATTCGTATACTAACACCATTTCTTCCTCGTGAACTGTCCAACCAATCAGGCGGACAAGATTAATGTGTTGAAGGCTTACAATCAATTCAATCTCGGTTCTGAACTCAACGATCCCTTGACGTGACATTTTTGACAACTTCTTAGCAGCGATCTCTTGTCCGTCACGTAACCGACCCTGCGATCAAATATCAATTGTTAATACACGCACGCATGCACGCACGATCTCAAGTGAAAAGTTATAAGGCATTTTTTTTTTAACCTTGTACACTTTGCCGGAGCCGCCATGTCCAATTTCGTTTGAGAAATTGGTGGTCGCGTGCAAAATCACACCAAAGTCCATCGCAGGAGGAAGTCTTGGATCAGAAACCATCTCAGTTGCACGCGTACCTATGTCCCTTTGCATTACCCCCATCTCTTGCCTTGCTAGACTTGGTCTTCTTTTCCAGTATAAGTATATTGCCAAAGCTATTAGAACGACCGAGATACTAACAGCCAAACCAATAATTACTCCATCATTGCTTTTCTCCTTTCCTAGCAAAAGAAGAAAAAACAAAAAAAAAGATAATGATACCATCTCAAGTGAAAATTGCAAATTCATCAAACATAGGACTAACCGTCGAGTTTTATATGAAGTTCTAAATCTTCATGAGAATAACGCTGAAGGTCAACAAGGTTGCCATTCCAAAGTACGCATGTCGATCTATTGGTTACTATGTATGCTGTGCATTCACAATCTTCTATGCAGATCTGTCTGCATCTTTTTTTTTTAACGTACTTGTACACAGTAGAGTTTAAACCGCTGGGAAAATTCATGTTTCGAAGTGTCTCAAACTTATTTGCACCACAGTTTACAGGCGCCTTCCTCCTGCAACCATATGTCACATCATATTTAGGACCCGTCCTCTCAAACCCTGTGATACAGTTACATGTCGGTGTCGGTGTCACGTTCATGTCACAGTAAGAGTTATCCCCACATAAATTATAAGAATGGCAAAGTTGTGAAGGTGAAGCCCATGGTCGGTCCCACACTTTCGTGTTCTGGTTCCACTCGAACTGAACTAGTAATCCGCTATGGACCAGCACTAGTCTTGAGAGGTTGTGTGTTGCCACGTACAAGCAAGCCGTGGCCCCTTCGCTGTTCCATGTTACATTAAAAACCCGAGGTAGTCCTATGAACTTCTCCCCGTCCCACGTGCCGCTCCGGTATACTCGCTCGCCATTAGCCATCTTAATGTCAAGCTCCGGGGGAATTTGATGTCGGCTGGTCAAAGTGTAGAATCCACTTGACGGGTCATCATAGCTTTTCCAGGATTTAAGTGATCTCTTGAGGTCTGCTGTTCTGGAATCGGAGGTATCCACTCCGAGTGTCATCCCCGGGATTAAAGTATCTGTCGGATAATCGAAACTCTGCCACAAGAAATCGTCTGAATCAGAGTACCTTACCACTAAGTTCCCGTTAGCCAGGAGCTCTGCCACCACCTCCGCCCGAGAGCTCTCACTTTCGACTACTGCTATTCCCGTTGACCAGAGGATGCTGTTATAAGCATCAGACGGTCGGATAACGAGGTTGCCGCCAATGAGTGATAGTGTGCCTCTGTAGTCGCCGAGAGGGGTGTCTCTGTTGGCAACCCATACGTAGCTTCTCTCGGGGATATTCTTGTACCAAATCCCGACATACCAACGGTTACCTCCACTCAAGAAAGGGTTGAAAAACCCAAGCTCAAATTCACTATTACAAAATACAGTTTGATTGCGTGAAGGAGATAAGCTTTGTCCTTTCTTTAGAACACTTACTTCTTGAACCCGAGAAAATACAGGAAGAACAAGAAAGATGGTAAAAAGCAATATACGATCATCCATCGTAAGAAAAACCTTCTCTGAATGAGAGAGAAAGAGAGAGAGAAAGACCTGATTCAGACGATGCTATTATGAGCAAATCGTCTCACTTCTCTCAAGGTTTGCTACACCATCTTAAATTGATCCTCGGGTTCGGGTTTGACCTAACGCAAACAACACACATGTAATGTGCTCACTCAAATTTAATCAAGAAAGAAGACTTTGACAGCCAAATGAGCAAACACTTGTCGGATACCTCACCGAATTCAGGAATGAAATGAAAGCGGAAGGCGCAGCAAGTGGATCTATGTCAACGCTAGATGTCTTTATACAGAAACGTTGAATCCCAATTGTATGGATGTCTTTCTCATGAAGAGAAGCGCATATCGCACTGATGAAACTCGAAGAAAGCTTACAGTGAATAAATTCAAGCGAAGTTAATGTTTCTCGGCTCTGGATCAAGAGCTTGCACAAGGGCCCAACCTGTCGTAACATTGATCATCAGCAATATAATTCCACCTAACTAAATATATGAAACTAAGTAGTAAGTAGTGCAATTGCCTTACATGAATCTCGGATCTGATCCACCTTAGAACCAAAGTTTGCAATTTACTTGTCCTCAATAGCTCCTACAGTAACAAAGCCTAAACATTATTCCTGTCCATGGCTTAAAAGATTGAATGATCGATTCATCTACAAAGATACAAATTAGAAGTCCCAAGAGAAAAAAAAGTAAACATGGAAAGCAATATAAGATTTCGCCTCGGCCAGTGATACTGAGGCTAAAGGAAAGCAAAGATGACTTTATTTACAATCAAAACCTCAGAGCATACATTAGTTACTTACACAAGTTTCTGTAACGCAGAGCACATTCAGAAGCCTCAGGCACCTGCAAAAGGTAGGAAGAAACATAAAGAAACATGAGCGATATGAAACTGAGACAAGCCGAAAGTAATGCAGCGTGCCCGTAATCATCAGATGAACATGAACTGTTACTTAACCTAAGATACGGTCCAAATGTCTGGAAATGAAAAGATAGCTCCGTGCAGTCACATTTTTGACAATTCGTGTGATCTTCATGGCAAATGTATCTCAATATCTTATCTGCAACAGAAAATAAAAGTAACTGAATAATGATTCCTAAGCAACTGACGAAATCAACCTCAAGACGAGAACACTTGCCTGATACATTAATGGAGCTTATCCGACCACTAAATGTCGGACGCATAGCTACCTCAGCTGCTTCATCAACACAACTGTTACTCGGATTAATGCAAAACTCAAAAGGAGAAGAAAAAGAAAGAAGAAATCAATGGGTCACGTCATACTTTTGCAGATGCGTTTCCCAGTAAAGCTGTTGCCAGTCATCTGGTGGTTCCACACGGTCAATGAGCTCAGGCCACCGTAGCTTAAACAGAGACTTCCACGAGCGACTGAGTATATCATTCCTGCAAGCTTAAATCATTTCTCAGTCTGTCTTCTCAGTTGGAATAACAAACAAAAAACAAAAAAGGAAGAACCTTTCGCGTTTTCTCCCACTAGTCAAGCAATGATCACCAGCTTCATAATCATCCCAGCACTTGAACGGCCTAAACCAATTCAACTTTTATCAATCATCTTCATCCACCCAATTCAAAACCCTGAATCTTCGGATCAGAAACTCTAGAATCCGAACTAACTTGGATTCACTCACATGTGGGTCTGGAAATTCTGCAACGCTTGTGCAGGCAAGTGAACGACAAGACCATCAAGCAACTCCGATGGAAGCTCGTATACATCCGGAATTGGATCGTCGCCTGAGAATACACCAAACCCAACTCAAATCAGTACCAAATTGGCGCAAGAAAACGTTGTTCGAATCTCTCTCTCTCTAAATATCTACACTATGACCTTGTAGAAGCTGAATTTTGAGGGATGCGATGCAGAGAAACGCGAGAGATGGAGCTTTCGTCATTCTCCAGTGCTAATCGCTACGCAACTCCAAATGAATCTCTCGCTGTTAGGAAAGTCCGTCGCTCTCTCAAGCCATTATGGGCCGCTTTATTCATAATGGGCCGATTAGTAAAGCCCAAAAAAATTTATAACTGGGCCCGTTCTGTGGTTTTGCTATTTGTTTATATTCTTCGCAGCTTTGTCTTGCCCTGATAGTGTGTCCTCTTCCATCTTCGGTTGTTCTGCAGCAATTTTTTTGAATTTTGTAGTTCTATGCTGTTCATCTTAAATTTTTTATACGTTCACAAAAATTTCAATTGATTTTTAATGTTTAATGGTAAAATGTTTTCTCAATTTTTGTTCAGAACTTTAACTTATATTTTCATTTGACTCCAAAGAAGTAGATTCCACCAATTTTTGATTTTCTTAAAATTTCTAAAATTTTGTCTTTTTATAATATTTTCAGATTTAGTTCTTCTCATTTTCATCGATTTCTTTTACTATTTTTTGTTATTGTTTCTAATATATAAGTATTTATATTTGTTTATAATCGCCGTGTTTTTAATCGGGATTCCTGACAGGATCTCAATGTATAATATTGGTTAAACTATGATTATACGTGTGCTTCATGAATGCAAAACACCTGCATTAATAGTAAATTATATGAATGCATATATACATTGTTTCATTGAGTAAGATCGAATACTGCCTCTTCGACAAGGTCTTGCAACAATATCATTTCAATTTCAGCCACCACATTGTTCACTTCCACTTGCAGATTACGACTCCATATTTTAACAAGATCTCAATGTATAATATTGGTTAAATTATGATTATACGTGTGCTTCATGAATGCAAAACGCTTGCATTAATAGTAAATTATATGAATGCATATAATCATAGTTCAACAAATTTCTAAAACCCAATTTTGGGTTTGACCTAACGCAAACAGCACACATGTAATGTGCTCACTCAATAAGTGTTATTGACTCTTTTTCTTTGTTTAATCATTAATAATACTCTTTTATTTTCTTCCAACAATTATTAATAATACTCACAATCTAGTTTTCCATATATGTATATTTAATTCAGCTTAGTACAACTTATATGCAATCTACAAGTACTTTAAATCGGAATTTTAAACGACTGCGATTTTTTTTGTTGAGAGAAAAGAAAAATCATATTCCCGCCCAAACGAACAAAGCCCAACAGATCAAGCAGACTGTAAGAAAAGGAAAAAGAAGAAAATCCCAACTTGCAAACTTAAACCAAAAATATCATAAGAAGAAGGAAAAAAAACACACACGCAAGACATGCACATACCCATATACAAAATGAACAATAATGAATATTAACCCCAAGACACAAGGAGGAAACCAACGAACCTTGTACTCGTCAGGTGTTTGTGTCGATAGGGGCACCGGTTCTAGCCTGTGAGATCCTGTTTGCGTAAATGGTCACTAGGCGAACCTGTGTGCTATTTAGACCTTCCAAATGCGGCAAGAATGCTTTCCCGAGCATTATATATATGTCTACCAGACAGAACACCACTGTCTGCAACAGACACAAATCCCAAAAGAGCTCAGAGAGACATATTATTAACCTTTTGTATCCCCGATTTCAGGGTAGTTCCAAAAAAAACACGAGAATCATTTATTGTCGAAATCTCAAGTTTCCTGATTCGATTTACCTTTCGGACATCTGCGCTTTGGTTCCCAAAGGCTTCAAAAACCGCAGGCAAAAAAGAAGATAATTGATCCATTAATTCCTCTTGCGAGAGCCTACCCACAAGCTGTACACAAGAAGCAATGCGTCTGTTTCAGTGAGATCTGATGACTTATCTATCTATATAAGCACCTTTGTATTAACAACCTCGGAAAAATGAAGAAATTTTACCTTAGTTAAACAATTGATGCAAGCGACGAGAGTTTTCTCATCTTCTGTTACCAATAGTGGGACAATAACCTGAAACAACGACATCACTTGGATTAAGTTAACTAGCAATCAAAGGAAGCACAAAACCAAATGATTAGGGCACGAGGAGAGGGGAACTCTGACTACATACACTTAAGCATCTGAAAGGATCGTATTGGGACAAAACTGTGGTCAAACATTGCTCAGCTTCACTTGAAACCTATAAGGATATTATCATTTACGACGATATTAGGAGTCAATGAAACATATAAGAATGGAGTGGAATGCACAAGAATAAGGTTTGAGCATGCAATCTATTACTTTTGGCACAGAGTCTTTCGAGACATGAAGCAGCTTCTCAATCACTATCTCGACCGAATCTTCCATGGCATCTTTCTGAAATTATCAAGTGAGATATATATAAGTAAGAAAAGGTATTCGTAATTTTACAGAGCTGGAAATATTACACCATTAACGTGTTAAAGACGATTGATTACTGAGGCTGAGTAAGTAACATACCTGGCTCTTTAGCATTTCAGAAATCAACGAAAGCGCAACTTCTCTGACTGAAACATCTTCGTCATCGAACACTTCAAGAACAACCGTCAATATTTGATTGAAGTACTGAGAATAAAAAAAGGGGGAGAATATTCGTTAGGATTGACAAGCAAATTGTATATGGTAAAGTCATTCTGACCAGTAGACGACTTCTGACTCAGAGCAACAAAATGAATAATAATCACCGACAAAAACCACAAATAATGAAATACAGCTGCTACTACATGGAAAAAAAAAATCCATAGTTTGGCTTGTTACGTTTCTAGTCCTAAGTTAAAACCCATACGTTGGCAAACAAAAAAAAAATGTTAATACCCATATAAAACAGGCAAACCACCAACTAAGTTTACCAACACACATTTTTCTGGTCTTACCTAATCTTGTTACTGGATATGTAATTTCATGGAGTAACTTAAAACATATCCAGTAACTACTTCCTTTTATTTCAAAAGAACAGTAATCTATAAGTTATACATGTCGGGACCAATTCCTCCGACTTTGGGAACTAGAGTTCATTAGGTATACCTTGGTCCAAACTGATTCCTCGTTAGCTACAGAGGCTTCGATTAATTGCTGGAGTCCAGATTTCTTGCTCGAAGAAGGGCTTCCATCACTCCCATTGATCTGTAAAAGCATCACCATTAGAGATGCTTTCAAGAGAGAAAAAGATAACGACTTTTCGCCCATGTGGCAATTGTTACTTACCATATGCAGAATCTGAGGAATGCTAGGTCCAGATTCCGGTGTTGGGTTAACCTTAATAGATGAGAGCATGTAGTGACTCAATTCTAATTCGCGGGAGGCCTCATCTTCATGTCTTTCTTCCAAGAAATCAGCGTTGGTCATATTCAGACCATTTTTCTCCAAATGTGGTGGAGATAAGCCATCCAAGTTTTCAACATTGTCTGAGCTTCCATTAGGGCTAGTTCTTGATACCAAATTCTGACCAGCTGAAGTAATCGTGTAATCGGAATCCTTTTGGTTCAACACATCACTAGCAGAACTTATCCCACTTCTGAAGTTGTGATACAGCTTTTCCTGAGTTCCACTGGAAACACTTTGACCAGCAGCACCACTGACCGTTGTCGGCTCCTGGGAAGAACTCCACTTCCTACCGCTGTCACTGTCAACAGAACCCCCAGAATACCTACCAAGGAATATATTCTTCTTGGAAGCACCGGCATATCCTTCTTCAGATGATGTCCCAATGGCATCACACGGGTCATAAGACTTTATTCTCTGTTTCTCCTTCTTACTCTGCATATAATTTAATAGGTCCACCTCGATGCGGGGAGTATATTGTTTGAGGGCTCTTCTCAAGGAGTTTTGCTCCTCAACCGACAAACTAAGGATGTAATTTAGAAGTCCCGCAGAATCATAGTGATTGTAAACAGATATTATACAAGTAATGGAAGCTTCTTTTAACTTGGTATTTTTGTCGCGGGTTAATGGAGTCAACTTGGCCAGCCACAGCTTTAAGATGCCACTATTACCCGAAATTTCAGGGTTACCAGCGTACCTGTTGAAAGAGTTGATGGCAAATTCGATCACAGCTAATTTAGCCTTTGGTGATCTCTGCTCATCCAGTGAACGAAGCAATGCAGGTAAAAGGGAATCTACACTGTAGGTTTTGCTGACAATTTCCAAGGTTGACGAGCAAGGTTGTCTAACTACCTCTTTAGGATCGATTAGCCTTGAAAACACATGGGGTAAGACTCTTTCCATGTAGCTCTCGAAAGGCTTTCGGCAAGATGGTATAAGATCCGCAAGTGTCGACAGTGCTGCTTGAGCAACCTTGTGGTGAGGATCATCCAAGTGCCGGAGAAATAATTTCATAACTTTCTCAAAATTTTGGATCACTTCTTGAGCACCTTTTGGGCCTTCTTGCAGCAAAGTTTGGAGAAAATTAAAAGCTGCAACTCTGGCACACCAATCAGAACTTGAATTCAGTCCATCATTAAGGGCCTCGTTCAGAGACGCTGGACCATCAACATAATTGGACATGTCACCAACTTGCAGTTGGCTATCATCAAAACTCCTCCTGCCTGCCGAAATTCTTCCCCCAACATTTTTTCTCAAAAGTGGCCTCTGGAAATTGGGAACATGGCTTGCGTTTGAATCCCTGAAGGTCAAATCTCTATAAGCGCTATCCATCTGCTGTCTGTCTAAATGACCCACCATAAACCGCCTCGCCTCCCTGCCATCGGTGTTGTCCTCAAAAGAACTTCTCTCATTTCTCTCTGAGACCCGTTTAGCTGTCAAGGACGAAACGCTAGGATGAGACTCAGACAACAGATTGCCACGGTATGATTGTCTTCCTGAATCCTTCGAAGCTTGTATTTGGGTGATGATATCTGACAAACCAAGGCCACCACTGCGATTACTGCCTCTGTTAATACTAGGCATTGATTCAGCGGTTGTGCTATTTGTGAGAGTATTGGATGCTGGCACAGAAGCGTGGAATGGAGGATCACGAGACGATGGAGGGTCAACTCCTGCACTAGGGGAGAAAAAAAAAGGACAATTTAGCTGCGCAAGGACGATTTAGCTCATGTCAAAGACCGTTTCGAAAACAAAATATACTCTCACAGGGAAAGAAGCTCAATACCTAGATCCAAACTACTCGAACGAAGTGCTGCAGGATTCTGTCTATCGGATACATGCAGTCCTCGGAGCATACTTTCAATTGCACTGACCTTCTGCTTGCTTGATTGTAACACACTTTCCAGACTACGTTCAGAACCTTTATTGAGATCCTTTGATTGGGATAGAAGTAGCCCAGAAGAGAGAGATCCTCCTGAGGATATATATGAACTTCGATCCATAGCGACTATGGCTGATGTTCCGTAGCCAGGTATAATAGATGAAGCAGACGTCTGAGAAAAAGGCTGGGAGTGTCTCTCACGGACAGATGGTGAGGCGTGTCTCCTATGAATTCCACCTTCTTCTTCGTTTATTAGCTGAGAACATATGGAATGAGATATTTAAGCCTCATTAATGCTAATAAGCAGAATATAGAGAGTTGAGAAGCCTTACCCTTTGAATGACAGGGTCAAAGGAGGAAAATAAACGACGAGAACGATCCGGCCACGTTTTTGCAAACATTCTGTAGCACATTCTAGCAGTCGCCCGTACCTGTTACTCAATATATTAACAGCTTCCAATGATACATGGGAGAATGATAGATGAGCAGTACAAGAGATATAAATCATTTGATACTACTAACATAGATCACATTCTTAATTGCATTGAACCCGAATGACTGCCTTCCCACACAGAGATGAAACAAGGAACCTACCTCACTCATAGCATCTGCAACACAGCATCTAATCAGATCTTCGTATAAATCAACTGACCGCTGAATTTCTGGAGCATCAGGCCAATGCTCGAGTGTTAACAGTGCATATTCACAGCACCTGTATAAAAAACTGGGATCAACTTCCATAAAATTAAAAATCTTATGATTGATACGAAGGCCGTAGTATACCTTGCTCGCAAAATTGCATTACGGTCATGTTTTGCTGACTCAGCTATGCGAGGAAGTACACGGGCAGCTTTGCAGTTACGCAGCATCTGGAATAGCAAGAAAGCATCTGTGTAAGCGCAAAACTTAGACGAGTAGACAATCTTCTAGAAGCCAAAATCAGAAAAGCTAATAATTTACCGTTTTTATGCAGTTATCAGCAGATTCTGCAATTACAAGCACAGTGATCACAACCAGCTTGAAAAGCACCTGATTACCATATGATAATATTAAGAAGAATGTATATGCATTGAATGTTATAACAGTAGATAACAGGGGGTTAAACTTACTGGAATAAACATCTCAGCGCACGCTTCGAAATCACCCAGTAGCTCTTTTGATAAGAGACACAAGAGATGGCAAGCCTATGTACACGAGAAAAAGCATATGAAGAAAAGGCAATGGTAGATATACAAAACTACATAAAATAACGCTGCATTATTCTAAAATTGTTCACCCCTATCTGGAACTTAGCAAAATGTGTTATTATGCAAATTATACAAAGATGGAGAGCGTTGGCACGGGCCACGGAAAAATATGAATTCCCATAAACTAATGAAAATAGCATTCCTCGCGACATGCCAACTCATCAATTTGTCTCCATTGCTGGGAAACGAAGAATCACAATGCACTCTAAATTTTAACAATAAAAATATCAAATCGACAAATTTAGCGAACCTGCTTAACAATGGTAGACCTCCGGTCAGATAATTGTGTACTTAAGGGACCAACAAGTTGCTTCAGGAGACCTCGAAAACAAGAGTAATCAGTCGCACCTTCAACAGAGAAAGAATTAATGAGATATAACAGAGGAAAATTCCTCCACTGACTAGCAGAAAATATCATGGATAGCAATCAAAGCAAAAGAGACGAACAAAAAAAGTTGATTAAAGTACCTCCTGCAACAAGTCCTTCAACCCTCCGCATAGCTGAAATACGCATTGACCAGTCTTTCTCTGGGACAAGAGTTGAAGCAACTTTCTCAAATTCTCGTATCAGCTCCTTCTCTGAGTACACTTTGATTGGGTCGATGGGTTTTTCAGTGATGTCAGCATCTCCTGAAATGCAAAGATACAAAACAAATGAGCCGAGATAAACAAGACCAATCTTAAGACTTTTAATCCTTGGGGGAAAGATGCTAACCTCCAAATAAAGAGTTCTCTCTCGTGGAAGTCTTTGCCCTGGGACTGCTTTTCTTGGGATTGACACTTGATGCCTTAACCTCATTAACAACATGGTGAGCACTGCGGCTATCTGTAGAACGCTGTTGTGGCTCAATACGTTCCAGTCTAGCATTAATATCCTTTACCTGATTCAAAACAGAGAAGGTTGTATCAAACTGCAATTCTACTGTTCTTCATCAATCTTAATCTGAGATGTACCATATATGATGGAAGATGGTGGCGCTGAAGCTCTTCCCGAAATTGAGACCCACCCTGCATGTACATCTCCTGAGAGAAGACAGAAGAAGTGTCATATTAATAGCAAGACGAGACAGAGCAGCTGAATTAAGAATTCTATGGATTCTCCAACACAAGTAGACAGGGGGAAAGTGATCTCTAATCAAAAGTTTATTGGATTCACTACAATCTCGTTCATAATACTGGAATTTGAGGTAAATAACCAGGTTTGAGAGTCGGCCTTCATGATACAAAGTATTCTTAACAGTTGAGTGGTTAGAAAACGAGTTAAAAGTTACCTCAATGCACAGAATTGCAGCTTCCCTAACTGCTTGATTCGGATCATTTAACATCTGAAGTATCTGATAGATAAGAAAAGAAAAGAGCAGCATTTAAGATTGATTTGACCTGCCTTGTTCAATACAAATGAAAACACTGTCGATTCTTTCTACCGGAGCAAGAATAACACGTTGAAGAGGGAGTTCCGTGGACGCAAAGAGACCAATCGCCGATGTGACAGTACGAGCAAACTCTTCCCGCACTCTCCAACTCTTATGCATCCAAGCGTACGAACCTGCTCTTTCAACTATAATCGTGGGAGATGAAACCTAAAGGAACAGCCAAAAAAAGAAATGTTACATCTTCTTAGGAACACATGTCAATGGCGAAGGAGGACTCTGTCAAAATTTTAATTTCACCTCCATGAGAGTTGTCAACAAACGCCTCGCCGCATCCCTAACCGGTTGCTTGCTGTCTCCAAGCCGCTCCACGACGGCAGGGACGAGCGCGTTCAAGTGAAGCTTCAGATGCTCACCGGCGAGCACGGCGGCGGAAGCAAGCGCCTGAAGCGCACCCTGAGAGACTCTGAAATTGCTGTCCTTGAGGAGATCCAGACAAGAATCAACCAGTGACGTCACTTCCGCCGGACTCAGGCTCTTTCTAGAAGCTTCCAGAAGTTGGTGCAGCCGCTCCACCGCCGCCATGCGCTCCTTGGTGTCCTTGGCTCGCGCCATTTCCAGCGCTTCCTCCATCGCCTACCAACCACCGTTTCGACTCCCGATCTGCCTCTCCTCCCTTCAGATCTGCCTAATCCCCAATCAGATTTACACAGACGACACAACCGAATCGACCCAAGGAGAGAGAGAGAGAGAGAGTGTGTGATGTGTTTAGAGAGAGAGAGGGAACCAAGGAAGCGATTTAGCGGACGAGTGCCTCTTAACTTTTTTTTTTTTTTTCCACTTCTTAGTAGAAAGAAGTAGAAGAAGAGTAAAGGCGACTATTTGAGACTTGACAACATTTGATGAAGATCAACGACACCATGTGGTTGGCTACCCATTTGGGAACTTACCCTTTTTCTTTTTTATTATTACAGTGACATGCCACTAGTTACTGAACTTAACCGCCGGTCGCCTATCAGAGCCGTTCAGTCCCGTTAGGTTAGTCGCAACACATTTTAGCCACATTAGCCTGCCTGTGTGATTGCTAATTATTATTTAATATAAAAAAAATCTAATTATGATTTATCAACCAAAATATGTTTGAGCCAGATGAGTCTGCCTGTGTGATTGTTAATTAATAAAACAAATCTAATTATGATTTATCAAACAAAATATGTTTGAAATAGATATCTCGGTTTGATCCAAATCAAACCAAATACATACAGTGTAATATTATTTATAAATTAATATTTTATAAATTAATATTTTATAAATTAATTACAAAATTAGTTTTAGATTGAGGTTCCCTCCGGTTTATCTCTCATTAAATTAGTATCTCATTAAATTATTAAAATATTATGATTCGACCTTATTAATTTATATAAATTTTATTTTAATAATAAAGTTAACACCACCAAATGCAGCCAAAAAAACAAAACAAAGTTAACACCAAATATAAACTAAAAATCAAGTGTATATATGATTAAAAGTTGAATCAACAAAAAAGAATTTTGATATGACACCAAACCCAGACAAAAATCAGATAAAGTGCCCCTCCTCAATGGTTGGTAATTCAGTTCTTCAAAAATAAAATAAAATTAAGCCTAAGTTTGCTTCATTAAATAACATTAATTCGGACACCAATATTCATGTTTATCACAAACCTAACCAAATTCGAATAAATTCAAATGATGTATACTCAATTTCTAGTCATTGGAATTTTAAAACACTATAATAAATAAGATATGTCATAATAATGATCTAATCAATTGATTATTGTGAAATTAATTTATACTGACCACCCACCTGATAACATATAGTACACGACGTCGGTTCATATATGTATTAACTATAAACATGAGATGATGATTTAGATTTAGATAGAGCGAAGTCGCTTTAAATATTATTTGGTAATGCCTTTTGCTGAAACCTTAAGAGGAGAGAGAACAGAAACCTTGATCATGTTTACATATAAGACTACAAAAATCTGATCGACAATCACGAACCAATAACAGTTTAAATCAATATTATAAAACACAATAAAATACTTCAATCTCTTGTTTTAAAAAAATAGACGGAATCCACTATTTTTTAATTTCATATATATTATATATAATATATAACGGGTTTGTGTAATTTTTTAATTTAAAAATACAATCATATACGAGATTATTTTGTAACACACGAAATATAATTTACCAGTTTAGAATTTCTATGCTATATTCTTGAGACTTAGGAAGAAGAAAAATGAAGGATATTTAGCTGAAACTTTCTTTTTGCTTTCAAACCTCAATTCATGAACAATAAGAAGAGAGGAGGCGATTATTTATATGGAAGAGTAATTTGTTCAGTAAAAAATAAGTATGTGTGACAAAGAAAAAAAAATATCCTTTTAAGACACTTTTTTATTCCGTACATAGAGAAAAAAGAAATCTTCCGTAATTATTTTAACGTAATCTGTTTACTTTTTCAATTTAAAATTCAATCTTTTATGACTTATCATTTTAATTTTTCAAAAATTTTAATATAAATTTGTCCCAAAAATAACATTTTCCATGGGTCAAAGCTCTATATTCACCAAAACTCAAAAATCCAATCGTAAGTCCAAACCCGGCCGGACCAAATGGCGCATACACACGTGTAGTTTTTACATAATGACCATTTTAATGTCTCTTTTACTCTTTCTCCATAGTGTCAAAGCTTTTAAATCTTGTTGTGTGAATGCCATACTTATATTAAATATTTTTTCTCTCTTGATTCGAGTGTGAGACTTTTATTTTTTAACCAAAAATATAAAATTTCTTCTTAATAGCTCAAAGATCTAATTTGTCTTCGCATTTATCCAATTTTTACTCAGTCCATTGGATTTATAAAATTTGGTTATAACAATCCCCACATATGAATATGAATTACTCTAAACATATGCATGCTTAATAGATTATGCAAATTATATTAA
This sequence comes from Iljinskaea planisiliqua, assembly GCA_900108845.1. NCBI lineage: Eukaryota > Viridiplantae > Streptophyta > Magnoliopsida > Brassicales > Brassicaceae > Iljinskaea > Iljinskaea planisiliqua. The sequence continues at coordinate 5,013,242 of FNXX01000010.1, read as the reverse complement.
CTAAACTTACAAACAGATTTTTCAAGAGTATGAGCGAAAAGTAATTGTGTCTGAGGTAGTAACATATTTTATCCTTAAACCACTCATTGTTAACATTTATTGGATTTACTTAGGTAGGAGAAGAACATGATGTCTTGAACCACCTGAGTGTTTAAATAAATCGAGACAACATGTATAAACCCAACTTTGTTGTCTCTTAGAACTAAGTTTTATATTGTGTTCATTGTGATTTTGAACTTGCATGATTGATCATGAATGTACTTGAAAAATATAATCTGAAAGTTATTTTTCTGAAAACAATCATATTTCACATTCAATAGGTGATTGTCATTCTCACATCTCGTATACACATAAAATATATTGTATTATTCTATATTTTTACTCAACTCATTTGGTTTATAAAATTTCCACATAAATATAAATTATTCTAAACATATGTAGGTTCACTAGATTTGATTATAGACAAATGAGTTAATATTAATAAAAAGTAATTATATATGAAATAATAACATATTTCAACTTTGAACCACTTGTTAATATATATCAGTTTATTTAAAAGTTTTTATTTAATATTTATTTTCAAGATTTTATAATACTGAAATTTCAAATTCCTAAATTTTAGTTAACAAAATTTAGATTGTACAGATTTTTAGAAAACCGTTTTCACAATCATTATGAAAAGCTTAGAGGACAAATTAACTATAAATAGATATTACGACCCCAAAGTTAATGCCTATTATATCTACTTGAAAACAAGTCAGACAAACCTTTTCAATAATATTGGACATGAAAAGAATGGTTTTATACAAAAAAATATACCGTACCCTTTAAATAACATCCAAAACTAATGTAGTCAAGATGACATTAATAAACTTCCATGTTTATTTACATAAAACGACAGTCAAGTACAAGTACTAAAATGTGGTTTTTTGTTTGTTTTCATATTTTATGTAGTTGAGCAGAATATGGGATGCTCGACAACTATTGGACCATGTGAATTGGGTAAAAACTGTAGTCCCAAGTGATGGTATAGCCATAGGTTTGGAGATTTTGTTAGTGGCTACTGTGATCGCAGCAGTGGTCGACCTGGAGTGTGCGTTTGCATCTACCCTTGTACACCTCCTGCTCAAGCCCCTATGTGATTTCTACTTTGGAAACTTTTTTTATTTCTTCAAATCGTGTACTTGTTATGTTTCTCGCCCGTTGAGTCTATGCATATCTAAAATGGTTATAAAGACAAAGCTGAGGAAATGCATATCAATAGCGATTCTAGAAAGTTATATTACCCTGATGAAACTCGAAGAAAGCTTACAGTGAATAAGTTGAAGCGAAGTTAATGTTTCTCGGCTCTATTATCTATTCGGTTTAATCAATTTCGGTTTAATGATTTGACTCATGTATTTCGGTTTAGCAAACACTGTATGCTTTTTGAGTTTTCTCCTTTGACGAGATGAATGAATCATATACAAATTCATCTTCTTCATCTTCTTCCTCTTCTTCCTCTCCTTCTTCTTCGTATCTCTCTCTATAATCATCACCGAATCTTAGATCTTCCAAGTGATCCTTCAAGCTTCTAGATCGAGATCTATCAATCCACATATTTTTCTTCTCTTATCTTCTTTTAATTTGTGCTATATTTCGATTTAATCAAGGCTTGATTGACTCTTGGTTGTTCTCGTGATCGGATTGCTAATAATGTTCCCACCACCACCACCGTCAGGCACCTACGCTCCTCCGATGCTGGTGAATTGCTCCGGTTGCCGGACGCCTCTCCAGCTTCCATCCGGCGCCCGATCTATACGCTGCGCTCTCTGCCAGGCGGTAACTCATATCGCCGACCCACGCACGGCCACTCCTCCTCCGTCTTCCCCCGTCTCCGCCACTCCTCAGCCTCTCGGTCACCCCCATGGCAGGAAGAGGGCTGTGATCTGTGGCATTTCGTACCGTTACTCTCGGCACGAGCTCAAAGGCTGCATCAACGACGCCAAGTGCATGCGACACCTTCTCATCAACAAGTTCAAGTTCTCCCCAGATTCCATCCTCATGCTCACCGGTATCTCTTTCGTTTCCTTTGCTCCCTCTTACACACATCCCAAGTTATCTCATTTCGCTTCCAATTAAACTGTTGAATGTTGACGCAGAGGAAGAAACCGACCCATACCGTATCCCGACCAAGCAGAACATGAGGATGGCTTTGTATTGGCTCGTCCAGGGTTGTACACCAGGTGACTCACTTGTCTTTCACTACTCCGGTCATGGCTCGCGTCAAAGAAACTACAACGGTGATGAGGTTGATGGCTATGATGAAACTCTCTGCCCACTCGATTTCGAAACCCAGGGGATGATTGTCGACGATGAGATCAACGCTACTATTGTGCGTCCTCTTCCACATGGTGTCAAGCTCCACTCAATCATCGATGCTTGCCATAGTGGCACCGTGCTCGATTTGCCATTCTTGTGCAGGATGAACAGGTTATTAGTCCCTCCACTGCTTGTTACATTTGGTTTGAGATATCCATCACCATTCACCATTCACCACACCACGCATCCTTATTTCTTATTGAAACAGAGCTGGGCAGTACGTGTGGGAGGACCATCGGCCAAGGTCAGGCTTGTGGAAAGGAACAGCTGGCGGAGAAGCCATTTCAATCAGTGGATGTGATGATGATCAGACTTCGGCAGACACATCAGTAAGTCGAACGAATCTACTCCTATGTCTTGCACTTGTGACTCACTCATGATTGAAACATATATATATATATATATATATTATATGTACAGGCATTGTCAAAGATCACGTCTACTGGTGCTATGACTTTCTGTTTTATTCAAGCCATCGAACGTAGCGCACAAGGCACCACCTACGGAAGCATCCTGAATTCGATGCGCACCACCATAAGGAATACAGGGAATGACGGTGGTGCTAGTGGTGGTGGAGTTGTTACGACTGTGCTGAGCATGCTTCTCACAGGGGGAAGTGGTATTGGGGGATTAAGACAAGTAATATATCTTTTTTCTTACTTACTCTGCTGTCTTGATACGAATTGGTAGTAATGTGCTTTTAATTCTGTTTTGACAGGAGCCTCAACTCACTGCTTGTCAACCCTTCGATGTCTATGCAAAGCCTTTCACTCTCTAGTAAACACAAACTCACTTTTATGTCCACTAAGCGAGTGCCATGAGAATATGTCCATTTGTATAATAAACCTGCTTTTTCTTTCTTTTTTCCAACTTTTTCTTTCAAAGGAATAAAAAAAGGAAGACATTGATTCGTTGCTTCAATAACAATATGGTCCATCTATTCTTTCTTTAGTCTTTTAGCAAGCAACATGCCAATTGTTTGCCTTTTTTCAGAACCAACACTTCAACAAAGTTTATCTCTTCAGGAAAGGGCACCCACAATGTCTAAATAGACAAGCCCATAGAGTTCGAGCAAGTGGGCCGAGAGATCATCTTCATGTTCCTCGCCAACATTAAGCTTCAAGTGGACGCAAGCAAATACTATGGCCAAGCGAGCTTTTACACTTGTTCTCCCAATCATTTTCCTTGTTATGTGCGGCTTAGGTATACATTAATTTACTTTGTTAAAAAAAAAAGAAAGGAAATTCGGCTTTAATCATTAGAATACATGTTAATTGTTGTAGTCCAATGTATTAATTTCTCTTAAATGGTAATCATTTTGTGATCCAAGTACTAAAATGGTTGAGCAGAATATGGGATGCTGGACAAGTATTGGATCATGCGAAGTCGGTAAAAACTGTAGTCCCAAGTGCTTTGAATTATCTACGGTTCATCATCGTAAGGGACGTGTGAAGCCGAGGATGATGGTAAAACGAAAATGGGCTCTCCCTTGTGTTGAAATTCACCAAGTATGGAAGAACGGTCAGCTTTGTGGCTGATGAAGCTATTCCCGGTCATGTCAAGACGTTTGAGATCACCTGAAACAAATTCATCATACAAGAATCAAGCTGAGAATTGCATATCAATACCGATTCTAGAAAGTTATACTACCTTTTGCACTTCTCAGGGAATCGCATAGCATGAGCAAGGATTCGGGTGGCATAAGATTGTAGGATGCGTCTACTGAGACGAGTTTTGGTGCCAAGGGTATGAGCTTTGACAGAAATCTAGCGGTCTCTAGTCCTCCACGGTTTTTGCTTTAAAGGGAAACCACAAAAAGAACATGAGGAAACTGAAGGCGACGCAATGCAATATGTACAGAAAACAGAGGATATGGGTTTGCTTTGAACCTTATATTGATACTCAGCAGCTTCTTCAACCCTTTTACAAGTTTTCCGCCTAGCTCGAGAAACCCAACAGGACCTAGTCCTATACTCGAAATGTTGAGAGACTCGATGGAGACTGTCAAGGAGTTTATTATAGCCTCCGCAACCTCGCTGAAGAACAAGAACAATAAAATTTTAAAAAGACACACTTTATATCGGTATAAAGTGATACTAAAGTTTGTAATTATACGCGTACCATCCGAGGGCATTATCTGCGACAGATAGAAACTTTAAAGGTTTCTCCAGCGTTGATAGGGTATCAAGAAATTCGATAACTCCACAACATGATAGCTCACAGTTCTCTAAGTTCAAATCCGCTAAAGGAGCATCTGGATTCTTTTTGAAGTAAGATATTAAGCTTCTGTACCTCACGAAAAGCATGTAAGAGAAATGTGACACTCTTAATTTTCTCCAAGATTACAAATGCAGGAACTTATAGGTCGAACCTGATCCCACCGTCTTCAATGGGGTTCCCGCTCAGGTCAAGAGATTCCAAGACGGGCATATGAAGAAGAGCATGTGCAAGATTCTCTGCATCGTATTTGTTGAGTTCATTCCCCCTAGAAACACATCTCCAACAGTTTCACAAGGTTTCAAGGCTTAAAACCGTAACACATGTCGCCTTACTAAAAAGTACCTTAAGTTGAGCTTGCACAGCTTCTGTAAAGACTTTCCAGATGACAGAGAACCAACAACAGATCTCCAGCTGAAAGTAGAAAGCCATCCTGAAATCTAGATATTGTATGTTGGTCAGCCACGAAAAGCAAACCATGTATCAGTTTGAACAAGAAGAACCACGATGGTACCCACGTTGTTTTCAGAGAGGTCAAGGGACGAAAGATCTGAGGAAGAATCAAGTAGTGTAGAGAAAACTATCCTCGCGATATGTCTATCAAGGTGGCTATCGCAAAAATGTAAGTAATGTAAGGACCTGAAAGAAGAAGAAAAATATGCTCACCAAGAGAAACAGAAAAAGAAGTGCATAAAGAAACGACAAAGTTAATCAAGAAAGAAGACTTTGACAGCCAAATGAGCAAACACTTGTCGGATACCTCACCGAATTCAGGAATGAAATGAAAGCGGAAGGCGCAGCAAGTGGATCTATGTCAACGCTAGATGTCTTTATACAGAAACGTTGAATCCCAATTGTATGGATGTCTTTCTCATGAAGAGAAGCGCATATCGCACTGATGAAACTCGAAGAAAGCTTACAGTGAATAAATTCAAGCGAAGTTAATGTTTCTCGGCTCTGGATCAAGAGCTTGCACAAGGGCCCAACCTGTCGTAACATTGATCATCAGCAATATAATTCCACCTAACTAAATATATGAAACTAAGTAGTAAGTAGTGCAATTGCCTTACATGAATCTCGGATCTGATCCACCTTAGAACCAAAGTTTGCAATTTACTTGTCCTCAATAGCTCCTACAGTAACAAAGCCTAAACATTATTCCTGTCCATGGCTTAAAAGATTGAATGATCGATTCATCTACAAAGATACAAATTAGAAGTCCCAAGAGAAAAAAAAGTAAACATGGAAAGCAATATAAGATTTCGCCTCGGCCAGTGATACTGAGGCTAAAGGAAAGCAAAGATGACTTTATTTACAATCAAAACCTCAGAGCATACATTAGTTACTTACACAAGTTTCTGTAACGCAGAGCACATTCAGAAGCCTCAGGCACCTGCAAAAGGTAGGAAGAAACATAAAGAAACATGAGCGATATGAAACTGAGACAAGCCGAAAGTAATGCAGCGTGCCCGTAATCATCAGATGAACATGAACTGTTACTTAACCTAAGATACGGTCCAAATGTCTGGAAATGAAAAGATAGCTCCGTGCAGTCACATTTTTGACAATTCGTGTGATCTTCATGGCAAATGTATCTCAATATCTTATCTGCAACAGAAAATAAAAGTAACTGAATAATGATTCCTAAGCAACTGACGAAATCAACCTCAAGACGAGAACACTTGCCTGATACATTAATGGAGCTTATCCGACCACTAAATGTCGGACGCATAGCTACCTCAGCTGCTTCATCAACACAACTGTTACTCGGATTAATGCAAAACTCAAAAGGAGAAGAAAAAGAAAGAAGAAATCAATGGGTCACGTCATACTTTTGCAGATGCGTTTCCCAGTAAAGCTGTTGCCAGTCATCTGGTGGTTCCACACGGTCAATGAGCTCAGGCCACCGTAGCTTAAACAGAGACTTCCACGAGCGACTGAGTATATCATTCCTGCAAGCTTAAATCATTTCTCAGTCTGTCTTCTCAGTTGGAATAACAAACAAAAAACAAAAAAGGAAGAACCTTTCGCGTTTTCTCCCACTAGTCAAGCAATGATCACCAGCTTCATAATCATCCCAGCACTTGAACGGCCTAAACCAATTCAACTTTTATCAATCATCTTCATCCACCCAATTCAAAACCCTGAATCTTCGGATCAGAAACTCTAGAATCCGAACTAACTTGGATTCACTCACATGTGGGTCTGGAAATTCTGCAACGCTTGTGCAGGCAAGTGAACGACAAGACCATCAAGCAACTCCGATGGAAGCTCGTATACATCCGGAATTGGATCGTCGCCTGAGAATACACCAAACCCAACTCAAATCAGTACCAAATTGGCGCAAGAAAACGTTGTTCGAATCTCTCTCTCTCTAAATATCTACACTATGACCTTGTAGAAGCTGAATTTTGAGGGATGCGATGCAGAGAAACGCGAGAGATGGAGCTTTCGTCATTCTCCAGTGCTAATCGCTACGCAACTCCAAATGAATCTCTCGCTGTTAGGAAAGTCCGTCGCTCTCTCAAGCCATTATGGGCCGCTTTATTCATAATGGGCCGATTAGTAAAGCCCAAAAAAATTTATAACTGGGCCCGTTCTGTGGTTTTGCTATTTGTTTATATTCTTCGCAGCTTTGTCTTCCCTTCATAGTGTGTCCTATTCCATCTTCGGTTGTTCTGCAGCTATTTTTTTTGAGTTTTATAGTTCTATGCTGTTCATCTTAATTTTTTTATACGTTTACAAAAATTTCAATTGATTTTTAATGTTTTATGGTAAAATGTTTTCTCAATTTTTGTTCATTTGAGTCCAAAGAAGTAGATTCCACCAATTTTTGATTTTCTTAAAACTTCTAAAATTTTGTCTTTTTATAATATTTTCAGATTTAGTTTCCATTGATTTGTAATAATTCTACTTTGTATCTTTGCATGTTTAGTAAATAAATAAATAAAAAAATTCACCAAAAAGAATTAAAAAAAACATTATAATACAGATTCGAAACTAAAATTTTACGTATAAACTATATTGGAAGATATCACAATCATAAAAACCATTACACTTATCCAAGAAGTTTAAAAAAAAAATCCAATAAGGCAAGACAGCAGATAAGAGGTAAACGGCTTTCAAATCAGATGACAACACATCATCAGACCGTTTTTGTACTTTCCAAAAGTGTTGTCATCTGACTGCAAGTACAAGCGACGACTTTACAGACAGGACGAGCATTGAAAAAGCTTTCCAGGTTTATCCCTCAAGTCCGAATCAACCTCTTGAAAATTCTGTGAGAAACAAAAATGCGGCGTAATTGCTGCCATGTTTCGTTCGCTTCGACTCTCAAGATCCTCAATTTTGCTCAAGCTTTCTTCGGTGTTTCGATCATAATCTACTCCATATGGATGCTCGATCAATACCACCGTCACGTACCCGTCGACCCTCCGACGACGACATCGACCTCCGGCCTCGATACTGCTATGAATAATCCTGTTGGTCTCACGGCGAGCATCGTTCTAGGGTCTAGTGGTGGTCATGGCTTTAACCTCCGTTCGTTGGAACTTCCTGCTCCATGGTTAGAGGCCTTTCACTTGGATTCATGTTGTTTCCAGTGGAGTGTTTGGAGAATTTGCTTCTACTTGTTCAATTAGATTGTTTCAGCTCAAAAGTCTTTTAGCTCTTCTCCATTACTAAACTAAGTAGATAAGCAGAAGTGTGTGTAACCTTTAAATGCTTGAAGCTGATCTGGTTTTTAGCTCAGCTAACTCGAGAATATAAACTTTAGCTGGAGTGATTATGTTTGGTTTCCTCTTCTTGCACTGCAACCAAGAATCTTGTCTGTTTCTTAGGCCCACTCATGTTTCCTGACTTGTGTTCTTGTCATTGCTTGTTAATGCAGGTTCATCTACTCTTTTATGGCGGTTGGTATATTGGTCTGCATTGTTACCATCATTGGTTTCATAGCAGCTGAAGCTATCAATGGCTGTTGCTTGTGTTTCGTATCCTCCTTCCTTACTTCACTTTTCCATTTCTCTTAATATGAAGCTATATTTTGGAATGGATTTGTTTCGTTTTTCCCTTGACGGTTTTAAAGTACTCTATTCTCAAAACTCTGATCATTCTGCTTGAAGCTGCCCTTGTTGCATTCATCGCTATTGACCGTCACTGGGAAAAGGTGATATCTTTCGTATATTTGAATATATTGTTTCTTGTGTTCTTGACTTCTCTGTGACTGTTTGATATCTGTGTACACAGGATCTTCCATACGATCCAACTGGGGAACTCAATAGTCTTCGAGCTTTCATTGAGGAAAACATCGATATATGCAAATGGGTCGGCATTGCTGTGGTGGCGGTTCAGGTAAACTCGAACCAGTGCTATTTAACTTTTCAGCATTTCATAATATATACAAAGACACAACACGAATCTTTTCTTGTGTTTCCTGCTTTGTCAGCTACTGTCACTGCTACTAGCCATGGTTCTCAGAGCTATGGTTTCACCTAGGAGACCCGAGCTTGAAGATGAGGAAGACTATGAGAACCCGAGGAGTAGAGCTTGGGACCCGCTTCTTGGTTCTCACGCAAACCAAGCCTCTGCTGGTCCAAGCAAGATTGAAAACTATAGTTCTCGAATCAGAGAAAAGGTTAACACTACTCACTTTTTCTCATTTTTCTTTATACCTTTCCATATCAGATCAGGCTTGTGAATCTGTTGCTGATTAAAAAAACGGTTTCTTTCGCAGTATGGACTGAACCAGAGTCAAGCGGTGAACCCGAAAGGCTGATGAAGCCAAATAAACTTGATTCTGAAACTGCATGGCTCCATACGGTCTATGTGAAGCTCTTTCACTATGTTTTGCTCTCTGTAACTTTCTCTCAGTGTGCATAAATACTTTAGCTTGAAAACAGAGTCGTATTGTGTGTCACACGAACCGCATAAGCAATAGCATCTCTTTGTGTTTGCCTGTAGAATCCCCTCTGAATTATCATTTCCACTATAAAGTTTTTACCAATATTTTGTTGGTTTCGAATCCATTTACAATAATATTGGTTAAACTATTTCATTCTATAATCCTATGTGGATATGGTAGATGAGGAAAAAAATGTGCTATTATATAATAGATTTTTTAGATCATGTTTTTTTTAAAAAAAAATTGAACCAAATCCATACATTTATTATTGAAAATGTGATCGAATATACGATATTAATAGCTCTGCATTTTGTTGTTAACAAAAATGTTTTATAAAGTCTCATTTTCATCATTTTCTTTTACTATTTTTTGTTATTGTTTCTAATATATAAGTATTTATATTTGTTTATAATCGCCGTTTTTTGAATCGGACATCCTGACAGGATCTCAATGTATAATATTGGTTAAACTATGATTATACGTGTGCTTCATGAATGCAAAACATTAATAGTAAATTATATGAATGCATATATACATTGTTTCATTGAGTAAGATCGAATACTGCCTCTTCGACAAGGTCTTGCAACAATATCACTTCAATTTCAGCCCCCACATTGTTCACTTCCACTTGCAGATTATGACTCCATATTTTTCCGACAACCTCTTCCCTCACCAAACATTCTCCTTCCAAGCTGTTAGAGTCCTGAACTACCAAGCTCTTAAACTCTGTCCAAACATGTTCCACCATGTCGAATCCCTCGGTCAAGCCCGTGCGTGCTGCTGTTGATGTTGTCTCTGTTATGATGGCATTGACGCAGTCAAACACAAGTTTGCGGTTTGATCGCTGTTTCCTGCGTTTGATGAGTTCCTTGTTGGCAAACTTGTCTCTTAATGATGGGTCCAAAGGGGTCTCTGGTGAGAACCACCGGGTCATAAGCGGGTCACTGCCGCTGAAACCGGATGTTTTTAAGAGCGTTTTGATGAAGTAATACCAGTCTTCATCTTCCTTGATTCCAATTCCGGGTTTGGTCATGTCTGTGTATGACTCATCTTCCCATGAGAAAACCCGAGCGATTGATCCGATTGGAGGTGATTTGTCGATCAGACTAGATTTCAGAGACGTTTCTTCTTCTGTGAGAAGTGACAGTAGCAAAATGTTACAAATTGAAAAAAAAAAAAAAAAACTCTTTGGAACGTTTAACAGCAGAGAGAGCTAAACTAACCTTGACTGGTCCATGGCTTTGTTGACCCAGACCATTCTGGATTTTTCTCTTCGAAAGGCTGCTGTAAAACCGAAACTGGACTCGGCTGGTCCTGGTTTTCATTCGGTGCAGTCACTTCTCCCTGCAAACAAACCAATGGCGGATGATTAAAAACAAGAATGGTTTCAGGACATTCCTAAACTCACAACCGGTTTCAGATTGTGAATTACCTCGCTTGTAAAAACAGTTGGTCGTTGTAGTGCATCAGTGGGCATAGCCAGTTGAGACAGTGCATCGGTCTTCTCCTTGTTTGCTTTCTTGTTCCTGAAAAAGAACAAGCTTGAAACTTTCCATGATGATTTTAAGCTTCTTGACTCGGAAAGCTCTCGGTGAGCTGGTGCTTTTGAGGTTCCAGAAACAAATGCCCCGCCACTGAGTCTAATCCCAGGGACTGATTTCGACCTCTCAAGGGTATTCAAAGGAGAATCGCTTGCGCTTTCTACTTGATCTAGACCACTGCCTATGCACGAAATTGATCTTCTCGATTCTTCTTTCGCTTTGTTGCTGTCTTCACTGGATCTGGTTGGTATTTTCGTCTCTGAGAGTGCAAGCATGTCGCCTAAGGCGGTTGAGGCCTTTGGGAGGTTTATTTGTTGCTGTGTGTCTCCGTTTAGTGAAATCATTGCCCATCTTTCAGACAGCCGTTTCTTTGCCTCTCTGTAGACAGATGACTCTGGAGAAAACGAGACTCGGCTGAATGAAGAGGAAGAGAAAGGACCCTCAAACCTATTCGCACAGTCCCATGAATGCCTAGAGGATGGTGACATGACGTCAGAGTTTCCCACTGGATAGTCGTTAGTCGACCTGTTTAAGGAACCATCATCACCGATATAGCCATTGGACAAGACAGAATAAGAAGAAGAAGACGAAAGAGTCTCGCTCCTGCGGTGCCCTATAAAAGTTTCACGTATTTGGCGTGTAATTTCCTTTGCCACTTGTCTAGTCTCGGCATCTCCAGCCTCATCAAAATAGGAAGGAGGCGACGAAGAAGCAACAGCCTTTATATCTAGAGCCTTCCCTGGAGTAGGCTTCAAGACCACTATACGAGTTGGCTGCGTAGCATCGATCCATCCAGTTTCCTGCTTTTTTTTAATCTGCTTGCTCCTGCTATCTTGAACCACACACTTCTGAGCATCAACAGCCTTTGAAGGTCTCAATACCGTTATTCGCGTAGCCTCTGGATGAGGCTGAAAGTCGGAAAGATTATGAGAAAACAAGGAATTTGATTCCTGGAGAAACTCAAGGAACAAATCTTTGTTGGAACTTAAAACTTCAAGTGCTTCTTGGAACTCCTTGGACCTGTGAAGCTTGTCATCTGTTACAAGGCGTTTCGCTTCCATGAACTTCCGACGAACAAGATCCAACTTATTGCTGTCACTCATACTTGCATCACACTTTGCTTTCCTTGAAACGTTGGCCTTCTGAGGCAGTGATACCCACATTTCATATCCATCTCTGTGAAACTTTCGAAGAGCTTCATGATTATCCGCACAAGTCAACGAAGAGCTTCTGGATCTGCTCCGTGGTGCAGCTGTCTCTAGACCCATTAATTTAGCAACAACGTTACTAGAAGAAGTCTCTCTATCTCCAACCCCTTTCAACATTTCTCCAGCAACGACTCTTCTCCTTGGCTCTTCTCTACAGCTTCATTATGGCCTCGCTGGATCTGCATTTACCAGAGAATCAATGGAACAACTTTTACAGTCAATACGAAATGCGTAAATCAAGATTCATTCGCCACCAATTGAAACAGTAAGGAACCAAATGTCGAATCCTCTCATAAATCCATGTAACGAAGCAAATCGATAAACATAAGAAATAAAATTAATCAGAGAGAGCTAATCTGCACATAGAGAGAGCAGATTCTGTTCCGAGAAACGAAAGATATGAAACAAAAAAAAATAAGCATCGGAAAGTGCGATCGGAGATTAAGTCAGACATTTTCTGCTTTAACTCAGTGAGAGTGAGAGTGAGAGTGAGAGTGAGAGAGTGAGAGAGAGAGAGAGAGAGACCTGTCTAGAAGCTAGCTCGAATTAGAAACATCTCCAAGCGCCGCCGGAGAGTTTGGTTCGCCGGAGAAGTTTTTTATTATCTGAATCTAAAACAGTCGCATCTATTTGGGGATGACGTCTGATACAAAAAGGGCTTTTATTAGAGGGAAAGCTGCAAAATGACCTTTCCATGGCTTCACTTTTTTAATTTAAATAAGAAATATTTTTTGTTACATTTCTTAAAACACCAAACCAATTTTGAGTCGATTTTTCTTTTGTTTAATTTCGATTTTTCTTTCTATATATAATTTCGTACTCAAGTTTGTAATGTTTTTTAAAAAAATAATTACAGTAGGTACGTATAATATATAACATTAAATAATACATGGTTTGTCTCAACTTATTGATGGAATTTGAAGTTGTATGCATTACCCTATTATTTTGATATGATCATATAACCTTATTTTTACTTAATAATGTTCATTTTTGTATACGAAAATCGATTTTACATGCCAAGAAAATGGTTAATCCACTTATAGAATGGTTGAGAGAAAGAAACGAAGTAACAGTATTAGTACTAGTCCAAAATTGGGTTTGTGTGTTACAAAGGGTAACCAAAAGTTTAGGATAAACTCTCAAATCATTTAGGAGACATTATTAAACTTTTACTATATTGAAGTATTAAACTTATAATGGTATTTTAACCGAAAAAAAGACTTTTAGTTGTAATTTTGTAAAACACAATATGGAAAACGGTAATTTAAAATATTTCTCCATAAAATATTATTCATCTCTATCTTTGATTTGTTATATAATTGTACTAATGAAGTTAAAAATATATGCAATTGGTTCAGAACGAACTAGATTATTTTTATCAACAAATACTCCATTGATCAATCACGTATTCAAAATGCTTATATTGGCAAATACAATTATTTTGATCTAGTGATTTTACTATATATAAAAAATAAACACTATGCTTTATAGGCCTAATGTTTTACATAGACTGTGTACAAGGTTCCGCAAAATACGATTTCATACTACAAAAAAAGCCTACCTAAGATTTTAGAAATACTATTAGATCTTAACTTTCATATAAATTTGCATATTTAGTAATGAAAAAAAAAACAACAATATTTTTTTCTCTCGTACGAAAAATAAATTCAAAAGAACGTTTGGCATTATACTGCAGTTGCTAATAAATGATCCAGGAATCGATAAAACAATAGCATGTTGTATGTTTTTATCATATATATGCAAGCGAATGTGAAAGAATAATCAAAATTTACTCTAATATGTATATCATAGACCCAATATAATTGGGACCAGGAATATCTTAAATGGAACAACTAACTTATTCTCTAAATGTCTTTGTTCTTGTTCAAATGTTAGCCCTAACAACAACAACAACAACAAAAATCACATAACGATGCAATATTTTTATAATTGGGTTTTAATTTTATTGACCTTCTTTGGGCATTTCTATAACCAAAGATTAAGAAAAGAAAAAAACATATCCCAAACTAGAACCTCCAAATCTCCAATAGGCTTGTAGACCACGTGGACACATTTGCACAATATAATAATTCTCGTTTCTCAGGTTAGATATGTCATGAACCGGCTCTCACAATCAAACCATCAAACTTTCAACTTTATTCAACCGGTTCTTAGAATTTCGGTTCCATTGCATTAACTACGAACTAACTTTTGACCCAGTTTTATGTCCGCTGGTCTGGTCAAACTAACCATTAGTTTGGTTATATGTGTTTGTTTGTTTTTTTCTTTTTATCTGGCATGGTTATAGGTGTTTGTAATTATGAAAATTATGAGCATGTAGTTATATGAAATAAATATAAATTAACTGGTCGGGGTCAGACCGTCAGAGAGATGTCAGTAAAGAGACTGTGTGATCATATGACTTCGCATATTATTCACACGAAGTTAGGTCAAGAAGGAAGAAACTAGCTGTTTATTAGTTCTTTCAATTTCTAAATACATATTTTTTAATTTGTTCCTATTCTTCTCTTAGTTTGAACATTAAAGATTCTTGTGACAAAATTATAAACAGTAAAGATGGGTTTAAATGTCTTACAACAGCTTTGCAAAAGCAAGAAACATATGAAACTCAAGAAACGTTCTTTTAGTGATTTTAGTTTAAGAATATGAAGCTTCTTGTTGTTGAATATGCATTGTGACCATCTTAATCGAAAAACAAAAAACAAAGACTACAAAAAAATTGTGTTAGTCAAGTAATGTTGTTTAATAAGTCTATTAATTAGTCCATTCCAAAATTCGATTTCCACTAGACACAAACTTTGATATTACAGTTTTTCAGCTGACCATACACAACAAATTATAATTACAACATTTACTGGGGAGAGTAATGTCGATCGATGGGAAATGAAGTACCATCAAATTGAATGAGGAAGAAGCAATCATCACAGAACCAACCATATATATATCTGCAATTACATATTACATTCCTTCTATTTTTCATTTTTATTAATGTCAGCTTTCTCAATCTGGCTAATGATTTTATTCAGCAAATGGGTTCCAACTACTTTGGTAGTTGAGAAGAGTCTAAGAGACTGGCTCATTCATCAAAAACTAAAGAAATTGTCAAAGAATGGTGATCAATTACTAACGTCCCCATGAATAACTCTGGATTGAAGATCTTTTACCATCTCAACCATATATCAGTCTATGTCGGATCGAATTATATCGATCAACATCGACATCTCCTTCAATTGAATTCATCAGTAATGTGGTTAGGACAAGATCTAAAATCATCGATTCATATGTTTTCTGAACTTAAATGTGTTATCTAAGTGAATGTAGAAACAACGACATGACACCAAATAATCAGAAAAGTGTGAGTAAGAGAGTGACTGACCTGTGGCAACCAAACTCGTCTCAAGTAGTTCTTCACCACCAAAAAATTTACTTATATGAATCAATCCAAGCTTGAGGTGACTGAAACTTAAAAGGGCATCCAATTATGAGACTTCACACGATCGCTTTGTGTTGGACTTGAAGCTTCCAACAGATTCGTGCTGGAAAATGGAAAGGATACTGTTTCATATCCAGGGGATTTAAAAAGGCAAAGATCCAGTGGAGAGTTGGAAGGATTATGATAGCATGTGTAGTCTCTGGTTAAATAATCTGATGAGCTATTTGCGTGATAAAATGCATGGAGATTCTGGTTTGCAGCAACCACATCTTCATCATCAATAATATGCCTCTCAGATTCATGCTCAAAATAGCTGGTTTGGTTTGTTGTTGGTAAGAGGAAACTGCTTGTAGTGTAATGAGAGAGCAGAGATGAAGGGTGCAGCTCCCTTGTAACCAAATCACGAAATGAAGGATAGTTAGAGCTCCATGGATCATCAGTCAACGATGATGATGATGCATTTAGATACGCGATGAGTTTTGTGTGATAACTTAGTGGCAGATCATCTGTCTTTCTGGTGCTTGCGTTCTCAGTGTTCCACTCGAGAAGTAATGCAGATGAAGGCTCTCTATGATCATGTGATAAGTCCTCTGAGCTGTAATCACTTTGTTCTCTGCGATAAGCCAGTGAAAGAGGTTTGTACTTTCTGAAATGGAGGCTAGACATGGGAGAACAGTCCAGAGTTTCTTCAACAGGAAATGACAGGGACGCCTTGTGTGTCAACAGTGGAGGTCTATAAACCGATTCCTTAGGATATGAGATGGAAGAGCTAAACTGGTCCGGATCTCTTGGCATAAAACTGCTGTGAACATGATTCGTTGCAAACAGCAGGCCCGGTGCAATGCTATTTTCCAACCATCCCCGCCAAGAGATCGATCCGCCCCTTTCCATTTGCACACTATGGTCAACTTCTGTATAGCTTTCATGGGACCTCTTGCGAAACTTGGGTCCAGGAGAATCAAGAAGCGTTCTTCTGCTAACTCTATCTGTTCTCTCCTTGGAAAACCTAGAGGGCTGAGAGGCAATCAAAAAGTGCTCAGAATTCATCAAAACAAGCAATTAATATGTAGTCGAGGATCCTATCAAGCTTACATGTCTCTCCTTGGTTCCAGGGAACAGCCGAGTTAGGAGAAAAGAAACCAAATCGCCCCTGAAAAATGATTTTTTTTTCTGAGCACACTATAAAATGAAAAAAAAAAAAAAAAAAAAAAAAAAAGAAACCTATTGTATACCTGTTTGAGGTAAGCTCAAGTAATTCAGTAAACCATGTATCTTTAACCCACTGGTTCAGTCTCTTCCTCTTCACAGAGAATAAATCTTCCTTCTCATCACTGCTTCCCGATAGTTGAAGCTAGATAATCATGTTTTCTCAACTATTGGTTAGTATGTTTGGCTTCTATCTAATGTAGATGAATCTAAGAGTTAGTGATATCCAAAATCTACCTCCACATCTCTCAGGTTGTTGTTACCACCCCGAGCTGTGTCTTTATCTCTACTGAATCCTAAAGGAGATTTCCCAGGATCTTTCTCTAAGAACAAGATAAGCAATAGATTCAAGAGAAGTATAAGCATAACAAAAGCGATCCTGATAGGCAAGAGAGCGTATGATACTAACCACGTCTGGCGTTATGAATGGGTGTGGAGAAGCTATAAGTGCTATTGCATCTATCTCTAGCTTCGCGGTCCGTTCCTACATATTGAAAACCCAAGCAGACACTATCAGTCTATCATCATCACAAGAAGAGATGAGAGAAACCCAAAACCATTGTGGATTTGACCTCCTAGTTTGCTTCTGGATTCGAAGGTTTTCGACTTTTGCTTGACTTTACTCGAAGATTCAGAGGAGAGACCAAAATCAGACTTTAGCTTCTTGAAGAAGGCAAACTCCGAGGTCTTGGCATCAAGCGCTGCAAAATGAGAATCAGATTCAACATTCAATTCAGAGACTAGAGACGATGATCAACATAGACGAAACTCGCACTTGTCATGCGTTACAATTCTAAACCAAATAGGAACGAAAATACAATAAGCACAACACAATCATACACATCCACGAAAATGTAATCGAGATTTAGAACACCTGAATCTGCTCGAGAACTCCAAGGATCAGGATCCGTGAACCCAAATTGCGCGTCGGTCTTCTTCTTCTTTAGAGTTTCCGCCGCTTTTGTTCGGTGATTTCTACTTCTCATTACGGATTAACTGAAATTATTCAGCTAAATCGTTGATCATTTGAGCGCTATTCACGAAGGCGATGAAGGATGAAGGAGAGATTTCACGCTTCCATGGCGATTCGTAAGAATTTGAAAATTAGGGAAGACAAATCAAATTTGGCGGCAAGTCAATCGAGCTGCTCTCGTGACTTCTAGGTTAATATTTTAAGAGAATAATCCTACTGCTACAAGAAAATTCGACTTCAAAAATATGTGATTTGAGCAACTTGAACTAATGTTTGAGCTAAATCATGTATCTTTAAAACATTTTAAGAGTTATGGGACTAATGTGAAAATGGCATAAACTTTTGGGGACTTACAGGTCAAGATTCTAAGGAAAGAATCCTACTGGTACAAGAACGTAGGATCAGTTGTGGCCGTTGATCAGGACCCGAAGACCCGATATCCAGTTGTGGTCTGGTTCTCAAAAGTGAATTACGCGAATATATCGACCAACAACTACGCATTGGACGAGATCGAACAAGTCAAATGAGATACTTGGTTTGTCTATAACCCGGTTCGTCTATTTGTAATCTTGAACCAAACCGTCTGTACCAAAAAAGTTTACCAACAATTCATCTTTTTATCTTCCCTTTTGGAATCTCCAATTCGATATATATGCAGTCACACACCATGTGCATTTAACCGAGCAAACATTGATTGCAGATTCCAAGTGGTTATCAAACTCCCGGTCTAGTAACAGAAACGGGCCTGCCTGTTTATTTATTTAACTTCCATGGAAAGACGCACAATAGATTCTTATGAAATCTCAATGTAGCAGTAAAGTTAAAACACCAAATCATCTCGACTTACTCAGAGGTTCTGATTAAACAAAAAGGAAACATGAACAAATCTCCAACCAGTTTCATCTCTAAATCTCTCTAGGTCTGACCGGTTTTTCCATTGGCCTCAGCTATCATTGGCTCTAGCTCTTATTGTACAGCTGCAACGTATCTATGCGACAATAAAGATATGGATATCAAGCTATCAGAAAAAAAGAAAAGAAAAAAGCACAAGACATATGAGCAAGATCTTGATAGAGTGTACCTGAGCAGCCACCAATGTGCTTGCCTCCTGGTCATGAAATATAAGATTAGATTTGTTAGTGATGGACAACGTAAATGCAGTGAATGCGATCTCAATAGCAGGTTCGTGTTTGAGAACGTTCTGTTTTCAGGCAAAGAATGAAGGATAAAATGATCAGAGTAAGTAGCTGTCGCCAAATGATGAAACAACTAACCGATGAAAACATTGGGAACAGTGTATTGTCCAGTAAGTTTCTCCAACACATTCTGCAGCTGCGATCCCTCTGCACCTGGAAAATGTCGGAAAACACCAATACATTCGTAACTCCAACTCAAATGTCTCAGACCGATACCATGAGATTCATTTCCTAATATTTTACCATAACAACTTACACTATATCATTAGATATACTCGACCTAAATTCTTGTAATGATTGTATTTTGAGTGGTCTCGGGAAAAAGTTGAGTTAGTCATATTTGGGGAAAAGGAATAGAGCACTGAGAATCATATCCTTTTAGAATCTTTGAGAAATGATGAGTTTTGCAAAGCCAAATTTTCTAACGAGTATAAATCTATCGTTTTTTTTTTAAAGAAAGAAAAAAAAGGTAGATACCTTTACTTGTTAAACGACTTAAAAATTGTCACGTATGATTTTAGTACGAGTCTTTTTGAATATTCCAACTAGACAAATCATACTGATTAACTCCAACTCCAACTCCAACTTTATGTAGCTGTTTTACAACGTAAGCTAAACTGTATCAAAAACATTGCTGGATGCGAGTAAAACATAGCATTGCAGGAGATTTTTCTTTAATCCAAGGCATAGCAAAACTCTTTAACAATCAAATTCTCAGTCACGAGCTTACTCCAATACTGACTTGGTAACCATTTCATTCGCCACCTCGTTCAATCTGGTTAGCTTTGTGTTGCACACGTTTCTTCTGCAGATCATTGATAAAGCGTCTCCCTAGACCACGACTTGGACTACTCAATGACAAGATTGGACTCTCTATCGGTCGATCAACTTGTGGGGGAAGTAAAAATCTGTACAATTACACATGTATGATGTATCTAAGGAGTATCTCTTCATATCCCGTGAATCATATGAGTATATATATCTGATGTATTCATTCCAAGTCATAGAGTGAAACAATATATCCTCTACAACAACATAAAGTAAGTTGTAACAAATGCAAGATTTTCTCAGTTTGTTATTTGTTTATCCAATATTCTAACCTGTTAAGCAAAAAAAAAAGAGAATTAGAGGGAATAATTGAATATATAGTGGGAAAAAGAGTGAAATGGACACGAGAGGTTGGCAATGAAAGGCTTCTCTTCTCCGTAACCCAATAAGATTCGGTTGTCACATGACTAGCAGAGATTCTCCACTTTCTATCCATCTATAAATTATACAGCAATTGAAGGTCTGATTACAAAGCAGAACAAGAACTCAAACACACAAGAACTCAAACAACTTTGAAGCTTTTTTTCTCATAACCAAATCATGTCGGACAAGTGCGGAAGCTGCGACTGTGGTGACAAGACCCAGTGCGTGTAAGTGCTTCTGTTTCTGTTTCTGTTTCAAGACTCCTATAAACCTCTGTTTCTTACCAGTTGCGTGATCGTTTTTATTTAAAACCTCTATTTCTGATTCATTATGTGATTGGATTTGTTGGGTTAACAGAGTTAAATAAATCCCTCGGTTAGATATTGATGCTCGATCCATGTCTGAAACTATAATCTCCGTCCTCCGTTTTTCTTATGGTCCTCTAGAATGAGACTAACTTATGCTTTCTCTTCCTGTAACTTCAGGAAAAAGGGAACGAGCTACACCATGGACATCGTCGAGACTCAGGAGAGGTAATATTGATGATGATCATGAAGATGATACATGGAATCATGGTGATGATGATGATGATGTGAATATGTGATGATTGATTTGTTTTGCAGCTACAAGGAGGCCATGTTCATGGACGTCGGTGCAGAAGAGAACAATGGAGGTTGCCAGTGCAAGTGCGGCTCCGCCTGCAGCTGCGTCAACTGCACTTGTTGCACAAACTAAAAAGCACCATGACTACTTGAGAAATAAGGGGTCATCTCTCTCTCTCTCTCTCTCTCTCTTCCATCTTCAATCAAAAAAAAAAAAAAATGTAATATGAATAAAAGTTGATGTTAGCTCAAGTATGAGCTATTATGACTCGCTAGTATGGTGTGATGTAACGGGTTTTACCTTTATCCTCTAATACATCATATTTACCTATTAACATCTTCTTTCCCTTCTTTATAACAACTTAACACTACAAGAGTTGCCAGATATTTTGAAAGATACTTGTTCTCTTTAGACTTTTATTTCCAGTCACAGTAATATGTGATTTGTATCCAAATACAAATTCTCATGAAGAATCAATCTTCTGTTTTACAGCCTAAACATTATCAAGCAATGAATTGCTTATTACTTTTAATCAATCAAGTTCTGTATTTAGACGTTGAAACCTTCTGCTCGGAGACACATTTTGTGAGCTTCTATCCATTTAGTGCAAGCTGATTCACCATGCTCGACGATGCACTCATCTCTGAGCTTCTTGGTATCAGGACAAGCACAACATATCTTCTTCTTTGGCTTTATCTCTGCCGAGACAACATCCTTGCTTGGCTCTGAAATTGATGGAGAGATTAAACCGTTTTTTACTGATTGATCACTCATCCTGTCAGCCATTATAACACAATCAAAATATGAAAATTACATAAATAAGAAAAAATAACATAGATGTCATTGAGTAAAGTTTCCTCCACATTCTATTTGATTTTCAAGAGTACTTATACACACACACCCAGAAACATAACCGTTCATCTGTTCATAGTACGGTTCAGGAAAACAAAATGCTCTTAAAGATCAATATGTTAATAAGCCCAGTAAGTTTTTAACATCCAAACAGTAAATTATATAATAGACGCATTGATTAATTCATGTCTTTAAACTAGGGCATGTGGTCACTATTGAACACAAACAAAGATGGAACTAACATACTTGGTTTTCTACAACGTAAGTTCAATAAGAGTTAACAAAAGTATAGAACTCTCTCTGATTACCTTCTACAAAATAAAATAAAAAATCTAAAATAAAAACTGCATAAATGTACCACAAAGACAAAATTGAGAACTTCTGATCAGGATTGGCTTGAAAACATTAAAAATGGATATTAAATTCCAGATCCTCTCGATTTGTATGCCCAAAAACACCATCGAAAAACTGTTGATGTAATTAATTAATTTTAGACTAGACAAGACGAGACATTCTATAAACAAATATGATAAACCCTAAGCAACAATTAAAACCCTGATTTCTTAAACCCTGAACCTCAAATAACGAAATCTCATCCATAAGATAAGCAACACAACACCAAAGTCATAATCCAATTTCGTAAACAACTGAAATCAACGAGCAAGCAAGCAAGCAAATTTAAACCCAGGAAATAACAAAACTGAAGGTATCTAATTAATTTGCAGCAATATAACAATACTTCATACATAATTTCTCAGAAAGTGCAAAAAAGAGAAGAAAAATATTAACCTTTGACTGGATTTGCAGAGGAAAAATCAAAGAGCAGAGAACCGGCGAAATGTCCGAGACAGTGCGAAATGGAGAAAAGAAGGAGACTTGGCTTGAACAAGAAGGTGGTGTGACTTATAAATAAATGAATTGAAAGGAGTAGAGCCACCAATTTAGAATTTTGATTTCAGTGTTTGTGTATGCATTACGAACACACAAACTGACAAAAGCATCAAATTGAGTTATGTATGGACCCGTGTTCATGGTCTGTAATGGGCCAGGCCCATTTCTCATATATCTTTTTAAGAGAGATCAAAGTGAAGAAAAAGGTCATCCCTTTAATGGCGGCGATGCGGCGGCTAAGGTGGTGCTGACGACGCCGCGCTCTATAGGAGCCTGAGTTTTCGAGTTCTCGAATGCGATGAGAATCGGTGTGATGTTGTCTTCACTGATTCCTCTGCAACTTCCGCCTCGGATGCAAACTCATCTTTGGTATATATTACCAAACGAAGTGAAGAGCGAGTCTCTACTAAAACACTACTCTGAGCTTCTGTCACCATCCGAGAAAGATTACGTCTTTCGGATGCAAAGTGATGAGCTACAGAAGAAGAACGTATTGCTTGCTCGTGTCTTGGTCCGAACCACCATCGCAAGATATCAGACAAACAACGACGATACTGTAGTGGATCCAAGA
This sequence comes from Iljinskaea planisiliqua, assembly GCA_900108845.1. Taxonomy (NCBI): domain Eukaryota; kingdom Viridiplantae; phylum Streptophyta; class Magnoliopsida; order Brassicales; family Brassicaceae; genus Iljinskaea; species Iljinskaea planisiliqua. Next base: position 4,990,078 of record FNXX01000010.1, on the reverse strand, counting down.
TCCTTAAAGTTCAAGAAGAATATGTATGGAAAGCCTGAGGTAGATTGGGAGGATGATTGTACTAATCATCCGAAACTGCAATTCAACATCTCACACACGGATTCGTTGATAGCTTGTGGAGTGACAGTAGATGTTCCGGTTGGTATCGATGTTGAAAACAAGACAAGGAAGATGAAACACGATGCGTTATCACTTGCAAAGAGATTTTACTCGTCTGAAGAAGTTGAGTTTTTGTCAAGTATAGCAGACACCGAGGCTCAGCGTCAGGAGTTTATTAAGCTGTGGACTCTCAAAGAAGCATATGTGAAAGCATTAGGGAAAGGCTTCTCTGCTTCACCTTTTAATACCTTTTCAATCATCCGGTCTGAGGAGGCTGGAACAAAAGAAAGGTACAATCTTTGTCAAGAGGCAGAGGAGAGTATTGGAGAGTGGAAGTTCAGGCTTCTGGAATTGACTGATTCGTCTCATTACGCTGCAATCTGCACCGAAGGAGAAGATGAAGATGCTCAAGGAGTTGGAGCTCCTATGAATGTGATTGTCCACAGAACCATCCCATTCGTGCAAGATGAGCTTATCTCTAATTGGAAACTGGTCTAGTTTGCATTGACAAAGTGTTGAAACACTTGCAGAAATAAAAAGGCATAGTTTATTTACAATACAAGATTCCAGAATATGCTTTCCACAATTGACAATTCCTCTATTTCAACCACAAAATCCAATTTTTCACACTTGATCTTATGACAACTATGGAACCGACAATGATTTCACTTTCTCCACTTTGTATCAAAGCCCTCATCTTTTTGCATCAGCTGCTCACATCTTTAAGAGGAAGAAAAAAAGACAACATCAATCATACTTCTCCCTCCATGTATAAACGAGGAAGAAAACCCAAGAGACAGCCAAAGCAATATCTCCAAGGGCTTGCTTGGGGCATTCAAAGGCGAGATCTTCAATCTTCCACTCAAACATAACTCTCCATAGAGCCATAAGCACATAGAGAATCACCGAACCTCCGGCGAAGAAGCTATGGAAGTCTCTATCCTTGACGAACGACACCATGAACAGCACCAAACCTATTGCAAAGAGAAGCAAACCGGAGAATGATTGAGAGATCTGGATGAGCAGCTCGTCGTGAGGTGTTGATCCTTTGAGCTTGTTTGCTATGTCGCTACCGTGCCCAAAGATCGAAGCTTTCTCTGTGTAGAACATCATCAGGGTTCCACTCGTGAGTGCGATGATCGAGTGGAGTATGCAGATTACGCGGAAGAGATGTGAATTCATCGAGTTTCTGAATGGATCAAAGAACCTGTGGAGATTTTCACGATTGTCAAAAACAGATGGAACAAACAAAAAAACCCAATTTGTTTTTATTCAAACTTCAAAGACACAGATGAAACTGGAAAAAAAATTGGATCTTTTGAATAAGGAAGAGCAGAAAGTAAAACACTTCACTTGCATATAAAGGGGAAAATGAAACTGTGGTGAGGGTTTAAGCTTTGCCGGAGAATCAGTGGAGGAAAGATACGGTTTTGAGAGAGAGAGAGAGAGAGAGAGAGAGAGAGAGAGAGAGAGAGAGAGAGAGGTTTCTCTGATTCAGGGATTTTGAATCTGATAGATTGCACAATAAGGGAACTTCTGGGGATTGTATACGATAAACCCTAATTTTGTCTTGATGCAAAAGAAGATTTTTGACTTGATCTCGGTTCCCTTTTGGCAGCTTCTTTTTTGTTCAACAGAAATTCAAACCCACCGTTTAAAAGATTGCTTTCCGATTATAAATGGTAGATGATAATTTATAAATTCCTTTTAAAGCAATTGTCAGCAAGACCTAAGTTAAATAGACAATAAAATCTAATATTTTTTATGTCAATAACTTCATTTGTATGTTTATAGTAAACGTTATCCATGACTTTCTTTGGTAAAGCTTGAAAAATATTAACCAGTAGAATCAACATCCATGAAGAAATAATAAAAATATCATTTATTAGAAGAAACAGGCAAGAAAATCTTGTGATCTTAATTATATAATTAAGGATAATGACTTTTTCAACATACAAGAAACAATGACTTTTCATAAAATAAGAACACTAATCGTTCAACATCACAAATGGATAACGCCGTTTGTGTCATAACCAACATTGTTCTACTTAGCTTAAGGTTTGTTGTCCTTCAACGCCACCAACGATCTGATAACTCCCGGAGGAATGCTATCAGCAAGAGCCCCAAGTTCAGATAAATAAAGAGTCTTCTCCTTCGCTAAGCTCTGCAATTTCTTCGCTTCAAACTCCATTTTCTTTTCATCTACACAGTAACAAAAGTGCACCTTATCTTCTCATGAGACTAACTAGTAGTGCAACAAATCTTTTAAGAAAGTAGGAAAACCCGTAGAGAAGACAAACCTTTCTCTAGCATTGTATGCACAGCATGAAACGGGACAGCAGCAAAAAGATCAGCTCCTGGGAGCATCATCCATGTGGGTTCACTAGAGTCATGAGATCCACAGGTCGAGCAAACTTCCTGAACCAAAGGTTTGGTTGAGCTCCCTTGAGTATCCTTCATCATAGAATCAAAAGGAGAAGGAACGCTAGTCTTTGTTGTTCGAGCTTTCTTCCTCAGTGCTGTAAGAGCCTCTCGGTTCGCATTTCTCTCCCTGTCATTCTCCACCATCTATTATTACAGATATTACAAACTCCATTTGGTTAATATATATCTATACGAACATCGAACTCAGGCACTTGTAAGCTCTCGCACATGAATATGAATATATCCAAGAAGATGCTAGCAAACAGATTTTGGAGTACCTGAGTTCGAAATAGTAGAATCTGATCAGCTTCAGCTTCATATTTCTCCAATACTTCAACAATCTTCTTTGGGTCCAAATCCATCTTAGTTTAACAGATTCCGACAATCAACAAGGCTCGGAACAGCTACAAGTACAAGAACATGATAAGTTAAAGTCATATGTCTTAACAAAACCAAGCTGATCAAATAAAAAAGGACAAGATTTGATTAGGAGCATAGTCAGTAAATCTTCCTAAATCCAGAAACTTTCCATGTTAGCCTGCTTCCTAACTATGGATGCGTGTGATTTCAAATCTAAAACTCTCGAGCTTCTCTGGCGATACAAGCCATCCGCCGCGTTTCCTTTCGCCGATGTTCGTCCGCTCAAGCTTCACCGCGTGATGAGACGGCGCCAAATCCGCCTTCGTCATCGAAACTTTCCCCATCTCGGAACAATTCCGTCGGTTAGTTACCGGAACCACACACGACGATCGAGCGGTGACCGTTCGCCGATCAAAACGAACAGCACATGCGCTTCCTCCTCCTCCGCAACACATTCTCGCCATCTTAAAACCGAGCAATATAAAGTTTCTCAGAAAGAAAAATTAAAAAAAAACTAACCTTCTAAGGGTTTACCGACGAATAATTGACGAGCAGAGAACCAGTGAGAATCTCGGCGATGTATAAGAGGAGGGGAACAAAAAATGAACCCACCGATTTGATTTCGATTAATTACATATGGGCCTTCTTAGTGGGTTTATAATGGGCCAGGCCTAAATGTTAAAACCTTCGATTGAAATGGGTGACGTTTTAGCTTAAAGCCTTAAAATGTGTAATGTATTTCTTCTTCTTCATAAAAGAAAAAAGTAATTATTTTGACACTTCAACTAAGACCGCCGTCTGTGGGGATCGAACCCACGGCCACGGGATTAAAAGTCACGCGCTCTACCACTGAGCTAAGACGGCATTGGTTGAAATGAGTTTCTTGATAAAATCTCATAATACCTAAATAAACTTGTGTATCCACGTACCAACGTATTAGATTTATATAATGTTTCGGAGAGGGAGTACGTAATAGAATCAATTATTACTGGAAACAATTATGATTAACAAATGGATAAGATTTGTTCGTTGAAAGACATCTAGTGGGTCCAACTTCACTGCAAGGCCCTCCAGGCGGCGTCTGTAACGCGTCCACTTGGCTTAATTTATTTGACCACTTTGGTTTCTTCCCATTTGAAAATTCAAACTCGATGGCTTACGTAAACTCTTATAAATAACACACATTATCAACCTGAAATCTTTCATCATCATTTATCAATCTTCTCCCGCTTCACTCTCATACGAAAACACACAATGCAGATTCACAAACTCTGTTTTCTTGCTCTGTTCTTAGCTCAAGCAGCTTTCGCAGTCAAGTTCAACTTCGACTCCTTCGATGGAAACAACTTGTTGTTCCTTGGAGACGCAGAGCTTGGTCCTTCCTCCGATGGCGTAAGCCGATCCGGCGCTCTCTCCATGACCCGGGATGAAAACCCATTCTCTCACGGCCAAGGTCTCTACATCAATCCCATCCCTTTCAAGCCTACGAACGACTCTGCTCCTTACTCATTCGAAACTTCTTTCACTTTCTCCATCACTCCTCGCACCAAACCAAACTCCGGCCAAGGCCTCGCCTTCATCGTCGTCCCAACCGCCGATAACTCCGGCGCTTCTGGCGGTGGATTCCTCGGGATGCTCAACAGAACCAACAATGGGAAGCCAGAAAACAACCTCTTTGCTATCGAGTTCGACACTTTCCAAAACAAAGAGTTCCAAGACATTAGTGGTAACCACGTCGGACTCAACATCAACTCTATGACTTCAAATGTCGCAGAGAAAGCTGGTTATTGGGTTCAGACAAGAGTCGGGAAAAGGAAAGTTTGGTCCTTTAAAGATGTGAATCTGAGTAGTGGAGAGAGGTTCACGGCTTGGGTTGAGTTCAGAAACAGAGACAACATGATTACGGTTACGCTCGCGCCTGAAAACGTTAAGAAACCTAAGAGACCTTTGATCCAAGGTCCGAGAGAGCTCAATGATGTTCTTCTTCAAAACAGTTACGCCGGTTTTGCTGGTGCCATGGGACGTGGCGTTGAGCGTCACGACATTTGGAGCTGGTCCTTCGAAAACGCCGCCAAGAACAACTAAACCGGTTTGGCTAAGTCTTGATTGCTTTATTTGTGCTCATTCGAGTGAATAATTAAGGTTTAAAACTTTAACCAAATAAAAAGCCAAATCTGTGGCTTACTCTGTATTGTATTTTCATGTTCTTTGTATTCTGAGATTGACAATAAAATAAACTTTCTTTTCGAATTCATACGTTTATAACTGGTTTTTGCTCCTATATCATCAACCTCATATATGCTAATTTTGCATGAAGCCATATATTTGGAATAAAATATTATAAACGGAGTATAATAAAATATGCTTTCCCATGCAAAATACTATAAACGGAGTATAATAAAATATGCTCTGCCATGCAAAATACTATAAACGTGGAATGTCTTAGAGTTATACACGACATATGAATTTAAAAAATGTTCCATTACGAAATGGGACAAGGTTAAAATCAATTATTACTTAATTCAATTATCAAGCAATTTGTTTATATTTTTCCTTTATCCCGAAGGAATAAGATAAACCTCGTTCCCTACAAACAGTAGGTCCATTTCTTTGCAGGCCCTGGTGCTCGTGACGTCTGCAACGCGCCCACTTGGCGTTATTAAATTGACGATTGGATTCATTTTTTGTTTTTCGTTTCTTTTGGGCTCTTTGAAAATTGCAGCTCGATGTCTTTGCTAATAATGCAAATTTTCAAAACTCTGTTTCCTTCCTCATTTTTGAAGCCTTGTTCCTCTTTCACACCACAGTTTGTCAAATTCAACTTCAAAACCATCGATAACTCGAGAACTCTAAACAAACCCAACAGTTAAACCGATCTGCCTCGGTTTGGTTTGGTTTGGTTATTGTCTTAGAGAGTGGTAGTCAAAGCCAAATATTTACTTATTAGTTAAAATTATAATAGGAAAATGTGTGGCTTACAAAACTAACTTTATTGTATCTGCATTACCTTTATTTAAACTTTGGAGATTCATTGCTCTTGAAAGAATCTGGTCTTTTTGTGTTATTTATAAGAAACTTATTTTATAGAAAAATGTTTCTTTATTCCAGAGCAAAAGTTTGAAGGTTTGACCCCCGATGTTTGCCTATATTTATACATTGGCCCAATTAAATGTTTTCCTTTTCTGGTCAGTGAGTTGTGAGGTCGTAGATTAACCACGTTGCTTGCGTGTAAAGAGAGGTGGGGGGGATTAACAAAATTGAAAAAAACAAACCTGTACCGAGAGATATCAGATATCCCTTGTATAAAATATTAAAGAGCGACTCGACAGTGAATCGTTTCTTTCAGCAGTCGTTTTTGTTTTTATTCTTAAAGGCCGAGAATTTATGAGGCTGAGAGAGAGAGAGAGAGAGTGGCTGCTTCTGCTTTTCTTCGAGTTAAAACAGGAGAAAAAAACTTGTGTTTGGTGTTGTTGTTGTGTGGTTCTGTTTCAATCTCGAAAAGATCATTTCTGGTTGGCCTCTCAGGTTCTTCTTATCTTCTCCCTCTCACTATAGCTTAAGAAGTTTTTGCGGTAAAGAAGCTTCCTTCCTTTTTTGGCTCTTTATATGATCAAAGATTGCATTTTTTTATATGATTATATATATCTTTTGGTTGTTTTCTCAAATGGGTCTGCTAAGTTCTTGAGTGTTCTTCCGTTTCTAGCCTAGGATCACTCGAAAAAGAGGGTTTACATTCTGAGAGTCTATGTTCTTGGCGAATGTGTGACTTGTGATTGACGATCGTAAGCAATGAGCTGCTGAACTCGAAATGATTCAAGTTAGAGTTGAGATTCCAGAGAAGTCATCGGCTACTTGTTGGTTTCTGGTTAGTAGCTTTTGGTGGATGATAGATGGAAGGTTCTTCAAACTCCAACTCTAGAGGCTTCAATACCTCTGGTGTTTCAGACCGGAACACTGAGTTCTCACCCGTTGAGAGAATCACAGCTCGTTCTAAGCCTTCATCTCATGTTGATGAGTATGTCAGAAGCGTGTTTGGTAGTAGCACACACAAATCCTGCGAAGAAGATTCTTTAGGGATTGACCCTTTTGTTAGATCCTTGGAATGGGGTGATGTTAGCTTGAGGCAGTGGCTAGATAAACCTGAACGGTCTGTAGATGTTTTCGAGTGCTTGCACGTTTTCAGACAAATCGTCGAGATTGTGAATGCGGCTCACTCTCAAGGCATTGTTGTTCATAATGTTAGGCCATCTTGTTTTGTCATGTCTTCGTTTAACCATGTTTCGTTCATAGAATCCGCTTCTTGTTCTGACTCCGGCTCTGATTCCTTGGAGGACGGTCCAATTTGCCAGAAGGAAACTGGTAGCTCGAGAAGAGAGGATGCTTTATCGAAAGCTGTTTCAATAGAAGAGAAAGGATCCTATAATAAGATCTTGGAGCGACAAATCGAGAAGCTAGAGGAAGAAAAGAAGCAGCCGTTTCCGATGAAACATATATTAGCAATGGAGACAAGTTGGTATACAAGCCCTGAAGAGGATTTTGGTTCTCCAAGTACTTGTGCTTCAGATGTGTACCGTCTTGGCGTTCTTCTTTTCGAGGTTTGTGATAAAGAAATTGACATTGCGGATTCAAAGTCTGTGTTTTTTTTTTCTTTTGTGTGGGATGCTTTATTTTCTTGAAAAGGTGGTGATTAGATGAACGTTAGTCCTTTTGCAGCTATTCTGCCCTGTGCCTTCAAGAGAAGAGAAGTCAAGAACTATGTCTAGTTTAAGACATCGCGTACTTCCGCCTCAGATATTGCTCAAATGTCCAAAAGAAGCTTCTTTCTGCTTGTGGCTACTGCATCCGGAGCCAAGTTGTCGACCATCAATGAGGTGTATTTTGGTTGAAGTCGTGTTCTTAATCTGTGCATTGTTAGTTTCCGTCATCTTTTACTAAATGGAACTAATCAACAAGTTGTCTTTATGGTGCAGTGACTTGCTGCAGAGTGAGTTCATAACCGAACCAAGAGATAATTTGGAAGAACGTGAAGCAGCAATAGAGCTTAGGGATAAAATTGAGGAACAGGAGTCCTTACTCGAGTTCTTGTTACTAATTCAACAGAGAAAGCAGGAATCTGCATATAGATTGCGGGATACGGTTTCACTTCTTTCTTCCGATATTGAGCAAGTTGTGAAGAGACAATTGATTCTGAAGAAAAAGGGAAGCTCATACTCTGATATCAGTAAAGATGATCATCAATCTGCCTCTGGTCAGCAGCCATTGCTGAGTTTTCCAGCAAAAGAAGAGCCTTCGACATTATTGGCTTCAAGAAAACGGTTTAGACAAGTGATCCCCCCAGAGGAAACAGACGTTGAAGTTGATGAGGAGAGTCAAGGAAGCACATTTCTTGAAAGCTCCCGGTTGATGAAAAATTTCAAGAAACTAGAAACTGTCTACTTTCTGACAAGGCGTAGGCAGTTGAAAGCTGCTGCTTTGGGGAAATCATTAACTAGACATTCGCCGTTAAGTAGTGAAAATGGAAGAGGTTCAATGATTGTCTCAGAGAAAAGCTCAGTAAGCAACCCTGCAGCACCCAAAGATTCTTACAATAATGATTCGAGACAAGGTGGGTGGATAGATCCATTCCTTGAGGGTTTGTGCAGATATTTATCATTCAGTAAGCTAAGAGTGAAGGCAGATTTAAAACAAGGAGATTTGTTGAACTCTTCTAATCTCGTTTGCGCCCTTGCATTTGACCGAGATGGAGAGTTTTTCGCCACTGCAGGTGTCAACAAGAAAATCAAGATATTCGAATGTAATTCCATTATGAACAATAACCGGGACATTTACTATCCGGTTGTGGAATTGGCTAGCCGATCAAAGCTAAGTAGTGTATGTTGGAACACCTACATAAAGAGTCAAATTGCATCAAGTAACTTTGAAGGCGTGGTTCAGGTTAGTTTTAGAGTCCACTTATTTGTCGTTGTTAAGAACTTCCAAACTCATGAAATCTGTTTGGCAATACATTTGTGGTTTTAGATATGGGATGTTGCAAGAAGCCAGTTGGTTACAGAGATGAAGGAGCACAAGAAGCGAGTATGGTCCATCGATATTTCATCAGCAGACCCGACTTTGCTGGCTAGTGGAAGCGATGATGGAACCGTTAAGCTATGGAGTATCAATCAGGCAATTCTAATTTGAAATGTCGGCTATTGAAAACTGAAACTAGTTTTCTCCAAAATTGCAGACATCTTAATCCTCAGGATGTATGAGTAAAGAGTTTTTCTTGTAAAACGTTTTCAGGGAGTTAGCATTGGAACCATCAAGACAAAGGCGAATGTATGTTGTGTCCAGTTTCCACCAGACTCCGGCCGGTCTTTAGCATTCGGTTCTGCAGACCACAAAGTGTATTACTACGACCTTCGGAATCCCAAGATTCCTCTTAGCACAATGATTGGTCACAGTAAGACAGTGAGTTATGTCAAGTTTGTGGATTCATCCACTCTTGTGTCTTCTTCTACTGATAACACGCTGAAGCTTTGGGATTTGTCGATGTCTGCCTCTGGGGTTAACGAAACCCCTCTTCATTCATTTGCTGGACACACTAATTTAAAGGTAATGTTTTTTCCAGAGATCTGCTTTCTTGACTCCCTTTAATCTCCAGTTATTTGAGAATACATTCTGAAGTGGTATGTTCTTCGGATTTTGTTGCAGAACTTTGTTGGGTTATCGGTCTCTGATGGGTATATAGCGACAGGCTCAGAGACTAACGAGGTAAAGGGTTGATGCAAATAAGGAATCTTTCGACAGAGATTGTCACTTAAACCTTCGGTATCTGAGATTCTTTCTTCTTGTTGTGGATCCATACAGGTTTTCGTGTACCACAAGGCATTCCCAATGCCAGTGATGTCGCACATGTTCAACAACACTGACTCTACGTCTGGTCTCGAAGTCGATGATGCCTCACAGTTCATATCTTCTATCTGCTGGCGAGGACAGTCGTCTACGTTAGTCGCTGCTAACTCCAATGGCAACATCAAGATTCTGGAAATGATGGCTTGAGAGCCTCTCAGGGGCAAAAGGGTAGCTTCAGAGGTCTCTGGTTCTTCTTGGCAAGAGATCTGTTTTGTTGGAGTACTATAGGATAAACAATTGTTACCAAAAGAATAGGAAAGATGGAAACATTGTGTATAGAATTTCATTGAAAAAAGGAGGATACAGATTTGGATCTTTGTATTTGTATACTATGTTATACTTGAAACATCTCAATAAAAAAAAGATTATAATTTTTATTTAGTGTGTGAATCTGAGGGAAATGGCTTCATACAAGAAAAATCTAATCCCAATATGAGACCAGTAAGTGTCGTGGCACACAAGGCATCTACTCAATCAAAAACAATGTCTAATAGTTTTCTAAACCGAACTAAAGCTCTCTGCAACTGCAAGATTCTCTGAAACCCTATAAGTATATATATTATATATATCGTAAGAACAGTCTCACTCCCTGAATTCGAAAACCCAGTCCCCAAAATGATTATTTTTTTTCCTTCGATCTATTTACACTGATTAACTCCTGTTTTAGCCTCGTTGACTAACCTGTCCACAAGTCCCTGAAGCCTCTGAGCTCCAGCACTAGGCTTAATGTTAGCCACATCACCGACCTGGGAGCACTTTGGTTTCCCACTGCACCACCCACCAGGAGTAAAACCATCTTCACCATTTCTCCGTCTAAGCAATGCCTTATCGATCATATCAAGCACTTTGTCGTCCCTTCTGAATTTCCTAGCGAACGCAGCACCGCTCGATATCATCTGCACTGTGTCGTTGAGTGACAACACGTGAGGGTGCTGCTGCGGCGGGGTGTCCCAGGAGATGTAGTGAAGGTCATGGTTCACTGGGGTTTTTGAGAATTCGGGCACGTTGCAGATTACAGTTTGGAAGTAACCTTCCGGTGATGAAACGAAATTGGTGTAATACATTAGGAGGGTTCGTGGTAAATTGTCCCATCCCCATATGCAATACTCTACAAAGGAACGTGACAGAGCCATCCAAGCAGATCCTGTGACGACAACAACAAAGAAAAAATTAGCTTTATTTAGGAGAGAAAAGAGTTTTGATCCTGCGGATCTGCACTAGCATCGAGCTTTGATAGGCGAGAAAAAAGTTTCAAGCTTTGATGCGGTAGAAGATATCTAAAGCAACGAAGGGCAGAAAGAGTTATGACCAGTGGAACTTCAAACACAGTTTAAAGGACTGACCAGTGAACAACTTAAACGCAGTTGGCAAACTTCGACGAGGTGTGACCCAGTATATATCTGATTTGTTCAACAAGTAGAGTCCAGGATCAATCATTACTGGCATTGCTCGCTTCTCCCTTCACATGGAAAACAAGGAAATATCAGTACACAAGAGCAAAAGATTCAAAACTCAAGAACGCGAAAAAGCTTACTCTTTCCAACCCAGATCACTTGTGTGTTCGATAAAGTTGAGGTTCCGGTCCAGAGTCGAAAACGTATGAAGCAGATCTTCAAATACAGAGATGATTGAGAGTAAGTTAATCAACACAAGACTTACATCTTGATGGAAACAGAGAACAAAAAGTGAGACCAAAGCTTTTTTTACCATCTTGAGTCACCAGGGGATAGTCTGAAGCACTAAGATTAATAAACCAATCCCAGTTCGCACTTCTCTTAAGAAGAACAGCACAAGCGTGAAGGGTGTTTGCCACCATTGTTGGTCCTCTATATGTCACAAGATTAGCCTTGGTTATCATATAGACATTCCCGGTTTTAGAATACATGGGATCCTTGTTAATCCGAGAAGCCAGCTCTAATCTCTCATCCACCGGTGATTCAAGATCCAAGTGAACAACATACTGGTTTCTCGGATGGTACACTGCTCTAAGCGTTCTCCAAAGCTTCTCTACATCCCCTTTAGACCCGGAAACAAGGTAAGCAAAACGGGGAAGCTGGTCTTCATGAGGCGGCGAGACACGGGTTTGTCTAGCAACTTTGGACTCTGCAAAATCAAGCCTCGTTTGATTCCTGGCGAGACGGGAAGGGATGATCGAGAAAATCCCGTTGATTTTTCGAAGCGAAGAGACAAGTCCCATGTTGAAGGACGTTGCAAGGAGAAAAACGCAGACAAGAGATGTGATCACAAGAGGAAAAACCCATCTCTTCTCCACGTTTACATACCCCATTGCAGAAAACCTGTGATCATGAGCAAGAAACAAGCTTCTGAAAGAAAGCAGTTCTCTTGCCGAATCAAAACCGGTTTAGCAGTCTGCAGAAGGCAAGTCTGTATTGATTCAGAGCTCTTTTGGAAAGCCTGAAACTTTCGGAATCAGCTACAATCTTGAGTTCAGGCTCGATCAGACACAAAGACCTATCAAACAAAGACACAAAATTTGATAACCTTACTTAGTAAAGTTTCCAGAGGCAGATATAGAAAGAAGAAGATACTAAAACACGCAGCCGACACATTAAGTTGCCAGATTCTCACGCATCATCAAAAGCTCAAAGCTTGAGAATGACGAAACAACTCAAAGGTATATAAGATAATTCAATTAACACGACAAGGCTCTCCTCTCCATAAAACCCTCTTGGACATCAAATCAATCAATCAACCGGACATCTCAGCAGCTACATTAACCTCAGATGAAGCAACTCTTAAAACCCCTCAAAAGTGACATTACCGATTAATCTAACAAAACCCTTGTCGTAGATTATCCTTAAGATCAAATTCAAATTGTCCATCCGTCGTACATAGAAAGCATCAAATAGAAGAAGAAAAAACTCTTCTCACACACCACCGACACCATCAGAATCTCGAAGCTGCAATTTAGATCTAGAGCACTAAAGAACATACTTAACTCATCCCAGCAATAACAAAAACCAAATCTAGAGATTTAGAAGAAAGAAAAAAAAAAGAGATCGAGAAACGAAACCCCAGATAACTTAAGGAAGGACGATAGATTAATAAGATGAAGAAACCTGGATATGTGGTTGTTACGTAGATGCTGTTTAATCTCGATGCAAAGGAAGCTTTTTTTGCGCTTTGTTATGCTCTACTTTGTACTCAAGAACACGGGACACTCCTGTGTCGAGTAGTAAAGTTATATAGAGAGACGAAGAGACCAGTGATATCGCAAAAGCAAATAGAAAAATCAAATCACAGATTTTCTAATCTTGAAAATTAAGCTGGAAATTCTATGAGCGTGTGTGATACTCCGATTCGTTGAAATATTCTTTATTAATAAAAATTAATACAAAACAAAACAAAACTCCCTATCTTTTGTTCATTCAGCACTAAATTTCGTTACTTTGTCTCTGTTCCTTTATTACTGGAATCTAAACGATTTTTAGTTTTAGGTTTTTTTTATTTTATTGATTACAATTAAAACGCAGAGGAGAAAGAAACCGTTTAGCTGACACGTTTCGAGGGTTTTTAAGATACTGGGGAGCTTAAAGTTATTCTCTACATGTTACTTTACACTAAGACCGTACGAGTAAAGTAAATTGTGGGGTTAATCAAAGGCTGACACTTAACCAGATACAGATCCAATGGATGAGTATGAATATTACCCGTGGATGTGCGTGTAGACGATTAAAAACACTTGACCTTTTTAAGACAAAACATATCTTGTAACATATTTATTACGTAGCCACTGTAACAGACACGTATGGTAATGTGATAGCAACACTCACTTTCTTTATTACTGTACTTACATTTCCTACAAGATGCTCTCTGTGCACCTTGTAATGAATTAATTTATACTTACTTATTTAACGTAATTATTTTTTCACTCAAGCCGAGTCTAATAGTAAGATTTTTTTCACTCGACGTTTAAAAAAAATCGTACAATTTTTGATAATTGTATACACAAGAATCGTTGCTTTCCTTCGTTGTGGGGACCGTAGCAAGAGTCTCCAGAAGAGTTTGCTTTCTCACACATGAGTAGCTGAATTTTATTATTGGCATTCGAGTACGACTTTATAATCAAAAGGTTGATGGATGTTGCGCTAATTACGTGGTAACCAGTAATTAGACGCGTAAAGTGGTCACGAGATCACCGTTGAGTCTCAATGGGCTTCTAATAACTCAGAATCTTTGTATACCTCAACGTGGACCGAGGCCCATACTATACTTTCAAAGTTTCAATCAATTAAGCGTTAAGGCCCTTCACTTTCAATCCATGATTTACGGTTTCTTTTTTTGTCGACCTCACGGGACATTTTTTGTCAAGACAGTTTGGATTGTTCTGAGCTGGTTCGCCCACTACAAAGTGTATTTCTTTCACGAGTAAACAAAAAACTGTTTAACCTACTGATTTGATGTTTGCCGAGTTTTCTAACGTTAAAGTTAATAATAAGACAATAACTTGATCGGAAACTAGTTCATGAGAAAGAGATTTGTGACGTTGTTTGTTTGTTAATGAAAGTTGTTTCCGGTCAAAAGAGGTCGATGTTTGTTTGTTTTGTTAAAACGAAGATTATAGAGTTTGTGTGTGTTGGGAGAGAAAAACTGTGTGAACTTGGATCTGCGAATCTCTCCATATTGAATGCATTTTTAAAGTTATGACTATATACATTTGTAGTTTTTATATAAAAAAATCATGATGATTCGAGAATATTAACGGGTTATAAAACAAGTCGACATTTTTTTTTTCGTCCGTTGCTTAACTTCTTTACATAACGTGTATAATTGACCATTAAAAAGATCGTAACCGATACTTAGACCCCATAATTAAATGCTAAAACTCTTCTTGTTTTAGGGTGGTTACTGGTTAGGGATACGTAGAGATTTATCCTTAATCCAAATACAGTTATAATAATGTAATTAACAACTATTAAGGTAATTAATAGAGCAAACGGAATTGAATTTGGCTCTGCATCCCATCAATATAAATTGTATTTAACTAATACTACTGTATATATTTTAGCATTTTAAATACAATAGTATTTGTTTGACAACATGCAACTTGAAAGATAATATACCAACTGTAAACGATAATTGTTATAAGAAAATTTGCTACCCAAAAGTATAATGATTTATCATAATGCTCAGCTCTGTAATATCCAGTTTTTGTTCGACGGGAATGGGATGAGGAGCTGAGGAGAATGGGATTGATTTATCGACCTTACTTAAAATATCGATTTGAAAATTTGAATTTAATTACAAGCATTAAAAACATTACTGGTTTTGGTATGCGATAAGGGAAATCAATTAATAATTTTGACCGATTAAAACTTTATACGTCAAGGGACTTTAGGAAACGCTACGCGTAAATAAATTCAATCACGTTAGTGTATGTAGCGAATCAGAAACATTAATTTTATTAAGAACCATCTTATTTATGTCGAGTAATGGTCAATGGCCATGCTTTTTCAGCATTTAATTTTGTGATCCATAAGATATTAATGTAAGTAAATCATTTACCGAATATAAGAAATAAGGTTTGATCTTGATTGACAAATAAACTCTCTTTTTTTCTTGCCAAAATCTTCTACATACTCCTATTTATGAATATATACATGCATATATAATTTATATAAAGGAGGTTTTATTAATTAAGTAGTCAAACACAAACAAAGTCAACAGTCAACTTATATAAATAAGAGTCGACGTTGACTATCCTAAATCCTAAATCCTAACCATTAGGGACATAATTTTCTTTTTCTTCTTGCCATTAAACATTACGTACCTGCATTTTTCCCGGTCAAGAACAAGTTATTTTGTAAATTAATAATAATGATAATAAGTAGTTTTTATTAAATACTCCGTATAATAATGATAATAAGGAGTAATTTTTAGTAACATATACCAGTAAGTAATTTTGTTAATTGTCATTAACACGAGTGAATCATAAAAGTTATAAAAGAAATATGAAAAGGTCCCAACATTAAACGTTTTGCAAAATTGGTTTAAAAAATTACAAGGAAACAAAATAAAGAGAGAGAATTTAAATACAAAGGGAAATATACATTTCCTTAAAATGAATTTATTATAGGATGAACAATAAAATCTTTTTTTAAAGTCTTGAAGATAGAGATTTGAAGAAATAGCCAAAAGAGAAATCTGTCTGATCCAGTCTCTCCTCTTCTCTCTCCATTGATAGAGAAGAAGAAACAGGAGGGTATCTCTCTCTCCCTCCCTAAAGACTCGACCTTTTGAATTTTTTTTTTTTTTTTTCTTCCCATTAATCAAATTATATAGTCTTCCTCTTCAGCCAAAACCCTGAGATTTTCGGGAGAATCTGTTTGACACTCATTTTATTTCTAGGTAAAATCCACGATAACTTTATCCGTTAAAGCCTAAAATGTCGATCGTTTTCTTATATAGTCTTAAATCTTTTTCCTCGATTCTGCGTTTTTTTTTTCATATTTAAAATCCGAGCTGAATAATAAATCTTAAGGTCTGATTTAAAGGACATTATCTTTGTTGTTGATTGGTGACACATACTTTGTTCTTTTTCTGATTCTCTCGTATGTTCTTAAATCTCCTTTATTTGTTTGCGCTTTTTGTTAGGGTTTTCTCTTTCTTTTTCAATTTCTCTGACAGATCTTTTTAAAAACTTTGTCTCGTCCTCAGTTTCATTGACAATGTCACAGTTCTTACAGTGAGTTTCCTCTGTTCTTGTCTTAAGGAAACGAACCAAAAAAAAAAACAAAATGGGTGCGCAGATTGTACTCTGTGATGGCTTCGAGGTGGTTCCTCCGCCGGAGATGAACGACCTAATACTCTTCGGAAGCGACCAATCCGGTGGCTCAAATTGCGGTGAATCAACGGTAACCACCGAAGAAGACGGCACTGTATTTTCCGGCGATAGTTCACCGGGAGGTGCGGCTGAAGAAGAATGGCATGAAGCTAAGCCTTTCTCCTTCTACTTCGTTAAGCAACCGGCTTATGATGATCCCGATATCAAATCCAAAATCAACGAAGCTGATTCTGAGATTTATCAGTGTAATAAACGCCGAATTGATATCTCTAATACTCTGAAATCCGAAAGGGTGAGCCTTTTTTGTTTTTTATTTTGTTTGATGTTTACGTTTCCAAGTTTTGATTTTGGGTTTTCGTTTGTAGGCTGAGATTTCGTCTCTGTATGCTCAAATGGAGAGTTTGGTATCTAAACCGGAAGAATATAAAGTGTTTTTCGAAGAGAAGAAGAGGGAATTTGATACTCTGCAGGAAGCTTTACGGAATCTCCGGTGCTCTAGTAGTGATCAGCTTTGCTTTTCAAAGGAGGAACTCGATCATCTTGTAATGCAAACTGTTCTCTCTAAATCCATTCCTTGTATAGCGAAAAACATGGCTTTTAGGTCGCTGATTGCTTAGTTTGGTGGATGCAGATTTACATAGCACATTATGTGATTGAACATGGAAGCATTGGTTTGGAGGAAGAAGATTGGGTGCTTAAGGAGACCGAGAAGCCTGATGGGAGGGTTATTCTAAGTGAGGACTCTCTTGCGCAGAAAGATGCTTCCATAAACCGTCTTAAGGTAAGCTCAAATCGAAGCTAACGATTTAAGGGATATTACAAAACATTGTAATGATGTGAGGTTTTTTTTCTTTTTTGTGCCTCATCAGTTACTGGCTGTGGAAATGAATGAAGTAAAGAAGGAGCTTGAAGCGATTGCGTGGAACATTCAGCACTTGAGTGAGAAAATGGGACAGATTCAGAACAAGATCAGGATTTTGGATGTAGAAATGGCACACATACTCGAGCAGAGAGACAAATCATATGAAAGGATTAAGATGCTGAGGATGCAGCGAGACAAAGGGGTAAGATTTTTTTTGCCTCTCTGTTAGCATTGCTTATGGATGATGATGATGATCACAATGTAACATTGGGTTATGTTTGTGTTTGCTGTTTGCTAGAATGCTGCGTTTTTCCAGAGCCTTGTTGTTTTGAGGAAAGCTAAAGAACTGGCTGCTTCTGGAAATGTTAGAGATCTTGAAGTGTACGCTAGCTCTGAGGTTTGTTTGTACTTTCAGTCTAATAGCAGGAGTGATAGGTTCCGTGTATATGAGGTTTGAGAATCTAATCTTGGTTCTGTCTTTTGAATAGGTTGATAAATTCATGACTCGTTGGAACAGTGACAAGGCTTATAGAGATGATTACGTAAAAAGAATCTCGTTTTCACTCTGTGAAAGACAGATGAGCCGAGATGGGAGGATTAAAGATCCTGAAGGTGAAGCTCAAGTCGTTCGGGAAAAGCAACCGCTGGTGAAGACTAGGAAGGAAGGTATGGCGGCAATTCGGAAGCCTAATAGAGAAGAAGATTCCAGCTCCAACTCGTCTCAAGATGGAAACGTAATCACTGATAAACAAAAGAAAGAAGCGAGGAAAGTTGCGATGGATTTCAACAGGTCAAGTGCTGAGGAGAGTGATGTTATAGATTTGGAATTCCCGGTGTATGAGAATCCGAAAAAAGAAGAAGAAGAGGTCGATGAAGAAACTTTGAAGGAGAGGAAACGAGAAGAGCAGCTAGAGAAGGCTCGGTTAGCCATGGAAAGGAAGAGGAAGCTACAAGAGAAAGCTGCTGCTAAAGCTGCGATAAGAGCTCAGAAGGAAGCTGAAAAGAAACTCAAGGCAAGTTACATACTATCCTGTTTCGATTTTTATCTCTCTCTTTGTGTCATTAACACTTCTTGTTCATTGGTCTGTTTCAAGGAGTGTGAGAAGAAGGCGAAGAAGAAAGCCGCAGGAATCTCTTCTCCTGCAGAAGTAGAGCAATCACGAGAAGAAGTTAATGAGCTGGAAAAGGCTAGGACTTTAACAGTCTCAGGGAAAGAGAAACAGAGATTAATGTTTCCAAAGCAGAGAAGTTTCAGGTACAAACACCGTGGAAGAGGAACCGAAGCTCTCCCTAAAGCCATCCTTAACCGTAGAAAGGCTCACAGATATTGGGTTTGGGGACTCTCGTCTGCTGCACTTGCTCTCGCGCTCGTCCTCGTGTTTTTACTTTTGCGGTGAATTGAGGAAGGAAAGAGACGGTAGAAAGGTTTTGACTTTACCTAATTGGAGAAAGGGAGAGATATAGTGTCAGTGAAGGAGAAGCCTGATTCTGGACTTCCAAAGATAGCTTATAGTTCATTTTAGTTTCATAACCGTAGATGTTAGTGAATTGTTTTCTATCTGTTTAGAGAGCTGTCTGAAAAAAGAAGAAACATCCTAATTGTTAGTAAGAGCTTCTGGAAGTCCATGGAGACCTCAAGTTGTCTTTTAAGTGAACGGTTGTGGATTGAATCAACTTTATAGTTACAGTCAAGTCTCTTGACTGATTACATCTCCTGAGAAATTGTAAACAAGATAAGCAAAACTCAACTTCTGTCTCGTTACAAAAGCCAGAAAAGCTAAATCAATTCTTCCAATCAAAATGTTCCAAAATTCTAAAGATAAATGAATCAAATTTGAAACAGGAGATATCAACATCCATGTGGTGTGAAGGGACCTTTTATTAACAACCTAACGTCCTTTGAATCTAACTCTTCTTCGACTACACAGCTAAAGAATTCATTATGAACTTCCTTGAGAAATTTCAGAAGATTTGCTAATGCTCCTCTGCTTTTACTTTCGTCTTCCTTCCTCTCTGCGTACGATGGTGTCGGCTCGTTGTATATGCCGTTGTGTTTGAAGTAGTAGTACTTAGTGATCTGCAGCAAGTTTCTCTTGTGATAAGGCCAAACATCAAGACTATCATCGACAATCACGATTGCACGCTCATCAGCTAAGACAAGATCAAGTATCTTCGTGTCAGGACTATCTCTTCTCGTTATCACTCGATCCCCAAAATAGGTTTTGTTTGGATCGATCTTCCTCACAACACCTTGAGCGTAACCCAAATCGCCTTTGGTGTAAACATGCATGTTGAATAGCTTGTTGGCTTCTTTAAGGAAGCCTTTTACAAATGGTCGAACCTTCACCAATCTGTTATGGGGTCTCTCACCTTCGATAAGATACTTCTCTGCTTCGGAAAGATCGGAAGACCTAACGGAGTGGATTAGCGTCTGGTCCAAGTCAAGGACCAAATGAAGCTTTTTGTGTACGTAAAGTGAGGTTAGGGTTGTGAGACGCTTTGTAAAGGATACAGTTTCGTGGCTCAGACGTAAACCCGAGAAAAGATAATCGAATCGTTGGCCTTCGACAAGGGGCTCGGCTTCCTTTTACAGGCGAGGCAGATTCCGTGACGAACGTACCAATGACGACAATAACAATCAGAAGGTGACGATAACTCGTTTAATATTTTTAGTGTAAACGATAACTCGTTCATCATCTCTAGATTGATCTTCCGAGTTTTCTGTTTTTCTTTCACAAAAAGTCTTTTTAAATGGATTTCAAACAAAAGAAAAAGGAAAAGGAAAGAAAGAAGAATTTGAACTACGGACAATAACATAGATCGTTTTTTTTGTAATAGATCAAAATGTGTGTTCTTCTTTTTTTTCAGTCGAAGCCAAAGCCAGAGAAAGGGAAAATATCTGAATCTATTGAAATGAATATATTCAAAAGAGAAAATAATCCCAATTACTTTGTATCAAAATAAAGGTAACAAAATCAATAAAGAAATATTTGTAGAATATTGCAACTTCTACTTGTTGCAGTTGGAAATCAATATCAGGGAAAAAAATCTGATTCTATTGAAATGAATAAATTCAAAAGAGGAAACCGCAATTACTTTGTATCAAAATAAAAGGAAACAAAAAAATCGATAAAAAAAATATTTATAGAATATTGCAACGTTTCTATTGTTACATTTAGATTAATTGAATTCATTTTTTACATTTTTGTAACTTAAATTATAAAATTTTAGAAGAATATTTAATATCAATAATTATATTAAACTTAAATAATTACAATTTAGAAAAAAATGTTTAGTTCTACCAAATTTTATTCGTCTAAACATACATACAAGTACGACCATCTGAACTCTGAGTTTTTGTTATTCGTAATGGTGGTCTTCCTCTCATTTTAAACACAAGAGTCAAGTTTTATATAGTGAACGTGGTTAATCTTTAGTTGGACACTTTAAAATTATATTAGACTAGTGGATCGGGCTAATAGGCCCTGCCAAAAAAACAAGTGTAACATGTGTTTACATTGGACCTTCACTTATCTATTTAATTAGCTAGATGGGTTGGGTCTTTTTCTTCTTCTTTTTTGACCAAAAAATAGTTTGGGTCTTTGATTCAAAATTAGCTGGTGGTCTTCAATATATATATTTTTTTTTCAAATTAAAGAAATGAACCGACGAAATAGCGAATAAGCATGCAGATAAAACTTGTATATATACGAAATATCTACTTTTGAGTTTCATTTATAAATAATACAGCACTCTTAAAATTACCTCATAACCTTCTAATTATTTTCATATTCTAAAAGGTCAAGCGTACCCACAATATCCATACTCGCATTTAACCCCAGATTTACATTTTTTGTTGCATTTGCCACAATGGTCAGGATTAAACCCAACGTAGGTGCATACGCCTCCACAACATCGTTGCCCGAATCTGCATTTGTGACTGCACCGTCCACAATTATTCATGTCTCCTAAGATATTCCGACAATGCTTCTTGCAACAATACAACAAACTCGTCCCATTGTCCGCTTTTACGCCATTGCAAATGTTGTGATGACTCGCGACATGACATCTCATCCCTTTTCTGATCTTTTTGTAGTGGGAAACTAGTAGTCGGGTTTTGGATGATATTGTTTGATTCGAGAGTATTGTGGGGTTCTCGTCAAGAATGCAGAACTCTGGGTCTTCTTCATTCGTAACTTCTTCGGCTAAAACGGAATGAGGAATAGAGGTTGAGGTTATGAGGAAATAGAGGATTAAAGAGAAGAGTGGCATGAGTTTAATGAACGTATAAGAAAGGATCTTAATGATCATTCTGTTAATTAATTAGCCAAAGAAAGTTTGGCTTTGTACACAAATGAAGCAAAAGGAAGAGTGTAATTTAAGGAAAGATGTCAGATGGGTATTTATAGTGCCACAAGGGAATTTATAATATCTAAATTTGAAATATAGCTTCTTCTTTTTCTTCAGACTGATTTGAAATTCAGTTATTAGACTGTTCTATAATTTTTAAATTCCTTAATATTAGGCGAAAACAAGTGATTGCTGTCTAATTGTAACGGAAGGGAAAAAAAGAGGATCAAATGCAATACCTTAACTTACAAGTATCTTTTTGCTACTATCATTACCATTACAATTTGTTCTTTTAGATGGCGTACAGAACAAAATGTTACTTTAATTTTGTTTTTGGTTAACAATTAATATTATTTTCATCAAATGTTCTTTTGACAGAGGACGTTTTATTAAAGCTTGAAGTAGATACAAAAACTGTTGAAACTCAAGGTTGATCTAGTGTGTTAATTAGTTTTGAGATTCAGACTTTAATTTTGTATGTTACAACTTTTCGTAATAGCGTCTTATCATATGTTACTTTTGTTTTTTGCTTGTGCAGATGGATTACAAAAGTCATTATATGATAATAGTTTGTCTTGACAGCTTTATATTTTAACATACACTGAAATTTTGAGGAAATTTCTAATGTTTCTCGAATAATCTCTCTGAGTCTTTGTAGAAAGAAATAACAAACATACAATTTTGGCAATACACATGTCAAGTTTATTAGTTAATTAATGTCTTTAGTCGGTAAAATATCTCTAGTCTTGTGATTGAAGCATTAGTCACAATATAGTCCACAGCTTTTTTGTCGAAAAAAATATTTGATTGTGGGGAAATTTGGTCACGAAATCAACTCCACCCTCTTACTAGAACCAAGACACATCACATTTTGTTCCCAAGTTACTTAATTTTGTTTAAATATAATATTTCTTTTGTCACTTAGACAACACTATAGGACATTTTACTGTTATGCTGAGAACTTGAGAAGTCATGCAGTTCATGCATGAGTTGTCTCACACCGAAATCTATGCAAACCTCGCACGTGTGGTGACGATAGATGTGCCACGAAACTCGGTTAGAGTCACATGCCCGTCACGCTTGCTTGCATAATGCGACCAAGACACTCTAATGTTTTACCTCCACGTGTCCCTTCACTTCTCACTTCTGATCTTTGTGACAGTCATATCGCCACCGCACAAACTCATTACTTTACTTGAAGCTTCACGTTGACCGGTGACCTCCGAAGAGCCGGTGGGAGTTCCATTGAGCACGTACGATCAATAACAATTCTTAAAAATTTATGAATTTTCCGTTACTATTAAGAAAAATGTAGTTTATGCTCTGTTAAATTGATCCAAAACTATTATGCACATGCAGTCTATAGCCTATATAATCTATATGCTATTGCCTCAGCTTTCATGTTCTCTCAGGACTCAGATGTCTGACATATTTTATTTATTTTCTCGCTAAGTTAAATTACAAATACTAATTATTAAGCAATTCGAAACTTGAGATACTCATATTCGTCTTATATCCACTAGCGGGCCCCGAAAATATCGTAATGGGCCAGATTGGCCCAAAATTAAAACGATTTGCATTTTCAATGAGACCAAGCTTTTATACACACAATTAATAAGCTCGTGTGTCTTTTATACCTGAGTAGATGCAAGGCGTTGTTCTGCTTAATTGATTTTCGTCTGCTGATGTTTGGAGTTGAACTTTAGTTGAGGAACCTATGCTCCTCTTGGCCATGGGGAAAATTGGACTGTGAGTTTTGAGTTTTTAACATGTTCTCGTTTGTCTTCTCTGTTTCGTTATAAATAAGTCTTTTCGTGTGGAAAAACTAACTATATATTTATATCGATTATTTTGGTGTTTACTGTTACAGTCGATTAGAATTGGTGGTGGACACTTGTGCTTGGATCTTTTTCATGCAGTGAACGATGATGAATAATTAAACATCGTCAAACATCTATATATCAGAAAAGAAGTTTAGAATTCTGACCCAAAAAAGAAGAATAAGAAGATCAGAATCATTTATATAGATAGTCAAACTCGTCTGTTATTCTTTTGAAATTTAGGTAAAATGGGAACATATATTGTCTGAATGAAACGTGATGATGATTTATTTAACCTAGTCTTAAAACATGTTTAATTTAGCAGAATCTAACTACTTAATGATTATGACAAGAAAGCATATCTTAGCCACTAATATAAGCATCGTTAGCTCACCATTAAAAGTTTGAATTTTTCTTTTTCAGTTAATGGTGGATAAATTAATGGTTAATCAATATAGTTAAACATACAAATTCAATTTGAAGTAGTATGATGAATATATTCCCAAGCACATTAGCAACCAAAATAAGTAAAAGGAAAGAAAGTGGGAAACCAACTATGGGTTAGGCCATTTAAAAAGATAATTAAAAAAAAAAAACCCATGGGTTAGGCAGTAAAGATCCATCCTCTTCTTTAATATTCAGTTATTTACATGAGTTTGTTCTTGATCACATTCATAGATAATACTAATTATTAGTCTCTGTCTCACCATCTTATTATTGCAATTGACTTTCAGACCACAGCTACTATAAAATATGATGTGCCTATATTAACCAAGAATGTATCAATTAATATGCTCCCAATTTTTTCTTTCTCTATAGTCATCATTAATTGCTATTATCGTATTATCTAACCACTAAAGTATTACAAAGATTAAAGTAGATCAATTTAATATATATAGGAGGAGCAATTTTTCATCATCAACAATTCAACATAGTCGTTTTAACTAATTAATTAAGTAAGCAGGTTAAATAAGAGAAAGCTTTGTTGATCAGACCAAATCGATTCTATCTCAACATCTGTACTTCTACCAATTAAAGTTTATCCCATGCACTATTTATCATCAACATATATTATGCTTCTTATGGACAATCATATACTATTACTTATTTATTCTATTTATATTTGGACCGGCCAAACCGAAGTTAATTATAGTTAGTAGAAGTAGACTAATAGGAGTATTTGCTCGTTCAACTAAGATTAAACAAACCAATCACAGGCATACAAGTGTTCCGATGGTCAGACGACTTTTAATATTTATTAGGGTTTGCGGCTCAATACATGCACGCCTATCGCATCTTTCCTTTTTTCTTCGTTTCTAAAAAAAGCCAGTCTAAATTGAAACTTGCACAAAAGATTTTTGTTAAAATTAGAAAATAACTATTGACTAGACTTATTCTAATGGAAATGGATTGAAAACTTTTCTAAATTTGTTTTAATCAAAGTCTACTTTTGTGAACAAGTCGTAGTAAGAGTAGAAAAACAAACCCAAATAATTATACCGTATATATCTGTAATACAGATTCTGTATATATATATATATATATAGGCTTAGATACACGTATTTAGCATTATACGTATTCAAACTTCCAACTAATTTAATATTTATTTATTAGGTGGCTTTTTAGGTTATTAACAGGAATAATAGTTTTAGAATTTAATATTACAATTTTTTATCAGTTAAAAAAAATTAACTATAAATTTTCATTTGTAATTTATTTTTTTCGATTTTGTGTACTAGTTTTTAATACTTTAATATAAATTTAGTCAAAATTAAATTTTAGCTTCTTTTATGTATTTTAAAGTATTACATAAATATTTTCTGTTTTGATTATATTAAATTTAAAATTATTAAAATACATCAATAATAATAATTAAACATTTGTAATTGATTTTTGTAAGAGTTAGGAAAGTTCACACAACAAGTTAAACACTGTTTTTTCAAATAACATAATAGAAATTTTTGAGCCATGCCTTGTCTTGTGATTGTATCATGGTTTTATCTGCCGGAATTTTTATTGGAAAAAGTATGTAATATGGCACATATCTATAGTCCACTAAGAGAAAGAACTGGAAGTTTCTTTCATTTGTAATCACAAATGAAAATTTGATACGTCGATGTCATACCCACACGCATATGTACTAACTACAAACACAATATAGGTGTATGTGTGGGACTTTGATTGGTATGTGGAAACGTTTCCTTAATACGATAATCCTATATATTTATATATGTATAGGTGGATCATGTATGCATGCACATAAAGATATAACTTCGATTATTACATCAGAGGAGCATTATGAATGAATTTATTTGACAAAAAGATAAAGCATATATGTTGTCAACTTTTTTCTTCTTCTTAAAACTCTTAGTATATATCAAATATAATTTGTTGTACGATAAAGTTTTGGATTTCTATTCAAAAGTTATGCGAGCATTCTCTGAAATGTGTGTAAAATTATAGATTTCAATATTAGATAGAGTCTAATAAAGACAAAGTTCCCTTCTTTCATAAAATTTGCAATTTTATTTCCTTTATGCACTATGGCAGACAAATTCAAAGTGAGAATTAAAAAATTGCCTAATAAAAACATCTTTTGATTCCCTGGGCACAAATCCTCATGTCAACTTTTATTTTTCTGTATTTTTATATTTCATTAGTTTTTTGTATTTTCATAAAGAAAGATTCCAGATTAAATAAAAACAACCAATCCAACTTCTTTTATAATCCCAAAACCTTAAGAGGAGACCTCCATTTAATTTCATCTTCTTCTTCTTCTTCTTCTCTTTCACTCAAACTCACACACATAATATTTCCATATAGGCTTTAGTGGAGTTCTAAAGAAACCACGAAAAGGAGAAACATCCATGGAGATTGCAACGAAAGCAGGAGACTCTAGGAACCCATCTTCCACTTCTTCTTCATCAGCTTCGTCTTCCATTATCAATGGGCCCTTGCATCACCACATCATAACCAGATCTGATCATTACCCGACAACTTTCGTTCAAGCAGACACTTCTTCTTTCAAACAAGTCGTCCAGATGCTCACCGGAAGCTCTTCCCCGAGATCCCCAGACTCGCCACGTCCTCCGGCGACTCCTTCCGGCAAGAGTAACTTCGTTATCCCACCGATCAAAACGGCACAGCCGAAGAAACACTCGGGGAACAAACTTTACGAGAGGAGATCGCACGGCGGGTTTAACAACAATAGCCTCAAGAACAGCCTCATGATTAACACACTCATGATCGGAGGCGGTAACGGTGCCGGAAGCCCAAGATTCTCGCCGAGGAATCAGGAGCTTCTCTCGCCTAGCTGTCTTGATTTTCCCAAGCTCGCACTTAACAGCCCCGTGACGCCGTTAAAGCAGGGCGGCGACGGAAACGACGGCGACCCTTTCGACAGGATGTCGCCATTGTCGGAGGAAGAGAGAGCGATCTCCGAAAAAGGTTATTACTTGCATCGGTCGCCCATTTCAACTCCCAGAGAATCGGAGCCGCAGCTTCTGCCGCTCTTTCCGGTGACTTCTCCGAGAGTATCGGCATCGCCGGAGGATTAACCTTCTTGAGGAGAGACAAGACAGAATGTTTATAAATTTTACTGCCACTGTAATTTTCGTTTCTCTCTTTTTTTTTTTTTTTTTAAACTCTGCTCTGCTTTTTATTCCTCCCTTCGTTTTACTATTTACCCAAAATGTGTCAATTAAAAATTTAAAATAAATAAAATGAAGAATATGAGAAGTCAAAGATAAGAAGATGCTCGATATATAAAACATACGCACGATTTACAATTAGATACAAAAAAAAAACAAACAAAAATTATAACTACAATTTCAAGAGCAACGTATTATTAAAACTTTTGAAGGGAGTTACCGTTGAAGTTTTGATTAAGATAGTAATAAACCAATAATAATAATGTGCAAGGATTTTGTCTTTTGCTATTTTTTCCTTTGTCAACAGAGATTTGTCTTTAGCTATTTGACTGGTTATTCTTTGCATCATCAACTTTTATATAAGTTATCATGCGATGATTTTCATCATTATCTCCTAATTTTCTTCGTCATCGATGATAAGTCGATTACTTGGTTGGCGAAATCCTCTGACGCTTTGTTGCTAAATTTCGTTATTTTGGAAAATAATTCGTATCTTACAAAGGAACAAATGGAACAAAGAAAGAAACTAGACACAACCCACAAGAGCATTTACTACTGTTATTGTCTTAGGACCAAACGTATCTTCATCTTTTTTTTTATTGATTTTTGGTTGTTTGGTTTATCAGAGGCGAGGAGTATTAGGCTTCTTACGGTAGTCATAAACTCCGATTCCTCGTTTTCTTCCAAATCTTCCAGCATCAACGTACTGAACAAGAAGAGGACAAGGTGCGTATTTAGAGTCCCCAAGTCCCTCATGCAGCACTTTCATTATCGACAAGCACACGTCTAGACCGATTAAGTCCGCTAACTCCAGAGGCCCCATCGGCTGGTTCGTGCCGTATTTCATTCCGCTGTCAATGTCTTCCTTAGTAGCCACCCCTGTGTAAAGTGTGTGGAACGCTTCATTGATCATCGGCATGAGGATCCGGTTCACGATGAACCCCGCGTAGTCTTGTGAGCACACTGTCGTCTTCCCTAACCTGCAGTTTAGCTAGTTAGCGGCGATAGATAATAATGCATATACATGTAAACTTTGTTTCTAAGGAAAAATCAAACCTTTCAGCTAGGGCTTTTGTAGCAACAAACGTCTCTTCTGAGGTATCCGCGCCGCGAATGATCTCAACCAGTTTCATTATTGGAGGAGGGTTCATAAAGTGCATCCCGATGACCTATAAACAAAGAACAAAAACAGTTTAAGACGATTTGAAAATGCTCGGACCTGATACTCATGAACAAGATAGACGATCAAATATCAGCAGAGGATGTAAAAGAGTCCTGAACCTGGCTAGGTCTTTGTGTTGCGGATGCAAGACGAGTAATGGAGATGGAACTCGTGTTCGAAGCTAAAATCGCAGAACTCTTGGCTATACCATCTAAATCCTTGAACAGTTTCTTCTTAATGTCTTCTGATTCCAAAATGGCTTCGACGATGATATCGGCATAACGCAAGTCTTGAAGATTGGATGTTATACGTAGACGACGCATAGCATCATCACCTACTTCCTGCAATGTACAAATCACTCCGGTGTTAATGGATTAGCACAAACTCCGACCATTTTAACTTTCCTGTCTGAACAAGATCATAAAAACAACTCTTTTTTGTTTTTTTGTGTGGTTTTCTAGCGAAACTGACGAAAACTCCAGAGTCTCCACAGGATCGTGAAGTAGCCTAAGAAGCTATATGCGTGATCTAAATCAATAAATAGAAGACTAAATTTAAAATATCTCAGTTAAAATTTGCACAAACAATGATGCAGAACAAAGCTCCCTTTGTATGTATTTCAAAATCTCGATTTTGAGCAGGAAAGCAAATGACTTTGAAGGAATCTCATTGAATCTTGCCTTGGAGATTAGACCTTTGGAGACGAAACGATTGACGGAGGAGGAGATAGCTGCGGTGGCTCGAGAGAGCGCATCTCGATCAGCGTCCATGAGCCAAACGTCGAGTCCGTTCGTTGCGGCGAGCTGCGCGATCCCTGAACCCATCTGACCAGCACCCACTACTCCGACACACTTTATCTCCGCCATTTTCTTCTCCGGCGATCGTGTCTCTCTCTCTCTCTCTGCAAATTCCAGATGAAAGAGATAAACTTTGCCAGCTTTGCTTTTGTAAGATGGGCTTTGATCTCTAATGAGGCCACATTTAGAACGGCCCAATAACATGGAAAGCTTTTCGTCTTTTGTCTTTGTTAGTGAGTGCCGTTAATGAGCACGTGTCGAGACACGACACATCAACTAGTAAACGTGTCGTACAATGCTCACGTGTCGTTGGCCCAGTCCTCCACCGTTCCTCTGACTTCCGAAAGGTTTGGATCTTCGCTAAGTACTTCATAAGCAGTTGAGATAATGTGGGAAAGCAACAGATTAAGTAAAATTAAGTAAACAAAATTTAACACTAAAAAAAAAATTAACAATGTCGATTAGGTTTTCGGTGAAGAGACTCGCGACGGTGACCGTATCAAAAACTCATGGCGGAGATGTCTCCGGTTATGTCCTCCGTCAAGCTACCACCCGATTCGACCGCCTCTTTACCGCATTTAGGCAAACGGAGGTATGTCCACAGTTGTTATATCATATTAATTGAGTTTAGCATTTTAGATTAGTATTTGATAGTTCTACGTCATTCAAAAAATTGTTATCTAAAAACGTACTCCCTCTATTGCATAATAATGTATTATGGCTAATCGACTAGAGATATATCATTTTCTTTCTTTCACGTTATATGTTTAATTGGTATCAAGGCTAATCAATTAGTAATTATTTTTAGAGAATGCAACACCGTCACTACGGGCAAGGTTCAAACACTGCAAACGACGATAGGTCCACAGCTAGTTACGTGTCAGACAAGGCAAAGGAAGGGGTGAAGAAAGCGACGGATGCAGCCGTGAACGCCGGAGATAACATGAAGGATGCAATGGACGGTGCCTGGAAAGCGGCGAAGGAAACGGGTCAGAACATCAGCGAAGCGGTTGCGGGCGATGATGAAGACGGCGACAGGATTCAAGAGGATAAGGTCGCGGTGGAGCTGAAAGATGTGAGTCAGCCTGTCGACACGACGGAGTATAGAGGTATGGAGGAGCTGCAACAGCAAACCGGCGGTGAAAATAAGTCACCATGAGATACTGTGTTAGGGTGTCTATTGTCTTTTTGTTTTCACTGTTGTTTGTTTCAATGAGTGTTTCTATTGTCTTTTTGTTTTTTTTTCCAGCGAGACCTCACTCTTGGAAGGTTTATGAATGGACCGTTGCTAGACTTTATTACAATTTGTTTTTATTAGTTACAGTGGGATGATAACAGCGAGTTCAAACTACGAAAAATAACATTTGCTTTGAAGTTTGAACAAGTCTTTTTGTTTGTTATATCTTCAAAACTTGCATATAAACAAACATAAAAACATAATCTCTGTATTTTTTATTCATGATAATAAGGGCATGAGGTGGATGCATGCAAGCAATGATACGATAAGTAAGTGTGTTATGTAAATTGACAAATGTTCAAACTCTGAAGTGTTTGATCGTTTGTGGAGGTGGGTCTCTGAAAACAGCTGGATCGCATAAATGGAGAGACAAAATTCCCATAAATGTAAAGACAAATTCTCTAGGTTCAAAATCGCTATAACCAAATACATGAATAGATCGGTAACAAATTGTGTACTATTTACATACTGTTGTGAATCGTTTCTACGTACACAATATGAGATATCATTATCTCCGTTTGCTTTTTACTTATTATATGAGACAGATTGTACGTTTTGTTATACAATTACAATGCCATTTTTTTTTAATTTTACTAAATATTGTCTAGTTTTTTCAACTTGAGTATTAGTATGTTAAGCCCTTGATGCTATCATATCTAGTTTTTGGCATCTAAGACAAATAAAAAGAACTAATTCTCTTTGCTATGTAGGAGACAACTGGAACCGAAAACGAAAAGAGGCATCTCTTTGATATCTGGTGTTTAGTAGTGGCTTAAGAGTTAAGAGGATAGCTACTTGTGTTTTGTTTCCTTACGTTAAAGTGACAAAAATGCGAAACTAGAGAAATTCGCCATGACTGAGAAGGAAATATGACTTCTGCCTATATAATATTCTCCACTTCCTGGATTAATATAATAGCATCTCCTTTTGTCCTAAGGTTCGATCTTAGGAAATATCTTTTTTTTTGTATGGCCAAAACTTGAATTTGGCGCCGAGCAGATGGAGACGAGCATTAACTTATCATATTCGACCCTTTTTTCACTTTGTTCTTCACAAGATTTAAAAAGAATCACTTCTCGCTCACATAATAGCTTACAAAACGAAAGCCAAAATCATATTAGTTCACCTATGAGCATATTCTTTTAGTGTGCTAAAAACAATTTTGTTTTATAAGCAGGGCCAAAAAATGAAGATGAAGGGGAGAATCAAAGAGAGATGTTAAGAAAGAAAAGGGACAAACATTTATTTTGTTATGTAAAAACAAGTGCAGCTTTGCAAACCCCAAAAGCTTTAAGTCATAGATGATAGATTCAAGACATGAGTACAGTTTGGCATGTGAAACCTTTTATGTCCTGTCTCTTTCACTACCCACTACTTCTAACTATTTCTCTTTCGTACACTACTGTAATGTATAATTAAAAAAAAAATTACAATAAAAAGAGATGCAGAGAAAGCTTCAACTGTTAATTTTTATTCCCACAAAGAAACAGACAAAGAAGTCATATAGTTGGAAAAGAAAAAGAGTAGAAGAGTAAATAGAAGTGGTGATGGCTGATTGAATCTTACAGAGGAGGAAACGCCCATGCTTTGTTTCATGTTCTGATTCTTTAGCTGGTCCAAACTCAAAGACTCTTTACTTGTTTCAGTGACCAGTAAGACTTGTGATCAATGGAATCTGCAGAGGTCTCTCTTCTTCTCCTATCAAAGTAGAAAAGAAAAGGTTAAAAAAAAAAGTAAAGGATTTTGTCGCTTTATGGTCATTATTTTGTGAAGCTAAACTGTAACCTTAAACATCACAGTTCTCTATCAAGAATTGCCCCAAGTGTCGTTTGCATTGACCTCCTATCTAAAGTGACATCAATTATTTACTTTCCATCTTTTAATCTGTGATTTTGCACTTCCAAAAAATAGAATCTTTATAGGTAACGATGATAAATGCCTAACACCCGAAAGAAAGAAAGAAAGAAAAAGTGTACAAGCATCAACTATATGCGTTCATATGCCATGGTCCAAAACAGATCAATATTCATGCTGCCAACATCAAATACCACAGACAAGGCAAGTTAAAACCAAATACAAACCAGCATGTAATTAAAAAAAAGACCGACAGAAGTTTTAACTGAACATAACCATTTTTCCTCTAATCCTAAGCTAACCTTAAATGCCTTGTCTAGATGGGTCCAAACAGTATATGACCACTAGGGTTGCAAGCAGAGGGAATCCAATAGTCTACATCCACAAAGTTTGTCACCATTGATCAGGATCATTGTCTGCTTCTAGAGATAAAAAATAAAAATTACATGAGAGGACCATGTGTAAATTATGATTTCCAGCTCTGCTTCTATGTACTATATGTTCTACAGTTGCACTGGTCAATAAGGATCCTCCTTTAATTACATAGAAGGACATCAATGTTATCTTAGAAACAAAAGGGTCCCCAATTTGAATAACGATTCCGGATTAAAAGTCAAATAAATAAAGCGGAAGTACACTATATAGCTTGTACCAATTATTCATTAAATCAGAACAAGCCAAAACCACACAAGGCCTACGAAATAGTAATAACAAGTTTTCATCTTTCGAATTCCAATCAAAAGCCCTTAACTCTCTATTCCTCATTTTTTTTTTTTTTGGGGAGAAGCAAGCACATCACGTAATCAAGTACTTATTCCACCAGTGAAGCATATAAGGACACAGTGGTCCATCTCCCGACTTTTCTTCCCCTTTTTAAACACTTCAAACACACATTCATTCCAAACCCCAAGCCCATCCATCAACATTACTTAGTCTTAACAATAGTTCCACCACCATCTTCTCAAGACTACAACTTAAAAGCTTTACCAGAAATGGAGGGCCAGAGATCACAACGCTGGGGTTACTTGAAAGACAAGGCTACAGTCTCCAACCTTGCTGAAGAAGAAATGGAGGATGGCATAGATGGAGAAGAGGAGGATGGGGGAGATGAAGACAAAAGGACGAGAGTGATGGAGAGAGCTAGAGGTCCTAACACAGACCGTGTTCCCTTGCGGCTGTGCCAAGTCGATAGGTGCAGTGCTAATTTAACTGAGGCCAAGCAGTATTACCGCAGACACAAAGTCTGCGAAGTTCATGCAAAGGCATCTGCTGCAACTGTTGCAGGCGCCAAGCAACGTTTTTGTCAACAATGCAGCAGGTACCATTCTTCCATTCATTATTACTTTTCCATCAAGAAGAAGTTTGTTTTCCAATTTGATAGTTTTGTGGGTGGGTTTGAGCAGGTTTCATGAGCTACCAGAGTTTGATGAAACTAAAAGAAGTTGCCGGAGGCGCTTAGCTGGACACAATGAGAGGAGGAGGAAGATTTCTGGTGACAGTTTCGGAGAAGGGTCTGTCCGGAGAGGGTTTAGCGGTCAACTGATCCAGACTCAAGAAAGAAACAGGGTAGACATGAAACTTCCTATGACCAATTCATCGTTCAAGCGACCACAGATCAGATAAACAATATAAACACACCCGCCGCTCTCTCTCTTCTGTCATCTCCTTATGTTCTATATCTACATTCTCTTGTTATCCAAATAATGGCATCTAACCATGTCAAGAAAAGTGAATCGTGGTATTGAATCTTACACCAAGATATAACTACAAAACACTAGTACCCTTTATGCTATCATGTGAACAAAGACCTTGTCATACTCTTGTATCGTCTAATTATGTTTAGTGATCTTGTATGTTTCAAGAAATGATTACGATGTGTTTTTTACTATTGATTCTCGACTTGATCCTTGTTATGTGTAATAATGCTAATTGAAAAGGCTTACAATACAGATTCAAGGGGTAAGAATCGGCCTAAAGTAGGAGAAGACTAACCGTAAACCGAGCTCACTGAAATTTCACGACGACCACTGAGATATCATCTGAGCTTTTTCTTGCAACAGCCTCCTCTGCGAGATGCTTTGCTGCAGACTTTGCATCCTTGATCCCCTTAATCGAGTCAACTGCTTCTTGGTTCGACATGACCTACATGATTTTGAATAATCAGAGACCATATATACGAGTGTGAGTTGTTGAGAGTAGATTATGATAAAACTAAAACCTTCCAAAGTCCATCACTTGCTAGGATAAGAAAGTCTGCATCGTCGTCAATTATCTCCACCGTAACAAATGGTTCTGAACTCAAATGCATCTTCAAACTCTTATCACCAAAGGCCCTTGCCACAGCCAGTTGGCCATCAACTCGAGGAACGTCCCCTGAATTAGTTCAATACAAGCAAAGTTCAAACATATGCATCAACAAGAAGATCAGAGTATGTAAAGGACTTAGATACCAGGGAAGTTTGAAACGAATCCGCCTCTGTTCTCGATTTCATCTTTCTCCATGTTAGGCTCGTGATCAACTGAGAGTGGCTTAGCAACACCGTCTTTGCAAATAACAGCTCGAGAGTCTCCAACATTAGCAACCACCAACTTTTGGCAATTAATCAATATCGCAGTCACAGCAGTCGAACCGCCTTTCCCCAAATCAGATGCCTTGTCCAGAATCGTCGTGTCCGTTATATAATAGGCTTTCTTTATGGCTTTCTCTGGTTCTTGCCAGAAATTCGGCTACCTCGTTAAAAAAGGACAAGACCATAAGTACAAAGTTTCTCAAGTTGAGAAAGACAGTTTAGAGAAAATCTCATTACCTCTTTCAAGATGTTCTCAAACAAATGGGAGCACAAGTAGTCGGGGATCTCGTGGCTAAGATGGCCATCGAAGATAGCAAAAAGGCCAAGCTCATTGTCATCAACTTCTTTGAATTTGGCAACCACGTAATCCTCCATCTCGTGAAAAGCTTTCCCTTTCACCAAGTGGAAACCATGTGTGATCTGCTTCGACATCTTGCTCTTACCTTTCCCTGATTCTGCAGAAGCAGACGCACCGAGTCCAACTTTCTCCTACAGATAATAGCAGAACAGAGGCAAAATATCTTTTTAGAAAAGACAGAAACCGACAGATTCTTTTTTCCTGTTATCACTAGACTTGATCACTGAGAGTGTCGTCGTATCGGGATCAAGAACCTAAATCGACATCAAATAGCCACGATCCACCATAATCAATTTTTAAGGCTTATCAGATTCCGACAGCGGATAGTGTTCTTACATAGTTACATGAAACCTCCCCTACGTAACGTTCTATTCAAATTTAGTGGCTATATTATCGAAATCTCGAAGTAACATGGGAAATAAGAAGGAATCAACGATACCTTAACGGATTCCTTCATCTTTTGTAGGATCTCCTTACCGGTCATGGCTCGTAGATGAGAAACACGATTATGTAAAGAACAGGCGATAAATG
This sequence comes from Iljinskaea planisiliqua, assembly GCA_900108845.1. Classification (NCBI taxonomy): domain Eukaryota; kingdom Viridiplantae; phylum Streptophyta; class Magnoliopsida; order Brassicales; family Brassicaceae; genus Iljinskaea; species Iljinskaea planisiliqua. The sequence continues at coordinate 4,954,305 of FNXX01000010.1, read as the reverse complement.
CATACGAAATTATCTTCTTTCGCGAGCGTCAGAGAGAGAGAGAGAGAGAGAAAGAGAGAGAGAGAGGGAGAGTAGTGGGGAAGATGACACGATAGCCATTGTTGCGTGTCAGCTTTCTCTGCCGCTTTGTTTGCGGCTATGACTGACGTCTTCCCGCCACCTATGACTTTTCTCTATTTTTTATACATTAATCTGTAATTATAATAAACGGCCGACAAAATGTTGCTAAATGGGCCGGATAAAGCCCAAACATATAACGGGCTTACTTCCAAAATCATATTCATCAGTAAAATATAGCTTGAAGGAAATGTTATTTAAATCTTTTATTTTATTTTATTAAAGTGATGTAGTTTTTTAGATTAAGAGAAACTATATTTCTATTGTTGGCCGACTTGCTCATCCGCTCGTAGGATGGGTTAAACATAAAATATGATTAGCACTGAGATTAATGATGATAGGTGTTCTTTAATAAGGGCATGGGTCCTGATCCCACGGTGTGTCTTAAAGAGTAAAGAGACAATATATAATTGGCTAATGGGAGACAAAAGCCACAGAGCGAGCTCTTTGTCGTTTCATTTCGTGGATATGTGTTTTATTATATCTTGTGTCCTTTAAATCCTATCAGATAATATTAATCTCTGCAATTGAAAATGTTTATCTTGTTATGTTACCAACAGAGAATCTTTTCTTATTTCTGTTAATAGTCTGACGATGATGAATTTTCATTTCATAATTTTGCATAAAGCCACTATAATTGCTTTTCCTTTGACCCAAAGCGTATCTTTGGGAGACTTTGTGTCCCCTGCGTAAAACATGTGAGTGAGCTTAAACGAATAGCAGAGAAATTTATCAACTGAACATAATTCTTAGACATATAATTAATTTTTATTCAAGGCAATTAGAGAAGTTTAATAAGTAAACGTGATACATAAAAAAAATAAAAATATTGATCGTTACATTTTTGTCGGTAATTATCGTCGTGATGAAAACTTTAAATATAGCATCCAGGTTTTAGTGTATCCGTGATCCAGTCGACAGACTTAGACAAGATCATTACAAACACCATCGCTTGACTTTGCTACTTGTATTCAAACGCTGAGCTGGCAAACTCATATGATTCTCACTACTTCAGTACACATTTCGCCACGTGTCTTCTCCTCTATATAAACAAGTATACGACCACATAAAAATCATATACACCAAAATGGAGAATCACGGTAGAGCCATAAACTCCTGCGAGCAGCCGCCGGAGTTTGAGTTCGGATCGTTGACTCCATCTTCTCCGTCACAAGACTCGTTCACGGAACATTCTCCCGCCGATCACCTCTTCTTCAACGGCCGTCTCTTGCCGCACGTTTTTCCAGCACCGAACAACAATAACAAGTGGCCAATCTCACGTACAACCAGCGAGTACATCTCTCGGAGTAATAGCACGAGCAGCCGGAGTAGTTTTGGTAGTAGTAATAGCAGCTCAGCTTCTTACTCTCCGAGAACGAGCAGTTTCAATGGTAACAACAACAGTACCATAAACCACAGGTCGTTGGGTTCGAAACCTCCGACTAGCAGATGTGGCGAAACCGTGAATACGACGAGGATGAAAGCGGAGGAGATGGTGAGAACGTCTCTATACAGGTCGTATTCATCACAGCGGTGGCAGTATATAACTCCTGCACCGGTGAAAAGGAGTGGAGGGATAAGAGTTGGTGGCCGGAAGAAGAAAGCGGCGAGGATTAGGAAGAAGGTGGAAGAGAGAAGAGGGAGCAGGCTGATGAAGTGGTGGAGAAGAATTTTAATGGCGGCGATTTTTGCTTGTAGAGAGTGTCATGCATTGGAGGGAGCCTGAGAAAGACTTGTGAAATTATAACGTGTTCATGGAAAAGAAAGTATATTGAATGTTCAGAACTAAAATTTGAATTGGGATTGTGGGATTTTGACGATTTTGTATCTAAGTATTTTGGTTTGATGTTATGTAACACTAATTAAACAAAACTATATCTATTTTGTATGTCTTTGTAATTTATAACTTCGAAATACTAGACTACCTAAACAACCTCTTAGATTACAAAAACCAGTATATTTATAATATCATATTTATAAGGATTTCGTGTTTAAACTATAACTACACTTGTTATCATTGCTCATAGAAAAAATTTAGTGTTAACATATTATTCAACCAGAAAATTTTGATGATTCAAAATCCTATTTTATTTTAGAAAATGAAATTGTTTTAAAATATGCACTTTGTAATGCAGGGGAAAAAATCTTTAAAACGTACGGTCAAGAAAAGCTTGGAAGATAGGAAATAAAAAAACTGTTGCAAGAAAAAAGTAAATAAAAGAGTAGATTGATTGAAATGAAAAGAGAGTAAATTAACTATGTTCAACACAGGTCATGAAAAAACCATCAAAACAACAAACAAAAGAAGCAACCTAAGTTCCTTACGAGAGTCATACACGAATATCATCACTCCAAGAAACTCATGTTTCGGTGGTGACTATCAAGGCTCAAGAACTCACTCGGATTCGCTTGACTCTCAGAGTTGCTCTGTTCCTGGCTCTGGTTCTGGTGGCTCTGATGCTCTGGCTTGTCACCTAAACCCTCTGAGTCAAACAGAAGCTTAGCATTGACGTTGTTAGTCAACGCATTGAAGAAAGATAGCCCGGTGGGCCATTTCACGTCGGAGTCTTGTTCTTTGTTTGGATGTGGCATGACAGGGAAAGGCATGTGAGGCTGGTAGGTAGGCAAAGAGGATTGAGCCATCATCGGTCGTTGGCTCGTACCACTCCAGTTGTAGAGAGGAAGCTGAGAGGGTTGCAATGGTTGACTCTGTGGAGGAAGTATAGGGTGGTTCGAGCCCATAAGGGATGTGTTTGAAGACGAAGTGCTTCGGTTTGATGAGAAGAGCTGAGAGAGGTAAAAGCCAGATTGGTAACCGAGTGATTCAAAGGTGTGCCTCATCCGAAGTACAAAGTGCAGATCTTCAGGTATCTGAGTAAAAACCGGCCGGTTTAGAGAACATAACTGATAAATCTCAAGTGAGAACTTTGATTTACTGTGAAATACTTACAATCTTGCAAGAACCGAGTTGTAAAAGGCCATGTCCAGCTTGAATAACAGCTATTGTCTGTATGTGAAATCAGAAACATCATAAAGATGGCTTGAGAAACAAGAAACCAAAAAAGTCAAGAACATTACTATATATGATTAGTGTACTTTATCTTACCTGAATTCCAGATTCGAACTGGTCATTCCACTCTGAAGGAATCTGCATTTTTTTTAGAGATAGATCTCGGTCGGGTTACAAATATGCAGTTCCAAGTCTTAGTTATACATAAATATTTCATTAATCTCCTTAAAAAAACTTACTGCATCGAAAGAGCTTTGCCAGTAACTAGAGGCATTAGATTCAGATTCAGTTTGTTCCTTGAAAACCCATTTATGGCATTTATCAGAAGCAACCTTCCCCATCAACCTGTTAGCCAAAATTATGATGCAAAACCCAGGAAAATAAAAGGGAAGATAAATAGTTTCTAAATTTTCTGGTTAAACTTGCAATGAAATGGGCGTGGACTGAAGGGTTATGTACATTCACACAGCCAAAAATGATGACAAAAAAAAGTAATTATGGACCTACCAAGTACCCACCCTTCGCCATAATTATATAACTGGATTGACATTTTGCTGAAAGATTTACGAACAGGATCTTCTCCTTCCATCTCTCCATAGCAATCTCCTGATCCTCCTCTTCCTCTGCAGTATCCATCTTCCCACATCAACATCCTGCAGCCCCACACATCAATATGTCAATATATATATACTGATAGTATGAATCATGTATTTCATTCGTTCAAAAAAATTATGGTTATTAGACAAAGATCATCGATCCTCGTTATATATAGCTTACAGATGATGTCTTTTTTCTGCAGATCATAACTCCTTTTTTCTTTTAATTAAAGAGATCATAGCTAAAAACTAGGTAAGAAACAAAAAAAACAAACAAACTAAAGATAAAACTATCAAAGGTAGATACAGTCGCAAACATAACTATGTGTATTATGTCTAAATTAAATCTTAATTCATGCACCAACTTCTGGATATTTTTCACTCAAGCCTATCGTAGTAATAGTAATTTTAACTAATTTCTTGTCGAAATATAGGTTTGCGAGCAAAGTTTCCGGCGGCTAAATACGATAAACCACAAGTGGAAAATGTTGGCTTTTTGCAATAATGGTTAAAAAAGACTACAGTATAGTAAGCAAAGTCTTGGCCATTGACTAATGTTAAATAAAATTGAATGAAGTGTAACTTACAAGCTTCCATTGTCGTCGCCGACCTTGCAGCCGTTGCCACCGCCTCGAACTCTTCTGAAAGATTAAAACGACATCGTGAGAGAGAGAGAGAGAAGAGACAAAAGCGAGAAGCAGAGAGAGAGAGAGAGATATATATACGTACGGACGAGGACGGATGGACCAGAAGACAGAGTAAGTCCAGTCGGTGTTGAGACAAACGGTTCTTAGGGCCTCGTGTAGAGCCACCATCCCCAAAGCTTCTTTGCTCCTTTGTTGTTGCTGCTGATGGTTTTGATGATGTTGTTGTTGATGATGGTGATGATGTTCCGAGCCCACCATCTATATAAATATGTCGATGTGTATTGTATGTATGTATGTGTTTATATATATCTCTCCTCTCGCTTTGGCCTTTTTGTTCTTCTTTCTTGCTTTTGCTCAAAGCTTCAGACCATGGGTACTCTTTTATGTTCTAATCTAAACTTTTAATTAAAAATGATCTTTATTTAATTTAGGCTATTTATCTGATTGCCAAACCAACATGATATTGTGTTATTTTAGTTCTGACTACTTTGTTAGTAAAATCTTTACTATCTTGTGGTAATAGGATTCGAATTTCTTGGGGTTTGGTATAGTTAACAATAAATAATATATGATTAAATATCGATCGATAACCAATTGAACGCAAGGTTAAAGTTTTTGTTTGCATGAAAAAGTTTTTATCTCTACGGCCAAGAAAGTCAAAGATACGTGAAATATCTTCGTAGTAAAATCATCATAATTCGCTTTAAAATTATTATAATGGAATCCAATTATCAACCACTGATTAATATAATTATTTAATATTGCTTTTCTGAAAGAGAAATAATCATATGGTTTGGAGTGGATAAACTGTTGTTGTTATGATTAAAGTTGCAATCACTCGACATATTTCCTTACGTATAATATGTTGTTATAGTGATAATGCGTTTCCAGTTTTATCAATAAACGAACTATTCAGCGAGACTAGAGCAGTAGAGCTAGTAATAGTAAATTAGGTTTGGTTTCAAAAACAGAAGAGAAAGGCTTTTACAGTATGTTGTTGTCGTCAAACTTAGGATTTGGTTTTGGACCAAGATTCATTTTACGCCTGTATGACACGCACGCAGATTAAGGGGGAGGGGGGCACGACAAAGAGAATATATAGGAAGAAGAGATTTAGGAGTCACGTGCGCACGTGCCGGTCTGTAAGACTCGAGTGGCTTTTGTCATCAACAATGAGACAGCAGCGTGTGGTTTTGACATGAAGCGCGTGCGAAGTCCACATATAGAAAAAAAAAGACAGAGATGAAGAGGAAACCAAAGTGCGTGAAGGACACACACACAGTGATGACGCGTGAGAAGTGGGAGTGATTGAAACTAAAAAAATAGGAAACTCGTAACAGAGTTGGTCTGGTTTGCATCAGTCTGAACTTCTGACGGGTCTTTGCTCCGCATTGACCGGCTCTGTTCTTTACTCTCAATTTTTTTGTTTTGCAAGGACCCACACTTTTTTCTTTTCTTTGGGGAATATTAAATTTACTGAACTTGTCAAATGATGGATGGATGAATTAAGTAGCGGTGATTTAAATATTATGACGTTGAAAAGCAAGTAAGAGTCATTCAAAACAAAACAAAAAAAACTTGAAACTAATGATGCTTAACGTTTTAAAGAATTATGTTTTGATGAATTATGAAAAGTAAATGATGCAAAGGAACATGTTAGGCCAAGACTATGGTTGGTTTAAAACGGGATGACTCTAAATCATGGCTCTTTACATGGGCGTGATGATTCTTCTTTGGTTTAAAATTGGGGTGACTCTAAATTATCCTCTTTAAATGGGCCGATAAATGGTCTTTATTGGACTTTCTTAATGCTTTTAGTTTGGGCCGGATAGTTATTCTTGGATGGATCATGAGATGGGTCGATTCTGTGCGAATGGTTCCTTAAAAAAAAAAAAAAAAAACAAAGCGAGGAAGCTTCTTCTGCCAACAGTTTCTCTCGATCTCTTGGTGGTCGGGAAAGAGCTTTCTCGGGAATGCTACAGAAAAACGAAAAGGGAAGACGAATGAAAAGAGATCTATAGTATTCGTCCGCCGTCTCTGTGGAAGTATCAGGTAATTTGGATCAATCCTGAACTTTGGAGAATTTAATAAGAGGAAAACATTTTCGTTATCTGATTGATCGGAAGGAGAAAAGATGAGTGACCATGTCTCAGTTTGCTGCTATCCACTTCCCTAGAGTGATGAATATTTGAAACTAGTTTGCAAAATTCTGTCTTTGGTCAGCTGTCACTTCGTTGAACACCACCTAACGGCCACAAATTTTGCGGTTTTTGTAGGTCACCTATATAAAACAATCTTTTTTTTCCTGTTTGCTTTGAGTAGAAGGGATTCCCGCATTAAGGGTATATTCAAATGTAATTCAGGTTTACAAAAGATCTCAGCTTTCGTTTTGCTTTCTTTGGGTGTTACTCTGAGAAGTTGGTGTTATTGAGTTGGTAGATGCAGTGGAAAGGGTTGACCCTTTTGGAGGATGGGTTAGCTGACTTGTGGAAAGTGTTGTGATTCTGTTGTTACGGGCTATTTATTTTTCTCTATATAGCGTTTGCAGTGGGGGCGAGGCTGTTTTCCTTGTATGTGGAGATGGACGATGTTGCGGGTTTACGAGAGGCAGCTGGAGCCAGATTTAGCCAGATTGAGTTAATCGGAAGAGGATCTTTTGGTGATGTCTATAAAGCGTAAGTATCTACTCCGCTTTGAATTTTCTGTAGTGCTCGTCTCCGTACAAATTCTGAGAATGAAACTAAACTTAAGTTTCACATCAAGCTGATTTTTTGCACTATTTAGAGCTACTGATGTTTTCATGCTTGAAAGAATCCAGAGTTGGGTGCCTATATGGACACCAGTTGGAAGAAATTGGAATTTCTGGAGTGGCTCTTATCTATTAGTTTCTGCTATATAGACTTTCTAATAACTATTGAAACTATCTTATTTGTATGCTGAACTGGTGCTGCTGCTTACCAGGTTTGATAAGGACCTCAACAAAGAAGTCGCCATTAAAGTTATCGACCTGGAAGAATCGTGAGTACATTTTCTGTTTAATTTCTTTCTCTTCGTTTTATCTATGCAGTCCTCCCGTTAAGCTTTTGGGCAATATACAGTTTGCTGTCTAATATATTGAGTAATTATATTTTATAATTCTATGAATGTTACCTCGGTCATGATCCTCAAAGCTTAAAGGACAGTAATCTTTCTCTTAGATTTTACTAGACAAACAGATTCAGTTGGTCGTTGCAGTATGTTTTTCTGAGAATACCATCATGCTCAGTGATCTTTCCTTACTAACCTTATTACTTGATATTTGGCAGAGAAGATGAGATCGAAGATATCCAGAAGGTATCTCTCGACTGACGTCAGTTTCTGTGGTTGACATTTGTTTACAATGATCGTCGTGCTCATTTTCTGTTGTTGACACCAGGAAATTTCAGTATTGTCACAATGTCGTTGCCCGTATATTACCGAATACTATGGTTCTTACCTTCATCAGACCAAGCTATGGATCATCATGGAATATATGGCCGGTGGTTCTGTTGCTGATCTTGTATGTCAACTCACTTCTTTACAAATTGTAGTCAGAATTTTAGGAATTGGGAAATATAATTACGCGTGGTGATGCATGCACTGTGGAGATCTTTTCCTCTACTTATATTCTCTCGATGCAACTTATAATCCTCAAAAGCAATATATCTTGTGCAGCTTCAATCTGGTCATCCGTTGGATGAAACATCAATCGCTTGTATCACACGTGATCTGCTTCATGCTGTTGAATATCTGCATAATGAGGGAAAGATCCACAGAGACATCAAAGGTTTTGTCTTCGTTAATATTGTCATCGTGTCTTATGGTTTTAATGTGATCAAATGTGTATTTAACTGCTTTGTACATGATAATCACTTTCTTCCTATTTTTACAGCTGCTAATATTTTATTGACGGAGAATGGCGACGTTAAGGTGTTCTTTTTTCTTTTGTAATAAAAAATTTATGACAGTAAATTTGGCCCAGTAAATTCTTCTATATCGATAGTTTGCACGAAACGTCAAGTTGTTTTTCACTCTGTATCAGGTGGCCGACTTTGGTGTGTCTGCACAACTAACACGGACAATATCAAGAAGAAAGGTGTTTACTCTATTATGCCAATGATCACTCTTAATTCCGTTTCTTGTTATTTGCTTATCTCCTGTGCAATATATATTTATATTCCCATTATAAAAAGGCTGGTCATAAAGTTTCTGGTGTCCTTGTTAAATTTGCTGCTTGGATTGTGTGGTCTATTAATTTTGACTGAGTTAACTTTTTCAGCGACTAGTATTCTCTTGAATTATATATTCAGTGTATTCGCAACTTCAGTTCCAATATCCTGTGCACGTTTCAATTGTTGGGAAAAATTATAATGGTATAAGCAATGTTCTGAAAGATGGAAAGTGACTAAATGCTTCTCCAGTCAATTTGGACAACATCTTGTCTTGAATTCTCGGTGATGATTTAGAGTTTTCGCTCTTGATCTGGGTTGCATGCGCTGATATGTTAAAGAATGACAGACTTTTGTAGGAACACCATTTTGGATGGCACCAGAAGTGATTCAGAACTCAGAAGGATACAATGAGAAGGTATCTTGCCTGTATGCCGAGATTCACTTCTCCTAGCTTGACATGTCTTATGTGTCTGTAGATGCTATACTTGTTTCCTAGCATATCTCATATCGTTTCTGATGCTGGGACTGTTTTTAGGCAGATATTTGGTCGCTTGGAATAACAGTTATCGAAATGGCAAAAGGAGAACCTCCCCTAGCTGACCTTCATCCTATGAGAGTGCTTTTTATCATCCCTCGAGAAAATCCTCCTCAGGTTACACATGTTCATTTTAAATACGATAAAGTTAATCCGCAAGGTCAGAGTGCTTTGCCTCAGAGGGAACCTATCGCTGCTATTTCTTGATTGTGAAGTCTCCTATAATGTTTAACATTCTTTCCTTCCTATGCAGTTAGATGAGCATTTTTCCCGTCCGGTGAAGGAGTTTGTTTCGTTATGCTTGAAAAAGGTCCCTGCTGAGGTACTTGCAATGCAGTCCTGTAATTTTTGCTTTTTTATTGCTAGCAGTGGCATTTCAAGATCTCTTACACAAGTCTTATACTTTTAGAGACCAAGTGCCAAAGAACTCATTAAACACAGATTTATCAAGAATGCTAAGAAAAGTCCGAAACTTCTTGAGAGGATAAGGTTTGATGCTTTATCTGTCTTTTTCTCTTCTAACAGCTCTGTCCTGTGGTCCAATTTTTGTGACTTTCCTTGTGTGATTGTTTGTCAAAAGTAACGTTTAGATGGTTTTCCCGTATGTTTGTTTTGATCTTTTATATGCCAAAAGAAAACCCAGAATAAGCACGATTGTTATTCTGTCCTTTTTTCCTCTTTAAAGAGAGCGACCAAAGTACCAAGTAAAAGAGGATGAAGAGAGTCCTAGGAATGGTCCCAAAGATCCATTTGAATCATCCGGTACCGTTAGAGTGGCTAGAGATGAGAGAAGCCAAGGAACTCCTGGATCTAGGTTGGATGAATTCTGCGCTTGGGGTTTCTTCTGTTTCTTATCTAATTAAATCTGTATTAACTCGTAGCTACAGTTTTCAGGGGAAAACTGTCAAAAATGCTGGGTGGGACTTTAGCATTGGGGGCTCTCAGAGTATTGGAACAGTTCGTGCTTTAAGACCTCCTCAAGCAAGGGAGAGGCGCCAAGAAGTTCCTCCTAATCAGACTTCGCAAAGAACAACAAGAGCTAGTGGTAGTCAATTATCACCCACTTCTGGTAGTACTGTTCCCGAAGCCTCTGAAGGAGGTTTTGCCAAAAGACATTCTTATCAGAACGACCATGAAGACGGCTTCCACGAAGAGGTAAGATCCTTTGCCTCTTGTGTGTCAGATGCAGTCTGTCTCATTTCACACCATTTCTTTGCTGTTACCACTTCACCTTGATTCATCTTTTAAATCATTCACGATATGTATGTTTCATGTCGTTTGGGTAACCATTTATTGTATGAACGTAGTTAAGTTTTACGTGGAGAATTACCATAGCGTAACCCTTTTCTTTTGTACCCTAACTTATTAATGTATTGATTGTATTCTTACCGATATAATGACAACACGGTAAAACTTTTGTCCTTCTAAATTCAGGAAGATTCGTCGCTCGGTGGATCCGGAACTGTTGTCATAAGAACCCCAAGAAGTTCTCAGTCATCTTCAATATTCCGTGAACAAATCTCTCCAGTATAAAATCTCTGGCAGCCTTTGCTACATCTTCTACAGAAACTCTGTTTTTTCCAACTTGTATGAATTATTACAGTTCTTCTTTGCAGTCTAGCGGCGGGTATACATCTTTGGATGATACTTCAACAAGTGGAACTGTTGTGGTCCGTAGACAGCTCGATGACTCTGCATCACCTCGAACCCCAAAATCCAGACTAGGGAAACAAGAAAGAACTTCGAGTGCCTCAGAAGATAGCATCGCAAATCTCGCCGAGGTTGTTGAACTCCTTTACTCTTATTATCTTTATGGGTTGTCTATCTGAATCTTACATAAATTTACATGTACCTTTACGTTGCTTTAGATATCTTCTGGTCATCTTGATTTATCATCGGAGTCTTTTAGTTAACTTCAATTCTTCTTTCAGGCAAAGGCAGCACTTGACGCAGGTTTCAGAAGGGGAAATGCTAGAGAAAGACTTGGAATGGGGAATAGTAATAAGGATGGGAATGTTAACCGAAGAAGGGAACGGATGACAGAAGATTCTGACTATTCAAGGTACATCGAGACCAAAGCTTATGCTGGTCACAGCATTTCGCGTGGTTGTTCCTAAACTGAAGCGCTTACCTATGCAGAAATTCCGGCGATAGCTCTGGTAAACAAAAAGCACTTCCAAGATCACAACAAGTGAGTGATGAAGAAGATGACTCCATGTGGGATTCATTACCTGCATCGTTGTCAGTATTGCTCATACCGTCCCTAAAAGAGGCTCTTGGTGACGATTCAAAAGGGTCTATAGGACATACAGTTTCGAGATCCCTCGTGGCAATGGAACGTGAAAACCCTGGTTCTTGTGAAGCTTTTGTTGCCAAGCTGATTGAACTTTTGGGAAGGTACATGAAACTTTAAAGATCAAGGACACAAACACATGTTTGATTATCTGATTGTGGATTATATTACTTCATCTGATGAATCCTAAATTCATAACAGTTCAAGAGAAGCTTCGGTGAAGGAAGTGCAGGACTTGGCGATCCGTGTTTTCTCCAAGGCCGCACCGGTTGATGGGGAGAACAAAAGAAAGCCAGCTAACAAGGAGTTTAGTTCCAACACAAACGTTAGCCCACTCGGCAGATTCTTACTCTCAAGGTTTGTTCTATGGATAGTAATGATATTTGCATGATCATTGTTTTTTTCTATTTGGAACCTGAAAGTTTCGAAAATAACAGTGTCTTGATTGAAGATTTGATTTTCAAGTTTCAAAATGGGTTTCTTTGTGTGTCTGTGCAGATGGCTGAGCCAATCATCTCGTGATCTTTAATCTCCCACCCTGAGACACAACACCCGATATAGATGGCATTGATTTTTGGTTTGTGGTTTTTCTTTTTCATTGATGCATTGATTTTTGGTATTCATGTGCATAATTTGTCTTCTAAAAGTGTATTTATAAAGTTGCTTTTTTTCTTTCTTTATTTCGTGTTTCACCTTTTTTTTTTTTTTTTGGTTTCTTAGCGATTTCGCATATTTCCTTCCCCGTGTATTGAGGAAGCACATTCTTCATAGAGTTATGTATAATCGAGGGTTTGGCTTTGTTGTTGTTATACCTCCAGATCGATTTTCATATTTATTTTTATTAATAGATTTCTTGTTAAATAAGTGGTTTAATTATCCTTTATTAACAAAAACAGTAAGAACAACAAATAGTTTATTCACAAGAAAACTATATATTACTAGTCATCATATTATTAACTCGTTGTACCCCCAAAATATTGTGTTAAGTTCGTCCCAAGAGATAATAAACCCCCACGACTTATAGAAGATTCCAAGTCTCAACGACGCATATATTTTTACTTGAACTAAATGATCTAGATAAAATACCTAGAAAATATCTATATTTTCTTTTTATGTTAATGAAATTTCAGGCCTTAAGCCGAAGAGGGTGTTTGTTAATTACTAATCCATGCATGATGCACCTACTAGGTTAGCAAATTGAGAATTTGAAAGCTGATATTATAACGTGCAATTTCAAATTAATTAGAATGTTAATATCTGTAATTGCCCATATATACGGTGGTTCTCTGTCGTTTAATTTTTTTTTTGGGCCTTTATTTGAGCCCTTTAATTAAGTCAAACAAATGGTACCAGAACAACGGATCCAAATTTCAGCTTTAGTATAACAAAAGGAAAGTTATATTCAACGCTCCATAAAACGATCAAAGAGTCAAGACCTGAACTGAATCTACATTATTATTATATATAAAAAAAAAGCGTTTGGTTTCTTTTACGAAACTTAAATCAGGCTGTCACCTTTTCGTACTGCATTATTCTAAATAACTCTAAAATTCAATAATTCTAAATTTCGTACTATGTAGAGAAATTAAAGGGCGGCGATAACGAGTTAAAAAGCCAAATTACATAATTCTAAATTTATTAAATAAATGAAAAGGAGTTGACGGCGTCATTGTACATGTCAAAACGGACACGTGAAGCCCAATAAGCTCTCCTCGAAGTTTCAAGGAAAAGATGACAGTTCAGCTGACCTGACACATCACCCAACACTCATATGCCGGAGCTAACGGCGCGTTAACGGTAACGGCAACCGCCCAAATTACGCTTTTTCATAACATAATATGTTAATTAATTTGATTTGATTTCGTTTTCGTGATTAATGAGTGAATCACAAATCAGGGTGCAGAATTCGTTTTTTTTTTCTTCAGAAAACTAAAAATTAAGTATGCCCATAATAGATACTCCTTTTTTCGAAATTATTCAGACGATGATTATGACTTGTTTTTATCCTTTTTTCTAAATGAAATAATAATAATTGATTATTTAATAGGAGACGAATGTGTGTTACAAACCTACAGTGTGTATATAAATAAATTCTACGTAAATGGAATAAGTGGTCCTTGTTTAGTTGCAGAGTTCCAATAAGGTGTTTTGTACAAAGCAGAACTCCAACACGTGGCTCACGCGCCGCGCCAACATAGCACTTGGACCGTATGGGTCCCACTTCACGCGCGCCCACACGTGGGAGTGATATCAGCGTCACTCAGCCGACGCAACCATCTTCTATAGTGACTGTCTGTCACGTTACGACATTTCACAGCGCCACCTGTCCCCATAATGGTAACATGTGTCCAGGTGAAGCAACTGTCGTGGCACCCTAATATTGGTTGTTACTTTTTACAATATTTACTCCCTTTATTATTCTTCTTCATGCAAAACCCCTACCTTCTGAGGAGTGATACTTTGTGGTGCAAAATTGATGAAACTCTCAGTTTTTTTTTTCGATTATTTTACAGTTACATAAAATTGTATTGAAACTTATATTAAAGAAACAGAATCCATTAAGAGGATAGAAGATGTTTTCTTGTTTTTCAATTTCTCAATTTGAAAAAGAAATTACTACAAATCATTGACTTCCACTACATGTTTGGTGCATTTAAGAAATATCAGATTCTCATTAATATTTAATGTTATAATATTATTATAGAGGTCAATTAAAAAATAAATTAAACTTGAAAATCAGACATTAATTTAGACAACCAAATCAATTACGTAGAAATTCTAAATATTGTTTAATATTCTGTTTCAGCTGAATTACGAAAAACTGTTGATTATTTAAACAATTCTATAATATCAACAAATTTTCGATTAATATAGTTAAAACAAAACTAAATTACTATACATGTAAACCAATATAAACCAAACACATATACAAATAAATCAGTATAATGGAGAGGCTTTAACATATATTTGATACTTAGTGTAATAGAAAAGATTATATGACTATATTGTATATTTGTTATAAATCTGGTTTTGTTACCATATATTGAAAAAAAAAATGTCTGATTTGATAATTTGAAAAGGCTAGCTTTTGAAAAAAAAAAACCTAGCTAAGGAAAAGTAACTTCTCAAAACTATAATTAATGAAATGCCTGTTATTGATGTTACTTTTGAAACTGTACTTGCTGGGATCTGTAATTAAATTTTTGGGAGGTTTAAATTTTATACAGTTTTCCATAAGTGGCTGGGTTACATATCAAACGAATGAAGTTTGGGATCATAGTTGTGAAGTACACAAAAGAGAGGGGGTGTATAACCAAATATTGATAGTATATGTGGTGTAAATGGCCGACTTGGCATCGGGTGAGAATAAAAAGGAGGGAAAAAATCTGGTTGGTTGAGATTGAGATTCTGGATGACCTTAATATGAAGCGTGTGGGTCCTCCTCAGAGGAAAAGCGGCCGCCGCAGTTAATCTTGTTTCACACGTGTCTTCCATAATTTAAACTAAATTATTCCCACTCTAATACTACTTATTTAGAATATCATTTATATTGATATCATATGAATTTTTTTAATTGTGATGTGATCCTGATAGCCGTATCCGCAACTAACCTGTATCTTATTTATTCTAATCATAAATCAATCAATATAGTATCACTTAATACGTATATATCCTTGTATATAAAACTAGTCTTCAATTGCTCATCTTTTTTTTTTTTTGATCAAACACGGATTAATTCTTATTTTTATATCTAATTACTTATTGTTATGTAGTTTCTGTTATGGAAAAAACGAGGGAGTGGGGTTGGGGGGAACAAGATAATGAGAGAGGGGCCGAATTGGAATTACCTCAATTTACGGAGTCCTTCACGTAAACAAATCGATGGGTAAATAAAATAAACCAATAATGAAAGAAAAAAAGACAGTGAGCATCAAACTTTATCGGACGGTGGAGATGCACGTGAAGACAACCAAGAATCCCGACATAAACCTCGTCAACACGGAATTTACATAGCATGCCCCTTTCACACGCGCCAGATGCTCTACCACACGCTTCTATCTACTGTCCAATAACCATTCCGGTTTTCACTTATGAGATACATTGGCAGATCGAGCCGGTTGTATGTATATACTCCCAATTCTTAGTTATTGACATAAAATAAAATAGATTATAATACCCTCGATTTTTACCTTCCTTTCCTCTTTTTTTTTTTTGTTAAAAGGGGATTTAATATCGTCTTTTAGATTAAGTAACGAAATAAATCAAGTCTGATTTTGTAAAAGCTGAGTAAAAATAAACTTAAAAATTTTCACTTTAATATTAAAAATTAACTTAAAAAAATTAACTGTAAAAATTTAACTTACATTTGTTTTTGATGTATGAGATTGTTTGCATAATAATATATAGCTCTATTTATCAAAAATAATAGTAGGTTTAGAATATAAGTTATTTTCTTTCGTTCACTATTAATATTTTAAAAGATCATGATTTAAAAAAATTAGTCCAATTATATTTTAGAGATAAATGTTTTTTAAAAATATTTTAGAAATAGAAAATTTTGAAGTTTTTTATATATATTTTATTAATTATTAATGATAAATTGTAAATTTTTAAAATAGTTGAATTAATTAATTTAAAGTTTAAAGTTAAAGAAAAAATATTATTCTGAAAGCTATATTATTAATTTCATAAAAAATGGAAAACAAAGAAAGAGGAATGTGGGCGCCACCGTCACTGATTCGGTCTCTTTTGAAAAGGATTACTCGCGCTGCTCGGCCGTCGGTGCCGCCTCCCTCTTTATATTTTTTAATAATACGAAATATTGAGATCCATACACGTTGACAGTTGAATGGTATCTAACCGTTGGATCTACACGCGGATCACGAAGGGATAGTTCTTGCCCTTTTTGATTGCGTAGTTGGAGACAAGAATCCAATCAGACCTCTCTTCTCTGCCTCTCATTATGAAGCCGCTTTCTCTCTCACCCTCTCATACGTCGTCGTTTCTACTACCTTATTACTCTTTCCTCACCATCATTGCAATTTCATCTTACACCAACCCATCATCCTTTTTTCAACCCATCGTCGCATCATTACTCTCGGAAAAATAATTAACAACTTGTATAACCTCACAGTCAAAACAAAACATGATACAAATTCATATTAACCCGCCAATCCCCATATAGGAAACGAATATGTCAAGATAAATATCTATATATTTATATATCTCGGTGTATAATGATGCTGTGTTAGTCCAATTCAACTAGGTTTTTACAATGACTCTTAAGTTTACTTCTTTTTTTTTTTCTGGCATCAAAACTTTTTAAACGGCTGAATCTATCAAATAAAAAAAAATCTAGGTTCTCTCTGTCAGAACACAGAACCTAAGAGTGTTACATATTCATCATTCAAAACTCAAATTTCGAAGTTCCCCAGAAGGAGAAGAAAAAGGAGTATGTCCGTACCCTGTAATGTGGACCCAACTTGGTGACGTAGGCGAGAAGAATTTTCTAATATACGCCGCAGAGAAAAACGGGAGGGCCCACACACGCCGGCTGCGTGTCTGCTGGAAACTTGGACCATTGTTAAAAGCCGACGATACTCACCTATCTTTTTTGATAATAATTTCTTACTTTTAATTTTAGTTTTGTTACATGTTAATTACGATTATATTTTCCTTTTTTATTGAATGTCAAAAGAAAACTAAGTAATTTTAGGTCTCCAAGTTTTATTTTTGTTTAATAACAGAAAGGGCAGGCCACTAAAAGATGCCGCCGGATTTAAGAGTTAGTAATTCCAACTTCCCAAGTGGTCTGATATTTAAATTTTGGAAATTAGATGAACAAGATATTTCTGAAGATTACCGAATTATTAATTGAAAATTTGGGGGAACATTAAAAAAAAGACAAGAAAAAGCTACAGAGGAACAACATGGTGAAACCAGGTCGCAAAAAAGCACACAACAAAAGTTCAGATCTCCGGTTATGTAATAATATGTACATAACGATCAATGTCAGCTAAAATTATATTTTTTTCCCTCTCGATTTAATTTTTTTTTCTTCTAAAAACCGTAATAATTATTTTAGAGTGAGAGAGAGAGAAAAAAAAAACTACGAGAAAACGAATTCTCTCAGCTCCAAAACAAAAAAAAACGCATGCGCGTCGGAAACGAAACGACACCGCCAAAAGCTCAAGCCTGTTCCGCCGGAGGAGGCAAGTTTAGATCTAGATCTAACGGCTGAGATCTCTTCTCCATTCCACCTTCGAAATCAACGACTGAGGACGAATCAGAGTCGCTCTGGGCACCACAAACCATCTTCGTCGTAACATGCATCACCGGCGACCTAAACGCCGACGACACCGGAGGCTGACTGCGACCTCCGTTTCCGATTCCCATGAGGTCTAAATAGTAAACAGGACGCGGTATCGGGATCTGATAACACGCGCCGCCGCCGCCACTTCCGAGGCTAAGCTCAAGCTGCGGAGGAACAATCCCAGCAGTCGCCGGTGTTACTGCCGCCGGAGGAGAAGCGCACTCGAGGGTGCTGCTCTGGCTTGGACTACGCGCGAAACCGGCGGCGGCAGCGGGCACCTTCTCACTCAGCTCGAGGAAATTAGGAAAATTGGTCTTAGCCTTGGCTCCACGGAAATCACGCGCCGCCGCATCGTATGCACGCGCGGCCTCCTCAGCGGTGTCGAAAGTACCAAGCCAGACACGGGTTTTCTTACCGGGATCTCGGATCTCGGCGGCGTAACGGCCCCAAGGACGCTTCCTAACGCCTCTGTAACGAATCTCCTTGGCATTATTGGGAACCGGGTCGGGTTTCAAAGCCATCTTGGCCATAACTAAAAATACGGTGAGGGAGAGAGAGAGAGAGAGAAAGAGAGTGGTGTGATAATTGAAGGTGGAAGAGAAAGGAAGGTGTGTGTTTATATATAGATGGAGAGAGAGTAAAAGCGACGCTCCTTTTGGGGCGCTTTGTTGTGAACAGTCAAAGCCTGAAATGGTTTTAGCGGCTTCTCTTACAAACAATAGCGGTTTTCATGGTTTTCTTTTTAACCTCCACTTATCCTCTGCCACGTGTGTCTCTTTTCCTCCTTCAAGTAATCTTGTTTTTTTATCAACCCTTCGTTTTTTTTTTCTTTTTACCACCATGCGTTTTTTTTAATTTTAATTTTAATTTTAATTTTTATTTGCTCATATTAAACATGTACTTATGTTTTCCAACACTTTGGTATTAAACATTTAAATGCTTTCTTTATAAAATATAGATACACTCTTAAAATACATTAGCTCACAATATATATATATATATATCTTCTAGATATCATTCTATCATTATATATTTTTATTTAATTGATGAATATTTAACAGTAATATAAATAACTATATTATTTTTGCATTCCAAATATTTTATAAGACTATAAAGTATACTAGTTTATACAATAAAAACATATTCGAATCAGCACATTTAAAAAAAAATATTTATCTCGTGGTGGAAACTAATCAATGAAAATCCTTTATTTCCTTTTATGTTTGTAACATATTTAATCTAATAGCAACACTCGTTCATTTTTTATAACTCGGTTTGTCATTTACTCTTATCTATTTATTTGTACACTGACATGGAAAGCTATCTGATGTAAAAAAACAATTGACACAAGGGAAATATATTACAAAAGACCTGGACAATATATTACGCATTTAATGGAGATGCGTGGAGTTTGCTGCCTTGCCCACTTAATAAATTTCCACATACAGGTTAGATTTTTTAATTTTAATTTTATTTTTAAATCAAAGTAATTAGAAATTTAGTCGCATGTCGGAATTTAATTAAAATGGTTAAGTATATTCTAAGCCCAAATTATTTTTGTGCCGTTTGCTCACGTGATTTAGGATCTAAAATCTTGCTTTCCTCTAGAACATAGGAAGTGAGCACAACTAATATGGTTGCATTTGAATTAGTAATGAAATAGTGTTAATACTGTCGCATCTAGTTCAGAGTTTGAATGATATGAAAAGCTTGAAAATACTATTAAGCAGAGTCAGATATGGCATTATAATTTGGGAGTTAAAAGACGAGAGTAATTAAAAAAAAAATTTGGAAATGAATTAGCATATGACATAAAAAATTGATTGAATACGTGGCGAGAGCTTGAGGACGCGCGAGTGAAGATCCGCGTATCCATGTAAGCGCGTGAATCTCATCTCTAAACACGTGCCGACGGCGATCGCGTGAAAGAGCATTATGCGTGACTTCTTCGACTCAGTTGAGTTTGACTGCTTTTTAATTTTTCTTTCATAACAAAAAAAAACAAAAAAGCTACATAGCCGCCCTTCCTCCAAAAAATAATTAAAAAAAAACAACATGACCCCACTAGCGCACTCACTAAATATAAATAACTAAAAAGATGTTTTATTTTATTTAAGATCTATAGTGCCACGTGGTCAACGCGACGCGTGGAGAATGATCGAGAGAGGAAACAAGGAGAGAGAATGGTGGCCGCGTCGGCTAACCGAGATTCTAACGGCGGTGGGCCTGCCGTCTGTTTTGTTTCTCTTGTTTCCTAAAAGACGATAATTACATTGACGGCAAGGAGACGTGTGACTAATATTAAAGATTAGTCACTTAATTAATTCCGTTAATTATATTCTTTGTTTTTCTTTAACGACAGCTACATATGTCTTCACGCCATGGATAATGGATTGGGTTTTCTCGGGCCACAGAATCTGCTGGATATAAGTATTTAAAATACCATTTCTCTAAAAATATTATCCCTTCTTTCCATTATGATCTAACACAATAATGTACTATTAATGCACTGTTTGATTTCCATTTATCCTGTCTATATACTCCATGGCCTCAAGACATAAGTATTAATTAATAAACCTTTCAATATTAAATATATGGGAAATATATTGGTATCAGAAAATTAAATTTTTGTCTAGGACGAATCATAAGAAATACTTGTACTTGAAACTTTTTGTTACCATTCTTTTATTTTCAAAACTATTCATAAAAGAAATAATTATATTCTAAAACAAATTTACCTATTGTTAGATCATACATCTAATTTATTAATTTATATTAGTTTAATGGTTTATATTATTTCTAAGGATATAATTTATATATATATATATTATTCAATTATATGGTTATATTTATGATTCAATCTGTATATGTTTATATTTATGATTCAATTTTTTTTAAATGAATAATGGAATATTATAAGGATGAAAAGTATGATTAAATTAATAACTTAAATTTAAACTTTTTGTTAGTTTTTTAAAGTTTTAAAGTCAATATTTATATTATTTAATTATATAATTTGATGGATTATGATTGATGTATGATGATTTGCAATTTTACATATGTTTGAAAAAAAAACATGTAAAATATTTAAAATTAATATAAAATATATTAAAAACACATATTACAATGGTGAATTAACCAATTTTGATCGTAAATGTTAATTATATAAAACAGATTAAAAAATCAATGATTCTATTTTATTTTAAAAAATGTTTTAAACAAGTTTGATTGGTCAAATGAATGAATTACACTATTTTATTTCTTATTGTTATATACTTATATTTATATAAAAAATTAGAGATAAAAATATTAATAATAAATATGTAGATGATTCAATATATCATATATGATAGTTAGTAAAAATATTAAATTTATACTTATGTTAACTGCAGTAACTAATTAGAAAGAAAAATATCAATTGCAATATCTTTTTAAATGTTATGTATTGCTTCCGAAGATTGAAAGTCGGCGAGTTTGTGAAAATTGGAGGGAAATATAAAATTGAAATGTTATTTCAGCTACAAAATGCTCTACGCCGACGCCGGATTTCCTCTTCCTCGTCATTGGTCGCTCTTCGCCGTCTCTTTCCTTGGGAGAAACCAAATCATCAGAAGAACATCACTCTCTCTGGGTTTCGTTTCCTGGGTGTTAATCAACCTGCGCACTTTCTTCATTCTCTTTCAGCTCCCGACAGAAACTCAACTGGATTCAACCAAGACCAAGACAAGCAATCTGCTGTTGATCTTTGTAATATTCTGAAAAATCACCGTGGAAGTTCACCTGAAGAAATTGGGAGGATTCTCGATAAGTGCGGGATAGTGTTGACACAAGGGCTGGTTCTGGAAGTGGTGAATCGGAATCGTTCTGACTGGAAACCAGCTTATACACTTTCCCAGTTGATTCGTAAACAATCTGTTCATCTCTCTAGCTCCTCGGTGTACAACGAGATTCTCGATGTTCTTGGGAAAATGCGTCGCTTTGAAGAGTTCCACCAAGTGTTCGACGAAATGTCTAAGAGAGATGATGGGCTTGTTGATGATAAGACTTACCAAGTTTTGCTAAACCGATACGCTGCTGCTCACAAAGTAGATGAAGCCGTAGCGGTGTTCGAGAGGAGGAGGAGGGAGTTTGGGATAGAGGACGATTTGGTTGCGTTTCATGGGCTCTTGATGTGGCTGTGTAGGTATAAGCACGTTGAATTTGCTGAAACCTTGTTTTGCTCTCGTAGAAGAGAGTTTGGTGGGTGTGATGTAAAAGCGATGAACATTATTCTCAACGGGTGGTGTGTTCTTGGGAATGTTCATGAAGCCAAGAGGATTTGGAAAGATATCATTGCTTCTAAATGCAGGCCGGATGTTGTTAGCTATGGGACGATGATTAATGCGTTGACGAAGAAGGGGAAACTGGGAAAGGCCATGGAACTATACAGAGCTATGTGGGAAACTGGAAGAAACCCGGATGTCAAAATATGCAATAACGTCATCGATGCATTGTGTTTCAAGAAGAGAGTTCCAGAGGCTCTTGGAGTATTCAAGGAGATGAGTGACAAAGGTTGCTCTCCGAATGCTGTGACATATAACTCGCTGTTGAAGCATCTCTGCAAGATAAGGAGAACAGAGAAAGTTTGGGAGCTGGTGGAAGAGATGGAGCATAAAGGTGGTACTTGTTCGCCTAACGATGTGACTTTCGGTTACTTGCTCAAGTTTTCGCAGAAGCCTGAGGATGTTGAGGCAATTTTGGAGAGGATGGCGAAGAACAGGTGTGAAATGACAAGTGACTTGTACAATCTGATGTTTAGGCTGTATGTGCTATGGGGCGATGAAGAGAAGGCAAGGGAGATATGGAATGAGATGGAGAGAAGTGGATTAGGACCCGATCAAAGAACATATACTATTAGGGTTCATGGTCTGCACGCAAAGGGAAAAATAGGAGAAGCATTGAGTTGTTATCGAGAAATGATGTCAAGAGGAATGGTGCCAGAGCCAAGAACTGAGATCTTACTAAACCAGATCAAGGCCAAGCCAGAAGAAGAAGATGGCAAGCTTATACTCAACAGTACAGAAGAAGTCGAAATGAATTATACATGAAGAAGAAACAGATTTGATTTTAAAAGCAACTTCTTCCATATGATCTTATAACAAAAAAAAAACAAATTTCCATTATCGCTGTCCATGTTCTTACGCAGCCATGGTGACAGCTTCTGCAGCTGCTGCTACTGCTGTGTCTGGTACGTACCAACCGTGGTGGATCTCAACGGCCTTTTTCCTCCTAGCCAACCGCGACTTCCTACGTGCACCAGTGTTCTTGTGTAGCGCTCTAACCTTGACCGCTTTGTCTATTGCAGAATAAGCCTCTCCTATCAGTTTCTCCACTGTTACAATCTCGTCAGGTTGCGCATCTGCTTTCTTCTTGAGCCCATCTAGTGCTTCCAAGACCTGTTTAGTATATGTCGCAATTGGAATTTAATCTCGTTATATGTATCAAGATGGTCATGGATGTAAAAACCAAAAAACAAATTATTCCAGATGTTGAAGATAATGAGATGTTTTCTAAACTATCAAGACTTTTAAACCTTCCCCAAGTTCTAACAAAACACAGTGACTGATCAATCAGTTGCAGACAGTGATGCTTAATCAAACTAGTTACAAGCTTTAATTTTTTTTTAAAAGAACACTTATTAGTCCCAAGACTTGTTCACACAAAAGTGCAGAGAAACAAAGACATTACCTTCTTCATCCGAGTACGGGCTTCAGATTTCTTAGATTTGTTGTAAACGCGCCTCTTCTCGGCTTGGCGAGCTCTCTTTGCAGCTGAATCAGCTTTCTTCGTGGGAGCAGCCTCACACACAATCGATAGCCTCACTGGCTTCTGTACCCACAAATTCCCTGTAGAGACCCCCAAAGTTTCAAACTTTAATCCTAAACCCTAACAAATGTTCACTCTACTTAAAACATAAGAGGACGAATCAATGCAAAAGGCAGTAACATTCGACTATATGTCAATTACTAGGAAAATTAATTTCAGGATTCTGAAGCGAGGGTTTACCGGAGGAGAAGGCGACACATTGAGAAACGCTCTGAGAGAAGCTAAGAGAGGAGCAGACAGTAGCCGACGCACCACGACGAGTGGAAAAGGAAGAAGAAGGAGATGATGAAGAAGAAGAAGCTCCTTTAAGGGAAAGGACTTTAAATTTGGAATTGAGGGTCGCACAGGAAGAAAGACACTGGACTATTGTCGCCATGGGTTTCTTCTACTACCGAACAACACTTTTCTCTGCTCTCTTACTCCGTAACTAGTAGAGTAATGGCTCTCTCTTCGTCGGACCTGTGTTATCCAGAAAGAGATGATGTTTACAACTGTAATTTACCCTTTTACCCCTTGTTGATGGACTTATCACCAGTTTCGTTCTAATGTCTCGAATTGCTCAGGCCAAGGCCCATATCATAGAGTGAATAAAATACGCACCAACTTATATAATTTTTGCTGTTGTTATTAGTAAAAGTCTTGTTATCCTCAAACGATAAAAACAGCACATTCTAGCCCAAGTTATGAAAACTTCCTGTTTAGAATAGCAAAACGAAACTAAAGTTGCTTATCGAACAACGGAGAAGAGGAAACACTTTGGTCAACGAAACAAGTTTTTAAACATTTTTTCCTTTGGTTATGTCATTAGAACCCTTCGGCCATCATAACTTCCGGTCGTGCGTCTCTGTACTTCTTCGACATATACGGCCCACTTCGAACAGCTTCTTGCAACTGCAACAAAAAAAAATATTAAACATGTTAGGAACATTCACTGAAAGATTCTGGAAACTTCCATCTTACAACAAGATATGTTCGGGGGAAAAAGATCCAAAACCTTTTCACCAGTTTTTAGACGACGAGGGTCATCAACAAAGTTACTACACAAGAACGCTTCGTGAATTGATTTGCAGCAGTTATACCTTGCTTCCATTGCTGAGTCAAGAATGTGAGATATTATGAGTCAGATCAAATGGGTTGAGTAAGAAGACAGCCCAATGGTTGATGTGTGATGCGAGAGGAGTTTTACCTATCTTTGCAGTTTCAGTGGTTGCATCCGTCACTATGTTTATTATCTCTTCTTTGGCCAAGATCTCCATCAGCCCCCATGGCCGAGCCACCAACGCTGCTAATGTTCTATAACCCTGAGAATTTATATTGTAAACAACATAGTATTAACAAAAAGCTTAGAGTTTCCTTTGGGCAACCGCGTGACGGTCTAATATGAGTTGAAATTAGAAGACAAGTATCTGAGTTTTGCGTAGAAGGAAAAAGAGAGGTTATAATTTTGAATGAAATGTAGGGTGCATCATAAAATTTCCAATTAGGGAAACAAAGTGGGGAAAGATATGAAAGATCAGATGTTGAGGTTAATGTTTTTACCGCAAGACGAATCTCTGAGCTTTGTTGAAGAACTGATAGGAATAAACCCTGCAATTTAGTGCAACATGCTTAAATTAGCTCTATAAACATATGTAGTCTGCGCACACAGCTGAGGAAGAATAGGCAAAAGAGGAAATTAACTTACGGATGGGGTTAGTTTTGTGCTCTGTGCTGCAACGTCGTATATTAAACATCTAAGGCTTTCTTCAGCTTTTTCGTCAACTATTCTGCTGCTCTTAGGCCGTGTTTCACCCGCAATGTATGCTAGTGCGTGAAGTGCAGCCTGTACATGCCATTCACAAAAAGTCATATGATTTCGTTAATGTATCCGCTAATGAAACGAAATTTCAACCACCGATAGTTAGAATTAAAAATTCTAAAACAGGAATAATTGAAAATTAAAATGTCTTCCAAAGAGCATATAATTGGTAGAGTTTCAACTGATGACAAGAAAAAACACACTAACCAACTGTTTTCCCTGGGCATTGCGATCAAACGCAGTACCAACAACGTGTCGTGCGGCTGGAGGTGTCGCTGAAAGGACTAGATTTGCTCCCTTCGTTGCTAGAAATTATTGTAAATATAAACATATAAGTCACACAAGATTATTATTGCAAGGTAAACATATCTTGTCGGTCGCTCTTATAATTCACAACTCCAAGTCTCCAAATGTATGACCTAGCTAGCTAATCTCTTTTAGTATAAAACTGGAACAAACGCAGTTTTAAAGAAAACTGAACTACTTACTTGATCCAATCTGACCAAGAGCATCAAGCGCAGCTTCATGTGCATCTGTATCATTCATCGCCGGTGACTCCAGACTCGCATCAATAGCTGAAATTAACGACTTCACACCTGGATTCGGGGACAAAGGTGAAAATTGTTCTTTGAAAGCTAAAACTCGTTGTGAAAGCAAATAAACGAAATCAATTAAAATCTTACAAGCTTCTTCCACGGTATTGTAGATATTGTCCCTCGAGAGGAGCCTGCCACTTATCATCATTGCTCTTAACTTCAGAAAGAGATCCATTGATGTACCACTATACAAATTTTAAGACCCCGAGGAAAAAGGGTGAGCTGAAACGAGCTCAATAGGTATGCATATTCCTTTTTTTTTTTTTTTTTTTTTTGTAAAATGGGAAGGTTTAACAGTGCTTATACCTGATGATAGAACACATCATCTGAATAAGTGAAGTTTGTGGCACGAACTCTGAACTGTGCTCCACTTCCATTAACTTCAGCGTTACGCATGCATAAACATTCAGCATAACTCAGTCTCTCCCTTTGAAATGTGGCCAACAAAGGAAAGAGGCTCAACAATAATCTTAAAAAAGTCAGAGGCCAACCTCATAGTAGAGTTCCAGAACATTCAAGATCACAAGAGTGTCTTTTGTACCATTCATTTCTGCCTCCAGTAAATGAAGAAGTCCTGAGTTCTTAATTGCTGAAGCTACATGTGGAGAAATCGAAAAAAGCTTCACTATCAAGGACAAAACCCGGACACGTGCCTGAAAAACAGTTGGAAAATTGTAAAGGGACAGCCAACAAATGGAGCTTCATGGTAAGAATACTTTATAAAGCGGTGCATTACCAGCGAAGAACTCCTTGCAGCAAGGTTACTAAGGTGTGTAGCATCGTTGGTTTCAGCAGGAAAAATTACCGACTGTGAAAAAAAAAATAGGTTTGAGTTGCAGGAATAGATGGTGTAGTATAAGTAGCCACTGAACCAAAATGAAAACGTTTAAATATAGACCATTGCATCTGGAAAACGTGCTAGGCTCTTAATTGTCTCACTTGCAGCATGTGCCACTTCATCATCGCTACAGAAAAAAAAAAAAAAACATCAATGGTGAAAATTAAGGCAAAGCAACTATTTGGAGATACATACTAAAGCCATATTCTATATCCCGCAAGACCAATCCAAAGCCTCTAAACAGTAATCGTTATCCTCCAAAAAAAAGTACTTTGAACATGTCGTGTTACCTGTTTATGATATATTCAAGCAGAAGAGGGTATATGCCATTGCTGACAATGAGCTGAACAGGGGAAACATCGTTTGCATCTCGATTCTCCAAGAGACAAGTGACCTAGATTTAAAAACCAAAACGAGACTCCACAGATTAGCAAACACTCCAAACTAAGAAAACATGGAGAAAACATAAACCGATACTTTCGGACACTCACAGTTTTGCAAGCCAGAGATTTCACCACTGCAGAATCTGCCTTGAGACCAGCTTGCAGAACAGGCTTAACAAAACATCAAAAAAAAAAAAGTAAATCAGACTCCAAATGTAGCAACTGGTTCAACATATATTCATCGTGATCGTTTGCATAGACACAGATAAAGTCACCTGCGGCTCAATGAACAAACAACATTCCGTAAATAGAAACATGCGAGTCTTACCATATACTGAGGAATGAGTGAGGCTCCATACTTAGTCTTAAAAACCCTTTCCAAGCAAGTAACCAGCGTGGTTTCGAAGCCTGGGATATCCGTTTCGGTTTGCAAAGCACTGCACGAGAGTGTTAGAGCTCATAATGAAACCTCTAAACTAACTGATCCCACAAAATCAGATTCAAACCAAATGAAAAAGAGAGAGTGAAAGTTGAAGGAAGACAATCACTTGAAAATAACGGGAAGAGGGAAGCGATCGAGGAACTCCTTAACCGAGGATTCGCTTTGAGAACCTGAATATCGAAACGGTGATTGGAATTAGAACAGTCGCACAATACGTGAGAAGAGAGAAGTGGGATTCAAATTCGGAGTAGATGCGTGGCTTTTACTTACCGGGATAGTGTGCGAACTCGAAAGCAGAATCGAACAACTGGTTAACGTCTTCCATGGCGGATTTTTTGATTTCTTGCACCAAAATTAAGAGCAAAAAAACTTTGCTTCGTTGCGAAAGAGAAGGAGAGACAAAAAGGACCTCTTGATGACGACTTGAGAGTCAAACGCGTGGCAATGGGCTACAAACCTTTTAATTAGGCCCAAGCCTGTTAAAAGCCCTTTTCTAGTTCGTAAGTTGAGGGTTCTCTAAGTGAAAAAATACAATTACTTGGAAACTTATAAAACTCTTAAGCCTCCCATTTACCAATTGTGAAAGAAAATGAGTTGCAAATTTAGAATTTCCATTTTTGACGACACTCAATACGAGGAAATTAGTTGTAAGCAACATGAAAAATTAGGAAATTCATTCTACTTCACATAAAAAGTCAATGTTACAAAGACATGCATAAAGACATTACACAAACACGTACATCAACAAAATGCAGACAGTGATGAAATTGATTCGAGACTAATAATACAAGCCACTAATGAAACGAAAGTTCTGTTTTCCTTAAATCGAATACATAGAAGATGATAGAGAGATAGCTTGTGACCGCATAACGATCATCAGAGAGCAAACGGCCAGCTACTCACGGCGGCGCCACCGTACAGTGCAAATGACTGAGGTGGAGGAGGAAGAACCGTCGGAGGCAGAGAAGGTAGATTCGGCAAGAACGCAGCGTCGATGTTGAACTGCCCAGAAGTTCCCAGATCCATAAACTGACCGAACGACACGTCATCACCTGTGCGGCGAGGCTGACGTGGCAATGAAGGCGGTGGAGCGGGAAGGTAGGTAGGAAAGCTCGCGTCGGCATGAGCTGCAGAGGTATTGGAGAAACAGGACACGTGCTCCGTCGCGAATGCATCAATGATCGGAGCAATTACAGACCCGGCGGAAGAGGAGCCATTGACACCGGAGGAGAACTCTCCGGCGACGGAAACGGATAAAGAAGAGTTCAGTTTCGTCTCTCGACTGACTACACTGCTTTTCAGACAAACTTTAGAGAGAACCCATTCATCCTGTGCGAAAGGAAACACAAAGTAACATTTTGAATGTGCATATTGAGAAAAATGAATATATTATACAGAAAGGTTTTTAGAAGTTACCTTAGCGGAAGAAGTAATGTAATGGTACGAGAATTTTCCGTCGAGGCGATACTCATGCATGACCCAACAGCTTTTTTCACCTTTAGGAGCTCTGCCTTTGTAAAAGACAAGAGTTTTCTTCATCCCGAGAAGCGAATTTGTCTTTGAGCTTTTGATCTCTCTGTCTTTACCAGTGGCTTTCCAGTAACCAGCTTCTGTTGCTCTGTTAGTCCTCAGTCCCGTTGGGTATTTTCTATCTCTCAGTGTGAAGAAGTACCACTCTTTCTCACCCATTTTCGCTTTCTCTGCTCAAAAAGGGTTTTGCAAAGAGGAAAATGTCAAGCTTTATAAAGAATATTTCAAGTCAGACTCTGTTTTAAAACAGAGAAAACAACGTAGTTTTAGATATAACAATGTCTTTGTCAAGAAGACCCTCTTTCTTCGTAAGTATCTATGACGGTTTCTGACATGAGAGGTTCAAACAATAGCTCTTAAATCTAAAGGCACGTAAAAACCAAAGTAAAGTCTGAAACTTTGAACCTAAAACGATGATTTAGGATAAAACAGATGAACAGAAAAGAGGTTTGATAGTGTTTTAGTGGAGTTACCAGGAAGCTCCCAAGGCTCAGACTTGTTGAGATCAACTTGGGAAATGGCTGCACAGGAGAAAGTGGAGTCGAGAACTTTCTTGAGGAGATAGTAAGTGATGAGCTCTTCATCAGTTGGATGAAACCTAAACCCAGGTGGCATTACGGTTTCATCTTCATATCTTGATCTCTCCCAACCGTTGAAGACATCGATATCCATAGTGGGCAACAACACAGGAGGAAAGCTCTAAAGCCAACAAAACCCTAGGTTTTCCAGTGTTTAAAGACAGGAAAAGAAAAAGAAGGGGAAATAAAAAGGGTCCTTTTTTAATGATCTGTGTTTCTCCTGTTCTACAAGCAACTGATGTGATATTTGACAGTAGCTAGTGACAGACAGAGTTGATGTTGATGTGTACAATACACCACACAAAACGAATATATATATATATATATGTGTATAATATGTATGCGTGTGTGCACATGTTGATATTAATATCGCTAAAATTGAATTAGGATCTAGGATAAATATATAATTGGACATTTGTCTTTTGAGCATGCAATGCGTGCGTGACCGTAAATCTCAGGGGATTCTACGTCAGCCAAAATATTATATTAAAAGAAAATTAACTCTACTAGCCAAAAGATTATTGGATACTACTAGGATTGGATCTTTGTCTGTTGGGCAGTCTGAGCTTCACCATGAATAAGATTCTTTTTACGAAAAATTCTATACGCATTAATATCTTCAAGACAAAACTTTTTTACAAGAAAAAAACACAAATAAAAAAGAAAAAAAAAGAGGAGCATGGATGCATCAAATCATAAGAAGCAATCACATCCATCCATCAGCGTCGGAAATAAGAAACGGACGGAGAGGATGTAGACGCGTCTCTGTCACAAGGAAACGTCGCACATATAGAAAAATTGAAATTTGAAATGGATGGAGTCGTCACAGGCTTTACATCAAATCATATTCCCATCCTTTCTTTTGCATGCATCTTTCATTTTTTTGTTTCTCACCTCTCCTGCTATTTTTCACCTCTCCTGCTATTTTTCACCTCTATGCTTTTCCCACAAATAACTCTACCTATATTTCTTTTTTCTTTGTTTATTTCACACAAGTCTTGAATCTATTAAAAATTACATTTTGGTAATAGGGCGACACGTTACGTCGAGTAGGAGAAATAACACATGGGTTTCGTTTTTGTAGAGAATACGTTTCCATTATTCAAGAAGAAAAATTATTGGGAAAACAAGAGCTCATTGTCAACCACTGATTTTGTGGAGGGAGAAATAAATAAATTTAATAGAAAGTCATAAATGATGCTAAAGAATCAATAATTGTGGATTGTTGTCTTTTTAACAGCATGAGAACAGAGATGGGGATAGAGAGAGAGAGCCCGCGCACCGAGAGAGATCATAGAGAAGCCGAGTGACGTATGTATCTGTGGTGGAGGAGGGAATCATCTCCGCCGCCCTCCGGCCTCAACCCTACGGCGTCGTTTTTCGAGTCTACGGCAAAGCTCCGGACCCACCTCACATACTCTTTTGGCATTTTCCCGTTCGGAATTGTTAGGGAAAAGGATCAAACTCGGTGTGAGCAAATTTGTCATAATTAGGTCGGACATATACAGTCTTTAAAATATACAAAAACCAGATCTTACCGAGTCGGATTAGTCCAAATATGGAAGACATTTGTCCAAATTAAAGTAATGTTACAAAATTACAACTGCTGGCAAAAAAATAAGTATGTATACACAAAACAAAGGGTTTCACTATTCAAAACAGACACAACAATGTAAGAGACTTTTTGATCAGTTTCTGGGGATGACATCAGAGAAAGCAAAGTCATGGAACGGAGGGCCTGCAAAAAAATACGACACAACTTTAGATCTCTTGCAACCATATTATCATCTATCTAGTGGAATCAATCAAGTGTTAAAGAGAGGAGAAGTCTTTAACCTCCTTGTTCACTTAGAATGTGAAACGGAATGTGTGCAACCATCTTTTTCCCACCCTCGCTCCAGTTAACCGTGCCCGGAAACCGTTTTTCTGAAATTCGTGAGGGTCCTAACACAGACCAACAGATTCCTGGTTCGTTCATTAGTCCTAAGTAATCATGTGCTCGTCTCCAAACCCTTGCATCAGATATCCGAGACCGAACTACCTACACACATGTACATAACTCTGGAGTTCAGACTCTTTAAGTTTAGTGATCATTGAAAAATTGCTTTTGTAGATTTCAATATGTCTCCGTGTACCTTTCCCAAAGCAACACGGGCTCTTGGCAACAATTCCCGGTGATAAGTTGCGAGCTTTGCGATAGCTGTCACTACAAAACACAAAAGCCTTGACTGTGTTGTTCTTCTCGAAGCATTCCCAGATTCTTGCCTCAGGCCTAGGCGGCTTATTTTTATTTTTTTTGATTGTTGGAAGCAAATAACCAAAAATTGTGTTAATACCATTTCTTGTTTTTTTTTGTTTGGCCGAGAAATGCAGAACGATAATATGTAACAAAAGTTAATAGATACCTTGATGAGAGATTCTCATATAGAAGCAATTCTAAGCTTTCAAAGAGCTCGCGAGCAGCGTCCTTGTGTGATTCTCCCCCACCACCATACTCTCCAATTGCCCAACATAGCTGTAAAGCTAACTCTCTCTATGGAAGAAAATGTTTAGAGGAGATACTCTTACAAAGCATCCGTGGAAATATTAGAAACTGACCTTAGCAGGGTCATCGTAAGCTTCTCCAAGCCTGTCGACTATTGGCTTCTGTGTTATGAAAGAATTTAAGAACAAGTTTCAGCAAATTCATACTTAAGAAAATATGCCGTAATCAAAATACTATGTAACCTATGAAGATAGATAGAATGATTTTGACTGGCATATCAACCAATGCAGTGTGAAATCATCTTAATCCACATTCTAATGTTTGTAACAGCACAAACCAGATAAAGGAAACAAAACGAAGACATTACTTTCAACAGCGCAATGAAATTGGGAGATCTCTGAAATGCAGCTAGCACGAATTCCAGTAGCCTACTACGGATCTGTATACATACCGTATCTCTGTAAGATATGGCTCAATATGGCGTCAGTAAAGGTTGATACACTTAAAAGGTCAAAATAGCCTTGGCATTTCTGAAGAACAGTTGAATATCAATGGACGGACCCATTCAGATACAAAGGAGAGTAATTAACGGACATTGTCAATCAGCATGTCTAAACGATAAGGAAAACAAAAATCAGAAAAGGATAATATTATGTATACAAAACAAAAGATGCGTGATACCTCATGAGCAAAATTCTTATCTGGAAACATTGTAGAGTTTCTTGTCATGAGCAGAGGGATTAATGCACATATCAGAGCTGCAAAAAGAGAAAGCATTAAAAAAGAAAGAAAACCAAGCATGAAGAGACTCTATAGTGGTTAAAGCTCTAACTAAGTTGGTAATTGTCTTATCCTCCTTTAGCAACTTAAGAACTCTAGGAGGGCTGTAAATAATCTTACAGTCATTTGCATCTCGCAACGTAACGCTAAAGTAGACATCAAGAAGTCGAGGAGCAATCTTTAGTGTCTGCTTCATCCTCTCTGACCGAGGACCATTTGCAGCAGCCTGCAGAGCTGCGTTTAATGCAGGAGAAGCGCGATGTCTTTCCTGCATCACGAAATTGACTTAAAACTTTCAGTTTCTCTAAAATATCAGGTAAGAAAAAACTACCACGTGTCACATAGCTCCTAAAGTTTACTATTGCACAACATTTATATAATTGCACAACATTTATATAAAAGATTTTCTGTTGGAACTTCTGAGTAAAGCAAAAATTGAGACAGGAGGCATACAGCTAGACCATCATTTTCATCCTTGAGAAGCTCGAGAAACAGAGGATCAGCTACATCTATCGTATTGCTATCTTCAGACTCTGAGTCATCTCCTCCATCTCCGATGGTTGAACCAGTATAGGCTTCATCCATAAGGGCAAGAAGCATCTGCATTAACAGAGATCCTTGTCATTCATTGACTATCTGAGAACAACCTACCAAGTATATGTTTTTTATGAAATATATGACCTCTGGAGCTGCACTCTTCTGGATTGAAGCAATGCTACCTCCAACCCTTGACCCTGACCCCGAGCTCCTTTCAACTTTTTCTAATGCCACAACCAACACTAGTAAAACAATTTAACAAGAAAATACATAATCAGTACACCAATACTGGTAAATTCAATTAGGCTGAGAAAAAATACAGAAGCCCAAGAATATTACAGAGGCTCAAAACCATGGAATTACCAAACCAATAGCTTGTGAGTCTCAGCCTAAGTGGCCTCCAAATTACAGTAGAAACAAATATACGAACTCAAGTAGCATTTTCCAGAAAAGCGGACTCACTTGGCAAGTCTAGAATGGATGGAAACAGAGGAAGAAATGACCCAGGTGATATCAATCCTGGAAATATCTGAAGGAAGGACTTCTCCAACCTAAAATAAAATTTCATCGAGGTGATTGATTGGATAGCTTACGAAAGAAAAAATGAATCATTAATATAGCAAAAAAAAATCAGCTTACTTCTCCCAGTTCCAGGCAATGAGCTTAAGCAACAACGGGAAAAACTGCGAACACAATTGCTTGAATTAAATGGGGAAGATGATACATATCGCTTCAAGGCTCAAGCAATGGAAATGTAAACGGAGCTGAATTAATATTACATTGAGCATTGTATATACCTGAGGGAGTAAGTTTGGAAAAGACGCTAACAGTTTTCTGT
Organism: Iljinskaea planisiliqua; assembly: GCA_900108845.1. NCBI lineage: Eukaryota > Viridiplantae > Streptophyta > Magnoliopsida > Brassicales > Brassicaceae > Iljinskaea > Iljinskaea planisiliqua. Next base: position 4,919,934 of record FNXX01000010.1, on the reverse strand, counting down.
TGTTCTCGGTAAGGAACTCACAAGTTGCCTCTGCAACAGCAGCATCAGAGAACTCACTACAAGTAAAATTATGACAAGATGAGCAAATGTACTTGATAAGAAATCATGATTGTAAAAAAGAATGTGCGAGAGCACAAATATGACCCTAGTTGAAACATAAGCAAAGTGCATACCGGCTAAGACAGGAGCGGAAGAATGTCCTCAAACTTGGTTCAGCATCATGCAGAACCATATCTCCAAAATCAAGCAAAAACTGAAGAATGGCCTGAAACACAATAAAACAAACAAACAGATAATCCTTGAATGCACCATACGATAAGCATTCATCGAGGTGGGTAATAGGTGAAACTAAGGCTGAACAGATGATTAGAAATTCTCAGGGAGAGTAGTGTAACGTACTAGCAAGAGAAGGCCTTTGGACGTGCTTGACTCGGACTGAGACAGTGAAGCAACCGAACGCTGAAAGACCTTATTGATTTGCGGATAAATTCTAGCCACCAGATCATCTGATTTCTCCACTTTACAGAACCCATGTAGCTTCTTCACCTAATCTCATACACATTCAATCAAAACCCAATGCAATGAATCCTTTGTCCATCGAGAAACACATTATATTCAAACATATGCACACACACACAAGATGCTTACTGATTGTAGTACAGATGGGTCAGAAGCAGGATCCGTTGAATCCCGCGCGCTATTGCTTAGGATCCTGAGATAATAATTCCAGTCTCCGTCTTGATCAGTCATGTTTTTAAGATTGATCAGTTGGAAAAAACACAAATGGTGGACGAAGAAGAAGATGGAGCTTCGGATTTGTTTTTGTTTTTCTTCTTCCTCTGTTGAATTCGGAACGGAATGCAGGAGGATTGGAAAAGAAAGACGACGCCGTTTCCGCGAGGGGATTTGTATCCTTAGACTACATGCCATCTTTACTTGAATAGTCTTAACTACGGCTCGGTTTTAGTATCAAAAGACGGCACGCGTTTTTGAAGCAAACACGACACTGGATTGGGCTTCGGCCTTCAGGCTTAAGCCCAAATTGATTTGTTTTACAGGTGATACCGATTCTTATGCTTAGAGACTGCATGTCATTTGCAGTCGAAGAAGACGGCACGCAGTTTCCTGCAACAAACCTCGTATATTTCATTCAGGCTCCACTCCTCCGTCTTCTCGTTCTCCCTCCAAAAGAGAGTATTGGAGCGAACGAGCGATAATTATGGCGTCGGCGTCCTCTTCCGACGGAGTCGCCGGAAGGCTTCGAAACGCATCGTTAGTTCTAGTATCCGATAACGATTCCACAATTGCTGTGAGTATTTTGCTGTTCAAAATACTCTCTTAGTTTCGCACAATGCTCCTGTTTTGGAATATCGATTTCTGAGAAATTGAGAGATAGGAGCTTCGACTGATGATGGGTTTGGTTAGTTAGAAGTGAAAGAGGAGATAACTTCTCATTGGTCTAAGTTGTCCTAAGATATGCCTTTTGTTTTGCTTTCCTGTTGCAATTCTGGTTTGAACCAGGAAACGAAGTTGAATGCTCGCTGTTGTTTTCCTCTGAAGTGGATTTTCCTCCTATGTATACATAATAGACTGGTTTTGTTTTTTGTTTTATGCAGGACATCCGTAAAGCTGTGACTATGATGAAGAACATTGCTGTTCAGTTGGAGAAAGATAATCAAACTGAGAAGGTGGGTTATTTCATTTTTTCGTTTCTTTTGCACGACATCGGTGAAGCTGTGGCTATGATGTATTGTCAGTTTGAGGCAAACTCTTTCCTTGATCTCTGTTTTTGTTTTTGTCTGTCGATATTTTGGGTTCCACAGGTTAAAGACCTTGAAAATTCTGTGGCTGAGCTGTTGGATTTATGTGGTGATTGTGCTCATCGCTCGTCAGCAATTCAATCTGTTTCAAATGGGTACCAGCCTGGGGAACAGGTATACAAATTCCTCCGTAATGTGTTTGATCTAAATGCTTATTCGGTGCTTACATTTAGTTTTAGCAAGACTGCTTTCTGACTCGCTCTAATGACCACAGTTAACTGACTTTAAAAAGTTGCTTGAGGATGAGTTCACAAAACTCAAGGCTACAACTTCGACATCCGTGCCACAAAATCATCATTTGATGCGGCAGTTCAGGGAAGCAGTTTGGGTATGCCATCTGTGACGTTCTATATCATACATCTCTCTCTCTCTTTTCTTTTTTTTTTTTCAGAATAATTATCGCTCTTCAGTTAAGTTCTTAGCTTGAATGGAATACGTCTATTGTCCGATTTCCTTTTAAGTTCTTGTCACTATTTTGCTGCAGAATGTTCATCATGCAGGTGAACCAATGCCTGGTGACGACGAAGAGGACATTGTCATGACCAGTACTCAGTGCCCTCTCCTAAACTTGACATGCCCTTTGAGCGGGAAGCCTCTCACTGAACTAACTGATCCAGTTCGCAGGTGCAATGGATGGCTTGTTTTTTTGGTTTCCTTTTTTTAACTAGGATGTCTTGTTTTGTTCTGATGATTTGCTCGTCCTCTCCCCTGCTTGGTGTCTGTCTATGTAGGATCATCTTTAAAGCCATATTTACTCGATACTCAGTTCTATAAGTGATCGTAAAGCGTCAATATTATTTCATCTTTCGTGTAGCTGTAGAACTGATCACATTTTGTGCTGAATAATTATATGAACGATAGACAATCGTGCGGTGAACTGATACCGAGTCTTTGTGATCCTTTTCTGGTTGCAGTACGGATTGCAAGCACGTCTACGACAAAGCCGCAATCATGCATTACATAGCCAACAATCCCAATGCGAAATGTCCTATAGCTGGTAAGATAGTTCTTGCTCAAACGTCTTATAGATAGACACCTTTCCCTTGTTCTTCCATGCTGATTTTGTGATTTCTATGGCACACTTTGAATCCTCAGGCTGCCGAGGTAAACTGCAGAATAACAAAGTGGTTTGTGATCCAATGCTGAAGTTTGAAATCGAGGAGATGCGCTCGTTGAACAAACAATCTAATAGGGCCGAAGTGATTGAAGACTTCACAGCATTAGATGATGAAGATTAGAGATCAAACATCTCCGAGGCCCGGTTTTAGGCTGCAAGGAAACAAAGTTGAAGCCATAAGTTTCTTCAAATTCGCAACTTTTGTTCTTTTTACTCCACTCGGTATATTTATCAAACGTAAAGTCTGCTACCAATTTGTTTCCACTTTTGGATGTAAATAGGCAATGTCGCTCTTGGTTCAACTGCTCGTTTTGGCTAAAGTTTGAGTTTATTTTTTGAGGCTTACCAGAGCTTACTTCATTACATGGGGGTGTTTTCGAATTTTTCAATTTATGACCATTAGTCGGTTTGGTTTGATACTATTATTTATTTATATTTGGTTCGGTTATGGTCAGAGTAACAAACAAGGCTTTGTCTGACCGTTTAGCCGCGCAGTACCCGCCAATCTTCATCTTCCCTGAATTACTCGAAAAGGAGGCCTCTTCAATTTTGATGCTATTGGACGAGAATGGCGTCAGTTTTCTCAGCGTTTAGGATTTCGATGTCCAGAATTAGTCCTTTCCGTGCTACGCAGTTCTCTTATCCCGCGACGTCCGCTTTAGCCCATACCAACCGAATCCTGTGCAACTCTTCGCACTCTGTATCTTCGTCTCCTTCTCCTTCTGAAATTTCTTCTTCTTCTTCTTCTTCTTCGTTGATGGAAACAATTGAAAACTCAAGGTGGAGACCCATGTGCTTGTATTACACTCACGGGAAGTGCACAAAGGTGAACACTTTGCGACTCATTGTGTTTTTGCTACACAGCATCAGTGCCCATGTGTTGCTTGACTCTTGATTGGTTCCTGCTCCGTGTGTTTGTTTTGAAACAAGCGCTATTGATGATAATTTTTTTATCAAGTATACAACGTCGCGACTTGTTCGACGGAATGTCTGAACGAGATTGGAACTTGTTTTTGTGTCGAGGAAACTATCGTGTTGTGTCTCGATCGTTATCATCATTCTTTACTCGTTTTGTTTATACTTAAATAATCGCGAATAATTAGTAATAAAAGCTTATGTTGGCGACGTCAGATGGATGATCCTGCCCATTTGGAAGTTTTCAGCCATGATTGTTCCAAGGAACTTCCAGTGACCGCTGCTGATCTTGAGAGAAAGAAATCACAAGAATTCAACTTTTTCTTGGTTCTTGACTTGGAAGGAAAAGTTGAGATTCTTGAGTTTCCTGTTTTGATCGTAGACGCCAATACCATGGAAGTCGTAGACATGTTCCACAGGTTCTAACTGCTTCCTACATTTAGCAACTTTTTTTGGCTAGATTTTTACAATGTGGTTGATTATTTGTTCTTTATACTTCATAAGGTTTGTGAGACCCACCAAAATGAGCGAGCAAGCAATTAACAAGTACATCGAAGGCAAGTATGGGGAAGTTGGTGTTGATCGGTATGCTACTTCTATCTTACTTTGAGTGTAGATATGGTGGGATGTCTCATGTCTATAATGCTTGTTGTGTTTTCTTTATAGTTGCATTAATGTGATCCTTTATGCATATGCTACCGAACGCTATAGTGAAATATATATTCTGTTGCCAGAAATAATGGTAATAGTTGGTTTAAAGCCTATGTAACTTCTCCAAAAACCTCTTTTTGTTCTCTTTGGATTCTGAAACCGTCCCACTAAATCTGTCAAAGTCGAATTGCAGAGTGTGGCATGACACAGCTATTCCATTTAAGCAAGTTGTTGAGGAGTTTGAAGGCTGGTTGGGTGAGCATGGCTTGTGGGGTAAAGAAACAGACGGGGCTCTGAACGAGGCAGCTTTTGTAACCTGGTGAGAAGTCTTTATAGGAGATGAGCTTGTTATGTGAATTTTTAAGTTTCTCTCTGTTGTTTCCTTATGCATAGAAGAAGTTTGCGAAAACTTTCCTCAAGGAATGAAGTAGTACTTTAGAGTTTCTACCATCTTTGGATACTGATTAAGTTAATGTTACCAGTGGAAATTGGGATATAAAGACAAAGATTCCCGAGCAATGCGTAGTGTCAAATATCAACCTTCCGCAATATTTTATGGAGTGGATTAATCTCAAAGACGTCTACTTGAATTTCTACGGACGCGAGGTAAGTTGGATATCACTATGTCTCATCTTGTGTATGTTTATTATAAACTCATCTATAGTGGATGACATTACAGGCCAGAGGAATGGTGTCAATGATGAGGCAATGTGGAATAAAGCTCATGGGAAGTCACCATCTGGGCATTGATGACACAAAGAACATCACGAGGGTGGTGCAACGGATGCTCTCGGATGGTGCAGTATTCAAGATCACAGCGCGAAGGAGCAAGTCCAATATGAGAAATGTCGAGTTTCTGTTCAAGAACCGGATCAAGTAAGCTCTGAAGGAAAGATGACAGAACAAACAAGCTGTATGATCCATATGAATTAATTAGCCAAGTCTTTTGAGTATTATGTGATATCTCCAAGAAGACATTGTGATAGCGGTCAGAAGGTTTTGCTAAGACCGGAACTTCCTGTAAGAATCTCTGATTCAACAATTGTTATCTTATGATGAGATGATAAATTTAATAAAACGAAGAACTAAAAAAATGCGACACAATTCGTCTGGTATAAATTTTCTGTCAGCATCTTTACTGTAAGCTCTTCACTGACTCTCCACTTAAGTCTGTTTACTTGGAAGATTTGTTCATCACATTATTGCTGATAGGCTTGAGTTTGTAATTATTACACACACAAATATTCGATTCTTGTTTCATTTGGACAAGATTTCACTGATGATTCTGAATCAGCGACAAAACCTTGTTAGAATCTTGCGGGTCTGCACAAAAAATGGCCTTTCTGATCAAGGGAGTCAAGTTCATTGTTTTCTTCTCAAGTCTGGATCGGAGTTGAATTTGATTGCGAGCAATTATCTTATAGATATGTACTGTAAATGCAGAGAACCCGTCATTGCTCATAAGGTGTTCGACAGTATGCCTGAGAGAAATGTTGTTTCATGGACGGCTCTCATGAGCGGACATGTACATAACGGTGACCTTGAGAGATCCTTATCCTTGTTCACTGAAATGGGGCGTCAGGGTGTTTACCCGAACGAGTTCACTTTCTCGACGAATCTTAAAGCTTGTGGCTTGCTTAACGCACTTGAAAAGGGACTGCAGATCCATGGGTTTTGTTTGAAGATTGGCTTTGAAATGATGGTTGAGGTGGGAAATTCTCTCGTTGACATGTACTCAAAATGTGGTAGAATCAACGAAGCTGAGAAAGTGTTTCGTTGGATGATGGATAAGAGTCTTATAAGCTGGAATGCTATGATAGCTGGATATGTACATTGGGGGTACGGTAGTAGAGCTTTGGCTACGTTTCGGATGATGCAAGACGAAAAGATAAGAGAAAGACCGGACGAGTTCACATTGACGAGTTTGTTGAAGGCTTGCAGTAACATTGGTATGATTCATGGAGGAAAACAGATACATGGTTTTCTTGTCAGGAGTGGGTTCCCTTGTTCAAGTTCCGCAACCATAACAGGTTCTCTCGTTGATTTGTATGTCAAGTGTGGATACCTCTTTGGTGCTCGGAAAGCTTTCGATCAAATCAAGGAAAAGACAATGATTTCGTGGAGCTCACTGATTCTTGGATATGCTCAAGAGGGCGACTTCGTAGAGGCGATGTGCTTGTTTAGGCGACTGCGGGAGCTCAACTCTCATATCGACAGTTTTGTTCTTTCTAGCATCATTGGAGTCTTTGCTGATTTTGCCCTCTTGCGGCAAGGGAAGCAAATACAAGCACTTGCTGTTAAATTCCCATCTGGGTTAGAAACGTCTGTTTCAAATTCTGTAGTGGACATGTATCTCAAGTGTGGATTAGTTGATGAGGCTGAGAGATGCTTCGACGAAATGCAGTCGAGAGATGTGATCTCATGGACCGTAATGATCACTGGCTACGGGAAGCATGGGCTTGGCAAAAAAGCAGTTAGTATTTTTAACAAAATGTTGAGACATAACATTGAGCCTGATGATGTATGCTACTTAGCTGTACTCTCAGCTTGTAGCCATTCTGGTCTGATCAAAGAAGGGGAAGAACTATTTTCGAAGTTACTAGAGACACCGGGGATCAAACCTAGGGTAGAGCACTACGCATGCGTTGTTGATCTATTAGGACGAGCTGGTCGTTTGAAGGAAGGTAAACATCTGATTGACACAATGCCTGTTAAATCAAATGTTGGAATATGGCAAACACTTCTCAGCGGCTGTCGATTACACGGGGACATTGAACTAGGGAACGAAGTAGGTAAGATTCTTCTGAGGATTGATGGAAAAAATCCTGCAAATTACGTGATGGTGTCCAACCTTTATGGACAAGCTGGTTATTGGCACGAACATGGGAAGGCGCGAGAGCTTGGGAAGAGAAAAGGGTTGAAGAAGGAAGCTGGTATGAGCTGGGTAGAGATTGAGAGAGAGGTACATTTCTTTCGTAGCGGAGAGTATTCACATCCCCTGACACTTAGGATCCAAGAAACTTTGAGAGAAGTTGAAAGAAGAATAAGAGAAGAATTGGGATATGTTTACGGCTTAAAACAAGAACTGCATGATATAGACGATGAGTCAAAGGAGGAGAACCTTAGAGCTCATAGCGAGAAGCTAGCGATTGGTCTGGCATTGGCATCAGGCGGTTTAAACCAGAAAGGAAAGACAATAAGAGTTTTCAAGAACTTGAGGGTATGCGTAGATTGTCATGAGTTCATCAAAGGTTTGTCTAAGATCATGAAGATATCATTTGTTGTGAGAGATGCTGTTCGGTTTCACAGTTTTGAAGATGGTTGTTGTTCCTGTGGAGACTACTGGTGACTCTTAAGCTTGATTACTTCCACTAACCGTACAACCGGGTTTCATACTAAAGCTCATACTCTCTCTAGAGCTACTCTATCGCAACGGCGCAACTGGTAAATTTCCAAAATTCGAATGATAGTGAAAGATCTCAGCAGGGCATCTCAGGGTTGCTCCATCAAAGTCTCAGAGGCCAGCTAAAGATCTGTGTTAGATGACCTTGCTTGATTTTAAACACTAATGTGACTTGTGAGTGTAGATTGGCTCTATGTGATTTGGTTTTGTTCATCAGAGATTTGTTGAGTAGATGTTTTAGGATCTAGTTGGCTTACTTCATCTGACAAATACCTGATTGAGTGATGTTGGTATTGTTCTTTGGTCAGTATCATATTGATTACTGGTGTAATTACGTTTTGCAGCCATAGAGCCAATTTTGTTCTTTGGAGATTGTTCTTCTCTTTATATCTTAAATCTGTCTTGAGATCTCTCAATGTCGCAGCTAGAAGGAGCTATTCTAAAGGAGTATCTGTTCAAGAACAGGATCAAACCATACATAATCAAAGTTTTCAAATACGAAAGAGCTTTTGAGTAATAGAACAAGCGTTGGGAAGAAGACTGTGTGATTTGTTAAAATATTCAAATTCCCTTATGGGGCTTGTGAATAAGTTTTATTATGTTTTTTGCCCTTTTTTCAAGTATTTTGCGCATTGATGTAGCCCAAGTCTCCGAGCCTAATTGCGGAGGAGTAGTCATCGGAGAAACGAAGTTGGAGAGGAGGAAGCATATTCCGATTGTACCAGTACGATCCTAATTTTGAAATTCACGAGTCATATGCGTGGAAATTAGGATTTAGGGTTCCGAATTTTGGGTTTAAAGTTAACTCTGATTCTGCAAAATTCATGGAGCTAAGGTTAGTCTCTCTGTTGCGTTTTCTCCAGCATCTCCGTCCAAGTGGCCGAATTGATACTGTCTCAGAAGCTTAGTCGCTTGGTTTTTCATTTGATTCGGCCTCGGGAAGAAGACTTGTATCCGTCTTTGTTTAGCTTGTTGATTTGTCATGAGATCCTCGGGCTCTCCTTCTGGGAGGAAGAGTAAGAAGCTCGCTGCGATATGCGAGGAGGAATACAAGAAACACCATGGAGAGCCCAAGGGCAGAGATGGTGGGTCTGGGCTGGCTTGTGCTGACTCTGAACTTCGGCGGAGCTCTAGGGTCAGGCGGATACCGTCCTTCCTGGACGCTTCTCCTCCTCCTCCGAAGAGAAGGCGGCGTTTTAATAATCACGGGGATAGGAGTTCCAGAGGGAATACTAGTCTGGGGAGAGTGGTGAAGGAGGAGAATGGTGATTCGGATACTCAGGACGGTTGGAAATCCAGGTTGAGGTCAAGGCGGAGAAACGCTGGTTCTCAGGCGAGTGGGAGACAGAGAGGTGTGGTAAAGGGGAAAAGGAAGCTTGTTTTTGGAAATCGTGGCAGTGAGTTGAGAGATAAAGCAGTGGGAAGAGAAAGGGAAGAGGAAAGAGGAGCTCCTAATGGTGGGAAGCTGATGAAATCAAAAAGGCAACTGGAAGTCGACGATTCTGATAGTTCGGAAGATGGGGAGAATGATTTGGATACCAGTAATGCTGAAGACGAGAGTGCTAGCGAGTCGGAAGAATCAGCGCAGGCTGACAGTGAAGCTGGAGAGGAGGATGAGAAGGAGAAGACTAGCAAACGATCAGTTGTTTTAGAGAGTGAAAATGAAGCGGAAGTTGATGGAACGGAGGCTGAGAGTGAGGATGAAGCGGAAAGTACTGAAAATGAGATTGAGGATAGTGATGAAGAGGGGGAAAGTGAAACACTAGGTAGTGCAGAGAAGACAGGAAGTGAGATTGAAGGTAATGTGGATGGAACGACAGCTGATACCAGTGTTGGAATGGAAGCAGCGGAAAATGAGAGCGGGGATCAAATGGAAGGATTGGAAAATGAGATTGAGATGGAAGTTGAAGGAATTGAGAGCAAAGAGTTGGGTGTAATGGTTTCTGAAAGTGTAAACGGCACTGGTGTGCTAGGGGATGATAGTGACGGTGTTGATATCGTTAAGATAAAAAAAGGAGATATTTTACATCCTGAACGAGTACAGAAAGCTAGCATCGAGGTTAATGAGAGTGTGAAGCAGAATGATGACATTGGAGAGCAAGGTGTTTCTAGAACACCATCAACTGATAAAACCAAAGAACATAGTGAGTTTCACGATAAAGGGGGTGAAAGTGTGGAAATGCTTGACGAGTTGCCCATTCAGAATGAAACTTGCAACAAAGTAGTTGACCCAATTTGCACTTCATCAGATAGACTTGGTAAGCCTCTCTTCAAACACGCCAGACGCTGTGGTTTATGTGGAGTTGGCACTGATGGCAAACACCCGAAGAAGTTGATACAAGGTAATGGTGACAGTGACATAGAGGCAAATAGCGGGTCTTCATCGTCAGGGGAGCCAAACTATGACATATTGGATGGTTTTGGCGATGATCCTGGATGGCTTGGCCGTCTATTGGGACCGATAAACGATCGTTATGGAATTTCTGGAACTTGGGTTCATCAGCACTGCGCCGTATGGAGTCCCGAGGTAATGTGTGTTCTGATCATATAACACAACACGCCTTTTATTTGCTTAGGTGCATCTACATGTTTTTTCACTTCATTGGTATATGTTTTTTGGGTTCATTGACACACAATATGTGATTATATCGCTTTTCCATTCTTTGATTTTCTCTCGCTTAATCTTTAGTTAATTTGTGATGTCTGGTTGGTTGTCATTGTTCGTGAATAGTTTTATATTTCTGACATGGTGTATTCCGTATGACGACAGTTAATGAGCCGAATATACGAAAAGGCTTGTCAAATCTTAATGATTGACAAAGATTCTCTACAATAGTTATAGTTTTTTTAACTATGCTCTTACTGTCTTCTCATTAATTTTTCTTTTCTTGAATCCTGTTTTCTGTAGACGTTAATGTTCAATATTCTTGTACTGCAGGTTTACTTTGCTGGTGTAGGACGCTTAAAGAATATAAGGGCGGCACTTTGCAGAGGGAGGTCATTAAAATGCACTCGTTGTGAAAGACCTGGGGCAACCATCGGATGTCGTGTTGATAGATGTCCAAGAACCTATCATTTGGTCTATTACTACTCCTCTGGTTTTCCTTTTCTCATCTCTGATTTATAGGCTAATAAACTTGCAGCTGTAACTGTTAATGTATCATGTTCTGACAACTTCTTTGCGGTGTTCTGTATTTTGCAGCCTTGTGCACGAGCTAATGGTTGCATCTTTGATCACCGTAAATTTCTCATTGCTTGCACGGACCATAGACATCATTTCCAACCACACGGTCGACAGTGTCAAGTCAGAATGAAGAAGATGAAAGCCAAGAGGATGCAACTGGAGATGAGGAAGCACTCAAATGATGCCTGGCGTAAGGATGTGGAAGCGGAAGAAAAGTGGTTTGAGAAATGTGGTGACGATGAAGAATTTTTGAAACGTGAAAGCAAGAGACTACATCGAGATCTATTAAGAGTTGCTCCGGAGTATATTGGAGGGTCTGACTCTGAGAACGGAAAGGTATTTGAGGGATGGGATTCTGTTGCTGGGCTTGAGGGTGTAACTCAATGTATGAAAGAGGTTGTTCTTTTACCCTTACTATATCCAGAATTCTTTGATAACCTTGGACTTACACCTCCAAGAGGTATCCTCTTGCATGGACATCCTGGAACTGGAAAGACTCTTGTGGTTCGAGCACTAATTGGTTCCCTTGCTCGTGGTAATAGACGGATTGCCTACTTTGCCCGCAAAGGGGCAGACTGTTTGGGAAAATACGTTGGTGATGCTGAGCGCCAGTTGAGGCTCTTATTTCAGGTCGCTGAAAAATGCCAACCATCCATCATATTTTTTGATGAAATTGATGGCCTTGCTCCCAAGAGGTCAAGGCACCAAGATCAAACACACAGCTCCGTTGTCTCCACATTGCTTGCTTTACTAGACGGATTAAAGTCGCGTGGCTCAGTGGTGGTCATAGGTGCAACCAACTACCCTGATGCTATTGACCCAGCATTAAGGAGGCCAGGGAGATTTGATAGGGAGATCTATTTTCCACTACCATCGCTCGATGATAGGGCTGCAATCATCTCACTCCATACTAGGAAGTGGCCTAAGCCGGTGTCTGGATACTTGCTCAAGTGGATTGCTAAAGAAACTGCTGGTTTTGCTGGTGCGGATATACAAGCTCTCTGCACGCAAGCTGCCATGATTGCCTTGAATAGGAGTTTTCCTTTGCAAGAATCTTTGGCCGCTGCAGAGTTGGGAACGTCTAGGACTAATCGTGTTGCTCTTCCAACCTTCTCAGTTGAAGAAAGAGATTGGTTGGAAGCTTTATCCCGCTCCCCACCCCCATGCTCACGTAGAGGAGCAGGAAAAGCAGCTAGCGATATATTTTCGTCTCCTCTTCCTGTTTACTTGGTGCCTTCTTTATTATCGCCACTGTGTTCTTTACTTGTTGCTTTTCATCTTGAAGAGCGCATCGTGCTTCCACCTCTTCTTTCGAAAGCTGCGGTTGATATCCAAAGTGTGATCTGTTCTGCTTTGAGCGACAAGAAGATAATTGATGATTGCTGGTGGTCTCATGTTGAAAGCCTTCTCCAAGACGTAGATGTTGTAAAGGATATAGTTCAGAGACTTTGTTATGCTGGAATACTGGATGGAGGATGTGACTTGGTTAAACCTGTTTCAAGCACCCCTGGTGCTGGCGACTGTAGTTTGGGTTCTGCACAGTTCATGGTACACAGAGTCCGCCGACATCCCGGGCTTTTGGGAACTGCTCCTCGAGAATCAATGAGCAATTCAGGATTCCAACTGCTTATTGCTGGAGGACCTAGATCTGGTCAACGTCATCTTGCTTCTTGTATCTTGCACTGTTTTATTGGAAATGCAGAGATGCAGAAGATAGACACGGCAACAATTTCACAAGAAGGAAATGGGGATCTGGTGCTAGGCGTAACTCACTTATTAAGTACGTCTTTCTTTATTAAACATTTCATGCTGTTACTTCCCTGATAATACATACATTTTTATCCTGTAGTCTTTCATCGTCTGCAATTTTTTTATTTGCTTGGTTCTGGTCCATTATTAGATAACTAGTCTTTCGTCGTCTGCAATATTTTTATTTGCTTGGTTCTAGTCCATTTCCAGATAACTAACTAACTGGTAAATCTGCCTGGCTTGTAGTTAAATGTGCTAGCAGGAAATCATGTGTGGTATTCATGCCAAGGATTGACTTGTGGGCTGTGAAGACAGAAACTCCACTAAATGAGGAGGTCGAGTGTGATGATGATTCTGTAAAAGAAAATTTTTCTCCTGTTTGTCTAGAAACAGTAGAGAAAATGGAGTTTCAGAATACTGCTCGAGTTTCACATGCTTGGAACACATTTTTTGAGCAAGTAGAATCATTGCGAGTTTCCACAAAGATGATAATTCTGGTATGCTTAACTTCTTACTTCCATGATGTCGTTTCTCCAAAATATTTTCCTTATTTCGGCAGTTGATAATGGGCTGTCTGGACTTCTTGCTTGTTTAGTTTACAGTCGGTTAGTTTTTTTTTTTTTTTTTGTATTTTGTGAATGTAGGCCTTAGTTTCGTGTACTCTGCATTTTCAAATATTTGTATTCCCTACTTTGTTGATTAGCAGTCTCTGAGAAGACTGTCTACTCTTGAGACTAAATTCTTACTTTTTGGTAATAGGCTACTTCTGCCATGCCGTACAAACTCCTGCCTCCTAAGGTACAACAGTTCTTTAAGACCGACCTATCAAAGGAGTATCAGCCAACTGTGTCTGAGGTTATTCCACAATTCACTGTACAAGTTGCTGAAAATTCCGACCAGGACATGGCCATTGACCTGTCTGCTACTGAGTTGTCAAGGCGGGCAATCCAAGTATTTCTTCATTTGGTGCACCAGGGAACCCATACACACTATGACTTACAGAAGACATACGAAAGAGAGGATCCTGGCCAGGGTTGCAGAGATGCAGCTTATCAGAATAATACTGATCATGGTGCAGGGGAAGACGTAGGTATTAAAACAAAAGCTCCCGAGGATGGTTCTTTAAAAGTGCCACCAATACCTATCAGCATAAATGTGAAAGCCAAATCAAGCTTGGAGTTAGCTGTCTCTACATTTGGTTATCAAATTCTACGGTATCCTCAATTTGCTGAGCTTTGTTGGGTGACATCAAAGCTTAAGGAAGGACCAAGCGCAGATGTTTCGGGTCCTTGGAGAGGATGGCCGTTTAATTCGTGTATCATTCGTCCTTGTAATCCATCAGAGCAGGCAATTACTGCTTCGGGTTCCAACAATGTTAAAGGCAAAGGTTCATCTGGCATTGTCAGAGGCCTCATTGCTGTTGGATTATCAGCGTATAGAGGAACCTATATATCACTGAGGGAAGTCTCTTTTGAGGTACGGAAAGTTCTTGAGCTCTTAGTCGGGCGGATCAATGTGAAAATCGATGGTGGAAAGGACAGATGTCGATATATCCGAATTTTGTCTCAAGTTGCTTATCTGGAAGATCTGGTAAATAGTTGGGTATATGCAATGCGAAGGTAAGCCAAAAAATATATTGTTTTATGTAATCTTAATCCTGAAGCTTGCTGTATATCTAACACAACTTTCACTGTTTACAGTTTCGAATCGAACGCTCAAACAGAGCCGACGAATCCATTGTCTTGTTCTGTAGTCAATCCGTCAGTGAGGACTGAGCCAACTGAGCAAGGAACATCTGATCGTTCAAAAGGGTCAGAAGAAGACCCGAAAGAAGATATACAAAAAATGAATTTTCCAGACCCTATAGCATCTACTAATCTTACCGCCAATCATCAGCCAGTTGTAGAGAATGATAATACTGGATCAAGTCATGAACCTTTTCTTGAAGATACTGGACCTCTTACAACCCATAGTACGGATGGCTTTATTCCGATCAAAGAGAATGGTGCTGATACTTCGAATTCTGCTGCAATGATGATGGAGGATTCAGGAGTAATTTCCTTGCGGCAGGCTGTTCTCCTTGATCTTAACTCTCCTGCAGCTGACCATGAACAGAGTGAAACTCAACATGGATCATGTGAGGTAGAAACTACATCAGTGGCTACTGCTTTGCAAGGAAAAGCTAATTCCCCAAACAATCGTGTTGGATCTGGGGAATCCAATTCTATCGCCATGGAAGATCCCAAGAAATCAGCTGATTCAAGTAATGGGGAAGCCTGGAACGGAGTTCATGCCTTAGAATCAGCAAACAGCATGGTTGAACCAATTAAACAAGTTGAAACAACTGCAAGAAACAATCCTCTGGATGACCCTAGTTTGGTGTGTTTGTACCGTTGCTGCTCCCGGTGTGTCTCCATCCTCCAAGATTCCATGCATAAATTAGTTACTCGGGAATTGAGACTTGGTAGGAGTTACATTACAGCGGAGGGTCTACATGATGCGGTTTCTTCATTGTCAGTGGATCTTATTGCTGCTGTTAAAACGTTCATCTCTGCCCAAAACGACGGTACTACGGAGGAGGTAGAGGTCGAAGAACGTAATGAATGCTCAGAAAAGGAAGCATGTTCTTGCAAAAGCCTACCTGGTAATTTTCTTGCCTCGGCCAAATGTTGCAGTCATTCTGCTGAAGAGCAAGGGAGCTTAGATGAAGCAAACACACATCCAAGCCCTAAGACCTGGCTTGAACCAGTATTCGTTTTCAGGGATGGAATATTGGTTCCGGCAAGTACCGAAGATGACTGCGGTTTGCATTGTAAATATGATAGTTTTTGCCTTGGTTCTCTCATAGAGTTGATTGCAACTGAGATGAAGCCTTTTTGATACAGTTGATCTTCTTATCTTTTGTCTACTCAAACCAACTGGTTTTTGCCGGTGCTTTGCTGTTACAGACTGGTAAATGTATCTCAGAAGTAAGGGAGAAAATAACAAAAATCAGCAATTTCCTTGGCTCAAGTTCCAGTTCTTCACTCTGTTTCGGTTGCTAATTAATCTATTTCTCTTGAGATTTACTGTTGATGTGATTGTTCTAACTTCTTTGAAGCATTCTTTTCCTCAACATCGTGGACACTTGTCCAGGTACGCAGCTAATTTCACTCTCTCTATTCATCACTAATTAGCCTTAGCCACATGCCACGCAGTAAAGATTACGGCGGATTAACATAATTAATGTTAATTATATAGCATATGCGATGTAAGACTATAATTGGGGAACAATATAGGTACAGAGCTCGAGACTTGTTGCTTTTACATTACATGTATTTATTAGGTTACTATAGTTCTTAGCTGTCGCGTAGGAGGCGATGGAGAACAAAGAATACATATTATATAGAAGCCAATTTGTTACATATTAGTTTATGATTCACATGGCATGTTGACTGTCATGACAGGGCTTATTATGCCGTTTCTTAGCAATCACACCTTTCTTTTCAAACCTTATTTTTTCTTAGTTGTTGCCAGAAATCCTTTCGACTTGTTATATAGTTTTAATTTAATTATCCACTTATATGCTTAATTATTGTTTTTTATTTTCCAAAACTGCTTTAGGTTTATCAATTTGTTAAGATTATGGGGTTAGTTTCCGGATAGTCTGAAATGAAATAACAATTTGAATTTTGTCGAGAAATTTTTTTAAAAATGGAGTCATTATTTTTTTTCTTGGTAGTTAGTTATGTATTGACTCCAAAATCAGAATAATTGGAAAATGAAAGAATCTTATATATTCGGAATAAGTCTCGATTCCCTTTTTTGTTTTCACTCAAATTTCTGTGTGTTTTTTTGGTTATGTAATATAACAAAAAAAAATTGACTCCACATAAAACATTAAAAATAATATTAAAAAACAAAAATAAGTGCTGAATGGTTGCCCACATGGGCACCTCCTAATAAGTCTCCAGAATCTATGCTTCAAATACAAACCGAACAAAAGAGGAAGACGAAAGAAAGAACAAATACTTATCTCTTTTTGTTATCTCTTGTCTAAATTAAAAATGAATCCTACTTCGAATGATCATCAGGAGTTGGAACAAATCGAAACTATTGATGATCTGCTCGAAGATTTCTGGTTCTTTGATAACTTACTACTTGACAGAAGATCAAACACCTTGAGGTACTGTCATTCAGATCCTTACCCTTTTTCTCCTTCTTCTTCTTCGTCTTCCTCATCTCCAAAAACCGAATTCCCGAATACTGGAGATTCGGAGAAGAAGCTTCTAGAAGCTTTCGCCGTGGGAGACTCGGTTTCACCACCGTGTATAGTGAAAAAAGAAGGTGGAGGGGAGCCTGAGAAGATAAACAAGATGAGAAGGCAGTTCTCTGAAAAGACTAGGGTTCAGGAACGAAGAACTTACTTGCAGAAGAAGGAACCTGTGGTTCGTCGAGAGAAGGGAATTAGAGAAAGTTCTAAAAAGAACAGAACTGGTAGTGGTTGTAATGACAACAGTGTCCAGTGTTTCCCAATGGGAGGGAGTTTACAGAGAACTCAGACATTACCGAGTTACATAGGAAGAGAAGATGATGCAAATGAGTTTCACGATCAAGAGAGTGACGATTCGAGGATGGGATTTTTGATTCGTGAAGCCATCGCAAGCTCGTCCTCTGGGTTTACTCCAACGAAACAGAATACCCCAAAGGTGATCTCTTCTTTTCATTGTATATTCTGTTTTTGGTATGATTTGATTATCTTCTACTTTGGATGATTTCGATGATACAATGTCCTGTTGTGGAGAGTGTGAATTTGATAAGAAAGTTTCAAACTTGGTGCAGATTTCAAGCATTCCAAGGCATAGACCACCGAGAAACTCGAGATCAGAAGAAGCCATTCAAGATATGGTCGTCAGGTCACAAAGGAGCCCAAATCGCAAAACGCTGCGTAAGACGTTAAGCAGCATCGACACGAAAGAGATTCTAGTGTTGAAGGAATTGGACATTATTGAACCGGAGAAGAAACAGGAAAAAGAAGATGAAGGACAGAGTAGGGTCCCACGCGCCGCCATGAAAAGTCGGTCAGCAGCGGTGGTGGGTCAGCCTATCCCAGTTTGGGTTCCAAAGGATTCGACAAAAGACATGAAAGCTCAAATCAAGTTCTGGGCTCGAACCGTCGCTAGTAATGTTCGACAAGAATGCTGAATAATCATTTGGTTTTCCTTAATAACAAATGATTCTCTATAAATATAACACTCATTTCCCATATTCTTCCAAAAGCATTCATATCTCTTCTTTTAAAAAAAAAAAAAAATAATGAAGAAGAATGCGATAGAAGTGGATAAAACAATCAAGTGAAATACTTTATAGTTTACACAGAAGGGATCACATTTAAAAAAAAAAAAGAAAAAGTGTCTTCGAATGAGAACTCTCTAAACGAAAGAGAGGGTTCGACGAAGGATATTTGAGGACGTTTAATGGTGGAGATAAAAATCTACGACGGCTAAGAAAAAATGTCAGTGTTGCAGCAGAGCCACCGATGTCTCTTCTCCTTCTCTCTACCTGGCCGTCTCCGTACGACGCGTCTTATCTCTCTCCACCGCCCACCGGACTCCATCTCACCAATCCCTTCGCTCTCCGCTTTTACCCGAACCCGACCCGACGGACTCCGGTTATCCGCCGTGAAAGAAATCGCCGATGTGGCGGACGCGAATGAAGAGGAAGAGGACGGTCCTATCGAGCTTCCCCCGTCGGCTTCATCTCCGTTTTCGTCAACCAACTCCATTTTCGCCACTACCGATGACCCTACACCTCTCCAATTAGCCACCAGCGTAATGCTAACCGGCGCCATCACTATCTTCCTCTTCCGGTCAATTCGACGGCGAGTTAAGCGCTCGAAAGAGCTTGTAAGTTTTTTAAAATCTCCTCTCGTTAAACCTTTTAACTAAGATTAGCGCCAGCTTCGTGAGTAGAATCCGAATTAAGCAAAGACAATGTGTGAGATTGTAGACATTCAGATCAACTGGAGCAAAGAAATCGTTGAAAGATGAAGCGATGCAGACACTGAAAGCAATGAGCTCAACTCCGATAGAAGACGGTGGTAAGTCAACTCCATCGGCGGCTCAGGCGTTTCTTGGTGCCATTTCAGCAGGAGTCATTGCTGTCATTCTCTACAAATTCACTACTACCGTTGAATCAGGACTCAATCGCCAAACTATTTCTGATAACTTCTCGGTTCGTTCCTTCTTTGCTTTGTGTCAAAGTTCTTGCTTCTGTCTTTGCTTTGGTTGTTTGGTTTTAGCAAGTATAACATTACCTTGTCTCCCAAGTATCATCATGGTCTCAGTATCAGTAAATGCCCCCATCATTGAGAAATCAAAAAGAGATGAGTAGGTATCATCATGGTCTCGATATCTGTAGAAATGCCCATGATTGAGTAATGGAACAAGCTCCCTCCGGTCCCATGATTTCTGAATTCAGTGTGCTGCTAAGGATTTACTCTTGTAATCTCTTTAAAAAATTATCATTTCACATACCCTTTTCGATCATTGGTAGTGTACAATAAGAGTCTAGCCAAACCATGGTTTATAAATTTTTCTTTGTGCAACTAGAACTAGCTATTCTTGTATTTGTGCCCTTCAAAATTCTACAAAAGCTTTATATGTGGTCTTCTTTCACTATGCAGATTAGGCAAATCACAGTAACAGTAAGGTACATATTTAAGCTTTACCACCTTCTCTGTTTTCATCTTAAGCCATTCTCGCAATTCCGACCAAATTCTTTATTTTACTTGCAGGACTATCATCAACGGTATATGCTATCTTGCAACATTTGTTTTCGGTATCAATGCGGTCGGACTTCTCCTATACTCTGGCCAGCTAGCCTTCAATGAAGATTCTGATGACGACATGAAGGCCACAACAGAACCTGGAGACTCGTCAGGTAACAACAGTGAAGTAAATCAAACCAATGAGGATCAAAGCTCAGGTGATTAGTCCGGTCTTGTATTTGTACTATGAAACATGTTACAATAATAAATTATATATATAAATGATTTAATATAACTATGTATCTGTTTCTGTTTGTTGAGAAGTGATTAGTTGTTGACATGTTTGTTAGTTTCGATGGGACTTTATCTACCAGAGAAAGACATAAGACTAACGGACAAAAGAAGGATACAGATTTTCACGAAAAAACGTTGGCATACTCATAGCGAAAGAAAATGAATTATGACACTAACAAAACAAATTTACAAACAAGGACAAATGGTATTTTGAAATTACTACTACACCCAAATAGTTTCTTTTATTTCCACTCAAGTCTCAATCCTTTCTTCTAGAACCCTACTCCGGCACCGCCGACTCCCACAGTAGCTGGCGGGTGCGGCTCCAGCTTCCGATTTTTCCAGAAACATGCTTCCGGTGCAAGCTTTGAGGCTGACTTCCTTGGCTCCGATTTGCAACGTGGCAGCACTGGTGGCTCGTATGCCTTATTAGCTCCGGCTACCTTCTGCTCTCCAACCGCCGCAGCCGCCGTTACTATCGGCGGAGCTGCTGGATATGAGCACGATGACCGTGGTGGCTGCAACAGCGCTTGGTGAACAGGTGGTTTATCGACTGAACGTCGGCGAGAAGATGCGTTGGAATCAACGGCGGTGACAATTCGTTTCTTGGGTTGATGATGATGATGATGAGGATGATGTTCTCCGGCAGCTTCAGCAATCTTCTTCGCCGGAGGTCTTCCTGGTAAACATCTGACGAAATCTGTACTGCAGACCCAAGTCTCCTTCGAGACTTCCATTGATAGCTTTGGCTCACACATCATCAGCAACAGACAATCCGGTAACACCTTATACGGCGTCGTCTTCGCTTTCTCCGTCGTTTCATCCTCTTGTTGATTTCCTCCTCTCATCACCACTTCCGGACTCGGGTCGGGTTCTCGGTTTCCTTGATCGGATCTTTCGACGTTTGGGGTTACAGAGTCGTCAACCTCTTCTTCCTCCGCCTTAGCCACTGCCGCTAATTCTTCCACCTCTGCCATGCGCTTCTGCTCTTCTTCTATGGCGTTTCTGATATCGTCCTCGATGTTTTTAATGATCGTTGCTTCTATTTCTGCTTCGAACGAATCTATCTCCTGGACTTTCGAAGCTTCTTCTTCTTCTTGTGCTGCTTCTGCGGTCGAATCTTCCAGAACTTCTTCGACTGTTTCTTCCTCTGTCGCTGGCTTTGAAGCTAAAGGAGCTTCTACTTCTGCTTCTGCTTCTGCAACAGGAACTACGACTTCTCTCTCCACAATAGTGTCGCCGGAAATCCATTTCTCGCATAACTCGATCCGTTTCCTGTCCTCCAAATCAAGCTCGAGCTTTCTTCTCTCATCGTCTTCCTCCTCTTGTCGTCCATACGCGCCGTCGTTGAGTGACATCTGCCTTTCTCGAACCCGGTTAGCTAACGCCGCCACCTTAACCGGATCAGATCTACACCGCATCAACAGCAAGGCGTTCTTCGGCGGAGAACACATGTTGATCCGTCCAACATCCTCTCTCTCTTTCTTCTCCGTCTTCATCTCTATCTCGCTTAAGTCAAGCCCCTCGAAAACATGTCTCCGGCGACTCCTCCTCCTATCCTCCTCCGCGTCGTCTTCTCCACCAACCACAAGCTCAATCTCCCTCCTCTTCCCTCCCGTCTCCTCCACCGCCACAAACCACCGCGTGAACACCGCGCCACATGAGTTTCCGCCGCCGCCGCATCCATCGCCGTTATTCTCAACTCGCCTCCCATCTCTCCCTCTGCTCTGATGACTATTATCCGTACAAGAAGATCTACACGGGAAGAAGCAGTTGAGCTCAGAGCCAAACGCTCTCAACGACTCGCAGATAGTCACCGGAAGATGAACCCACCGGTTCTCGCTCGCATCGAAACGACATCCTCCTCCGTCGGTTTGGTCCGAGGAGGATCTCCTGAAGCTCGTCTCACCTTTCCTCCTAGATCTCGCTCTCATCTTCTTCTTCACATGCTTCCTAGTCTTCACCCTAACTTGACCGATACACGTCACCTTCGGAGACGAGGGCTCGATGTTATTATTATTATTATTATTCTCGTAACCAGATCCAGATCTCTTCCGTCCTCCGTTAGCACCGAACATCGGAGAGTTAAGAACTCCGGCTGAAGCGTTCTTCAAGCTGCCGCTCGTACGGAGACGACGGCTGAGAGAAGTGGTGAGGCAGGCGGAGCGAGCGGGGCTGAGGGAAGAGAGGCGCATGGAGGAAGAAGAAGAGAAGCGAGACGTGAAGCAAATGAATAAATCCGTAGAAGAAGCAGTCGTGGTGTTGGCGTTGTTGCTACTACTGTTCATACTTGAAGAACGGTGGGGTCTCTCAGTTTCCGCCATTGTTATCTTTTTTTTTTTTTACTGTGAGAGTGAAGTAGCAATCGCCATTGGAGGTAGTATGTGTTTCAACGAGTGTAACGAAAGTGAGAGACTAAAGAGGGGTTCCGTTAACAAATACAAAACTACCCCTCGATCTGTTCAAGGGTAGTTTCACTAATCAACTTTGACTAATCTGTTATTGTTTTTGCGGTAATGGTAAGTGAAAAGGGTAAGTTAGTAATTCGGGAAGAGTAAAAAGTGTGCTATGTGGCCCATGAGAGTGAAATGAGTTAAAGGGTTCGTACGACTCTGTGGACTGTGGATACACACATGTGCACACTAAAGGTATTGGCTTTCCCGAAAACACAAACACTCAGACACGCATGTCTCTTGTGTATTTGCATGTATTGTTTTCGTGGTCTTCTTCTTTTTTTCTTTTAGTTTTTGGCTTTTGGTGAAATTAAAATAATGCAAAGTTTTGTTTTCAAAAGATATGACTTTTTTGTGAAATTCAAAAGTTCAGGATATTTTTTTCCTTGTAACTAAGATTATTGGACCCCCATGGACCAAGTGTTTTTTCGTGATATATTTTGAAAGATATGTATGTCATATCATATGCATTGTATGCATGTATAGATCTTAGTGGTAAATTATATAACAAGTGTGCTTTTGGAAAAAAATGTGAATAATCAGCTTACGGTTTGGCTGCAAATTGATAGAATTAAAACAAAAATAATAATAATAAAATAAACCACAGCCACGATTTGGTTGCAGATCGTGATATGTATTTATCTACTATAGTAAATACTGTACATATATATGTGACAAACAGCTTTTTTTGTTATCTAGTGTTATGTTCTCATTCAAATATCTCATGATTATAAAAGTTGCGGGAAAACAAAAATATCAATGTCTAATCATTTCAATTTGCATCTTGGTTTGTAGGTAGTACGTTTGATTGATATGGGTGGTTAGACATGTTAGGGTTTATTCTACATTATGGAGATCAAAATGAATCTTGGCGATAAGATATACTTGATGTATCCTATTTTTCTATCAACATGTACGTCTGTTCTTGGAAACTTTTTAGATGTTGTTACGTTATAACCAATGCATTAGGAAGACCAAGTGTTCGGATCTATTGGATACTTAAGAATATTCCTGCGTGTCTAGGCTCGAAGTTATAATCATTTGAGATAATTATTTACACAAAACGGGAAAATAACCAAACCAAAAACGAAGAAGGTGGAGACTGGAGAAGTAAAATAAATTATTTTTCCTTATATAATTTTTATAAAACCCAATTACGGGGCCAGCTACTTTTTTTCTTGTTCATAATCATAAACATAGTAGACCACAAATCCTAGTAACATGGTTTGGGCTAAATACGGTCGAATACAAATAATAGCACAGAGCTAATATTAATAAACTAATTAAAGAAGACAGACCATTTTTTTGCTGGTTCAGATAAAGAAGAAGAAATCTTATTATATACAATTAAAAAAGATTATAGAACCCAAAGCTTGCACGTGATCGGACTACCGAGAGATAGGGCAATGAGTCGACATGGCCGTTGTTCTTCTTGTTTTTAGATATAATTATTACATTTTTTATATTTAATATAATTTTATAATACATTTTTGAGTTTTCTTCTCGTGAAGTTCTTCTCACTTTGCTTACTTTCTTGTGTGGATGCATGAAACTAAGGGCACGTCGTGTCGCTTTTTGTAGCACTTATGGAATCGGACCCACTCTCTTCCTTCACTATTTATGTTGTTCCGAATTGGGGTATGGTCAAATTATTAGGGACATACTATTAGCCTATTATATACTGTTAAATAATTCAGTTCAAAAAGCAAAGAGATGATCACTAATCTGATTCGATAGATGAACTCATACAAATATGTGTCTAACACACCCGTAAAGTTAAATTGCATATTATAATCCCAAAAAATGGTAGGAACCAAATATATAAAACTTCATGAAGGTAAAAACTGCGCATTTCCATGTTCATATTATCATCATACACTCTAAATTTTCATTCAATTGATCCATTTACATTACATATAATAAAGAATGCATGAATCATTAAAGTTGGATAGAATCACGAAGAATAGAACGGCGTGCGAAAACACGCGCGTAAGCTGCGTAATGAACCGCGAAGTAACGGTCATAAATAAACAGAAAATGGAGGAAGATGGGTGGGTGATGTGGCAGTCAGACAGAGAGAAGAAAGGAGTTTGACCAGACCATTAAAAGACTTAAGGACCACACTAGAAGCCATAACATTGCATTAACATGCTTTTAATAACCCTTCTTCTTTTTATTTAATTTATTATCAATTATATACTAATATTTGTTCCTGATTAAAAAACTGTTTTTCTGTACCACATATAGTAAATACTAAATACTAAATGCATACTTGTTTGTTACAAAGACAAATTTTGTAAAAATCTGGCATGATATGTAGAAACTATATATCATACAAAGTAACAAAACAAATCCTAGATTAACTCATATTCAATTAATTATCACTATGACTGGTATAAAACTGTAACCATCCGGGTTTTAGAAGAAGCAACATTGTTGTATACGAATATAATCATACATATAATAAATGGCAAATTGATTATAGAGACCTACGTGATTTAACTGACAATAACTATGATGAGATTATAAACATGTGCTCATTGGTCCCCCGACAAATAATAGTATGTAGATTAGATATATCTAGAAGAAGGTTTCGACTTGGAAGACTTTACTGACTTACTTAGCAATAACATTTTACCAGAATAAAAGTTTCCAAGTCTTGTAAGGGAAAAGAATGTTCCCTGTCCCACACTGATGACGTTGCTAGCGTCACTCGGTAAGAAGGCTGTGAAGACACGCGCAGATTAGCGCGTATGAAGAATTAAATCTGTTTGCTGATCTGGCAGAAGATACAACAGGAGTTTGACTGGACCATTAAAGGACGAGAACCAGACAAAACATACATTTAATAGGCTGATTAACGCTGCCATGTTATGCTTTTAATGACACTTCGAGACCTTTTTTTAAATTAAATTAACTATTAGGGTCTTTAAGACGCACTATTTTTCTTTTTCTTTTTAATCAAGCACTCAAAAAGAGAGACGAATTCTAGTTCGCTGAGGTTGGATTTTGATTTTGTAGGATTTGCACGACGATCATGTGATCAACTTTTTAGCTTCGCGTCACACATTTAGCAATTATGTACAGTATCACTTATTTAATTGAAATTGACATCTACGTTATCTCATGGTTCGTTTATTATTGGAAGTAATATTGTTGTCGTGGTCTCGTGGGTAGATCAATCTTAGTACTGATATTCACATGCGTAGGTGACAACAAGAGAAAAAAACATATCTAAACCATTTTCATTACTTGGCTT
The DNA here is from genome assembly GCA_900108845.1 of Iljinskaea planisiliqua. NCBI lineage: Eukaryota > Viridiplantae > Streptophyta > Magnoliopsida > Brassicales > Brassicaceae > Iljinskaea > Iljinskaea planisiliqua. The sequence goes on along the minus strand of FNXX01000010.1, from coordinate 4,894,341 downwards.
AGTTTTGGTTTTTTTTTGGTAAAACTTAGTTTTGGTTTTGCAACAAAGACAACGTCCAAACAAGAAGAACCCTTTAAAAAGTCTATACAGAAACTTCAAAGTTCTTGATCTGAATCTAAGCCTGATAGGTCTCATTTACAGAAAACTCCAGACGCAACAAACATTTGTTTCTCCTGCGTGTAATTTCTAAAAAGAACAACTGCTAGGGAGCTCTGTATGTATTATTATTGTTACTCCTATATATATAGTTCATAGCTCTAGAACCACCTTACCAGGAATCTGCTTCTTCTCCTTGGCTTCATGAGCTGCTACAACTTCTGTTATCGGAAATGTTTTTTCCACCGGTATCTTTAGCTTTCCAGCTCCAACTAACCGCTGAATCACGGCTAGACCTTCAGGATCTGCCCTCATATACGTCCACCAATAGTCTGCATTTATCAGTTCATTACAATCAGATTTTATCTAAAGTACCTTTGAGTTCCTGCCAAATTGAAGAGAGAGAGTGGTGCAGAGAGAGATCTATCATATACCTATTCCATGAGAATACTGATATTGTATCTTTTTCTTCGCTAAGAGTGAAGTTGCAAGCGGAAGCCCAATCACAAAACCGTATCTATCAGTCAATGATGCAGCCTCACCCTTCAACAAATAAAATATAAGGAGAAAACACTTTTGTTAAGTAAAATCCAAGACTTAAGCAACCAAGGTCACGAAAGCAAAAGCACAAGCCATATTATATACCTGGAGAGTCATATAGTTTCCACCCTTCCTCAAGAAGTTTATGCCTATTCTCTCTGTTTCAGGACGACCAATGGTATCCAAAACAGCGTCAAACTTTCCTTTTACCGCCAACTCAATGTCCTGTACATGAAACAGACCCATGTTCATGAATCAGAACAAGATAATCATGGCTCTACAATGGATCAGCAGATAAATAAACAATTTGCGTCACTACCTCCGTTGTGTAGTCAACAGCTTGCTCCGCACCAGCTGCTAGTATTCTATCTTTGGTCTGACCCACACAAGAGGCTGTAACATGGCACCCAGAGGCTACGGCAAGCTGGATTGCAGCAAAACCTACTGCTCCTCCTCCTCCAAAAACTAACAGCCTTTGTCTGCAAAGAGAAAGGTGTTTAAGAACACCCTGTTGAGTCCATAGTAGTAGACAGATAACACGAAAGCATCTCTGTGAATGTTGACAGGGGAACTATTCTCAGTTCCCTGCCACATGCAGACAATAATAGTCGTTCTAAATCATACCCTTCGATCATCCGAGCATTACTCTTCAGAGCACGCCAAGCAGTCAACGCTGCAAAAGGAATGGCACTTGCCTCCTACAAAAGCCAGACAAAAGAACAGCTGAAAACTCTTAACCGAAAACAATCAAGTGGCTAGCCAATAAAGACATTCAATCATTCGACAGAGAGGTTTAAATGGTATATAGATCTTCCTACTTACCACATGAGAAATTGAGGATGGCTTTTCCGTGAGTTCTTCTTCAGAAAGAATTCCATAATCAGTATAAGTACCTCTCAACGCCGTAGGATGCAATGCACCAAAAACTTCTTGTCCCACTTTAAACGACTTCACTGAATTCCCAATTGCTGCAACTTCGCCACTGACATCACGGCCAATTATAATAGGTAGATGTGGTTGGAATACAGAACGCCCATATCCTGCTCGTATCTGAACTCAATACGCCATATCAGCAGAAGAAACATAAGATCAATCTCAAAACTCTTACTTTCAGTATAAAAGACAACACTTTGCTTAGAAAATCTGGAGAAGTGAGCAGTAAACATTCTTATTAATATTATCATCAATGGGAGATTAACTTTCTGGGTACGATTAATTTCACACGATACTAAAACCCTTGAACAAATGTAAGAGATCCAAGCAGACCGATCACGCGAATCACGCAATCTCCGATTATATCCAATGCCCACACTAAGCAAATGAAATCAAAGCGGATCAAGCAGAGAACACTCACTCTGCAATCAAGTGGGTTGACAGAAACAGCTTTGGCCCGGACGAGGACCTCGTTAGGATTGAGATTCGGCACCGGAACATTCTCCCGGAGCTCCAAAACCTCCGGACCGCCAAAGCGAGGCAACATCACAGCACGGCAACCGGTAAACATACTCCGAAGAGAACTTAACCTCGCCGGCCGGAAAAACAATCCGGCTTTAGAACTACCACGCAATGATCTCATCACACGCATTTCTCCGTCGTCTTCTTCTTCGTTGATGCCAAAATCTGCTTCTTCTATTTTAAGCCTTTTTAGGTTTTTCTTTTTTACACAGAAACGGAAAATTAAGACGTGGCAGCATCAGCGTCCGCAGAGCTCGTTTGTTTACTTGACTGTACATGCAAACTGTTGGTTTCGATCAACCGGTTTGTTCCAAACCGAACCGATTCGACCTTAAATTTTACAAACCAAGCGGAAGTTGTCAGCTCAACGTGTGTATTCTGGAAATTGAGCTGGAACCAGAGGAACGCAGCTCCAGGGCAGTGCAAAGCCATTTCGTAATAACGAATACCGAACCAAACAAAAATGAAAAACCGTAGTTCTGCGATCAACACATTCCACATGAGCCCAAGTTAATCTGAACCAGTACATGTGAGAACTGTGGTTTTGATTCTATAATGTTCGAACCGGAATTAGACAAAACAGAACCGAGTGACATAAATAAGTCTACAACTCCTTTGAGAAGAGTATAATACATGAGCTAATATGGTATAACATCGTGATGAACTTGTATACAACAAGATGGTACATTTTGAGAACCTGATGCTAAGAAGTAAGAGTAATCAAAAGCCCACAACAAAAATGGAAAAAGAAAAAAAAGACGACCAAAAATTTTCAGCTGTTTAATCAGTTTTTGTTCTCGATTGATTGACTCAAACAATTGAGGTGTGATTGGTGGAAGCCTTCCCTTCTTTTACTTTCTTTTTAGGCTTACGCTTCTTTTGTTTCAGCCTCATCCGTGTCTGGTCTTTCACATATCTCTCCCACTCTCTTCTGTTCTTCTGGTAAAGCAGCATCGCAGCTCGTGCATCATCAATCTGTCATGGAAAATAAGAGTTGAGATTTGCAGATACAAAACATGATAAAGTGGAATCAAAGATGCTTGTCGGATGTAGACACTTACAGGGCAGTGCTCTCCGTTTTGAATGTCGGCCCCTAGAAACTCGGCTGCAAGATGTTTCAGAGACTTTCTGGTTTTGTCCCTGTTAGGAAGATTTATGGGTTCATTAGGATTCGATTGAAAGGTTTACTCTTTGGGAAAGCGAAAGCTTGACAAGAATCAGTTAGAGAAAAGAGAAGAAAGAAGAGGTGTGAGTACTTGAGAAAGGGCTGATACTCTGCTGTGTCCCTTATGTCCTTTTTTGGGTGAGTTAGTAGCAAAACCTGTTGCAAATTCTAATTCTGTTAAAAACTATGTATTGGCAATGGAATCAGATTCCTGACTTGTGAAACCTACAGACCTTGAGATCGTTGTGCAAGGCATGTCCCACGAGAATCTTTCCCTTGATCAACTCCGCTACTTTGGTCTGAGCAACTCGGAAATCTTTGGCTGGAGATTAAAAGAAAAATAAAAATTAAGACGCAAGTTCCAAACATTTTAGTAGATGTTCCAATTCATTTGCACCCTAAAAGCCACAGTTTTCGGAGGAGCAAAGGTTAAGGATGTTGACAGATTCAAGAAAGAAGGTAGGAAATGATGAAAGTAAAGCTAACCCTTTCTTAAATCTCGAGGTCGAATCCCACTAATATGCGTTCGAAAATCAACAACACGTTCCACTGGACGGACAAACTCATCGTATAGAACATTTCCCCATCTATTTACCTGTCAATAACATAGGTGAATCAACCAAATCAGAACATGGATATAATCCTCAAGGACATGGATTAAGAGAAAGCCATTGTGAGATGACATAAACTAGATATTCAATGGATTACGAGAACTGAACCAAATCAGAACGTTTGCATCATGTTACAAAAAAAAAAAAAATGACAATGCTTGGAAAAGCAATGTATACCAAGGTAACTCGTCCAAGGGCGCTCTTGGTTCCTTGACTGACACCAACCATTTCACAGTCCATGGCCACTTCATCTGTCAAACTACCCACACGTTGGTAAGATTTGATATACAGATTGCTCAGAGAAATATATATACTAGTTAAATCCTTTTTTCTAGCATAGAGCAATTTCTCAACACTGGTTCAACTACAAACCAACCTAAGTCAATTCCACAACAATTAACATTCACAGTGATGAAAAGATGAGTAAGATTCTAGCTTGTAACCAAAGTTTCTGTACAAGATAATCCGAGAGAAACCTACAATTCAACAAGCCCCTAATTCCTCCTAGCAGGAAGACACTAGCCAGTAAATTTCATGAAAAATTCCACCAAAAAAAAAAGCTATAAAGTGTTGTCAATTACATTTGAGTATCTCTCAGCTAGTTACTCATCCTCTAGCAGTTAAACGCATTCACTAACAGAAATTCCACAGAGCCAAACAGCAAAGATGACCCACCTGGAATCATCATTAACCGGAGCTAAGGGATTAATCTTAGGAACATCCACCTCCGAATCGGGTCTCTCCTTCCGCTTCCCTGCAAGGTTTATGCGTAAGTTAGAACCACTGAGAGACCAAACCACTGTCTACAAAACCTTAACCCAAACTTCAAGTTCGAATTTTTCTGTACCTAATATGGACCTGGGATTCTCTGGGACGTCATTATTTGAAGATTTTCTATTGCCCGTGCTATGCGAATCAGATTTCAGCTTCTGCAATGACAATGAGGAGAACCAAAAAAAAATCAATGGCTGAACAAAGTCTGAAAGAAGAAGCGAGAGCTAAGAGAAAGAAAGAGACTAACATGTTGGAGGAGTGACCAATTAGGGTTTAACTGAACGGGTTTAGGGTTTATCTTCTTCTGCTTTCTCTTCAGATCAGAACTCATCTTCTTCTTTCAGCGGTCGTTTAGACAAAGAAAAAAAATGGCTGAGAAACACGAACTAAAGCGGCTCAAGAGTAAAGGTTTAAGACCTATCAAAAACGCTGGCGTCTTGTATATACTCGAAACGATCACGTTTCGTTGTGACTGGTTTAACGAAACCAAACCGTATTAATATCACATGCGATTTTTGTAACCATATTGTAATAGCTAATACAATAATACGATTTCCACCACGTTAGGCTTCTCGCTTTGATTAGATTTTTGTATGATTAAAGAAACATGTATTAAAATTATGATTTTTAGCTTACAAAAGGCAGGACAAGATATGACTGCATTTTTATACTAATGTTTTTCTTAACATAAACAGAAACAGAAATTATTAATTGGGCCATAATTGGGAGACATGGTGGTTCAACCAAAACAAGCACATGGGAGGCACCTCCCTATAAATATTCGCATCATATCGTTACTTGCCTCCTAGGATTCAATTGCGTTTCCGTCATTGTTACTATTGTTTTTTTTATGATATCTTCTGCATAACTTTTTTTTTTTTTTAATTGTTGGGCAGTAATCATAGACATTGACTTATTTAATTAGTTTTGCCTAACTTTTAACGACCGCAAAGAAATTAAAGAAAAATAAACAGTTAAACAGGGTATAAGAATTTACAAAATCGTTTAGTTAGAGTAGAAGCAAGCATGTATTCAATAACGGCTGCCAATGACATGCTTCTTCTCTTGTTAAGTCCAATGACAAAGGCTTTTGGTACAAGACAAAAGCTATCTTGTTATTAAAAGCTGTAATAATCAAAAGTTGTCGTTCATTTATGAATTAATTAAAGCAGTAATTTCGATACATTACGTTCTCGTAATTAGGATATCAATGATTTTTAATTAGCATTAAAAAAACATTTGCTATAAGAAAGCTCAAGAAACCAATTGGAAAATTCCCAAAAAAGTATTTAATTATTTTTTTTACAAAAGGTAAGATAAGCATAAGAGAATATTTAAATAAGAAAAGAAACTGAGGAGAGAAAGGAAAATAAAATAAATAAATAAAGTTTCCGTCACCGTGAGGAAATAAATTAGAAACAATAAAACCGACGACGTCTTCCTTCTCTCTCTCTCGTCCTTGGATCCCTCTCTCTCTATCTCTCCCTGATTAGTTCTCTCGATTATCAGGTAACTTTATCTCTTATGATCATCACAATAATCGGATTCTCGAGCTTTTGATTTTTTTTTTTAGTTTGTGATCGTTTGTTCCCGGAAGAAAAAAAATCTTAAAATTTGGTGGGTTTGTTTTGCTGATCATCTTTGATAATCACACGAGCTGCTGAAGAATTGCATTGTTCTGGGTTAGTCGGAATCGAGGCATAATCTGTTTTGATCGTCTATGTTTTGTTAATTTTCTAAATTTTGTTTTTGCATTGTGGAGTTTCCTAAATTCCTAAATTAAAAGTAGTTGGTTGTAGTTGCTGAATTTCGAAGCTTATTTTATTCAATCTTAGTATTAGCAAGGTCAAGATATTCTTACTTAATTATAATCTCAGAATATTCTTTACTCTCTTACTATTCATATTTTGTGAATGAGATTTTGGTTAAGACATGTCTGTGTAAACCATTGGCTGCGAACAATGTTGCATGGATTCATCTTTGTCTATGATTTTGGTGTTTTGCTTTCTGAATTAGATTTTTCGTATTTTATACAATGTGTCCGTGAAGCTTGAATGTTTAATGTGCTGTCTGAAGGATACAGTTTCTTTGTGGCTCCATGACTTCGTGTGTTGCATTCTCGGGACAAACTGGGAGATAATACTTTTACCTTGATTTTTTCTTGTATGTTTTGATATCATTTGTTAGATATCATGTAGGTGTGCTTATTGAAAGACAGTAGCTAGAATCAGCTTGCAATGTAATAGCATCGAGTTTTTGCTCACTTTCTGGGCGAATTTTAACTTGTTCTTTCGCGGTAATGTTGTTGATTTTTCTAGAAATCAACTACCAGGGAGTTGGTTTCTGCAACTAGCAATATGATACAAAGAAGTGTGATGAATGGTTTAGACATGGAGCAGGATTCTCAAAGCTTTCCGCATCCAGATATGCCACCCGTGCATTTTGAAGCGCATTCTCTACAAGAACCTTATGACAACAACTCAATGTTCTACGGGCTTCCACAGTACCATCATCATCAACGTGCTTCGGATCTTGGTCCTGCCATTTCAACCCCACCAAATTTCTATCTCCCTTATGCGACTTATCATGCTCCACCAAGTCATCCGTTAGCTCCTGGAAGTCATGGTGCAGTTGTTGGAGATGCTTCGACTGAGCATGAGAGGAATGTCCATTTTATGGGTCACGGATACAAAAGAAAGAGCGCTGAAGTAATGCCCGGAAATTTCCAGTATCCAAGCACTGCAGAAGCAGCTCCTTGTTCTTTCATACAATTTAATACACCGGAGACAGCACCTCTCTCATTCTCACAGTACGGTACTTACCCACAACCAATATATCAGAGAAGTGTGAGGAACAGAGCAGGAACAGCTACAATGGATCCACCTCTCTCTCATGGTCATAACAATATTATTCAAGGAAACTATGCAGCTCATCCTTTTCCACCTCCTGGCTCAATTTGGTATGACCAACATCGTAATGGCAACGCATCTGATGGATCTTCTTCGCTTTGGTCCCAGGCAGCCTCTGTACCTTATATGCATGGTAATATCCTTATTCTCAACACTGAGACTGGTCTTTCTGCAAGTTCTTGAAAATCTTATTCTTCTTCTTGAATGATCTCTTAGGTAACGTTGCTACTGGCTCCATAGACTATGGTAATCTCTGCTTTCCGAGATACCATGAAACATCTAGTAGCAGAAACCACACACCATTTGTATACCCTAGGCACAACTATTTTAGCCATCATCCTGCACCTCCTCCTCCTCCGCCCACCGTATACCCTCACATGGCTTCAGCCTCATACACTGTTCCCGCGACTATTCATGATGCTTCATACAGTCATGTGGGACCGGTTCAATCCACTGGGTTTAGGATAAACCAGCAACATCCCCGAGATGATTTTGTACCTGCAGCGACTCTTAGACACCATGGACTGCCTCCCTTTAGAGCAATTCCCACAGATGTAAGATCGTCTTGAGCACATTTTTCTTCTTCTAGTGTCAGTTTGTTCGAGTGTTTGTTCTTTAATATTGGCCTTTTCTGTTATTATGTGTAGGAAGTTGCAGTTTTCGGGGATGGAGAATTCGACGATGATAATTATGTTGATCATCATCAAGACATGCGCTTGGACATAGAGGACATGTCATATGAGGTGAGTCCCTCAGTTACTGTGTACCACATAGCTAATCACATGAGTCCACGATTAGGCTTCACCATATAAATATTTAACATTCTTATCATATAACATTCGAAACTCGGGTGGCACAGGAGCTTCTTGCTTTGAGCGACCATATTGGAACTGTGAAGACTGGCTTGTCAGAAGAAGATGTTAAAAATCTTCTGGAAAGAAGAACCTCTTTATCGACCAGAATCAACCTGGAAGAAGCTCCATCTACTGATCTAGAAACAGATTCTTGCACGATATGCCAGGTAAAGCCAATAATCTTGAGACTGCATCCTCAAGCTTACGCAAACATTCCACACACACTCAACTTAGTAGTAAAAATCTCGTTTTTTTTTCTAATTGGGAAATTACAGGAAAACTACAAAATCCAAGATAAGATCGCAACGCTGGATTGCAAGCACGAGTATCATGCAGAATGCTTGAAGAAGTGGTTGGTTATTAAGAACATTTGCCCAATCTGTAAGTCAGAGGCACTGGTCATGGAAAAGAAGAAGGAACGATAAAGTATAAGAATAGGAGAGGTTTCTGCGGATTCAACCTAAGAGAGGTTAACTTTGTTTTTGTTTTCGAGATGCTTTTTTTATATATTGGTTTAAACGTTTATAAAAGAAACATAGCCAGGGCAAGTTTCACCCCCAAATTCTGTAAATTTGTACTTTTGGGCACATAATTTGTGTAACAGCCTAAAACTAAGGTTGGCTTAGTGACTATGAAAACTGTACAGGCTTCTTTGGTTCTTTGTACATTTGGTTCTTTGCCTTGAGAAGTTTTTTTTTTTTTTTTTGTTCATAGATTGTCGAATATGATTGATTACGTAAAAATAGATAAAACATAAGTAAGGATCGGAGAAACTTACACCAAAAGAAGGAAAGAGATAATCAAACTATATAGTTTCCCTAAGAAAGAAAGAAAATGATTTGGATGGAGATCAACTTGAGCAGCATCCGACCTTCTTGACCTCAGAGACATCGTCCTTAGAGCCGACATTGATACTCTGTCCTTTAGGGAGAGTGGCCGGATCATCTCCAATATTCAAGGCTTTCTTGCTAGCCACACGGTATATCTGAGAGAGCACTTCAGTGAAAGCATTCTCGACGTTCAAGGCTTCGAGTGCGGATGTCTCCATGAAGAACGTGCTCTCTCTCTCTGCAAAGGCTTTGGCGTCTTCGGTGGAAACAGCTCTTAGGTGACGCAGATCTGCCTTGTTCCCGACCAGCATGATGACAATGTTGGCGTCTGTGTGGTCTCTAAGCTCCTTGAGCCATCTCTCAACGTTCTCAAAGGTGACATGGCGTGTAACATCATAGACAAGCAAAGCTCCTACAGCTCCTCGATAGTATGCACTCGTGATTGCTCGGTATCTTCCACAAATAAAACAAAATCAATTTAATTCTACAATTTTTCCACATAATCAATGGGAACAACGATCACAAACAAAGCTTGTAAATACAAAAATTGGGTTTTTCAGATTCATGAACGTCCAAAACTAAGCGAATCACTTTCAACAGCTGCCATACAAGTGGAAGGGTTGTAGATTCGTTCGTTCTTCTGGGGAATTAGAAGAGATGATTACCTCTCCTGACCGGCGGTGTCCCAAATCTGAGCCTTGACGATTTTTTCATCGACGTGGATGCTTCTGGTGGCGAATTCGACACCGATCGTGGATTTAGACTCGAGGCTGAACTCGTTGCGCGTGAATCGAGAAAGGAGGTTGGATTTGCCGACACCGGAGTCTCCGATAAGCACCACCTTGTAGAGGAAATCGTAATCGTCGTCAGCTCTATACGCCGCCATTCTCCGATTCTTCTTTCGAGATTTTCAGGTTAATCGGTAAGAAAGCGCGTACACACGAAAAGGAAAAGAGGAAGAAGAAGACGAAACGCACACAGAAGAGACACAGAGAGAGAGAGATTTAAATTTTGGGCCCTTGGAAAGAGAGACACGCAAATGGATTAAATTTGCGCAGATCTGCTGTCCGGTCGGATCCGATTATCATCGGGTCGGATATTTTAGACTTTTACAGTAAACACTCGAGTAGTTGTTTACGACAACATTCTTATCTCGTTTGCGAATCTCTGCAATACTGTTGGACTCTGAGAAAGTACGAAGCTGTCACTTGAGAACGCTCTAATCACTATCAGTCTACAATGATCCATTTTTTATCCTCTTTCTTTATACAATCTGAGACCATACAAAAATGTAATGACAGTAGAAAAAAAAAAAGGATCTTCGAAATTGGATGTTATACCATGCTATTGAAGAAAGGTGATGTTGTTGTTGGTAATTGGACAATACCATCGACTACACTGTCTGATATTTTAAGTTCTTCAAGTTCAAGTGTTCAAGCTAATGCCAACGTTATAAGACCATGGACTCCTGCACTTTTGCATGATTAGTGTAAATTCTGGATTAATATTTCAAAGTCTATTATCGCATTAAGTGCCAAATATTTCTTGCAAGTCATTGGTTGTAAGATAGAAGCTTTAGTGCCAAAACACGTGTCCTTCCTTGTTAGTTCTGTGCCAACAATAGCAAGCAGGGAATGAGGACGAAGATGAATAAGAAACGAGTAAGAGAAAAACTCGATAGATAAATTTATGGAATACACTTCTCAAGAAGGTCCCGTAGCTCAGTTGGTTAGAGCGTTGGTCTTATGAGCCGAAGGTCGCGGGTTCGAGCCCCGCCGGGACCAAATGAGGATATTTGTTTCCTTATTTTTCATCTATCCACCCTTACATTTTAGCAACTCAACAATTTCATCCCAAACTAATGAGTACTATCAGGGAAACCTCTAAAACTCTTAAAACCATCCTTTTTTTTGTTTTGTAGAATCTTGTCCTTTCTTTTGATCAGTTTCCACACACTGGGCCTAAACTAATTAAATGAGCAGAAACAGCCTCACCTTGTATTTGAAGAAAAGATCAAACACCACCCTCACCATTGGTTGAAATGTCAATCATTAAGATGGGTTTATTCACCACGGAGAGAGCGAAGCTTCAACTCTTCTCTCTCTCTCTCTTCATTTACTTAAAAACCACTCAACATTAACCTTCTTGTGCCTTAAAAGAAAGAATACACATTAAATTTTAAACCCCCCCATCTCACTATCACATTATCTGGTTATATCTTTAACCTACTTCATCTTCTCTAATAAAACCTTTATGTTGTTCTGAATCTCTTAGATTTATACCTGATCATCTTTTGTTATGGGATCTGGATGGTTGCTCCGCTCTCTCATCTGTTACAAAGGAACAAAACATAACAAATCAAATCGAGGCAACGTAAATAAAAACTCTCTTTCATTCTCTTTTCATTCTCCCATACTAGTGACTTCACAATATGTTCTTTTTAGGTACCTTCTGAAACATTAAACCGTGTCAAACCCATCGAATCAAGCTCAGCTTCCACTACACTTACCGTAGAGATCGCAGCTACTCGCATTCAAAAGGCCTTCCGAGCATACAAGGTTTTGTCATATTTTTCTTGAAACTTTGATCGACCGCTCCAATATTTAGAGTTTCTTGCGAATCTGCAGGCGAGAAGAAGACTATGCAGCTTGAAGAGCGCAAGGAGATTTAACTCATTGGTCCAAGGTCATACAGTGAGGAACCAAACTTCGATTGCACTCAACGTGATGCATTCTTGGTGCGATATACAGAGTCAGATCAGAGCACGACGTTTGTATATGGTGACACAAGGTAGACTCCAGCACAAAAGATTAGAGAATCGGTTGAAGCTGGAGATAAAGCTTCAAGAGCTTGAAGTTGAGTGGTGTGGAGGTTCTGAAACAATGGAGGAGATTCTCGCGAGGATACAACAGAGAGAAGAAGCTACAGTGAAGCGTGAACGAGCGATGGCTTATGCTTTCTCTCATCAGGTCAATGAAAAACTGAGACTTGATTACATTAATTGGTTTGTATTTTTTAGATTACCTTGTAGCTCAAGTAACCTTCTGTTTTTTTTGTTTTTGCAGTGGAGAGCTAATGCAACACAGTATCTAGGTCAAGCTTCGTTTAACCTTGACAAAGAGAACTGGGGATGGAGTTGGAAAGAACGGTGGATAGCAGCTCGGCCTTGGGAGGTTAGGGCTCAATGCCAAGTCACTAAACCGATCAAAAAAGCCAGAAAACCGGAGAAATTATCACCCAATGTGATCACAAAGAAGACCTCTGCTAAACCGGGTTTGCCAAACACCAAGGAAGCTGCAAAATCCAAAAAGGCTGGTTCCGGATGATTTTGATCAAGAACTCAACAACAAAATACGGTTTACGTTTACATATACGAATTGTCTTGTTTGATTTCTCCATGTTTTGTTCTCTATAAATTGGTGGTTATTGTTGTATACAAACTCACTCTTTTACAAGTTCATTCACGGTAACGGAAAATCCTCACCGTTATGTCTGTCTTATAAATTAGTCTATTGGGCTTCACTATATTGGGCTTCACTATATTGGGCTTCACTATATTGGGCTTTACTATATTGGGCTTCACTCTTATTGGGCTTCAACATTATGAAATGGCAACATTACTACTATAGGGATGCCATAATATAGAAATCGCAATAAAGGTCTTCTTGTTTTTCGTCTCTCTGTCTCTCTCTCTGTCGCTAAACATTCAGATCGCTAGCTGGTCGTGCATCTAATTTGCTGCTGTATTTGTTCTTCTTCCCATAGTTGAGGTAATCTTAATCCTCCTTTCGATTATGGATCTCCTTGTTGATTGACGATTGCTTAAATTCATCTTCTTTTAATGGGATCGATCTTCGTGTTTGCTGCAATCTCTTACGAGTTTCCTGGAAAAAAATGACCTACTTTTCGTGTTCACGTGAGAGGTTTTTCGAATTATTTTGAAAATCCCACGTTATGTCTTTCAGCAAAATCTCTTGGACGATCTGATTGAAAACGATCTTTCCTTTTCACCCGGAAAAACAAAAAAAAATCGAAACTTTTCAACATTTGCATCGATCTAGTTCCAGCTCCACTACTTGATTGTAAAAATCTAATCTTTGGTTGGTGTGGAGACTGTTCTTTAATCAAATTGACCTTAAGCTTCTCTGATTCGCAGATCTCAAAGAAGTTAACAAAAATGAACAAAAATACACGGATCGATATCCCCTCTTCGTCTTCTCCAGCTCCAGCTTCCGCAGATGGTGAGCTGAACGAAGATGACATCTTTGCAATCGACATATCTCACGCTCCTCGACATTCTCCGTCGTCTTCTCCGGCGCAACATCCACCTGCTCGCCAGATTCAGAGGAGCAAAAGCGGTTTGAAAAACGTGGAAGCTTCTGGTATCCTCGCTGCTCTTCCCGAACCTTCTGGAAACAGTTACCTCAACCACGTCTTTCACCACAAGCCTGCCGCTGTTCTCTCCACTTCGGTCTCATCCACAGCTTCTTCATCGTCTTCTTCAGGCGGTGGTGCATCAGCTGCTTCTTCATCTTCGGCTCGAACCATCCCCACCGCTCCAAAACCTCCTCAAGAGAGGCTTCCATTTTCGGCTTCTTTTATAGGTGGAGGGAAGTTTCCTCAGTCGGCTCCTGTTCAAGTGCCGTTAGTATCTTCGGCTATGATGAATCGTCATAAGAAGGAGTTCAAGCTGACTGATGTGGTGGACGACGATGAGGAGGAAGAAGAAGAAGGCGAAATGCTTCCTCCACACGAGATTGTAGCTCGGTCTTTGGCTCAGTCTTCCTTGTTGTCTTGCTCAGTGCTTGAAGGAGCAGGAAGAACACTTAAAGGGAGAGATCTCCGGCAGGTAAGGAATGCTGTTTTCAGAAGAACCGGTTTCATAGATTGATTTTTTTTCTTTTCTTTTTTTGAGTTCTCTTCACTAAAAGACCATTCTTTAATTTGTTATCCAATTGAATCTGTTTTATTTGGGCACAGAAAGTTTCCAATGTATGTTCATATATGTTGTCTACATTAGACGATCTGTTGTCACTTCATATCAAAGACATTGATGTGATAACAAATGTGTTTATATAGTTGTTTCATGCTTCACATGTTGATGATACAAAGAGCTTTAGAGTTGTTTTGAGGTTTGAGTTTCACATTTATTCAATATATAATGACGCCTTCGGAAAGTTCTTACATTGGTGGATCCCTAATCTAAATTGACTAGTCTTTAAGAGTCGTCATAGTCTTCTCTCAGAAAAGAAAAGTGATCACCTTTTGTGTTGTCAATGTGAATCTTCGGTCCTTTAAAATTCTTAAATTTGCAATTACTTATGGGAAAGGACAGAGAAGTGAAGAGGGGTTAAAAAGCTGTGACTTTCTTCGGTAGATCTTTTGAGAAAAAAGAAAGAAAGAGAGGCAATGAGATCTTACAAGAGAAAAGAGAGAGGGGACCATTATTAAAGTGACAGCTCTTTTACAATTTTGGTTCCATCTTCGTCGTCAACATCACTCTCAGACCCATTAGATATTTTGAGGTTTAGTGAGAAACGTTTTACTTGGTCATGACAGATAGACTGTACTATGTATCTAACTGCCTTATAGAACAAACTTATTGATGATATAATCAGTTGACAAACGAGAAAAAATAAATAAAGAGGGAATAAATGGTAGATTGGATATGATTTTGAGTCATGAGACCTTAAAGTAAAGATTCGACCTTCCTATCTTTTGGTATAACGTACTTTATGATATCTCAATACCTTTCTCATTTGGTGTGGCTGGTGATGTATTTATTACATCACATGAAAAGGTGTTGCTTTTTAAAAAAATGTAAAATTTTAAACATCTGAAACCATGCATTTAACAGAAATAATTTTTATTTTATTTTACTGAACGAAAGAGAAGATAGAGTAGTTTTGATCAAGTTCCTACATTTAGACAAACATGGGTGGCTCTCTTTACCTATATCATGTCCCCATTCTCTTACTCATCAAAGAAGACAACATCACATTCAAGTTTGGTGGATCTCCTCCTACCACTAAAGTAGGTGAGAGAGAACAGTTAATGACATCAGACAGAAAAACAATCTCTTTTTTCACTCTTGTGTGGAAAGTTTCACTTGTAATTTATGGGAACTGCCTAAATCCCCATGATGTCCCAGAAGAAGCAACAATTTTAATCTTACTGTTCATGGAAAATGACTTAAAACTTTTTTTAATTAATCATTGGGGCCAAAAGGATTGAGTTAATCTAAGAAGAATGAACCCAGGCTTGTGTTGTTTAACAACTATGATCTATCTTATTAGCCTGGGCAGGGCATTTACCAATCTGGGTTCTTTTATTTTTTAACAGTTTCTTAGCTGAGGAAAGCAGAAAAGCCCAGACGAAAATAAAGAGAAAGTTCATGACTTTATTAGAGCATCCATGGAGTTACACACAACAAGAACTGCAATTTCTCAAGTATCTGGCTGTTGCAGGTAACAAGGGGATGATGATGATACAACACACAACAAAAAGGTTTTCAGACACAACACAACAAGAAGAAAACTTGGAACCTAACCATAATTGAGCTACAGAAACGTTGTCTAACTGGTGGAAAAAGTTGAAAATTACAGTTGGCATGGTCAGGATACTAAGAAGGAGAAGAAGAACCTGAAACTGTGGGCCACATTCGTTCTTCTTTCTCTACTCTTTCATCCTTTCCTTGCCATTTTTCTTTTCCTTCAAGCCATTGAATACAAACCGAGAGAACGTCTTCCATGTTCCGAACAATCTAAGCCAAAGCTTTCAAAGTGAACGGAAGCGTGACAAGCCCTGCAAAATGGTTTTTTTTTTTTAGTTCAGCAACGAACAAGAGAAGTTCAAAAGTACAGAGTTTGAAGTAGAAAGGACAGAACTTGGGAGAGAACCTGGGATTAGAGGATAGTGTTTCGGTTGTTATTAATGGCGGGAAATAGAGGAGGCAGAAGACGGTTTGTTGGTGAGACCATCGTGCTGCTCCTCTTCTTGGCCCTGAAACCGTGCTGGTACGCGAAAACCGGAGGAGAATTCACCTGAGGCGAATCCAATTCCAGGGATTGCTGATTGGTGAACCGGCGGAGGAATATGGTGGTGGTGGTTGAGGTCGTCGGTGGAGATGGATTGATGGTGGTGAGGATCAAACCAAGCACGGATCATGGGCGTGTAACTGGACTGAAGGGGACCCCTCTGAGAATAAAGCTGGCTTTGGCCGAGTACTGGCTGAAACGACGTCGCCGAAGGAGGAGGAGCGAAGAGAAACCCTCCTCCTCCGCTTCCTGTATCGTTTGCTCCGCCGCTGTTCCAAGCCACCAGCCTCTGAATCCTTCCGAATTCCGATGACTGTTGCTCCCAACCACCCGTCGATGTGTCATACCCTAGCGGATTGCTCTGCCCGTAGAACAGAACAGGCTCGGCGACGGAGGCGGAAGCAGAGTGGTGGTGGTGTTGCTGCTGCTGCTGTTGCGGGTGATGGTGGTGGTGGTGGAGAAGCGACGGTGGACCATCCGGGAACGATTGCAGCGAGAGACGGAGATCTTGGTTCTGGCTATTGGTTCGAGAAAGCAAATCCGGAGGATGATGTTGATGATGATGATGATGGTGGTAGTTGTGCATAAGCTGGTTCGGAGGAGCTTCCGTTGAAGAGCCAACCACCGGGAAAAACGACTTTATAGTGTCAGCAATCGAATCGGAGTCCATCGACGGCGGGAGGAAACTCGAGTCGTTATCGTTACTCGGATGCTCTGCCGCTCCGTGGAATCCAACGGCCCGTGAACCACCGAACTGAAGTTGGAGTTGCTGTTGCTGTTGCGGCGGTGGCGGCGACGGAGAGACTTGGGTTTTGGCGGTGGTTCTTCTGGGTTTGGCGTTAGCGGCGGCGTTGCGAATTGCATCGGCGGGATTCCAGGGAGGAAGCTGAGCGAGCTCGTCGATGGAAGTCTTGGCCTTTTTGATGAGCCAATCGACGGCTTTGCTGGGTCGGTCGAAGCCAAGACGGTCTTGGACATCGTAGAACTGAATAGCAGTGTGAGCCGATAGCCTCACGCGCCGGTCGCGAGGACCTTTGGCCGTGCAGACTTTGCTGTGCCGATCTTTCCTTCCCGTCGACCGCACAATGTGACCTCCTTGCACCTCAACGATCTCGCCGCAGCCGCCGTTCGACGCATCCGCCGCATCCGACGTAGCACGGTGCCTCATTGAAGAAGGCGGCGGTGCTGGAGGGTGGAGGAAGTGGTGAGCTTCGTCGTCGTCTGCCATTGGTTGAGCATATTGAGGAAGCTCAGCGTCTTCTTCGTCGAGGCGGCGGCGGCGGCGACGGCGGTCGTTAGACGGTGGGGAATCCAGAGTCACTCAAAATGGATGTAACTCACGCATACTTGCCTCTCTCTCTCACCTCAAAACCCTAACCCTAAAAACCAGAGATAGCTAAAAAGCCTAAGAAGAAGAAGAAAGAAGAGGATTTATCAGACAAAACAGCAGACTAACCCATGTCTGAATCTCTCTCTAACTTGTCTAAATTCTCTGTACTTGCTAGAAAGAAAAAAAAAGCAACAAGGAGACCAAACAGATGAAGCAAGCAAGGCAAAAGAGGGGAGATAGATAGATAGAGAGAGAGAGAGAGAAAGGGAGATGTGCAATTGACCAATCAAGAAAAACCCAGAGAAAGCTTTTTCGATTTTTTTTTCTCGGGAAAATTTTAAAGAGATTGTAAAAGGAAGCAAAAGTAAAAATAAGAGAAGAAGAAGAAAAAAAAGGAGAGTGTGTTGTGGGTTGATGATGACGCAACTGGTAAGATGACAGTGTTTTTGCTCTCATTAAAGAAAGTTCTCTCTCTCTCTCATCTCATCTCCTCTTTCTCTTCTCTTCCCACATTTAATTTTCCCTTTTTTTTTTCTTTACTTTCTTTCTTTTTTGGGTAATCAGAGATTTAGTTCTTTCCCAAATGTATTCATCTCTTGTTTTGTCATAACAAAAAAATTCTTATCTAAGATAAAACATACTGTACTACAACACATATAAGTCTAAACTATCAATGATTTGGGTCTATACCATGAGCGTCTATCATAATCGTATACTACTTGTTATAGAGTTGAAATTAATTACTGGAAATAACGACTTTATTTTTTTCCGGTTTAAATGAATAAATACCCAACCTATGGTGTTGGCTGGGTCAAGGTTCAATTCAAGCTTTCGTGCATCTGTGTTTCTTTTTAAGGGTTGACCCATTTTGTGGAATTATATAAAAGCTCTTGTTGATGCTCCACTTCTCCACTTTTTCTTGTAAGAATCTCAATAGTTAACTAAAGCAGATTTTATTCGGAAAATCGGGACTTGATCACATATGGATACTATATACTATAACATAAAGCACATCTAACACTCTTCGTATTAGTCTATATACGCTTAGAACACCTTTTTTGTTTATAGAAATTTTCATTTTTGATTCTCTTTTTCTTTCTTATATCATGTCTTAGGTTCTATAAACTCTTCTTGCTTTACTTAAACTAGAGAATTATACGAAGAGATCCTCGTGTTTTGTTCTAACATCCAGTGCTTCTTCTCCACATGACCTGTCCATATAATTGTTTTAGCCGTAACACAAATTCATATAGAAAATGATATTTTGAATTATGAGACTAAGGTACGTAATAAACTAATTAATAAAGGAGAGTAAAAGACAATTTAAGATTCAACGGAGATATATTCAAATCTTTTGAGAATTTTACAAGTTCAAAAATAATTGGTGGGACTCCATAATGCTTCTTGAATCCCAACCAACTGACTACAACTACACCTCGCACAAGTAACTCATATATGGAGTAAGAATATATTTCACGAAGAAATATCTCTAAAATGGTTAAAAACGAATAACAACAAAACCTTATTATTGTTCACACAATTTTATAACATATTAAATAAGAACACGCACGTACGGTAAGCTAACATAGTTTTCAAGTCGTTTCAATAAGTTGTTTTTTTAAAACGAAAAATAAAAAGTTGACGCAACGTATCATATATCATATCATATTGTTAAACTATAACTGTTTTATTAGTTGGAGAAAATATGTTATACAGCATTATTTGTAGGCTTCTTTAAACTATTGCGTCTACATACATAAAGAATTAGTATCAAACACACCAACTTTAATGGAATAATAATTCTGAAAGTGACATATTAGCATTATATAAATGGGTCGATTGACAAACCTAATACGAACACATTAAATAATTGTTCAAACATAAATAATATATCTTACATTAGTTAGGTTATTTTAAAGTTAAAGGATAATATATGTCATCCCACGGTTGCATATAAATTAATTTAAACAAAGGAGCCTTCCACTTGGAATTACAGTCACAAATCGCAACACAACAAAATAGAATGATTATATTCAAATTTTGATTATGGGAGTTTATGTGAAATTCAACTATCAAGCACAATATAACATAAATAGTTACAAAATGAAATGATTATTTAATAACGTCCAATTCCTCATCAATTTTTTTTTTTAATGGCATATGGCCAACTAGCTAGGCAAGTAGTATATATGTATGGATCCATTAATTTTTTTCTTCACAAAAATAACAATTTCTGTTTGTATGTTATTATTGATAATATTTAATTTTGATATGTTTCATTATTCGATTAATTGACCACTTGGTGTATCTTTTGTTTATTATTTTACATTAGTCTCAGTGTGTTCAGAGACTTTAGGTATTAATTGGATATTCGATAGACGTCAAAGATCAATTCTTAATTCTTATTTTTTAAGAATTTTTTTTATAATACCAATACAACGTTATTATAGAGAATAACATTAGCTGTTAATCGAGTGTCTAACCAAGTATAATTAAATGTATCACAGATACAACAACATGATGATGTCTTCTAACCAATAATCAAATGTGTAAATATGGATTGGAATCTTCAACAAAATCATTACAGTCGGTGATGTGACAAGGATGTCCAGATAACCGCGACGAAGGAAAAAACAATTGCGATACAACCCAAATCAAGATAGCAAACTATATAGTATATGTGAAACGGAGACAATTTCAACCTTAATGTTAATAAACGTGTCAATACTTACCGTTATAAACTCGTCAATATTTTCTGCCACACGAATCACGATTTCACTCTAGTTACTGATACTTGTGTCTTCGGCTCTGTCTCTGTGCGTATATGTTCAAGCTTTAAGATAATAATTGTCTACGACTCTATGTCGATATTTATCTTAACAAAATACACATTAAAGTATGGATAATTGTTTTTTATTATATTGTGGATTTTGTGCAGATACACATGTAATCATTCTGTCTAACCGTTACAAAGAGTGGAGTCTAATGTTTTGGTTTACCAAAGAGATCGCATCGTTACCTTTTAAAACGCATGTTTTGACTAATCAAAACATTCGTTGATTTGTTAAAGCATCTCTAACCCCATTCCACTAATCTCCACTTTAAATTATAAATATAAAGTAAAATATTTTCTAATCCTATTCAATTTTTAATTTCAAAATTGAGTAAAAATAAAGTTACTCCAAAAAAAAGAATAATTATATTCATTACTCCAACTTTTATTAATTACTCTAATTTTTATTCATTACTCTAATTTTTATTCATTACTCTATTTTTTATTCCATAATAGAATATGGTTGGAGTAACTTTTTTATTCCATTTTAAAGTTACTCAATTTTTAAATAAAAAATGGAAGACTACATGTAGATGCTCTTACTCTTTATTTGTTGCATTTTGATGTAAGCAATTTTTTTTTTTGCTGAATAAATTTAATATTAATTAAAAATGACAATTTATTCAATTTATTATTATCAGACACTTAAACTAAAGCATGTCGGGATATCAACCGAAAAATTAAGTGTTTTTGTAACGTGTTTCATATATATACGATGTATTACATATGTATGGACGAAGTATATAGACGATATTGCTGCTCTTCGTGCATTAAGGACGATGCAGTACTTTAATATGTATTATGTATACCATCTATGATCTATCAAACAACATTATCGACTATTTGAAAGTGAATTTACCAAAAAAAAGTAGTAACGTGGACACAAATACGCTTAGGGGAAGCTAATGATTCTTTTGTCTGTCATGCATCAATGCATGACTCGTCAGTACATATAAAAAAATGAAACCATGCAAGTTGGAATCAAGTTTTCAATGGTCAAATAAGTAAATAATCAATACTACATATTGAAATTGTTGTCAGATGTTTATTCCAAAAAGGTACTGGCGATATAAATAACAGTTTCTGAGAGATTTGTTATACAAAATTGCGAGTAATCTGAAAAATGCAAAGTCAGTTCTCCATCATCCACTAAGTATCTACCATATATATTTTCTTAAAATGTTTTTCATTGATCGGTAATTTGATATACTCATCTTTACATTATTTGACTTTAGGGTTCAAGTTGTAAAATATCTAAATAGGAAACCCAATTTGATGTGCTTCTTAACAGTCTTTAAGGAGTGAACATGCAAATAGCGCAAAAACAACTCATCTGCGATTTAAGAGGGATAAAGAAAATAGAGAAAGACAGAGAAAAACACACGTGACGTCGGATTGCCACGTAGGACATGACTTTGCTAGTAAATGATGATGACGTGGCGACACATGACGAATGGCTCCACTAAATTAACACTTCACCTACTTTACCCTTTGATTATCAAAGGAAACCACGATTTTACCCTTGACTGGCAAATTCGTGCTTTTTGTCGTTTCTTATCGATGATAGTACCATTCGGATCAGTTCTATAAAATCATTTGTCTCAATGTTTCCTTTATTCTCAAAAACATAATTTTTTATTACATTACTTTTTTTTTTTTTTGGTTTTGAATGAAAATTAAACACCCTTCCGTCCATTCGCTATCAGAGATTATTTTGTTTTGTTCGATATTATTTGTCACTATCGAAGGGTCTCTATTTATTTACTACTCATACTATTGTTTTGGTTATTGTTGCTGTGTTTATCCTCCAAAATTACCTCAAATAACCACGTTATACACACAGATTATAGCTAAAAAAAAACACATTGAATAAGCATAATGCTTTCAAAGGACAAAATTTACCTACTTCACTATACAATTGCTAAAGGACAATAGTTAAAATTTACGTACATTACATCTTGACAAATAGTTAAAACATTAATCTATTTTCAGAAATAAAAGCTAAAAAGATATATTTATAATTTTCTTGAAACATACTATATGTTAGATCATGTAAGATATTTTCAAAGTTTTTATTTGTTTTGTTTTATTTGATTTTTTTCAAATTTGTATATAAATTTATATTTATTTAATATGTTTTAATTGTTAATATTCTACAATATTTGTTGCTATTGGTTAATGTATTTTCAGTTAAATGTTAAATAATAACTTTTATGTAAAACTAAATATATTTATGATTTTCTTATGTGAACATGATAAAAAAGAGAAATAAGACGAAAGTTATTGACTAGTTTACTAAGCATTTTGTTCCACATAAAATTTATTTTTTTTACAGGAAAAAAAAAAGAGAGAGAACGAAAACAAAAGAAAAAAGGTGAGACATTGAGAAGGGACATAATGTCCTTTCACTCTCTCACTTCTTTTGACATCTATTTATTCATCAAAGTAAGGAAAATAAAAATCATAAAGACATTAAGGCTCGTGATCCAACATCACAAACAAGTACACATTCACCTGTTTGTAAATAAATCAATTACTGCAACGCAGATAAATGCAATTTATCCCCAAGGAATGTAACGTATATATATATATAATTATATATACACGTTAACAGAGATATATATGTATAGATATATTTTCCTCAACTTTTTAAAAGGAAGAAGAATCACAGCTTTAGCATTAGCAACAGTAGTTTTTCCTTTTTCACTTATTATTATTACAATGTCCCTAAAATGGTCCTCAATGGTGAATTTATTCATGGATTTTTAATAAGTTCTGCAGAGGAAGAAGACATCTCAGCCGGAAAATTGGAAAGGCCAGAGAAAGTGGCAAGACAAGAACATGAACTTCAAGCTTTAGTCCAAAATCGATAAAATAAAGAAACACTCATTGGTTGGCAAATTTGATTCCCTTGTCGATTGAGGATTTGAGTTCTGCCTTGAGGGCTTCTAAGCCTTCCTTTTCGAAGTCTGAGAGTGGCCCTAGGTCGAACACTTCTTCCACTCCGTTCTTCCCCAGTCTCACCTGCCAAACCAAGATGGGACAAGGCGGTTAATGAACCATCGCGATCTATATAATCTGGTGACTCTGATTGATATACCTTTGAGGCGAAGAAAGGAAGCTCGGTGATGGTAGATTGGACGAATGAGCATTCCACCACATCTGGCACACCGTTGAGTCCCTTCAAGCATGCATCAGCAAAGAGTGCTCCCGCATAGCTTTCCACAGAAATCGAGTTTCATAAGAGAATAAACAAAACACACAACAAAAAGGAGACTTGTGCAATAAGTAAACCAGAAAGTAAAGAGGAGATAGCACAAAACAATTTGTGACAAGTTGATTGCAATTTGCGAAAACAAAAAGTGATTAGTATCGAACTTACGCCATTGACAATGTAGCTGAACCCTTTCCAGCTTTTGCCTCCACGACTTCTGTTCCTCCGTCCTGAGTACGCTTTGTGAGGGCCTTGATTAAATCATCCGACAAGTTGGCTTGTGGACTAGCCTACATATTGTCAAACAGAGCATTTTGAGGACAAAGACACCAGAAAGATAAACAATAGCTGTTACAAGGATAGACATTCAACCACGGGATCATAGAGAGAGAAGGAGAAGGGAGGAAAGGCGAGAGCTAACCTGAGAAAAGAGAGGAAGAATGGTAATGCCAGCGTGACCACCAACAACTGGGACATTAACCTCTGCATATGCAAGTGTTTGAATCTAAACATCAGAAGCTATCTCAACTCAAAACTCAGAACATTGATACTAGAAAAAAGGCAAACCTGCAACAGGGAGATTAGCTTTTCCGGCATAGAAAGTCTTGGCCCTGACAACGTCAAGAGTGGTAACACCGAACAGTTTCTTCTCATCGTAGGTACCAGCCTTCTTAAAAACCTCTGCTGCGATCGGAACAGTGGAGTTCACAGGGTTGCTGATCATGTTGACAAGTGCCTGATTCAATAAAGTGAGGATTTTTATTTATTTATTTCAAGAGTCATGTTCAGTAGAACGAAGCAACTAGCACTCTTGGTATACATTTCCATTTAGTAATATGGCGAAGAGATGAGAGA
The DNA here is from genome assembly GCA_900108845.1 of Iljinskaea planisiliqua. Classification (NCBI taxonomy): domain Eukaryota; kingdom Viridiplantae; phylum Streptophyta; class Magnoliopsida; order Brassicales; family Brassicaceae; genus Iljinskaea; species Iljinskaea planisiliqua. The sequence goes on along the minus strand of FNXX01000010.1, from coordinate 4,869,838 downwards.
AGAGGAATGATAATTCATTACTTGTGGGCAGTACTTGGAGATGGCGACGCTGAGGTTCTTGACAATGCCAGCATTAATGTTGAAAAGATCATCACGGGTCATGCCGGGCTTCCTCGGGACACCAGCTGGAATAATGACGAGGTCAGCACCTTCAAGAGCTTTCCCCAAATTATCATCACCCATGTATCCAGCAACCTATCAGAGAGAAGACGATCGCAACATGAAGAAATTATGAAATATCAGAAAGACCGACAAGGCCGTGGATATACCTTAGATCGGGTGTTGATGTGGCCGACGTCAGCGGCAACGCCGGGAGTGTTGGCGATGTCATAGAGAGAGAGAGAGGAGACGAGAGGGTTAAGCTTCATGAGGAGAGATAGGGGCTGGCCGATCCCACCGGCGGCGCCCAGGATGACGACTTTGCGTTGGGGAACAGATTCCGAAGCCAGTCCTCTGTGGAGAAGCCCCCGCTTCACCGGAGAAGCGGATCGGACAAGCATTGATCTAAACATTGTTGGGTTTTAAAAATTTTAGAGCAGAAGCAAGCAGCAGTAAGAAAAGAGCATAAAACAAAACAAAACAAAACAGAAAGGGCTTCTGTTGTTTCTGTTTCCGAGTCTGTTGTCTCCCACTTACGATTTCAGGTTTCCTTCAAGGTTTTAAGTCTGTTTTTTAATTAAAATACTATTAATTAATTAAATAAAAGATAATGACTCTGTCGAAACCGTCTACAAAACAGGCATGATTAGCTTCATGTATTTGGAGCATGCCACTGTTTATAATAATGATGCCCCATAGGCATAGGCCATATTTACAAGTCATTTGTGTGAGGTAAGAACCAAAACACGAATCTCTAGTGAGCATATTCTTTTGACAGTTGAAAGATAACTGGCGTCGTTTGTGTGTAGGAACTGGGTTATTAGAACGTGATTATAATTTTGATCAAGGTATAGAGTCTGAAGATACAAACAAACACATTAAACTATTTACATGATTTCGTCGCCGGTGCATTCCTCTTGGATAGCTCAAGTTTACATCGCCTCCATCCATTGGGAGAGCTTTTTCTTCAGCTCGCTCCGTTTTCAGCCACATGAGCATCGAAGATTCGCTCAACAAAAGGAAAACATTGTAAGCAAAAAAAAAAAAAAAAAAAAACGAATGCTCATCGGTGAAGTCTATATTATACAAGCTAAAGAGAGAGGCTCTAAGCCTATAACAATGACAGATTATTCGTTTAAAACACAATTGTCTCTTGTCTGTGACCAAGAAAGAAGCTAATAGCGCATCAAATTCTCTCCTTTCCATGTGACAACAAAATTAGGACCAAACAGAGACTCTGAACCAAATCCGAAAACCAAGCTTTGCATCTTGTGGTATCAATAGCGGATCACACCCATAACGACATCACAAAGCCATGCGATTTTTCCGAGACGGTAAATGTCAGAAAATAAACGAATTTACAACTCGACAGATCTTCACTACACTTGGATTGCCAAAAAGAACCACGCACTAAGTTTTGCTTCACAGTGACAACAGGATTTAAGTTTTGCTTCACAGTAACAACACGACTTCTGTCATACAATACCAACAATAGCAACACAAAATGGGTCGAGACTTCAACACCTCCTTCAAAGTGACATCTTTTACGCAATTTCAGCAAGATTCAAGTTATACTTTTGACACGAATAGAACCCAGTAATTTCAACCATTTGTACAATGCCGGGTGAGTGGTCAAAACATATGCACCATTTTACCTAGAGATCAACTGTCGATAAATCACAAAGCAAAAAGCCTCTAAAGCCAATTGGTTCTCAAAAGTCACAGACAAGTTAAATACTTGTATTTCAATCAATTAACCAGGAAATGGTCTAGGAAAAAAAATACAATATATTATTTAAGACTCACTAATCTGACCAACAAACTCATCTGCCAAGTATGTCATAGAAAATCAAAATAGTACAACATCCTATTCTAATCATTCATCTTAGCAACCAGGCATGCAAAGGCCAAGCACATTCAGGTCAAGTGCAGTGAGGTCAAAGCACCTATATATTCATCATTCCAGAGATTAAAGAGGCTGCAATCAGGCAATCACCACTAAGCACAAAAAGCACATCTTCTCCGAATAAGCTGTCACAAACCTGAATCAATACCCATTCACAACTCAATTTCGTCATTAGCATTAACAAAGAAATCAGCTTCATGCTAACTTTACTAGAAAACCAAGGGCTCGCGGCCAAATTCCTGGATCACATGGGTGTTGTTGTCAAAACCATGTGTTGGCAGCTAATTGAAAAGCAAATGATAAAATGAAAAGGCACAGAGGCACACAGACTCGCAGCTACAGATCTTTTTAACGGAGACACTACGCAAACAGAAAAAAAATGCATGAAATAACGTCAGGAATTTCTTGTGCTTTAGCCAAACATCCACCAGAAAAGGGTTTCAAGACGCCACTTTTCAGGCTATATGTCGTGCGTAAAATCAAGGCATGAACCCAAGCAATAACATCTAGACTTCAAGGCATTGCATCAATCAATTAGCAAACACAGTACAAACGAGCAAAAGATAATCAGGGAAGATAAAACCAAAGAACTTCAAGCAAGCAAAACTACCGACAGTTTGCCAAAAAGCAGAGAATTTCTAGCAAGCATGGATATGTAAAAAGGCATTGATCATGATAATAGCAGGCTAATAAACCAAACAATATACGAGGGAAAACAACCTCACCTTTTCAGTAGTTTGGCGGACCATTAGGGTACATTCCGCCATGAGGAACTCTTGGCACAGGGGAAGTTCCAACAGCCTGATGATGCTGTCCAGGATACCCAGCAGATGATGGAAGACCATAGTGCCCACTCTCAGGATAACCACCACCAGGCATCGAGCTTGGTGGCATTCTGTACGGCCCACTTCCAGCACCAGGTCCACCATAGCCACCACCGCCAGCTCCACCATAACCACCAGAACCTGGACCTCCATATCCACCACCATAGTGTCCACCATACCCGGCACCTGCATATCCACCATTCCCAGCAGCACCAACACCCATCGAGGACGGTGTGGGATTCATTTGATGCGGTGGTGGTCCTCCTGCGTACCCACCGTAAGCACTCAAGCCACCAGCTCCACCATAAGCTCCTGCAGGACGCACCATCCCCATCCCTTCACCATGAGCGTGTCCGCGACCAGAACCCCCATCCTGAGCTTGTGGCACTCCACCAGGCTTCCCTCCTTTCTTACCTTCGACAGCCAACTTACACTGCAAACTTTTTCCGTCAATCATCTTCATCGGTTCAGCAAGCGCCGCCTGCGCACCTTCAGCTGTCTTGTATACAAACAAAGCAAAGCCTCTTGATTTCCCCGTGTTCTTATCAAAACCCAAAGGACCTTCCTCAACATCTCCATAAGCCATGAAGTGATTCAACAGCCTATCCGCAGGCATCTCAAACGGCACGTTCGCCACATAGATCTTCCTCATGGATATATCAGAAACCTGGGAGACGGTACCTTGATTCCCGGAAGCTGCGAGCTGCGTGACAGTGACACGCCCATCAATTTTCTTAGACGGCTCTTTAAGAGCGAGCAGAGCTCCATCTACGTGCATAAAGGTGACGAAACCATACCCTTTCGACTTACCCGTAACCTTGTCAAGGATCACGATTGCCTCTTCGAGATCTCCGTAATTGGAGAAGAGCGAACGAAGACTTTCCGTCGTAGTATCCGCCGCAAGGCCACGGACGAATAGCTTCCGCTGCGTGATATCAGAGTCTGCCGCTGATCTGACAGACTCGAGCACGTCGGGGTGGCGTAAGACAGCCTCTTGCAAGATGTCGAGCAGCTGATCAGTGGAGAATCGCTCGATGATCTTCCTCACGTCCTGATGCGTCAATCGTGTGGGACCAATCGTTCCGCCACCATTGATTATGAATCCACCACCGTTCTCATCGAGCTTTCGCTTCTTCATCATATCCATGATTCGAAGATTTCTCTCAAGAGTTTCCTTTTCGCCGGAAATCTCTAAACCTAGTCCAGCCGTAGAGAAAAGCGGTTCAGACAAGACAGGAGTCACACAAAAGAAATATATATATATATAATAACAAAGAAAAATAATAATAAAGGGGGAGCGAGCACTTTATAGGGCTGAAATTTATAGATTTGGGCTTTTAGGCTGCAATTAACAGATTTGGGCCGAACACCCGGAAGCAGTACTCGTTCAGATTCCGTAGTTTTTACTTTTTTTATCATGTGAGGCAATGTGATTGGTTAACGTAGCCAAACAACGAGAGGAGCAATTGAGCATCACAAAATCACCAGAATTGCAGAAAGCGATGGAACCGCAAGTTAGATTAACAATTGCTCTGCAAAACATCTACTGGTAATGTTCAGACCATCATTCTTGAGACAGGCTTCTAATGTAATTTTTGATAACTTACAAGCAGCCAGGAAACATGTTTGGAGAATCGTAAGTTAGAATAGCTCGACCCAAAAGAGAGCCAAACAAAGACACAGCAATCAACTATGAAAGATATACTAAATTCTTGCTTTTGTCTTTTAAGTATCACGAAGCAGTATCACAAACGCGGAACTCTTGGATCGATTTAGGATATAAACTAAAAAAATAAATAAAAAAAGGCAAGAGTAATAAAGTTCTAACAATGCCACAGTTACTCAAGGCTATTCTCTCGACAGAACACAAGACTGATAAAACACTGAAGACAAAAGGAGTTTTTAAGTCTTGCTAATGAACTCTCACTCGCTTCCTCAGATTATCTATACATCGTCCAGAATGCATGATTGAAAGAAAACCCACGAGTACTTCAACCCTGGTAAGGGTTCCCGCTGCCATCCCGGTTAGGTGGATAGTTGTTCTGGTATTGTGGCTGCTGCACTCCACCGCTCTGCTGCTGGTAGTTGTTGTTGTTACCTGACCATCCTGCATTTGGTGGTCCTCCTCCCATGTTGTTCTGCGGTGGTGCTCCATAGTTCGGTGGCGGTGCTCCTCCATAGTTTGGTGGTGGTGCTCCTCCCATGTTGCTTTGTGGTGGTGGTGGTCCTCCGTAGTTCGGTGGTGGTGGTCCTCCGTAGTTCGATGGTGGTGGTCCTCCGTAGTTTGATGGTGGCCTCTGTCCTCCCATGTTGTTCTGTGGTGGTGCTCCTCCGTAGTTTGGTGGAGGCCTTTGTCCTCCCATGTTCGGAGGTGGTGGTGGTCCCCCATAGTTCTGCCCCATGGGAGGTGGAGGGGGTGCAGAGCCACCCATGTGAGGTGGAGGAGGTGCAGAGCCACCCATGTGAGGTGGAGGAGGGCCTCCCATCGGAGGACGTTGGGGAGGAGGGCCTCCTGCCATGTTCTCTCTTCTCCTCTCAAAGTTTCTGCTTCTATCAAAGTTGCGAGGACGGTCGTTGCGCCTGTTTCGTTCATTTGCTCTGGCGTTGTTCCTTATCCATTCCTCGTGGTACTTAGGATCATAAGGAACAGCTTTTCCATCAATGAAAGGTTCCCCTGAAAGCCAATATAAAAAAAACCCATCAAGTTAACTCTCTAATGTAAACTCTTAACAAAGTAATATCAATGCAAACTCTAGTACACCAAACTTATTTCAAGAAGTGTTAATTCACTAGTAATAGAAGTCGGCCAATGTGTCTATCGAATACAAGGGCATGGAGCAAGACACGAATCAGAGTGAAGAAATGCTATTTAATCCACAGTATGAAGACTAACACCAGATACTTCCCCTTATCAACAGTTCAGAAACAGCAAGAATAATGGAATAGCAAAGCAACTCTCTTAACACTCAGTTTGTGATACAGAAAACACACAAAGCCTTACCTCCATAGTCTTTGTTCCTCACATCCAGGTAAGAATCAGGAAGAACCCAGCGCACCTTTGGCAACTCTGAAGAGTCACAGACAGAAATTAGAAGGCGGATATTAAACACAGAAATGAGGAAAAGTATAATCCAAAAAGACAATATTACCTTTCAGCTTGTGAGAAAGGTCTTCAGACACAAGGGCTCCGAAAGCAAAGTAGCACCGAGTTGAAACCGAGTAGATCTTCATCCTCGCTTCTTCTTCACTGAAGAAATTCAAAAACGACATGTATAGATTCTACTAAATCGAAAGCTCGAACATATAAGAAGAGGCCATAAGAGACTTATTGGATTTGGGGGTTTTACCTGCCGACAACCTGGGCTAGGGTTTTGATGTAGCTGTCAATGATTTCGTCTCTGGTAGGATCTCCCTCAGGTGGATCGACGACGACAAGCCAGTGTTCGAAATCGCAACCATCGAGCAGGATCGTCTCCTTGGGTGGCCTGTTCGACCAGTTGGGATTCGGATCGTTCAGAGAAGACGACGTAGCCTGAGTTGAAAGACCTTTAACAGAGACAAAGCCACCACGGACAACGGAGGACAAGGCGGCGACGAGGGGACGGGATCGGCTTAGCAGAGAAGACGCCGGACATTTGGCGAGAGAAGCAGACGAAGCAAAGGATCGAGTGAACAGAAAGGAAAGAGATTTCGCCGGTCGGCAAAGAATGGAGCGAGAAATGGTATGCGTCGCCATGGAAGCTCGCGATAGAAACCCTAGTGAATGTGTAGGAACAGATAAAGCTAGAAATGAAATCAAGGGTTTTGCGAGGGTTTAATACTACAGTCTACAGATGTCCTTCGAGGGTACTTTCGGTATTTCAGAACCAAACAAAATATCAACGAAATCTTCGGTCATGCCCCTTGATCTTATCAGATTCAACAAAATGGCCCTCGGCTTTAACGATAGTTACAAATAATGCCACTACTAAATTAGTAGTTCTAATATGACTAGTTAGTTTGCTAATTTACTTGTTTTGTGTTACATTTTTTGTTTTATTAATTTACGGTTTAATGTATATGGCTGAATCTATAACCTCTGGCACAGTTAGAGGATTCGCATGAGGAAGATCATCTTTCATTTTAGCTTATAATAATTGCAAATTACAAATTTCTTCAGTAGAAGAAACTTGTTTATTCATTTATAAAGACATAAATTACACACACCGCTAAGCCAAACCTCACATTACAAAGTCACTCATCAACAATGTAACTAAAGCCCTTCACAACTCTCGCAGTCTCTCACATTTCATTCTTTGGATTTACACGAGTGTTGCCTTGGCGAGCTGAAGCGCTTTCTCTCGCCCGTAAAACTTCTCAACGATCGCAAGTGAAAACTCCATTGCAGTTCCTGGAGCTCTGCTCGTTATGACATTCCCGTCGACCACGACTCTGTTCTCAATGTGACTCTGGTCCGAAAGTTTGTTGGCCACCCTTGGGTGGGTAGTTGCCTTCTTACCCTATACAAAACATGTCTCTTATAGCTCAGTTTAAAATATAACAACAAGAGTGATATTAAAGTTTTCACAATTATAACTACTGATTTGAATGTTGCACCTTGAGTAAACCATGAGGCTCAAAGACGTAAGCAGGTGATGCACAGATTCCTCCAAAAGGTTTGTTTGCTTCCGCTTGTTTCTTTAACATATTCACCAGTTTCTCGCAGCTTGCCAATCTCTGAGCACCGTCAAGACCCCCCTGAATGTTATACATCAAAGAAGTTAGATTTTTTTGTTTTTGGTACTTTTCAATGATACTCAAAACTTTCTTTGAAAGTTAGCACTCACAGGCAACACAATCAGATCGAATGACTTCTCTGCAACATCATCAAGAAGCACATCTGCGACTAGCTTAGCTTTGCGAGATCCTACAACTTCCAAACTGTTACCAACTGCAGCAATCACGACATTTGCTTTTGCCCGCCTCAGGATATCTACAAGCGCAATAGCTTCAATTTCCTCTGAGTCCTCTGCAATGGGAACGAGGATCTGAAACAGGAAAATGTTATCTTTCTGAATTTTTAAAAGCGATTATTGATAAAGAAAGACAAAATCTTAATTTACAACACAGCATGCTCCTAGGAATCCATTTGACCATCAAACAGAGACTGTCTCGAAGTGTGTTTTAAAAGGACCAAGTGGAGAGGTGTATGAACATATATACCTGTGGGGTATCTTCGAACGACCAGTTCGTATGGTTAAGCTCGGTAAAGGTAAACTCCTCACCAGGGTTAGCACGAACCAGCTAATTTCAATAAGAGAACAAGTAAGTCCAAAAGGAGACAACAAAGCAAGTTTGAACATTATAGTTTAATAACTACTATGCTGCTTCTAACAGAAACCAATCACTGAGATCTCTGTCGGTTTCCAGGTTTGTGAATCGTGATAAAAGAGGCAGAGACAAAAACATACCAAGATACTAGAGACTTCATCAGCTTTCTCTTTCCCATACAACTGCTCAATAAGCGTGAGGGAGAATTCAATGGTGGTTCCTGGTCCTCGACTGGTCACAATCCTTCCATCTATCTCCACTCTTGACTCACTAGCAGTGGCACAAGTAGCCGCAAGTTTCTCCATGAAAACTGGGTAACCCGTTGCCTGCAAGAAACCCCATGGAATCCAGATATTAGACAAGAACAGGAACCAAGCTATAACAGTAACGTTCTTCGATAGTGATCGCTTCTGACTTACTTTTTTGCCCTCTAGTAAACCCCAAGTACCAAGAGCCAACGCAGGAGCACAACAGATAGCAGCGTTAAGTCTTCCATCTGTGTCTTGTTTCTTCACCATCTTCTCTAAAGGTTTGCAGTTTTTAAGAGTCTCGCCGCCGGGAAGCCCTCCCTTTTACCAATCGTATAATCAAAAGTAATATCAGAAAACGTCAAAAGCATTAATCTATGGACTAGTAAATAAATTGCAATAGACATATATACATCTTAAAAATCATGCTTTATACAAGTATACAACACATGTTCTTTGCAGAAACTATCAACATCACCATCGTAAGTAAATTAAAACAACTACATCATTGTTAAAGCATAATTGATCGATCCACTTTTCGTCTGTTATTTGAGTGTTTTGAGTTTAAAATATTAACAATTCGAATCATCTCCTTACAACTCAAATTATTACGAGCATAGAGACTTACGGGGAGCACAATAAGGTCGAAAATGGAGTCGGTAATATCAGAGAGGAGAGTATCGGCGACCATCTTGATGCCATGACAAGCATCAACGCCAACTTGATTCTCGACGGACGCCACCGTCACATCAGCACCACCTCGCCGCAACACGGTGATCATCGCCACCGCTTCTAGAGGCTCGGTACCATGAGCAATAGGGATCAAAACCTAAAAATACGCCAAAAAAGCCTCGGATCATCAAGATAAACTCCAAAAAGAAAAACTCGTTACGTACGAGGAGGAAAACAATATAATGATCTTGTACCGTCTTCGTAGATGAAGCCATAGTTGCAAAGATTCAAGAGAAAGCTGTAGAGAGTCACGAAGATCGTGCTGTATAGCGAAGAAAGAAAGTAGAATTGGAGTTTAGTGAAGAGGAAAGGAGTGTCACTGGTGGGGTTAAAATAGTGAAGAGACTCAGTGACGACGCCATTCACGACTTTTTTTTTCATCACTTTGATCAAAAGTTAGACGTGTGCGATGACGTAAGCACCGAGAAAAAACAGACAATAAAGACGTGGCAAACACTTATTGGCAGAACGTGTCGATTCTCTTTATTTTGAGTTTTACACGTCAGTTTATGGGATAAAACCTTTATCCCCACTTTCCTTTCACGTCCCGGTTCTTGATTTAGTTCATGCACGTGTTGTTGTTAGTAGCAACTTGATATTTGTAGCAGAGTAAACCAGATGAATGTGTGTATGAACCGGGATATTTTTGGTTTTTTCCTTAATTGTGTTCAAAATGGTTTGTGGTATAACGGGTCAAAAAAGTACCAACTCCCATTCTATAAATAGCTTTCACACACAATTGACAATTCCTTACGAAAACTTAGCCAAAATAGATTATGACCCCATGACAATTATTGATATGGCAAAAGATAGCGTGTGCATGATTTTGTGAATTCGGAGAAGAGTCGAAGATCTTGTTGGGGTTGAGAAGCAGCCAAAGACGTAACTTTTCAGCGTCTGAAAATAGTAATTTGGGTCTTTCATTCTTCTTATACCTTCACCTTAATTGTTTTATGCTTTAAGAGTTTAGACTAATTGTTTGAAAATCTGGTCCAGATAACCTCGAACCCTGCAGAGTGGTCCTCCACGTCGACCAGTTATGGTTTGATTAGAATTTGATATCCGTATTAAAAATATTATAATATTCATTTTATTTTGGATAATTCTCATTAAACATATCTCAATTGGCATTTGGATGTTTAGTATATATCCTGAATGACACATACTAAGGTCTTTTGAATAGTAGTATTACTAGAAGACAGAGTAATTTGGATATTGATAATATAGTATTATGTCGTCGGATTTTACAGGACAAGTGTCAGGGTAACAAATCGGATCAAAAAATAAAATTAGGATTTTCCTTATCCACTATAAACCCAACATACAACAAAAAAGAAGTTATCAAATCCTCAATATCCGGATTAATAATGATACCCTTTTTAAATATAAACGATATCAAACACCAGAGCCAAAACTCCACTTATTACGTACTTAATTTGATCATTTGAATGCAATTTCAGGAGGGGAAACAAATCGCTTCATTGACTCAAAAAGTGTCCAATATTAGTAAAACCATAGTTTTAGTTGAATAAGTAAGGTTTAATATAAAAAGACAGAATATTTTCATCTACCAGCGTCGTTTTCATCTTAAATGAGATCTAGTAACAAATCAAAAAACGACGTACTTTTTGTTCTTGTCATCATTCGTACATCGTTTACGTACTTTTTAGATTTCTCCTATGTCAAAATCGAACGAATAAAAAAAGAAATATCTCAAGATCCAGAGCTTCGTTGCTGCTTTATAAAGGAAATACAAAAGATGTGATAAATTTCTTAAATTCTTCGTATAAAATATATTATTTGCATCGATGCTAGTCGTCCATCATCGCATGCAGTTCCTACGTGATATGTTATCGTTAAGACACGTAAAGATTCCCAGCGCATCCACTCACCATGTCTTGATTACATATATTAGGACTAACATAGGTTCAACTTATTACATACATAGATATATCAGATCAAACCAGTTGCGGTCAGTGACGACTGTTTTCTTAAAGACCAAACTAAAACGTAAAAAACCTGGCAATTAATAAGCCATTTTCTTTTCTTTTTTCAAATTGTCTGTTAATTAAACGACGAATTGACAAAAAATCATAGTCGTCAACTAAAACGAAAGTCATTAATAGGTTTGTAGTGAGAGGTCGTAACATAACTGGATATGCGAGAATGGAAGAAAGTCAAACAAGAAAATTAAGGTTTTTAATTAGGAAAATCGAGTTTTTAATTTCGTATCCCATATGTATATAACTGATGGTATTACGTTCCGTTGTAATCAAAGGAGACACAGAATCTTAAGGTGAAAAATGAAGCTGCCTTTTTCCGTAAAAAAAAAAATTAAAGAACCTAAAAAAAAAGAAATACGAAGATGCCTTTTGGTGAAAGCACAAACAATACAAAGGAGAAATAAATAAAAAACGAAAATAGAAAGAAAGAGAGAGAGAGTGAGAAGAGCCAATGGTAAGTACACACTGTACAAAGTGATAATGGGGGAAGGAGGCAGATTCAGAGGTAAAATCCGTTAATCAAATTCATCAATCATCGATGGATTTTTGTGGATTTTAACACCGAATCGCAGGTTTGGGTTCTTCCGAAACTTTAGAAAAAAGCTAAAAAAAAAAACCAAAGAGACAAGACAAAAGTCAGAAGCAAATTGTGTGTTCTGTGGCGTGTGTGAAAGAGAGATCGAGGAGAGAGAGAGAGAGAGAGAGAGAGAGAGAGAGAGTGAGTGAGTGAGTGAGTGCAGAGAACGTGAAATTGAAAATGCGTTTCCCACTTGCGGAGAGAAAAGAGAGAGAGAGAGGATTTGGGGTTGGAGTCTTTTTCAGAGGATGAAACCATTTCTCAGTGAGGAAGAACCCAAATGTCCGATTTCAAAAAGCAAATCGATCCACTAATTTTTCACCTGCTTTGATCCGTTCTGCATGCTGGTAATCTTTCTGCATTTGCCCCCCTTTTTTTTGAGCTCTCGTTAGGTGTTATAACTTCTCAATTTCCTGGAATCTGGTCTTTGGGCTGCTCTATCTTTTCGATATTTTATAGCCTTTGCGTAAAAGATTTGACCTTTTTGGGTCTCTGATTTTGTTTTTTGGCTTGTTTTGAACCTATGCTGCGCTTCTGAGTATGTGCTGCTGTGGTTAGCTCGTGTGATTTGTGTATGATTGTTTTGTTGTTGTTACTTTATATGAGAAATTGATGTCGTTTTACATTTATCTTGAAGGAACTTCAAAGGCAATTTTGGATTCTGGGACTGTTTCAGCATATTAGTAAAGTGATAGTGGTAATAAGTTTGATTCTTGTTTCATTTACCACCAATTGTAGTTTCCTTATCTTGTGTACATTTTACGTGCTTCTGTGTCTTTTTGGATACTGAAACAACGCAAGCAGGAGATTGACGTTTTGCTGACAACTTCTTTGCTAAAGTTCTTACTAATTTGTTTTTTTTTACACTACATAATTGCAGGTTACCTTCCCCTTAACTAAGGTGAAATAGAGTATGCAGTTAGTTTGTAAAGATGCTTCGCGAATCTGAGGTCGAGATGTTAGATGATGATTGCTTTGAGGGGTCATATGAGGATCATCGGATATTCAGACAAGTTTTCTTTGGAAGTGACACCCGAAATACTACTAAAAGATGCCTCGTTACTGGAGTCATTAACTTCGAGTGTGATTCCGGTAAGAATGTCAACTCCTCCTTGAGTTCCAACAACGACAACTCTGTGGTAACAAGTGGATATGCATGCCTAGAAGGCTCTGAGCCGTCATCCTCTTCAAAAGATGGTTCAGAATTTAACACAAAAGCTAAAAGAGCGAAGCTTTCTGGTGATAAGCATCTGGATGCAAGGGCCGAAAAGGTATCGCCCTTGACTGGTTTTCCGAATTCGGATTTCGCTAGAGAAACGATACCTCTCCATTTGGTCGAATCATCTAGCAAGGGTGTCTCAACGAGCTCATATTTGCTAAAGCAAAGCATAGAAAAGGGAAAAGAAGTTTATCTGGGTGGCATTGTCTCAGAAAAATGCAAGTCACAAAACTTGGAAAAATGTGATGGAAAGGAATTCAAAGCAATTGCGTCTCCTGTTTCTCAGGAGAGCTTCGCGACCAAAGTGTTCTGTGGTGGTGCATCTACGCCTCATAGTGAGAAGTCTTACTTCCCACTACAGTTGAAGGAGGGCTCTAAAGTACCTCCTAATGAGTTAAATATGTCTGAAACTTGTCTAAAGATCGATCCTAAAGAGGACCCCCGTCCTCTTCTCTACAAGTATGTCTGTAAGTTGCTAACTTCTTCCAGATGGAAAATCGAAAAGCGCCAAAGATCAAGTAGGAAATACCTGGAAACTGTATACGTATCTTCAGAAGGACGGAAATTTCGTGACTTTGGGTCAGCTTGGAGATCACTGGGTGAGATCCTATTAGCTGATCATAAGTTAATGGATACAGGTACTAAGAAATGGACGGGTATTAACGACTTTTGGTCTGATCTCTCGCTTACATTGTTGGACATTGAGGAGAACATGAAACTATTAAATCTTGCCAACACACGGGCACTTTGGTGGAGTTCCTTAGAGCCTTTTGTGACTGTTGTCTTCATTGATAAGAAAGTTGGTTCGTTAAGAAAAGGAAACAAAGTTGAAGTTCCAAGGAATTCAGTTATTGACAAGTTTAAGAAAGAAGATGCAATCAGTCTGAACATGATTTCAGGCTGTCCTGAAAGTGTGCTGACAGTATCTGAGAGCAGTCTTCTTGTTTATGACGAGAATGCTATCCAAGAGGTTCATTCAGATCTTGAGGGGAAAATGGGGAAAACTAGCATTTTATCTGGAAAAGGTTCTTCAAGACAAGAGAAGCAGAACAGAATTAGCAAGAAAATTTCTGGGCTTGATGAGCAGGAGGTTAGCAAGGTCGTTGGAGCTTCAAAACTGATAGCAGAAGGCATCCATGAAAGTCTTCTGAGAAAGAAGTTACACGGAAGATCGAAAAAAATATCCGAAATCAAACTAGCTCCCTTGGACCCCAATAGCCTTGAATGCCAGGATGAAGATATGGGAAACATCCACATCATCTCAGAGGAAAATCGGAATAAAAGGTTGAGGAATGATAAGATGAAGAATTTAAGTGGCAATTCAAAGAAGGGAAGAAGCAAAGCTAGAAAGCATTGTAATAAGGATGATGACTTTCTCAAAACCAAAGGTAAGGGTGGCTGTGCAATCAGATCAGGCCAGAAAAAGAAAGCTCAGAAATCAAAAGCTAGAACGAAAAAAAGAAATACCAAGGGAGGGTGCAGGCTGCTTCCCCGAAGCACGAGCAATGGGGAAAAACAATTTTGTCAAGGAAATTGGTCTACTTTAGGGCCAAGAAGTGTCTTATCATGGTTGATAGCTAACAAAGTAATTTCCAGGGACGAAGTAATCCAGTTACGAGATCCAGATGATGATACTGTTGTAAAAACAGGCCTCGTAACTAAAGATGGAGTGGTCTGTACATGTTGCAATAGGACTATATCACTTTCTGAATTCAAGAAACATGCTGGATTCAACCAGAACTGTCCATGTCTGAATCTATTCATGGGGTCAGGAAAGCCTTTTGCTTCGTGTCAGCTGGAAGCTTGGGAGGCTGAGTATAAGGCCCGAAGAAATGGATCGAGATCGGAGGAAGCTTATGATGGTGATCCAAATGACGATTCTTGTGGAATTTGTGGTGATGGGGGTGAGCTGATCTGTTGTGATAATTGTCCATCTACCTTCCATCAGGCTTGTTTAGCAATGAAGGTAACGTGTGGTATATAATTACAAATAATTTTTATAACTTCAGTAAGTTCCATGGCATTAGTATAACCATATTCCTTTCCTTACTAGAACTGTATTTTCAGTAAATTACTACCCTCTAAAGAGAATGGCTGTATTACTTTTGCTCTTTCTATTCAGGTGCTCCCCGAAGGCAGTTGGTATTGCTCAAACTGCACATGTTGGATATGCAGAGAGTTGGTTAGTGATAATGCTCCTGCTGAACGCTCTCAGGATTTTAAGTGTTCCCAGTGTGCGCATAAATGTAATAACCTCTCTCGCTCCTGACCTGTTATAAATTATATGATTTTTTTTTTTTTCACATGAAAGATCGATTCTGATGATCCGACGGAAACTCCTGGTTTTAATTGTCTCCGATCATGGCCCACTGAATTGTTGTTATGATTGATGTCACTGTTCATCAGTTACAGTTGCAGATGTTGGTCTATCTGCCAGGCTCAGCTCTTCTATTTTTTTTTTTTTTCTTTTTTTTTGTAATTGATTCTTGGCAATACCAATTATTTTGATTGGAAGTCCAGTATGGCTGATAAGTGTTACTTATGTTATTAGATCATGGAGTATGTCTGCAAGAGAGAAGTAAACGGCGAGAACCTTTTCCAGCAACCTACTTTTGTGGTAAAAGTTGCGAGAAGGTATTACTCATGCCTAGTTATGTCACACAACTTATATGACTCTAGTAACTAATGTGTATCGTTATCAAATTTTTTCCTTTCCAAATACATTTTAGATTTTACATTGAAACTTGATACCGTTCTCACTGTTCTTGTGCTCTTTGACATATAACAAGAGAAGTTGTTATAGCTAGTTAGCAACATTTAGTTTATAATAAGTAGCTGTAATGCAGGTGCACGCTGGTCTCAGTTCTCGTGTTGGGGTCATAAATCCGAATGCTGATGGTCTGTCTTGGACACTTTTGAAATGTTTTCAAGAAGATGAAAAGGTTCATTCTGCCCGAAGGTGGGCACTGAAGGCTGAATGCAACTCGAAATTAGCTGTTGCTCTATCAATTATGGAGGAATGCTTTCTGTCTATGGTTGATGCAAGAACTGGTATTGACATGATACCTCATGTGCTATACAACTGGGGGTAACGTCCTTATGTCATTTGCTTGCACAAGTTGGGTTTCCTTCGGTTCTGCTTTTCATATTTAATGATCTGTCTTACCTATTTTGAATATTTTCTTGCACTTAAAGGTCGAAACTTGCCCGCTTAGACTTCGGTGGGTTTTATACAGTGGTTGTGGAAAAGAACGATGTGATGATCTCAGTAGCATCCATCAGGTTAGTGTGAATAAATTCGACTTCAGGCTCCAAGAAAGTGTAGTTTCATGACCTTCACATGTTTGGTTTGTGGTTTATATCTCATCTGAACAAATCATATATTTGACACTACTGGCAAATGGATGCTTAGAACTTTTCTATCACTTCTGTACACCGGAATGAGCAACATATGAAACCCATTTTATTGTATCCAGGGTGCATGGAGTGAGTGTTGCGGAGATGCCGCTTGTAGCTACCTGCAGCAAGTATCGTCGTCAGGGGATGTGCAGAATTCTCGTGACTGCCATCGAAGAGGTACAGTATTAAGAATGTGCCCATCTCATTGTTCTTGAGGCTCCATCGAAATTAATAATGTCCAAATACAACGATAGGCGCTCAGGGCCAACGCTAGGCTGACCCAGATAGTTGTACACATGGCTACTCAATAAACTCTTAGTTCATATGATATCGCTTTCATTCCTCTCTTGATTCCTCGGCTATCATAGGATAAACTCATAACTTGCAATCTTCTAATGCTCTGATTTCTGCTCCATTCATTGGTTTTGGCTGGCAGATGCTTATGTCTCTCAAAGTGGAGACGCTTGTTGTAGCTGCGTTGCCAAGTTTAGTGGAAACTTGGACTGAAGGTTTTGGCTTTAAAACCATGGATGATGAAGAACGCGATGCTCTCAAAAGATTAAACTTAATGGTGTTCCCTGGGACAATTCTGCTCAAGAAAGCGCTACACAAATGCACAAAACCCAACACTGTTAAAGGTAATGCCAAAACCTCTCTGTCTTTCTCTCTCTAGTTACAGCGCACTTCATCGAATTCTCACTATTGCACATGCGTTTGTCTCGCTAAAGATCACGATAACCCATCATCGAACAAAGAAGCACATGTAGACAGAGCCGGGTTTTCCGTGACTACCCAACTTGAGAGCTGTGATCAGATGGTTCCAGAAGGATCAGATGATGAACCTTCCCCGGGGTTACCAGTGCCACTTGGAACCAACCAAACAGAACCAACTACAGAAACGGAGAAGCCAGCCCGAGAGACCAATGCCGCTGATAGGGGAAAGACAACAACGGTCTCCAAGGGAGAAAAAGAAGATTTTTTGCAGAAGGAACTGTCAAAGTTTTCATCAGCAGAAGAAGAAGTGAAGACAAGCAGAGCTTCTTCATCCTCTGCAGCTGTAGAAGAAGAAAGGCAAGTTAGTGGTGTAGGAGTAGTAACAGTAGTAGATAATGTTAGTGATGAGATGCTGCTTTGTGTTGATGAACAACTTGACTCTGATAGCTCTGGAGATTCGGATTAATATAAGACGTAGTAAAAAAAAAAAAACTACGACGCTTTTTCCACTCTATATTCTTTGTCTAAACTTAAAATCAGCCAAACAATGTTGATTGGCGTAAAAGCGAACCAACGTAGGTTTTCGTAATGAAGGGAGATACTCTCGTTGGTTAAGACATGATTAAGACATCCTCTACAATCTCGTATGGACACGGCTTCAGTTCTTACTTTTTAATCAGTTTTAAAACTGAAATCTTTGTCGGAGATTAATAAACAAACGAGTAACGCTAGATATTTTTCACAATAAAACACAACTTATCAAGAAGTTTGCATATTTTGGAGAATAAATCTCATATTCTTGATCTAGAAACTTGTAACCCTTTTTATTAATCACCAGGCCAAAAACGCTTTCACCATGAATGCTATCCTGATTTTGGTAAATGCTTTTATTGCTTTCCATTGACATTAATTAGTACATTACTGATAACTAATGACTAATTTATTTCTATTTTCTCACCATTAGTCTTCTTCAATTGGTCAAATCACCTGCCAAACTTATGGTATCATCATTAATGTTCTAAAATTGTTTATACATTAATAACTTTCATACACAAAAAAAAAAAATCAAAATCCGTGCATCTTGATAAAGGATCCGAATCCGGGAAAAAAAAAAAAAAATTGGATCCAGCTGATCTGAGAAAACAGAAAATCGACATTAACGACCGTTAAAACGAAATAAGCTTGAGAGAGCTTCGGAATAAGTGGATCCGTTAGCTGGTCCGTTTACAAATGATGCCATCGTCTCCGAGGCTGAAGCTGTTCCACGCGCGGCCATCACCCTCCACGCGCCGATCGACGTCTCTGATCGTCTTCACCTCTCTTGCGATCGGGCTTTTCGGATTCCTCTTCGGACTATCCGCCATTATTTTCCCGGGTATCCGGTTATCGGGCCGGACCTGCCTCACGAACTCCCCTCCCAAGACGGTACGGGTTGTCTGGGACGTCGCTGGAAATAGTAACCGTAATGGCCTTACCGGCGGAGTGACGAGGCACAAGGTGATGGGATTCGTCGGTATCCAGACCGGGTTCGGGTCAGCTGGCCGGAGAAGAGCGCTCAGGAAGACGTGGATGCCGTCCGATCCAGAAGGACTTCGACGGTACTGATTCATCTTCTCTCAAATCTCATTTATTCTGCCATTGCTCTTGTTATATATCTCTGCTAGCTTTAGGGTGGCTCTCTGGAATCAAATTCGTCAGAATGGTTAAAATCTAAATTGGTTTGATCATTGATCATACATCTGGATCCAATGAAGCTGAATATAGACATTCTTCTGAATACATTCACATGATGTTATGTTCAATGATTCATGATTCTTGGGGCTTTCACTAATGTCATTGAAACATCACCGGGTCTCTGCAGCTTGGAAGAATCAACAGGATTGGCGATTAGGTTTATTATAGGCAAAACCAAAGATGAAGCGAAAATGGCTGAGCTTAGAAGGGAGATTGCAGAGTACGATGACTTTATACTGCTCGATATCGAGGAGGAGTACAGTAAGCTCCCATACAAAACGTTAGTTTAGAGACTTAACATCTTTTCTCATTCACATCTTTATTTTGCCGGATAAGAAGATGAAACTCTGATCCATGGTCTTCTTCTTGTATAGTTTGGCTTTCTTCAAAGCTGCATACGCCTTGTATGATTCAGAGTTCTATGTCAAAGCTGATGACGATATCTATTTGAGGCCAGGTGTTTGATTATATTCTCGCAGTTTTCGCATTAATCTGTATTCTTTAGGAACGTTCTGGATCTTATAAGAGACTGTTATTTTCTTCGCAGATCGCTTGTCTTTGCTGTTGGCTAAAGAGAGGAGTCACTCGCAGACATACCTTGGATGCCTGAAAAAAGGTCCTGTGTTCACAGATCCGAAGCTAAAATGGTAAGGACAGGATACAGTTAGAACGAATAACTAACCGAACACAAGAATCATGCTTCTCTGTTGAGAAACGTTGAGATATGATTGGATTCGAAATAACTAATCATCTCTTGTGCTTCAATATACTCGGCTGAAAATTGGTTTGAATTTTCCAGGTATGAACCTTTGGCAGATTTGCTGGGGAAAGAGTACTTTCTTCATGCCTATGGCCCCATATATGCTCTTTCTGCTGATGTTGTCACCAGTTTGGTTGCCCTCAAGAACAACAGGCAAGCCATGTCTCTTCTCTTTTAGTATTCTTGGAAGTCTCCATGAGTTATATACTTCGATTATAGGACTATGGCTTCGCTCTAGAAGGGTCTCTGTTCCTCGATACAGAGCAAGAGTCTTTTACCTATTAAGTCTTATTGTTTATTAAAGAGAAATATTTTCAAACTTTCAGCTTCAGGATGTTTAGCAACGAGGACGTGACAATAGGTGCGTGGATGCTGGCAATGAACGTCAACCACGAGAACCACCACACTCTTTGTGAACCAGAGTGCTCACCCCACTCCATTGCTGTTTGGGATATCCCAAAATGCTCAGGTTTGATATTCACATTTTGAGGAATGCATCCAGGTTTTGCATAAGCATTTCTACAAGAAATTTCGGATTGAATATGTTACTGGTGGCAGGACTTTGTAACCCAGAGAAAAGGATGTTGGAACTTCACAAGATTGAGAGCTGCTCAAAGAGCCCGACTTTGCCATCGGAAGATGAGTGATCTTACCTGTAAACATATCTCCTTTGATGGTGGAAGATCCGTGGCGACATGTCCGCCATTGAAGTTGCTTCACAGATTGTGCAAGACTTTCGGTTTTTTTTTTTCACTTATTCCCCTCTGTAATTTAGGTGGCAATGCAGGCAAAGCGACGAGAGTTGATATGTCGCTTAAACTGCTTTAGGGTTTATAAAAGTAGGGTTAGTGATTTTTGTGTAACCCAAGTTTTGGGCGATTCCTTGTTGTACAAGTATAAGATTGAACTAATTGCAATTTCGATCTCGCATTATCCATGAGAAAAAAAGGAAAAACCTTCACAGTGTCATCTGTCAATCGATCCAGCCTTTTTTTCCATAACTTTTTTTGTACCATAAAAAAAAATTAATATATATCGCTGTGCAATATTAACGGCTTGAGCTAGAGGAAAGATGGAAAATAATCGAGATAAAGAGATTAGAAAACTACTAGATTAACCAATATGATTAGTTTTCTCATAGATTAGCCTATAGGATTTTTGTTAAAAGAAAAAAAAACCTATATGATTGTAAAATATTTCAATATTTTGTTTCTTTCTTGAAGAAAAAAAGAATTAAAGTCCGTAAACATAATAATTGAAATATTTTAGAATCATATGGACAAATTGTTGTGTTAGTTGTACGTGTAGGGTCTCTTTTTTATCATATTAAGAAGAAACTTTTTTTTTTTGGGTCTGCGGAAAATAATAACTAAAATAGAAGAAGTAGCCGAAAATGGGGTCTTTTACCCAACAAAAAATTGGATTCTTACCATCTTCGTGTAAACATGTTCAAAGCTGTCAAAACTCCAATAATAACACCAAAAAACAATAATAATGAACCCATACTTCACCCATTTGCTATCTTTTTGCTTCTTAGTTTTGCATCCTTCATTTCAATTTAAATTTTATCATATAACGATGCAATTTCTCATCTGCCTAGATTATGCATTAAGAAGAAAGAAAATTATGGTCGTTCTTTTGGAATATTATCTTCTTCAAGAACTAAAGTAAATTTTGGTTGCAAAAAAAAAAGTAAGTATATTTTTAAATATAACTATTTTAGTAAAAGGTGTGAGAAAAACATGCAATCTGCTAAAAGGAAAGCATTTTAATAATTCAAAAGTCCATACGTACACGTACTTACCTTTCTGACACGCCCTCTTATCTATGTCAACCAGAGGACAGTGATGATTAATCTGACGTCATAGTTAAGATTCCAACGTCATGAATTGACGAAGACCCATCAAATTGCGTAATGTAATTTTGAACCTACCAAATAAGTTATGTCCTTATGGGTGATTACGGCGTTAGCATTAAACACCATTAAAGTTGTTTGATGCAAAGCATGCATGTTTACAAACCAATAGTAACCTTACGTCTTTAATTTCGTGTGTTTATTTGTTGATGCAACCTCTGTTTCAAAGTTATGAAGCATCGTCTGTTTCTTTTCATTTGGAATGATGTTTAACACTATTTTATTGTTTCAAAGTAATTCGTGATGTTCACGTAAAATGTTAATGCAAACTTTATGTGATTTCGTCTAAAATGTCTATATCAGTTTGTAATTTTTAATTTAACATCATGTAGTCTGAAACAGACGGAATATTATCTTAGCCAATTAAGTGCGTGCTTTTTTCGTAAAAGAAATAAGTGCGTACTTACCTACTCTTACAACAAAATCTAGACATATTAATTACAACCACCATCATCTAATCAAAAGCAGGTCCATGCATGAACCTACCAAACAAGTTAATATTCATAAGTCTTATATATTTTGCATATACTTTTACGCATCCCAGTGATCCCACAGCCGCAAATATATATAGGATTCCATTTCTAGGAAACACACACCACATACATATATATGTCTGCAGTTGCACGAACGTCTTTTTACATATTGATATGATTATGAGTACTTTATTCGGTGATTGCCTCCAAATGTCTATAAACAATAAGTAACAAATAATTCATTAAACCAAAACCAACCATTGTGTTTCACGGTTTTCCAAGACGAGCCTTGTCAATGAATGATTAGTCGAGTTTAAATATTTTAGTCAAACATTTTACAATCTATACATGTATATAACGGAAGCATACATTTGCAACTACACATAAGTGTGGTACAATAGTTGAGAAATAATGTTTGGTAAATCAAATAAACAAATGTTGATGCAAAACGAAGAAAATTAATTGAACATGTGTATATTTTTAATTGAAGTTGTGAAAAAGTTAACAAGTTAAGTACATATAAAGATATCAAACTTTTTCTTACCACTAGTAAATAAAGTTATATAAGCTAAATGCATGGAATTATATTGGCTGTGTATCAAGAACTAGAATTGATTTAAGGAGCGTGGACGTCACTTCTCATGGTACGTGAGTTGGCTTTTAGATAATGTAAGAAAAAGAGACAGTATTGTAAGAAAGGCAAGTCAGCAGAATATTTAATAATTTAATAATTACTTAGAATATTTTATCTGATATAAGACATTCCATCGAAACTGATAAACAGAAGATAAAAAAAAAATGAAGTCTGACTCGTGAAAGTGAAGCAGTCAGAGCCAGGAGATGAAGGGAAGAGGCTATTTTTGTCAACACCCCTTAAAATAAAATAAACATTTCATACAGATAAATCGTGTAAAATATAGTCTGAGCCTATTAACTAGTATATGTTTTATGATGAAGGTTCACATCAATCAGAAATAATGTAATAATGTATAGTAGAGTGTTGCGTGGACATCGTCGAGCGCAATCCACGAGAAGGATTCAGTCAAGACTTTAGATTTGAATATAACAAAATAGTTAAAACCAAAATCTTAAATTAGATACTCTAAAATCGCAAAAGTTTAGATCATAGTGACATTACTTTTCATTTGACTAGGCAAA
Organism: Iljinskaea planisiliqua; assembly: GCA_900108845.1. NCBI lineage: Eukaryota > Viridiplantae > Streptophyta > Magnoliopsida > Brassicales > Brassicaceae > Iljinskaea > Iljinskaea planisiliqua. The sequence continues at coordinate 4,846,767 of FNXX01000010.1, read as the reverse complement.
ATCTGGTGAAAATCAATATTAAAATCCATTTTCCTCACAAATTCGAGTTTCAATTTCTCCGTTGTAGTTTTTTTTTTTTTTTTAACACTTTTTTTTTTCATTTTAAGATGACTTCCACAACTTTGATGCATTTTGTGTGTGTGTCAAGTCGAGGTAAATAAATAAAATTTAATAATTTTTTAAAAATTATTAAATTTTGCTTCACTCGCTCTTCGTCTCCTTCCTCTCTTTTATTCTTTCTCTGAAACTTTCTCTCTCTCTCTAGAAAACAGAATCACATTCATTCTTTTGTTTCGCTCTTTTTACATCGCGAGATCCCCAGCTTTCCTTTCTCTCTCCTCTCCCTTTAATGCATTGATCGGAGTATGTGACCGTACCATCTCCTCCGTCGTTTCTATATTGTTCAGCCATCGACGGTCATTGGTTTAAATTTCTCTCCTTTTTAGAGAATCCGTAGGGAAAGTTGGGGACTTTAAGCGATCATCTGCTGCTATCTTCATTTCGTAACCTTCCTTGAGACACAATGTTGAAGCCTATCAAACATGTACCGGAACCTGACACTGTCGCCGATAAGCTTCGAGGAACATTGAACATGGAAAACAGCAAAACACACACTGTTCATGTCGATCTTGGATCACCAATTACTCCGCTTCAGACACGGCCGAGTGGACTTACCTCGGCGGCAACCACTACTTCCACTAGCAGCTGCAGTTCTAGCTCATCTGGATCGGTAACGGGTCGTGCTGGACATACTCCGGTTACACAAAAAACCGACTCCGGCCGGTCAAATCCCTCCGCCGCTCAGTCTGCGTCTGGCAACATCGCCGCCGCTCAGCTTAAGTCTAGCAGTACCTCCGCCGCGCAATTCTCTAAGTCCGCCGCCGCGCAATCTTCCATGGCCACCGCCGGTCAATCTTCTAAAGCCAGCATTCCCTCCGCCGGTAAATCTTCTAAGGCCAGCACTCCCTCCGCCGCACAAACGAAGTCGAGCAGATCCTCCGCCGGCGTTAAAGCTAGCAGCCCAAAGACCGCGAGTGGGAACCCGAAGCCAGGTCGGGTGTCTTCAGCGTCGGACTCAGCTTCGGGTACAACAAAACAATCGGGTAAAAGCTCTACTCCGCCGCCGCAGCCGGTCAAAATCCTTCCCGCCGGGAATCTTTTCCCATCAGGAAAGGTCCATATTACAGGGATGACTCAAGGAGTCCCAAAACGCATGGTTCTTGGACCAGGTTCCAAATCATACGGATACGGTAGCGTCATGCGAGGAAACAGCTACTCTGCTACGGCTGCGAAGCCAACGCCGTCCTTCTCTTCCTCCGGCGCGCTTGTAATCTCCCGTAGCTCTACCGGTGGCTCCGACGGGGACACGTCGTGGAAGAACGTGATGAGTGCTAGCTCGAGTGCAGAAGAAGTAAAGAGAATCGGAAACGAAATGTTCAAGAAAGGTTGTCTCAGTGAGGCTTTGAAGTTTTACGATCGAGCCTTAGAGCTCTCACCGACTAATGCAACTTACTATAGCAATCGAGCAGCTGCATTGTCCGGTTTGGGTCGGATTGCTGAAGCTGTGGCTGACTGTGAGCAAGCTATTAGATTGGATCCAAATTTTGCTAGAGCTCATCATCGTTTAGCTACATTGCTTCTTAGGTAAACCGAATTGCTTATAGATTCTTGATAGAGAATATTGTAATCATTTGAGTCCTTATTTTGGTTGCAGATTAGGTCAAGTTGATAACGCCGGGAAGCACTTTTTCTCCGTGGATGAACCATCAGATCCCATGGTGGTGAAGGTGCTTGAACAAGTTGATAGACACTTGAACAAATGCGAAGATGCAAGAAGACGCGGTGAATGGAACATTGTTCTGACAGAAGTAAGTGCAGCAATGGAGTCTGGAGCTGACCTGTCTCCTCAGGTAAAAGAACAAATGTTCTTGTGTTACCTAATGGAGAATCAGAATCGTTTAAAGTATTTTACATATTTCGAATCTGCAGCTAGCTATGTGTAAAGTTGAAGCACTACTGAAGCTCCTGAGGCTTGATGAGGCTCAAACATTACTAGCATTTGTACCCAAAATAGAACTATTACCAGCATCTTTCTCACAGATTCGGTTCTTCGATATGATCTCTGAAGCTTACACATATTTTGTAAAATCTCAGATGGAGTTGGCTCTAGGAAGGTGATATATTTATAGAAATGTATATTGTCGTTAAGTTGGTGAGTTAAAAGAGTATAAAAAAGCAGATGACGAATTCTTGCAGGTTTGAAAACGCAGTTACATTTGCAGAGAAAGCTTCAGAGCTCGATCCACGGAACAGCGAAATTCAAACGTTGTATAGAAACGTTAGATTGATTGTTCGGGCACGTGACCGTGGAAACGATCTTTATGAATCAGAAAGATACACTGAAGCAAGCGCAGCTTATGCAGAAGGCCTTAAGTTTGATCCATACAATGCTACTCTATTTGGTCATAGAGCAGATTGTTTCTTTAAAGTTGGCATGTGGGAGAGCTCAATCGAAGACTGTAACCATGCATTGCTTATTCTACCGAGTTACACAAAGCCTCGACGTCAAAGGGCTGCATCATACACCAAAGTAAATTCAACGTTTTACACTTATTTTTCGACGTTTTACTTGTTCTAAGCTTCTTCTTTTGTAACTTGTAGCTGGAGAGATGGGCTGAAGCAGTGAGCGATTATGAAACCTTAAGAAAGGAACTATCTTATGACAGAGAAATTGCTGAATCTTTGTTTCACGCTCAAGTTGCATTGAAGAAATCTCGCGGAGAAGTAGTTCTAAACATGGAATTTGGAGGTGAAGTTGAGGAGATTTCTAGTCTTGAAGAGTTAAAAGCTGCATTGACCCGTCCAGGTAAGTGATAGTTCAAGCTTGTCTGGTCTTTACAGTAAGAGAACTGTCCTTATTAACTTGTTTTGAACTTCAATGGCAGGAGTTTCCGTTGTACTTTTTATGAAAGTATCTGATCAACAATGCATAGAGATGTCTGCTTTCGTAGACGCACTATGTATCCGTTATCCATCTCTGAACTTCCTCAAGGTTAAAACAAAACAACAAATCTTTAACATCTGTATGTGAACAAGTAAACTTACTTGTGATGTTTTAATAGGTGGAGGTTGAGAAATGTCCTGCAGTGGGTGATGCAGAGAAAGTGAGAGTTGTGCCAACATTCAAGATTTACAAACTTGGGATTCGGATGAAGGAGATTGTGTGCCCAAGCAAGGAAGCACTGGAGAGTTCAGTGAGGCACTATGGCCTTTAGCAAACTCTCAAACACGTTACTCTGTTCATAAAAAAAAAAAGAGAAAGAGGAAAACTTGTCAATAATCTCTCAGAGTAGGCGTTTAGGTTTAGAGAATTACTTCTGATTTGATTCATTCATTGCTCGGTTTAGGAACTGAAAGAGAGATTAATGTGTACATAGAGAATTTTTTTGGTTAGGTGATGAAACCATAGAAAATAAACGAGAGAGAGAGAGCCATTCATTCATGTTGTGAAAACATTTTTGCCATGAATAAAAAATTCTTACTTCACTCTTTTCTTTTTGTAAAATATTGTTGAATTACCTTTTTCTTATTGATCCTTTTAGTGAAGTAAAAGGTGACTGACTTACTTATGAATATAATAAACTTATTGAACATGTCATATACAAAAAAGGTGATAATAATTATGGCAATAATTGGATGATGTCTTGCAACACACACAATACAGTCCCATTGAACGTATTCTTTTCCTCTTAAAATAATTTTGTTACTATTATTGTTAACGAAGCTTCTAATTGAATCGAAACGTCAAATTAGTAATAACTTTATATAGCAATCTTCTGTCCTTTGTCTATGGGTTTCCTCTCAACAGAATGGTTTACACCGGTTTAGGACGCGTGATTAACACTCGCTCCTGAGTTACACCGGTTTAGCTGTGTACAGTGTGGGAACTGTATAATGCCATAGATGTAGACGAAGTACGTTCCGTGTGTTTTAAACAGAAGAAAAAACCGTGTCGTTTCCTCGACGCACCTCCCTTCTTTAACGACCTAGTTCGATTAAACATGCCTGCCGTTTCAGGGACCACATTTCAGACATTAGACGACGTGCAAAGTACACGTGTCGTGGAAACATATCAACAACTGTAAATGATTCTGGTATTGCGAGACAGAGAAGAAACAAAAAGACAAAAAAAAAGAAACATAAAATTTAAGATTCATCACCAGTCTCTGTTTTTGTTTCCACTTCCAGAAACAGAGCAGTCATTAGTTTCATACAATGGGAAGATAAAAACTTTTAAACGGTGGATACATAAAGTAAACTGTAATCCAAACCGTAAAAACTTATTTTTTCGATTCTAAGAAAGAGATCATTCTTAAAAAGGACAAATAGGAAAGAGAGACTCAAAAGTTTCGTTTTCTCTCACGCGACTCACTCACTTAACCGGTGTTTTGCAATCCAGCGGCAATACCCTTCATGGTTAAGATGAGCGTGTCCTCAAGTCCAGGCGCGTACTCACTCGTTGGGTTAAGCTTGACGAGCTCTTGTGCCGATTTGCTTGATTGCATGATCTCTTTGGAAATGTGTGGTCGCAGAGTCACATTGTAGTTTGGATCACGGATTCTCTTCAATGTGTAGGCTTGGCAAACGTTGAGGGTTGTAATGTAAGAGTCACGCAGCCTAAGTCTCTGTTTCAAGTAAGGGTCTCCTTCAAGAAGGTCCCTGTGTCCAGCAGTCTGCAACAAATGGATTTTAGTGGTACTGCCCGTAGATAACTTTTAGATAATACAAAACAAAGAACTCTGTTTTTATACCTGGAGGACGAGGTTCTTGGTTTCTTCAAAGTTGGTTCTGAGTTGCTCTCCAAAGGCCCATAAATCTTCTGAGACGAGAAGTTTGTCGTACAATGCAGCGATCCCAGGGTCTCCCTTGGCGAACACCATTTCAATAAGATCGATGGTGACTCGGAAAAACGGCCAGTGTTTGTACATATCTTGCAGCATGTGGAGGTTCCTCACATCCTTCTTGATTGCATACCTGAAAGCTGCTCCGAATCCTAACCATACAGGAAGATGGAATCTTGTTTGCGTCCAAGCAAAGATCCATGGGATTGCACGGAGAGATTCGATCCCACCGCTCGGTTTTCGCTTTGATGGCCTGCTTCCGATGTTCATACGTCCATACTCCAGCTCAGGTGTAGCCTACAAGCCAAACCAACGGTTAAGGTACTTCAAAATATAAAACTTGGTTGAGTTTGGGATTAATGTGAACTAATGAATACTTACAAGGCGGAAGTACTCGACAAATCGAGGTTCTTGGAACACGACAGATCGGTATTCCTCAGTGGCAACAACCGCCATTTCATCTAGCAAAGCACGCCACTCGGGTTTTGGTGAAACAGGAGGGTTCATTCCGTGCTCTAGAGTAGCAGCTGTGAAACGCTGAAGTGTTCTAAAGCACAAGTGTTCCTCTCCAAATGATTGCTCAATGACTTCACCTTGAACCGTGACTCGGAATGAGCCATTAACTGTATCCGGTGGCTGAGACAATATAGCAAGATGGGTGGGACCACCTCCTCTTCCGACTGTGCCACCACGGCCATGGAACATAGTTAGCTTCACTCCAAATTTCTTAGCAACCTTCACAAGCTCTTCCTGAGCTTTGTATAGCTCCCAAGCAGCTGAGAGACGTCCAGCATCTTTCCCTGAATCCGAGTAACCAATCATAACCTCTTGTTTACCGTTAATACGGTTTTTGTACCACTCTAGAGAAAAGAGTCTTGAAACAGCAGCAGGGGCTGCTTCGAGATCAGCTAGCTTCTCAAAGAGTGGAACAACTCTAAGTGGGTTTTTCACGTGGCACTCGCGCTGTAAAAGCTCAACGGCAAGCACATCACTGGGTGAAGTTGCCATAGAGATAATGTAAGCTCCAAAGCAATCTGAAGGCAGCTCAGATATGACTTTGAATGTGTCCAGGACATCAGCAATTTCTTCGGTTTTGGGGAGATCAGGTCCGAAAAGTGGACGCTTGCCGCTTAGTTCAGCTAGAAGCCATTCTTGTCGGCGTTCTTCAGACCAGTCTCTGTAGGAGGAGCCGATGCCCAAATGCTTGGTGATAGCATCCAAGACATCGGTGTGGCGTTCAGACTCTTGCCTAATGTCAAGCCTCACAAGGGAGAGTCCAAAGGTAGAGACTTGCCTCAAGAAATCAAGAAGGCTTCCATCAGCTATTGGGCGGTCACCACATGAACATAGCGATCGGTAACAGAGCTCAAGAGGCTCCAAGAACTGTGTAGATAGAATAATAGAAAGGTAAACACAAATTGAATTCAGTGATATTTGCGAGGGGATCAAGTTTAAGGCAATAACTAACAGGTTGTTGGAATCAGGCAAAAATTTGGTAAAGAAGCAATATTCAGAGAGTATAGAGGTTTCTTACCTGTTCAACATTGGTGAAAGTAGCTTCCTCGGGGATGTCCGAGATTCCATTACTCAGCAGTTGACGAGAGCGCTCACGTGTGTGATACAGCTTATCCCTCACGTCACCAAGAATCACACGGTATGGCTCAGTTGGAGGAATTGTCTTCCAGAATTCTGCATTGTGTTTAAAAAATAATAAAACTTATGAATGCAAAGCAATACCATTGTATACCAAGTAAGATAACAAATTTCCGAAGAATGGTTTTCTGCTTCAAACCTATGTAATGTTTTGCAGCATCTTTCCTTGAGTTCCTGTGGATTTCATCAGCCTTGGCACGGAACTCATCAGTGCAACGCCACATAGACAACTGCCAAGAAGAAAAATGAATGAATCAAGGGGAACTTATTGAAGGAAAACCAGAATATGTGTAAATTTTTAAAAGAAGAAAACCTCAAACATCAGATTCTCAATTTGGTTATAGTAGAGATTGGCAGCCATCATTCTGGCCAACAAGCACACATCTCTAGTGACCTCAGGTGTGACCCTCGGATTACCTGCAATTCAGGTAAGTCCGTTAGAGGGTGAACAAAAGGAAGAGAGAAATTCAGTAGCCAGTAATGCAAAAGAAAACGCATGTACCATCACGATCACCGCCCATCCATGAAGAGAACTGAATCAATGGGGCATTGTAAGGAACACGTTCATTAATCCCAATGTTTTTCAGAGCTGTGTCCACACGGCGCAGGAACTTAGGGACACCGTTCCAGATTGTCTCATGGAAATAGCTCATTCCAGCTCTCATTTCATCTTGAGGGGTTGGAGGTGTTCTTCTAATCTCATCTGTGCGGAATGCAGCTTGAATCTAAATAAAAAAGGCAGAGTTTTTAAAAAGGCCACTCTTTTAAATATCAAATCAACAAGTTATATAATCCAGTGAGGTTAAGTTCTTACCTCTCTTTGCAGAGACTCATCGAGCTCCTGCTTGTCATCAGGAGTAATATCCTTGGCATACAGTTGAGCAAGACAGTCTCTTATCCTGAGAAAGCACTTAGAGTCAATACACCAGCAAAAAGAGTTGTCTCACTCTCTCCAAGGGAAATCAAAAACTAACCTCCCATGCTTCTGAAGCAACGATCTACGCACAGACTGAGTAGGATGAGCAGTCAAAACCAGATCCACAGTCTGATTCTTGAGGGCATCAAAGATCTCTTCAGGAGACTTACCAAGATCCGAAACGAGCCTCTTGAAAGTCTCTTCGATATCGGATTCAGTAGTCGCAGAGCTCTCGTCAACGAAATCACCCTTCTTCAGCTTCTTGATCCTGCGGCGGTAAGCAATCTGCACCTCCTCAGCCAAGTTGGCTAAGTTAAGCATGTGAGAGAAAGCCTTGGAGATAACAATGGAGTCACCAGGATCCAAACTCGTTAGGACACTCCCTAGCTCCTCAAGCTTCTTAGGCTCACGGTTCCCTTCATACTCAGCAGAAAGCTCGTATAGCTCTTGAACCTATGCACAATATCATTTTACACAATTGATCAAAAGGTTCCATTTTACACGATCATATACACAACTAACAAGTCAACTGAATATGATTCATCGAAACAAAAATATGAAACCAAAGGTTTGAAATTTTTGTGATCTGAGCAAATGGGTCATCGATTCGATCGAAAGGTGAATCAAATGATATTAAAAAAGGAATGACTTGTTACCGTTTCACGGAGATCCTCTCCGTGTAGATCCTGGAGAATGTCGAGAAAACGATCGAGGAGAAGAGCATCATACTCAACAAGCTTATCGTCTTCGCTCACTTTAGCAGGAACCAGTTGCCGAAGCTGCGCATCAATCGATGCCATCTTCTCTATGTTTCGACCCGCCATTATCGCCGATCAATCGATCTCTACTAGCCCACAAGCCTTTCTGAGTTCTTCTGTAATCATTAATCAGATGAAAAGGAATTATTTTTCTTTTTATTAAATGACAAATAAACAAAAAAATTGCAAAGTCTGTTAATCAGTGACACTAATCTCGCCTATGGAACCGGAAGTTCTATAGACTGACCGAAAACAAGGGAAAAAGAACCAATTTTTAAAAACTTTTTTTTTTCTTTTTTTTTGTTCAAATCAATTTTTAAAAACAGAATTTCAATCCAGTTGAGACAAACCTTCAGAAGAAATCAAATTCAAATTCGTAATAAAGATAAAGGTTTTTGATGGTGAAATCAGATTTAGAGATAAGAGCGAATGAGAAAGTAGACTCAAGTATATATAGAGGAACTGCGATGCACAAGAGTGTAGGCCTTCCCTCACAGAAGCGCTTTTACTATGTGAGATTTAATTTTTTCGTTCCCTCTCTTTTCTATATTATTTAAATATTTTTTTTTGTTATTTTTATTGGAGTATTCTTCTGAGATTAATTCTTTGTTTTAAGTAACACACTATCTAGTGAAGGTATTATTCCTTAAATCCAACTTAATTTTGTATTGAAAAAGAATAATACTCACGGATATTCTGCATCTTTTAAAATACTATTACAATCAGATTGCATAACACAAAGTGATATAATCTTTTCATTATTTCCATATAATAGTGTTAATCTTTTTTTTTTTTGAGAAAACTTTTTTTTTTTGGGTTAATCCTTAGTGTTAGTAAAACAAAAAATAATTGATATTTAGTTCATAACCTATAAAAAATGATCGTGTAAGCTCGTGCATGCATTTTGTCCTGAAGATGCACAAATGTCTGACCCTAATTTCACTGGCAATCAAGTTGACTTTTAAAAAGTTATTTTTTTTTTCATATCCTTTATTTATTTATCCTGCTTGATTAGTAGGTTTGCTATTTATAAAATATTTTTAGGTAGAGTTGTTTTTATTGATACGAGCACTTATGTCATCACAACACAAATAATAATTAAGGTTATAAGTTGAAATAAAAACCATCATTAAGACTTAATGAATTTTTTTATAGGTTCACTTGCCTTTTCTTGTTTCTAATCTCCTGTTGGTTATTTAAAATGTAAATGTTTGTAATTTTTTGTTAATAATAATAATATATTATAACTAATTATTTGGCTACATATTTTAGGTAACTAATTAAATTTTCTATAAACAAATAAAATAAAATTATACATGACTCATCTAGTCATCTTCTATGAAACTTTTTTAACTATGTTTTTCTTCATTCTCTTGATCTTTTATTTACTAAGTGTGTATGTTTATCCCTAAATTTCTCTGAAACTATGAGTCTATGAGAATCTCTGTATGACCAAAACTAATAATTTTTGTACTTGTTTTTAAATTGATTACCTTTGATCAAAAATACAAAAAGAATATGGCATGAACGGTTAATACGTTACGATTTTTAAAAATTCTTATAGCTATTACTGGAATATTCGAAATTTCGAATCATTGAAGAAGTCATTATAATAAGTATTCAAGTCAACCAAGTTTGTGATTTGTAATAATAATAAAAAAAAATGTTTGTGATCTGTATCTACGTGGGTTCTTGTCTTTGTTGTCTAATGTATTAAGTTTGCTTCCTTCGCACTATATTACACTTTAACCACATCCAAATCGTTTTAAATTAGAGGACTAAAACAAGTCGTTTCAAAATATGAGAGTTTGTCATGTAAAATGTTCTAGAATAGATAAAGTGTATAAGATTATTAATTTGTAAAGAGATATTAGAAAAATGGCTCTTGGGTAGACTGATTCGTTCGAACATTTATCATTGACCCTTTTGTAATTCTTTATGGGTTTGATGAATCATGGCGTCTTCTTAATTTGAAATTTAGCAATAATGCTGAATTAGTTATAATAAAAACTTTGTAGTTTATAGATCCCTTAATTTATAGGTTAAAGAAATAACAAGGAGGTTCAAATATTGGATAATATATTGAATGATAGCTACATTATAATAAAGTTATGCATAATGGTTTGGTTTGGTGTGGGATCAGTGTCGGTGATAATCCGGTTGACGTATTAGATGATAGTTAACATTATTTATCAGGAACATTCGGGGAGGGCAAGAGTAAGACAATAGTAATCGATTTGCATTTCTATGTTTTAAAATTTAATAGATAAAAAAGTACAAGTGGAATGATTCACGAAAGCAAAATGGTGAGGCCATGTTAGTGACTATACATCACATTATATAAATTATCTTATTATCCTAATCCTTCAAAAATTTCAGCATTGTCCGAATAGTAACCTTTGTTAATAACAAACATAATATTTGAACTTGAATGGGGGACACAACAATAATACTATCACATATTTTACATCTTAATCCTTTCCATTTCGTCTCAAACTATTAATTTTGTTATACCATTCTAAAAAGAAATTTAATTCAATACAGAAAATTATATTAAAAATCTATGACACGCATTTTCATATATTTTTATTTGCGTAAACAAAATTGACATATTGTTTCCTAAAAAAAGAAAAAATTCCCATTATATATATCACATTTCTGCGGCAGTGGTAGATTCGCTATACTGAAAACTTAGTTTCCATAACTTGAACAAGAATGGATTTCAAATAGATGCCAAAACAGGCCAGACCCTTGTAATTTAATCTAATTGTATTCATTCATTATATGTTGATCCATTGACTTCTATTCGTTTTTTTTTTTCCAGTTCATGATACAAAAAACTAGCTTGGTTTCACATCAAAGTGGGAGAAGAGAGAAGATACATCAGATATAGAGATCGAGAAAACAAACGGGGAAAATTCATTAATGAGCAACTCAAGACACTGTTAAGAGTTAAAACCAGGACAGCTTCGAACGTCTCTCATAGCAAGTTACCAACTCTGCGATAGATTATGAGTCTGACATGGAAGTTTTTCTCTGATACTTGCACCAAGATTAAGAGATTCAAACATATGTTCACAAAACTAAAAACTGCAGGTTTCCTCGGCACGGGGACTTGTCTCACCTGTCTGTTCAACATTGCTCAGGCAACCAACTCAGATTCAGCTTTTTCTGCAGGAACATGATTTTGGAAAAATGTTTGGTAATCCAAGCTCCTCGCGGTTTCGAAAAAATGAGCCACGGCTTCCTCTGGTGTCCCTACCAAGACACCGTGTCCTAGGTTGAGTATATGCCCTTTTGGTCCAGCACTCTTCACAACTCTGACAAGAAACAAACATTCTCTTCAGTTTCTTGAATTGAATATAAAGCATTACAATCTTCATCTGAACAAAGTAAACCACCCACCTTTGAATTTCTTCGGTTAAAGCAGGAAGCGGAGAGAATAGGTAAGCTGGATCAACATTTCCCTGCACGCTAACATCGCTCCCTAGTCGCCTCCTTCCATCAGCCATATCTACAGTCCAGTCAAGTCCAATAACATCAGCTCCGGTTCCTTTCATACGCTCAAGAAGGCCACCGTTTCCATTGATGTAGAAAACTATCGGTGTGTCAGGACATCTTCTCTTTACAGCATGAATAATCTGGCAAAGCTCACATGACAAAAAGAGAAACGTTAAAACGTCAAAAGAGAATCTTTTCAAGCCCTTAAGATGAAAAGCACTTAAACTATACCTCTTCGATGTAAGGTTTGGACCAGCGCTCCCACATCTCGGGAGTCAATTGTCCACCCCATGAATCGAATATTTGTATGCAGTGAGCTCCGTGCTCAACTTGGTAAACAACGTACTCCGTGATGGCTTTGGTTAAATGAGATAAGAGAGCTCTGAGTACATTTGGTGCAGTGTGGCACATACTCTTTATGACTGTATACGTCCGAGTTGTTCCTCCTTCAACGATATAAGTCGCGATTGTCCAAGGCGCTCCAACGAAACCCAATACCGCAGCATGTTCCCCGACCTTTTCAAAACAAAGAATCCATTTTCAAGGCATTTGGTTAAACTCTAGGGAGAATGCTGAGAGAAATGAGAAAAAGCACCTCCTGTCTCAGAATCTTGAGAGAGTCTCCAACGAACTGAAGTTTGTCGAGATCAATAGGATGCAGCTTCTTCAGATCTTCTTCAGTTCGGATAGGAGACTGGATCACGGGTCCTTTTACTTCTTCGATGTCAAATGGGACACCGAAGGCGGGTAAAGGCGTGAGGATGTCAGAGAAGATGATGACACCGTCTGGTCTGAATGCTTGCCAAGGCTGCAAAGAGATTTCCACTATTAGATCAGTGTTCTCTGATCTCTCTCTGAAGGACGGGTGTTTCTGGGCGAGCTTTTTGTAAACAGCCATATACCTTCCTGCTTGCCTCATCATCCAAGCTGGAGGACGACTCACGGCTTGCCCTTTAGCAGCCTTAACCAACAGTGGATCTGATTTTGAACAAAATGTGTTAATAACGTAAGAAAGATTCATTTAACTTACAAAAGGATGAGGGTACAGATTCATTGATCCGTTTACGAACATTAGCTGAACGACCTAAAAAAACTGGAAATTTCATCTTCTATTCCATATGCCCGACAGAGAAAGAAACACCATTTCAAGAGCCAACATTCATGCTAAACATCTAAACTCAAATTTGATATTCCAATTCAAAAAGCATAAGTCTTTCGAGAAATTGGATTGCAGGAGATGCGAACCGGAGGAGGAGGAGGAGCAAGCGACGACGAACTTCGGAGCAGCGTTATTGTGTCTTCTTGGGTAACAAACCAATCCCACATTGGTGGGAATGGATCGAAACCCTATCGGCAACGACAAACCAGAGGAGTAACATCTCGACGAACTGCAGGCACTGTATACAATCGCCAGATATTGCACAGAAAAAAGGGAAACAAATGAGACAAAATTATTACTAGACGGGCACAACTGAAAGTAAAAATTGGAGCTTCATCGGACCTGGTTGGCGAAGACAAGCTCATTCTCAATCACAGAAGAACCTTAAGTTCGAAGATCAATTGCTGTCTGATTTTCCCCGCTCCTTGTGCCGGTCTGCTCTGGTCTGCTCTGGTGTTCCTTATCACCGAGGGAAGACGGAGAGATGCGATTCAAGCTTTGACCTTTCTTAAGTCAATCCCTTCGACGGCTGTCATTCAGACACGTAGATCTATCTGGATAATAGTGGGTCCCACCTTCCGGATTTCTTTTCTGCTACAAGATTAATCTGAACACAATTTTACCACTTCCGGTACGATTCGCTAGCTCGGTATATAGCGTTTAACTACCTTATGTCATTATACCGAAAATGGTTTACTCTCCGGAACCAACTACAATAACGCTTCAGACACCCCGCTTTATTGTAATAGCCATTAGCTATATTTGTCAGAGTGTTTTGCACACTTCCGCTTGCCATCGTCTCATCCCGAAATTGGTTAGCTGTAAACACAGTTCAGATACCGGTTCTACTGCTGCAGACTACGGTGCTACACTAAACTGTTTATTTGCACAAAATTTAAGAGCATGATAAGCCTTGTTGACCAGGAAGACAGTTTATATAGCAAATCTGACCGAGACAATGTCTGAAAACTGGAAACAACAGAAGAAACATAAGGGAACTTTTTTTTTTAACTTATTTGTAATTTTTTTTTCTCCACTGTTATTCACAGCAAGAGGGAGATCTCTGTCTCTGGTGGTCATATATATCAAGCCAGCAAGGGCTGTCTAGTTACATGCTCGAGCCTTGGGGGCAGCTTCAGTGTTTTCTTCTTGCAAACAGTTTCAAGCTTGTCGTATAGAATGGTGTAGTTGGAGCTGCTGATGTTCCTGAAGTAACATTGGTCACTTCCAACATAGTTATACACTTGTTGTGTGCTTCCATATCCACTGATCACTAAGTTATACATCACAACCATAACCCCTTGCGCTTCTTGCTTGTTCTCCAGCTTGCTCTTGAACGTTCTCATCAATTCGTTGTCTCTCTGTGATCTCTCCTCGTTGAATCCCATAGTGACATTCGCAACCTCCAGGGACGTGTCATCCTGTTGCTCCAAAGAGTCAGAGTAGAGGTAAAAAGGAAAGCTCTTGATGGATTTTGCTGTGTAGATTTCTTTCGAGCCTCTCTTGGCGTGAACACGGTCATCGGCTTGGATCAACTGATCTATGATCTGCAAGCTCCCATCTTTACCCAAAACCATCGTGTTTCCATAGCTGAACTCTTGATTGGCAGTGGTTATGATGTCCCCATGAGAGGATCTGACCAACCCAATCGAATTCACTGACCTCTTTGCTCTCGTCGTGAAGTTTCCATTCAAACCCTTGAAGTCCGAGTGAGAGCTAGTCTCCAGTGAGCTTTTACTAATCTCCAACACCTTCCCTTCGACTATCTCATTCTTCTGATCCAACCAAAGATGCAAATTGGCATCAATGTACCAAACATTCAAAGCATTGGTCACACTAAAACCCAGCGTATGACTCTTTCCATCCAACAAGCTTCCCAAGAAGGGCGTGATCTCGATGTCATAAGTCGGCAAATCAAAAGAGCCAATAGCTGTGATCGGTCTCCAGAGTAAAGGATTGATCCCTCCGGTGAAAATAACAGGAAAAGGCCAAACCGCACCAGCGGTTTTGCCGTCGAGACTAACCACAACTTCTCTGAAAGGTCCATTACCAGCAGCACCGAGATTGTTTGCAGTAATTAAGTCATTGGGAAGATTCCCATACCAAAACTCATCCTTCTCATGGAAAGAAACATAAACCTCAAGAACAGCTCTATACACATTCCTAGGGATTTCTACTTCCTTGTACTTAGAGTCATTCAAACTCACGATTTCAAACCACAATCCATCGTTTAGCGGAAGGCTTCTCGAAACCGGGATGATCATATCGGCTTGAGGAGAGCTGTAACCAGATGATGATGATACAGAAGAAGAAGAAGAGTCTCGCAGGTTTCTTTCGAGTGGATAATAATGGAAGATGACATCGACATGGTAGACTCCAGTGTAGGTTTTATCTACGAGGTTACCGAGATAAACAGCGAGGATCTGAGACTCGTTCTTGACGAGCATAGAGTGATACCTGGTCACGTCTTTCTCCACCGACCAAACGATCCCGTTTAACCTCGGCTCGGCGGTGCAGCTCCGGAGAATCTCGACGCCGTCAAGCCAAATGCCGAATATCCGGTCGAATTGTCTTCCTCGGCAAGTAGATTTGAACTCGAGGACGATTTTGGAGAATTCTCGAGACGGGCAGTGAGAGGGGAGTGTGTAGTTGGCGAGAACCGGCGGTTTAGCGTAGGTGTAGCCGAACTCATGGTGGAGGACCTGATGCGAGCACGGCGGTTGAGTTGTCGGAAAATCGGGGACGGGAGGCTTTTTGACCTCGAAGTAGCGAGTAGGTGACGTGAGGTTTTGGGTTGGGGAAGAGAAGAAGAGAGGAGAGAAATGGGGAGGCTTGAAACGAGATCTGGTGTTCTCACGGTGATCAGCGACGCCGGAAAGTAAGTGGAGGGCGAAGAAGACGGTGAAGAAGAAGATGAGTGGATGAAAAGAGGAAGTCGCCATGATCGTACGGCCTGTCTGACTTTTTGGTCTCTGTCTGGTAATCTAACTGATTGACTTCAAAGAAGCTATCTCAGTATTATGGTTATGTTTTAAGATAGAAAACAAAGATCTTAAACTTAATTATGTTTAGATACTGAGATAGCTTCTTTCATTATTAGTTTATTTTTATTAAAAAGGAGAAAAAGAGAATCATAATTTCATAATAACCTTTCTACTCATCACAACAGTAGCGATTAAGACATCAATTGTAGTTATGATTTGGTATGTTCAGTTTGTAAATTTGATAACTCTGTTACTTTTTATGAAACCAATCACAAAACGTATCATATAAAAGTCGCAAGACTATTTGTTGAATCTTTAAAGCAAAGATATAGACAGTATCTAGTTACAATCATATGCTCAAATCCAATTATCAAAAGAAAAAAAAGTAGAAATTAAGAATCACTGCAAACTTCTTGTTCTTGATTAGAAAACAGATTATCGATCAAATGCTCTTATAATCAATTAGAGACTTGGCTTAGCTATGCACAAAAGGTTTGTCGTAAAAAAAAAAAGAAAAGCTATTGAAAATGAAAAAGGTTAAGAGATACTTAAGATAGAGATCGGTTGAGCATAGAGACTTGGCCGGAATCTCCATTGAGTAAGAAGACTTCAAGAGGAATATAAGGAGAAGATGAAGAATTTGATCCAAACCTGTACGCAGGCTGCAACAGTTTGCTACCTTTAGCACATTGAATCGTTAGAAGACGCGGCCCCGTTCTCATCTGCCACACCTGGTTTTTAAAATTCGGAGCAATATCAATAACGCATGTAATCACAACAACTATGATGTTGTTGAGAGAAGACAACGTTACCTCGATGATGCCTTTGCGTGGAGCGTGAATGGCTAAGCAGAGACAGTAATCGCTCTTTACCGGTTCTGTGTGAATCACAGATTTTCCTTTATCTTTTTTGGCTAACATCTCCATGAACACACAACTAGCGTCACGATAACCCTATCAAAGAAAAATCTGTGAGCTCTTTAAGGAAATGTGAGGGGGAAGTAATGGCGAAAAAAGTATGAAGGATGCTGAACAAACCTTCCATAGTCGGACAACCACGAGAGCTTGAGTGTCTAGCAGAAGTATACGACCAAGAGAATCTGTTATAGCAGCTAATGTCCCACTCGGGGACAACGTCAGCTTCTCGCCTTTCCTTGGGTAGTCCTTTATACATGTCAAGGATGATGCTGAGACCAACATTTTGAAAAGGTTAAGCCATAAGATGGAATGCTCAAAAAGTGATTTCTTCTTGTGAATGAAATCTACCTCGAGCAAATGACTGTGTCTTAGCTTCTGGCTTTCGCTTTGGTGATTGATCATTACTTCGCCAGATCAGTTTAGAAAAAGAAGCAATGGTTGAAGCAGCTGCAGGCACCACTTTTGATAGAATCGCTCCAACAAGTGATCTACCTCTATCTTCAGAGAGCCTTTCAAAGAAGAAAACTCTAATCAACAAAATAACACCATGAGAGTAACATATGGAAAACAACATCGACGATGTTACCAACCTGTAAGCCGAGATTACAGCATCCTCTCCAATGGTCACTGCACAATAATAACGTTGACTTGACTGTCAAAGAATAAAATCAGCAACATTTATAAACCCGAACAAACTTCAAAAAAGGTCTAAGTTATCGTTTTTACCCGACAGCAGAAACATAACATAAATCAAGATTATGCTTTAAGAAAAACCCACGTGAGTTTTACTTTCCAAGTTTGAAACAATCAAATAGACATCACTAGTCACCTGATGTTCCAGTAATGGAGGAGGTATTATGCCAGTGATAGTAGCATCAACGCACACACCATTCTTGTTGACATTCCATATCTGATAAGGTAATCGTTGGTGCAAACTCCCAGTATCTTCTGGATCACCCTTTTTATTCCTTTGGTCCCAAAAATTAGAATTTTTTTCTTGAAACCATCTCTGGAGCATACTCTGTAATTATGAAGACACAGATAAACAAATCTCAGAACTTGGTAAAACTTCGAGAGAAAATTGAACACTTACAATTCTCGCTTTTGTCAGAAGTTTTTTTGCAACACTAACCTGAATGTTGGAGCCATCAAAGCGAGCAATAATGCCAGACAATACAATACAAATCTCCTCAGAGGATGTCTCTTGCATCAAATCTTTCTTAGTTCCTCGAACTCTTAGTTTCAAGATACGGCTTGGATGTACCAGCTGTAATTACATACAGAATTAAGTAATAAGTAAACGAAAAATCTCTGAAGTACCAAACTAAAGAACTGCCACAATGTCTTACAGTTGTTTAAGACATCATTGTTCATCAAAACCGATGTTTCCACAGTTTAAGAAAACATCAATTTGAAATCGATAAACTAATAATGGGGCCAAAAAGTTTGGAATTTTACTTGTTTATGTATCAGATCACCGGAAATAGAGTAAAGCAGGAGATATCCACAGGAGGTCCCGGCAACGACGACTCTGACGTCGTCAAACACTAACCACACGATCGCTGTAATCGATTCGGCCTCAATAGGAGACAGATCGGGTCTGATCTTAACGCGAGGCGCATCAGGATCACCCCAATTCACAATCAGGATGAGAAATCGATTGGCTAGGGCTATAGAGTGGGAATCGAGTGCGCAAAGAAGGTTTGGATTGTTCACAAGCCACCCTTCCTTACCTGCACCGAGCTCACTAAGTTCCTCACACGCGATGCAGCCTAGTTCCGTCAGGTGAATCCTCTTCGCCATCGCAAATCCTAGCGGAAGGAAAAAAAAAAAAAAAAAAGACAGGATTTTTAAATTAGCTTATGTTACTAATTGTCTTGTCGGGTATTAGCGACAAAACGTCGTCGTATTCATCGGCTTATATTACTTACTCTCAGTTTCTTCTAATCGTCTCTTCGTTGTTTCGCGAAGGAAGAAATGTTGGGGAAAGATTTATCCTTTTCTAAAACCCTGAACCCTAGCTTCTCCCTTTTCCCTTTCTCCATCCGTAACACTCCACCCAACTCCCTCGCACGAAGGACTGTTTCAGTTTTACCGGTTACCGAGAGGAATTTGCCGTACAGGAGCAAAAGCTCGGAGCTTTTGCTCAGTAAAGATGGTGGATTCCGGCGAGACGTTCGCGCTTTGGCGGGGCGGAGCAAGAAGAAGCCTGGAGGTTCTTCAGGCGGGAGGATAGAAGGGGATTCGGATATGAGGAAGCAGGTGAAGCGGAATGCTCGTGAGAAGTCGAAGAAGCTAGCGGAATCTCTGTTTTATCGACTGTATAATAATCCAAACAAAAGTCGAAGCAGCATTCTCAGTAGCCATCCGGATAAGTTCACGGAGGAGGAGCTTGAAATGATTGGGCTTGGTTACGATAGGATGGTTCGGTTTATGGATAAGGACGACCCGAGATTGCGTCATCCTTATGACTGGTTCAAGTACGGAGAGTTCGGACCTTACTCGTGGCGTGGTGTTGTGGTTGGTGACCCGGTTCGTGGTACTATCTCTGATGAGTGTGTTACTATGATTGGTGAAGTGGAGAATCATGAAGAGTTTGAGAAGATTGAGCAGCATGAGATGAATATGGCTTTTCAGAAAAGGGTTAAGGAGTTGGATTCGAATGTTGGATTGAGATATTTTTGGGTTTTCGTTAGGCATCCGAAATGGAGGCTCAGTGAATTGCCGTGGGAGCAATGGACGTTGGTAAGCGAAGTGGTTGTGGAAGCGGATAAGAAGAAGAGGCTGGACAAATGGAATCTGATGGGGAGATTGGGGAACAAGTCAAGGTCTTTGATTTGTCAATGCGCGGCTTGGTTTAGACCTGATATTGTGTATGTGAAGAAACCTTTGTTTCAGTGTAGGTTTGAGCCTCAAGAAGATTTCTTTAACTCGATCATCCCTTATCTAAACCCGGTAACGGAATCTGGATTCGTGTTTGAAGTGGAGGATGATGAAGGTAGAGTGGATTTGAGTACTTATTACGGTGGGTTGTGTAAGATGTTGAAGGTAAGGCAGACGGCTTTTGTGGATGATGTGGTGAATGCGTATGAGAAGTCGAGCGATGAAAAGAAGTCGAAAGTGTTGAAGTTCTTGCTCGGAAACCACCCGGTCGAGCTGTTGCATCCGTATACAAAAGAGTGGAAAGCAAAGCTGGAGGAGATGGAGCTAGGGTGTGATGCTCCAGATGAAGACGAGGATGAGATGAACATTAGTGGAAAGTCAGAGAAGGGTGAATTCTCTGAATGGGTTGAAGAAGAAGGTGACAATGATGATGATGATGATGATGGTAGCGAGATGGAGCAAGACGAAGCTGATGATGATAACATGGTAGTGGATGTGGAAGGAAACGTGGAAGAAGACAGCTTGGAAGGTGAAATAGATGAGATGGATCCGGAAGAGGATGAGAGGTATTGGGAAGAGCAATTCAAGAAAGCCACAAGCAACGCAGAGAGGATGGAGAAGCTTGCGGAGATGAGTATGGTGGTGTCAGATAAGTTTTATGAGAAGCAGTTGAAGGCAATGGAGGAAAGAGAAGATGGAGATGAGTTGGAGATGAGAGGTAAGAAGGCGAAAGTGAAGCCAGAAGAGTGGAAGACAGTAGGATATGGAAGGTGGATGAAGAAGATAAAGAAGAGTAGGATCCCACCTGAGCTTTTTCTCCGTGCTGCTGTTAGGCCATTTCTCTACAGAAACCTTGTGAAAGAGATTGTTCTGACAAGGCACGCCATTCTGGAAGGTGATATTGGTCAAAAGGAGTGATCACCACCAGTTCAGGTATGTTATATTAGCATCAGAAGAAAGTATCCAACAACTTCCAACCTCAGTGTATGTAAATGAGCCGGAAATTGAACCATTTTTGTTGTCAGTGATTTGTTTATGTTGCTCGTGCAACTCTGCTTGTTCATATGAGCTATTTTCCTGGTTCAGTAAGCTATGTAATGCTGATAAATGGATCTGATTAAACGGGAAAACAACCAAGTGATGCTATTTTGTCATATCGAATCTCAGAAGAGTCGTCATATACAAAAGAGTGTTGAATTAAATACACACTGATAGTTTGATCACAAAAAGCAAAGAACAAGTTGCAAACATAACACACAAGACTGATACAGCTCAGTCCCTACTGATGTGCTTTAAGAGATAAAGTACTCCTCCGGAGTATGAAACTTCAATCCACTCGCCTGCAACCAAAGAAAGTAGCTGTCTATCAGGACAATAGCGCAAATTATCACAGAGTATTGCGCGGAGATGCCTGATGTTTGTAACAAATACCTGTGCAAATTTTATGTCTGCGTCGCTGTGATCACCTTTTCTTCCAGCTGCATCCCCCACGTAGAACGATCTGATGGCACAGAAATTAGTATAAGCCAATCTAAAGTGCTAGAGAAAATGCAAACGGATAGAGTTTAATCAGAAAATATGATGGACAAATGTGAGTGTAATCTTCCAGCCTTGCTAGAAGTTTCAGGTAAATCCAAATCTTTAAGAGCAAGTTGGGAGAAAACTAACTTATCCATATCAATTTCAATTCCAGAGTTAAAATACTTCTTCATGAGTTGCCACATTCCAGCCTTGGGTTTGCGGTAAAGGTCATCTTTACCACCAGAACTTGCGACTCCACAGGCTATAAACACCTGCTTCCAGAACGATACCATTAATAATCTTCAGATATCAATATGTCAGGGAATTAACACACGATACATTTTGAAAAGTCCAAATGTTAGCTAACATAGGGCTTTTTTTCATCATAGTTTGTTTTACTTGCTCAAAATTATAATTAGGATTTGCTGAACCAGTGTTCTTGAGTATAAAATAACGTTGTTAATTATGAGAAACTAAAGCGCACTTCACCTGAATGGGGACCTCCACGCGCTTGATGAAACTGTTGAGGCGTCCGATTTTCGAGTCCACAGCAGCTTGTCTTTTGTTTTTCCACCGATCAATGTTGGACTCATTTGTGAAAATGACCTGATGAACATATAAAATCAGCATATATCTATAAACTGATACAATTGAGTTCCATGACGTAGATGGAATTCCAAATGAAAACAAGGTACCAGCTTATAGCCTTGATTATAAAGACTTTGCAGTTTCTCAGGAATGGAAGGATACATAAGGGACCATGCATCTGCACCTGCTCTGAGAAAACGGAAAACGAAAACAATATGATCCGTTAAGAACCAAGTTAATTATATGTGCACTGACAAGTACAAAAGCATTGTGTGATTGCCTTTCTAGAAAAACGTAATCACTGAAGTGGACAAACTACAGGTCCAGAAATCATAAATGGCCACTGTAAGAGGTTGGAACAGAGAAGAACAGCAAAATTTTGAGTGACCAAGTCGCTTCTTAGTTCTTACATTTTCACAGATGTTTTTGCAAGGCATCCATCAAAATCAAATGCAGCTATCTTCTCTGAATCCTTAAGACCATCATCCTGTTTAGACGCAGCAAAATAATTAATCGTTAGGACATCATACAGTACCTTATATTCGAAAAGCAATATCATATCTGAAGTTGATTTCTGACCCGCTCAAGGAATATTACAGTCTCAAACGCTTTCCACTTCGGTAATAGATTGGCATCCTGAAAAACAAGGATATTAGCAGCCAGAAACATAATGAGTGGAAAACGAATACATGTGCCACAGCTGCAAACTCCCTAAGAGTGCATACACGACGGGAAACTAATATACACTAAGAGTGCATACCCTGTACTTGTCCTTCACATCAGAAGCTGAAAGAGAGATTTCTGCTTCAGTTACGACCTGAGAAGTTGACTCACTGTTGTTCATCTGCATAACACAATATTATAAATCAGTTGGGAGAATCTAAACATAAAGAAGAGGCTGCCAACCATTAGCATGTATTCAAATACATCAACTTTTACAAAATTGCATTAAAAGACGTGATTATTGCTATCTAATAACCTGAGAATGTTTCCTTTTGTTTGTCTCCTCCGTTAGCTGGTTATTAGTTCCAGATTCATCATTACCTTCGTCCATCTTCTGCAATCCCGCCAGGAAATGAAGTTAGAAGTTAGTTCGGAGAGCCCTCGAATATGAAAGGTTTGTAACAGAAAACAATATGAAAAAGGGTATTGCTAGTAAACCTACCAAGGTCTTCTTCTCGCATTGTTGGACCAATTTCTTCAATGCATCCTGATCACCATTCTGTTTTATTGTAGCAAATGAATCATATATAAAAGATGTGTCAGCACGAATAAAGCTAGTTATATGTTTGGGCATTTAAACAACATGACACTGACAATAATATCATGCCTTTGGTATATTTGAAAGTCAACCTGACAATACTTTTAATTAATATTCAACATGACACATCTATATTCAAAATAGCACTATCTGTTTCATTTTATAATTCTAGTAACCAGAGGAAATACGCAATCATCCAGAAGTTCTATCCCCTTCACTGGAAATTCTTAACTGCAGACTAACCTGCAGTGATGAAAATCCACCAATGTCCTCTACAGAATCAATTGGATCTGATTCAACAGGGAAACAGCCCAAGTGATGCCACTTTGTCACATCATATCCCCGGAAGTCTCTGGTCACCAGCCCCAATCTCAGTTCCTTTGCAGCAATCGGCTGAGAGCACTTCTTGCATGATGATCTGCTTGATTTCGCGTATTCAGCGATAACTTTTGAAGAAGCAGAAGAACCTTTCGTCTCCTTAATCTTCTGTCCACTTATTTCATCTGTACCGGGTTTTTTAATCTCTTCCTCCTCATCAACCTGGTTTATTTGACCGATACAAGCAGTTCAGGAAAGTAACGTGGTCTGCATTCGAAATCCAAAAGAGAAAACAAGAATGAAGTAAGCCCTTTGCTATCTAGTAACCTGAGAATGTTTTCTTTTGTTCGTCTCCTCCGTTAGACCTTTATCAGCTACAGATTCAACTTTATCTTCGTCCATCTTCTGCAATCCCACCATGAAATGATATAAGAAGTTACTACATGAAAAACACTTCAAACACAATGCTCTCGTCAAAGAAAATAAACGCTTTTTAGTAAAACAATGTTTTCGCTAGTACATCTACCAAAGTCTTCTTCCCGCATTGTAGGACCAATTCCTTTAATGCATCCCGGTCATCGCCCTGTTCAGCATAACAAATGAATCATGCACATACAGATAAGTCAGTACAAATAAGGATAGTTATAGCTTATATGTTTGGTAATTTATTCAACGGGGCACTGACAAAGATATCATGCTATTGATATATTTGAAAATTCCCCTGAACTAGAAAATTCCAAATATGTTGATAACCGACTAACCTGCAGTGATGAAAATCCATCAATGTCCTCTACAGAATCAATTGGATCTGATTCAACGGGGAAACAGCTCAAGTGATGCCACTTTGTCACATCATATCCCCGGAAGTCTCTGGTCACCGTCCCTAATCTCAGTTCTTTTGCAGCAATCGGCTGAGAGCAACTCTTGCATGATGACCTGCTTGATTTCGCATACTCAGCAATAACTTTTGAAGAACCTATGGCCACCATAACCTTCTGTCCACTTGTTTCATCTGATCCGGGATGTTTAATCTCTTCTTCCTTCTCATCGAGCTGCTTTATCTTAACAGATACAAGCCGTTAAGGAAATCAAATTTAGTCTACATTAAAAATCTAGATGAGAGCAAACGAGAGTGAAGCACGCCTATACAACTATCTTACTTCTTTAGCAGGCTCACCACACTGCTCCACCAGTTTCGCCAAAGCCTCCTGATCATCTTTCTGCGACCATAAACACATGCATCAACACAAATAACTACGGAATTTTTATTCTTCTTAACCAAAAAAAAAAAAAAAAAAGCCTTTGGATTCCAGAATACAGAAACGTAAGCTAGGTGCTGAAGAAACCCTAACCTCTAAAGCGGGTAAACCTTGGACTTCATCGACGGAAGCAATCGACTCGGAATCGGTAGGAAAACAATCCAAATGGTGCCACCTGGTCATGTCGAACCCGCCAGGTCCCTTGCTAACCAACCCAACCCTCAGGGTTTTCAAGGCAATCGCCTTCGAGCATGCCTTGCACGAAGATCGGTTCGACTTCGCGTACTCAGCTACGATCGGCATTTTCTCCGGTGAGGTCTTCTTCGCCGTTGTTCTCGAAATGTAACGGTGGCAGAGATACTTTCCTCCACGTTCTCGGAAAAGGAGATTGGAACAGTGAACAATCAAATGAGGGAAAGAGTGATGATGGCGAGACACTAAAAGCATATGGCCATTGGGGTATTTCAAGAGCATAAAGGTGATTAGGGTTCACTTTACATTCCCGCCATTCTGAAGTAGAATTATCACTGTGGTCTGGTCGGCAAGGAAAATATAAAAAAGAATCACTCTGGTCGGCAACAAAAAAAAAAAAAAAAATCACTGTGGAATTGTAAATAATACCGGAATATAAGGACATAAATGTAAATACTATAGACTTTAAGTCTCAAACAAAAATCAATTCGGCTTTCGAGTCAAAGCTCGAGGGTCGACGAGACGGTAGCTCCTTATTTTATTTATTGGGCCGTTTTGAGCTGTAAAGGCCCAACTCTTGACTTTTTTGGGTTGGGTTTCAAAACTTTTTTAGTTTTCAAAGGTTGTGTCAAATTTATGAAGTTCTCACTATTGCAAGTCATTTTACGTAATTATAATCATTTGATTTTTTTTTTTTTTTACTATATGCATTACATATGAAAACACAAATAAATCAATTAACTTTCGGGTACAAAATTTCATCAATAAGGCAACATTACACATGTTAGAAAAAGAAAATAACAACTACACGGTGATGAAAGGGAAAACAAAAAATTACACGAGATTTTGGGAAGAGAGCTGTCCTCCAATCAAACAAATATAATATTTCACGTCATCATCTTGTCTTCTATTAAAATAAAATACTTATGCAGAATAATCTCTTATTTTAGCGGAAAAAAAAGAAAGAAAAAAAAAAAAGCTCTTAAAGTGCAACTTACCCAACCAAACAAAATGCTAGGAATCGACGCCGTGGTAGGAGGACGCGTACCATACCAAGTGTCCTCATGCATGTCTTCAGGAGACATGGCCATGCCACGTTCACTTCATGTCTTTTTTTAACCATTTTTGTTTAGCCACTTGGTCTAAAGAAAGCAACAAGTAACCCATGCCCCAGATTCTGTGTATTTATCATTTTTTAAAAACAAAGTAACAAAAGCTTCAATTAGTCCGATCTAATGTTTCTCAAAAAAAAAATAACAAATACACAATAATCCATCTAATTAACAAGCACCACACATAAGAGAATTTTCCAAATATCATAACCATGTAAAAACCAAACTCAATTTGGATAATAAAATACATGGTAAACACATAGAATTATTATCTAAAACTAATAATTTCTTCTCAATACTCATTAATTAGCTTTCAAAACGTTATAATAAGCTTTAAACGTTGGAACTTCGACGACGATCGTGGCTAGTCCCCCAACCAGAAACGCCCGTACGAAGCTCAGCCGCAGCGATAAGAAATTCGGCTTGTTGTAGCGGACTAAGGAGCTCCACTACACCTGTGATCGTTTTTAGCCGTAGATCATCGGCTCGATGAACGATCTCTGCTAGCCGTCGTATCCTCTGGTCGAGATCGGCCACCGTTCCCATGACGAGCTCACTCGCGTCGTCTTGCCACTCCGATAACTCTTCCGTTATCGCATTCTCTTCCTTCACCGTCTCACATTGTAGCTCGCTTACCGTCCTGCCTTTGACAAATATAACCCTAATATTAAATTTTAAATAATCAAAATGTATTTTAGTTAGTCCACATGCTTACACGTAATTAATTTAAAGACCAACATATAAATAACACTTTTGAAAAAAAAAAAAAAAAAAAAAAAAAAAAAAAAAGAGTATTACAAACTACCCAAATAACAAACAAATAATTACTTGACAATAAATAAATAATAATAATAATTAAAATTTTCCGACCTATGATCAAACGTGTTTTTAATCTCTGGTGTCTAATAGTTTGTCTTTTGATCTTTCAACATGTTGTCCAGAAAAAAAAACGATGTCAACTTAACAAAAACTTAAAACGATCTATTACCATCTTTTTGTAATCTATGACCATAATTTCTCTCTTTATTCCTCCCCTAGTTGTAAATTAAAAATCTTAATTGATGTTTGCAACAAGTATTTATTTTGGAAAATACACGAAAATTTTGTTTCACGAAAATCACGATATTTTAGAATATATTTTCATAAATCAACGAAATCATTACATATTACATTTGTGATTCGTAAACTTAAGTATCTGATTAGGGTTTGGTAAATAACCTGAACTGAGAAGGAGATAGATCACTGAGATCACCGGTACGAAAACCCCGGAGAATATCAACGATACGAGACTCGAACAAAATACTAGACTCGGTGTAAACCAGATGAAACAAGGTCGTCGGTCGCCAGTCACCGATCCAGTGGAGAGAGCGTTCAAGAGCCGAAGACCAAGGAGCAGCCATAACTCCGATCACGTCTTTCTCCGTCGTGGCCAACTTCGCCCTGTGGTACTCTCTACAGTGTTCCATCACTCTCTCCACCGCCTCCCTCAGACGTTCCTCGTCACCGGCAGCAGAGTTCCGGTGGTGGTTTTGGACGGAGCGAAGGTGGTTCAGGTGGTGTTGTAGCTGCTCTATCCATGACTGTTGGAATTTCTTGAAACTTGCTATCGCTGTCTCTTGGCTCATTTTTGGGTCCTCCGTAGTGTTTGGGATGGTCGAACCATTTTATATATGTCAAACGTTATATACTTTTAAAAAGATTTTTCTTTTCCGTCACCGACTTTGTTATTGTATTTAACGTTCAAAATTTGTTTTCTACTCTTTTTCCCCGGAGAGTTTCAGAGATGCATGTAATTTATTGACTAGTCAAAAGAAAAGTAAAGTTTTATCGCGTTCTGAGAATCAATGGTGGGTTCTCAGGCCAAGTTATTTGTAAAACTGTATCCCAGTTGTCAAAATTGTATAATAAATAATTCATGTGTAACCATGAAAAACGAACTGGTTTGGTACCTGAACCCATCAATTGCCTTAGATTTTATACCGAAAATACTACAAAAATCCTATAACCTATGGTGATTTGACAAAATGACAAGTTTGAGATTTGAGTATTTTAAATTGGTAAGAACATGTTGATGCTAACATGATTGGTTCGGGTATCGTTCGTGAATCAAGAAATAAACCGGGTGTATTACCCACCGAGCCTGGACCCAGACGTCGTGGAAACATAAGATCGTTGGATAGGACTACTTTTGGGCCCATGAGATCTATCACAAATATAATGGACCCATGTGAGTATTATTTAATCTATTTGGTCGGTGGGTCAGAATAATTAAAATATAGAGGGGATTGATCTAAAAAAATTGAACAAACAAATCAAAGTCCATGCTTCACTCCCTTTTAGAAGATATCTCAATTCCACTCATACAACAAATTATTTACTTTAATCATATACCTTATTTTTATGATGCACTAATTGATATCATAATTCATATTATAAGAACTAGAACATCATACATAAATTGAAAATAGAGCCGTAACAATAATATCTTATTATAAAAATTATTACGAATTATTTACATAGGATAAAAGGTAGTGACGATAGCTAATAATTGAATTGAAAACAGCTCAGAGATGCTTCTGTCTCTCTGCTCTAATATTGACAAAATATATAACGAAAAAAAAACACACACACACGCATAATCTCAACAGTCACATACTGCTCTCCCCTTAATCCGACGGTCAGCAAATTTTCTCCTCATTTATTTTCCTAAACCCAAAAATATCCCCACCTACGCTAATACCCCTGTTACGTCATCGCCGGAATCTTTCCACCGTCCGATTACGGATCTATCAGATCGGACGGCGTTGACTTGAACGCGAGAGGTAGACCTCACATTGTATCGAAGTTCTCCCGATTCTAAACCCAGGAACCACAGTAAACGCAACTCGCGGCTCAGATTCCGACAAGCTTTCTTCCTCCTCATCCGGCGGAGACAAAAACGCTTCCTCCGCCACGCTCTTCATGTACACTTCGGAGAATCTGCAACCTCTAGAGACTTGAAAGATGGAAGCTTCAGGGTCGAAAGAGAACGCAAGGCAATGCAAGAGCCAAACCCGTTTCGCCATTTCGAGAAACGCAGTGCAGAAACTCGTCTCAGGAAACTCACCTGCAGAGACTTGGTTTCTTAGATGCGAATGTCCGAAGAAAGCTTGCTCCATCTTTGGATGCACGAGCTGCAAATACTTAGCTCTGCAAAACCTCGAGAATCTTGATTTAGGCCGTGACGCTAAATACTCTTTCGCTTTCGTCGATCTAAGCTCCGCGAACCTCTCGAAGAACAACTCTTTGCTCTTCTTCTGAGCTGATGATGATTCGCTTGAGAAGTACGGTAGATGAAACGCTTCGAACATTACCTTACTAACGAAATGTTCGAAAGCGAAACACGTGTGGTCTTGCTTGTAGTAGAATACTTCGGTCTGTATTGAATCAGCCGCGGTATCGATGTCCCAACCCGCGAATCTCATTTGCTCAACCATCAATTTGACGAATCCTCGGATTGATTTGACTGTGTGGTGGAGATAAGTTGCGAAATGAGTTGGATTTAGTGCCGATAGATTAAGATTATGATCCAGGGGATTGCAAAGTTGGCCGCTTTGGTTAAGTCTCTTCTCCATCAACTTGTTCTGACTCATGGATTCTTCAAACTTCTCCTTAAGAAATATGATCTCAGAGTCTTTAAGCTTCAACTGACACTCCAGCTTCTTCCCCATGATCTCATAAGTCTTTAACAGGCTTCTCAGCTCTTGAATCTCGGCAAGAACAAGTGTTCTATCAGGATTAGGATCAAACTGATTCTTGAAGAAACTCTGTTTCAGTTCAGACAATGTCTTCAGCTCTGCTACGACCAAGCTGTCTGCTTTCTGAATCCCAGCTGGATCATACGGAGACTGAGCATACTGCAACTGCGCGTAACCCGATTTTATCGAAGAAACCGTAGCAAACAGCTTTGCGAGAAGAGCTTCCATGGCAAGTCTTTTCTCATACTCTTCCTCGAGCTTGTCAAAGGACTCTGAAAGATTTGCTGCATTCTTCACTAAATCTTTATCATCTAACTTCACTTTTTCTTGGCTCTTCTTCACTCTCTCAACCATGTCACCTTCTGGAACAACACCGGTTAGCTTCTTAACGTTGATAACTTTCACAAATGCGCGTCTGAGTTTTCCTTTTCCTGAAGCAACAGCCAATGGTTTCACAGTCTCCATCTGCAAGATACATCACCGATGCTTAGTTAAAGACGACAATGATAAGGATGAAAGTTATGAATGGGACTTGTAATGGATGTCAATATCGAAATAAAAGGAAAAGTAAAAGCAAAACTTGGATCTAGGACCATTAACGGAGCTTCACTTTGTCAGACTTCTTTAGTTAACAAAAAAAGATGGAAGAGCAGAGAAGAAGCTAGAGAAGACGCTTGAAGAGATGGTTTCACTAATGGTTAACACTACACTTTTTTGATCACAAAGGAGAGAGATATGCATACACTTATATATGTACACACAGAGAGAGATACATGCCTAGAATATCAAATGGATACAGCTTAAAGATTCATCCAAAGTTGTGGGGACAATGTGGTTCATATATAAAAGAAATGTGTTTTTTTTTTCTTTTTCTAAAGGAATAAACAATTAAGAAATGTCCAAGGAAGAAGAATAAACAACTTGCGTGTGTAGTACCATTTCTTTTCATGAACCGATCTACTTTTTTCTCTTTCATTTGTTATTAATGTTCAGAAATCTTTTGCTTGCTATATATGTGGTGGGGGCTATATAGTCAAAATGTGCTGCTGCTACAGCATCAAACAAAAGCGAGAAAAATAACATATAATAAACTTGTACCCAAATGGGTAATCTGCAGAACACATGACACATGCAAATAATTCAACACCCCTCGTTCTCATTTTCTATTCACTTTTTTTTCTGAAAAGAAACAGTCAAGAAAAAAAGTGCAAAAGAGAGTACAAAAAGAACTGATCAGTTTAAATACATACAGATACTCAAAGTTGTTAATGAGTTATCAATAATGGAACACTGAGAAAAGAAAGATTAGAGTATTCAGTAAACATAATTGCTACAAACCAAATCAGTTAAACTAGAATCCAAGGATCAAAAAGTGCCCCACACACAAACATACACATGCCTGTATGTATATGATTCTCTTGAATGGTCATTTGATTCCACTCATATGAAAAACAAATAAAGGTAGGACAGCCTCTAAGCCTAATATAGCTACCTAACATTCAGTACAGTCACAGACTTACTACTCACAAAAACATCCATTTGCTCTATTTCTCAATTTTTTTTTCGTCTAACCCAAAGATCTAATGAGAAGACTTGTGTTAAAGAGTGATTATGAAACCTAGGTAAAATGAAGTCAGGGTGTTTCTCACTGTGTTTCTATGTTTATTTTTTGTGTGGTTCTCACTTCATTGTAGAGTGAATCTGAAGAAATCAAAACTCAACAGAAATGACAGACCAACCTCTGCTTAAACCCCTGCAACATCAAATCAATCATATGAAATTTCAAATCACTACCTACCGAAAGGAAGGCTGATGAAAAGGGTAGGAAACAGAGAACAAATAAGAGAAAGAAAAGAAGAAAAAAAACTCCTACAAATGTGCACACTAATGTGAATTCTAAGACCGTGGCATTATTGTTATGAATTTTCAACGACGGGATTGTCACGCCTGACAAGTTACTTATACTGATTGACAACGAGGGAAACAAAACTGCATAATAATAATGGAGACGAAATCATTCAGAAGAAACAAAACAAAATTGATCAGATGTTGATAAACAAACCTGATCGAAGAAAAACACACTCTTCCCCGGATATTCTCTCAGCGTTTAACCTCCTCACGACAATATGGGTCACAACAAAAGTAGATAAAGATACAGATGCTTCACGATTTCAAGACAAACCCGGAGCTCGAGATTGAGAAGATAAAAAAAAAGACAAAAGTGTAAAGCTTTGGGAGTTTAGAGAGAGAAAGGGTTATAGAAGGGAGGAGGTGAAGGAGTAAATGACAGAGAGAGGAGAGGCAGAGCGAGCCTTGGGAAGTTCAAAAGACTAAAGTTTTCTAAAATACCCTCGTAACTACGAGATATTTACACCGACATTGCCGCTTCAGGCTACGGGAACGTCGAAACAGAAAGGGTGTTTTTGGTAGTATACGTAGAATTAGAAAGAGAGATTTATGACATGTTTTTAAAATTGCTACAACGTAGTCAGACAAAACTCAAAACCATACGGTTAGGAAAGTTGTTGTTGCGTACATACGCCAAGACCGGTCCGTCCGGTACCATTGTGGGGGTCGATACGCGACACGTGGCGATCGAAGAGTGTAACGATCCCACATTTGAATCCTTCCCGAAGGCCCCACCAACTATTTTTTATTTACCCATTAGTCCCGTATTAATGCTTATTTTATAGTCAACGTGAATTTGTAGGTTAGTTCTATTTGCATACGTACATAACTCAGAAGAGACTAAACAAATAGCGCATCATTCCACAAACTTACAATCAAATCTAATTGTTTAATCTAAGACAAGTCCCACTTGCATAAAGACAGCTAAATAGCAGTATTGGCTTTTCACTAAATACGTGATGAACAACTGAACAAGTACAGTTGTCTGTCTTATCGAACGATGCTAATTGCGAAGTCCAACGTTTGAATTATCTTAAAAAGTTACAGTAACTAAACAACGTTTGAAGTCTTATGGTTTTTTAAAATCGAACTTACAGTGCCATAGAAACATTAATAAAAGACATTTATAAATCAAGGTCATGTGTGTGAAATTCATCAATTACATGGAGTGGAGTTTAGAAATGAAGGAGGTAATGGAAAAAAGCAGAGACAAATTGAATTCCAATTTCAAAAAAAGAATTGAGAAGCTATGAGAGCGCCTAGTACAAGTAGGCTTCCCTTTAGATTTCCCTTTATTTGATACTTTTATAATAAAAATGGTTTACTATTCACGACTACTCACAGACACATTTATACTATATGTATGGACTATGGAGTAGTACTATTTTATTTACGTTATATTTAACCTATAGAAGAAAACAGACAGTAAAAAGGCATCGGTGATTAGACAAATCGTAGAAGTGCTTCTGATCTGTTCGGCTTTTTTTCTTGTTTTCTAATTATTTTGTCTTTTCTTCAGGACTTATAGTGGGTAAAGCATTTATGCACCATCTAACGGGCGCATCCAAGGTAGGAGCCTTAATGGGCTCCCTAACGGGCCCTCAAAAGGCCTATTAATTGGATCAGTAATGAGCATATTTAAAAGACGAGTACCCAATAAGGTAATTTCCATATTTTAAATTTTTTTTTAACTTAAATTCACAAGTAAAGTAATAATATGAAACAACAGTAAAAATTACTAGTTTCAAAAAGAACTGTTCACATCTGCAAATTGGCTTTCGTTCTATCAGTATCAGTAGTGGTGTCTTTGGAATATGTGAATCGCCTCTAGGGTTCGATTCGAACATAATTGTACTTTGAAGCTACAGGAAAGAGATGGGCGAATCTCGGATTCTACTCGTCACTTGGTCTTTGAAGACTTTGTTTACTTTATCCATCGTCTTTACTGTTCACAGCTTCCCATTTCAAGCTCAAGCTGCTCCTGGACCTGCTGGTAAAATTTACAAACTTTCTCTTGATCGATTTTAGAATTCTTCTGATCATCACTGATTTGGGTGCTTTGATCTGCTCACTCACTTTCCTCTTCTGTTAGTCACCAATTCGTTTGTTAACCCACTCTTTCCAATTTTTGGGATCTTCTTATGTAAGTCGCTGTTGAATTTATGGGTTTAATGTGTTTTCTTTGTGAATCGAACCCAGGTTCGTTGATTAAGCACATGTCATGGGTTATGAAGTGGACTACAGGGTCAACCTCTAAAATCTCTCAGTCAGGTGATTCCTCAATTTCTTTTTTCTTTTTTTTTTTGTATATTGGAGATTGATTTTGTTAGTTTTGATGTATTGTTTCTAAGATATCGGTTCTTGTGCAGACACAAACGTTCTTCAGTTTGAGAATGGTTACTTGGTCGAGACCGTTGTGGAAGGAAACGAAATAGGTGTCGTTCCTTACAAGATTCGAGTTTCCGATGATGGAGAGCTTTATGCTGTTGATGAAGTTAATAGCAACATCATGAAAATCACTCCTCCCTTGTCCCAGTGTAACGTTTCTTCCCATCACCTTGATCACTAATACATATACTGATGTTCGGATGATATAGAGCTCATGTTATTTGCTCGTGTCATTGCATTATTTGTTTTGCTCTATTATTCTGGTTCTATATGCTTCATATGAAACATTTGATTCCCTCATATATGGTTTACTGTGGGAGATTGTTTTGACTTTGTTTACAATCTGTGTGTGCTTGTGGGCAGACAGCAGGGGAAGATTGGTGGCTG
Organism: Iljinskaea planisiliqua; assembly: GCA_900108845.1. Classification (NCBI taxonomy): domain Eukaryota; kingdom Viridiplantae; phylum Streptophyta; class Magnoliopsida; order Brassicales; family Brassicaceae; genus Iljinskaea; species Iljinskaea planisiliqua. The sequence continues at coordinate 4,812,424 of FNXX01000010.1, read as the reverse complement.
GATCATTCCAAGGTAAAACAGGACATGCAGATGGTAAGCCGAGCGAGGCTCGTTTTAATCATCCCAGAGGAGTAACAATGGATGATAAAGGCAACGTTTATGTCGCTGATACTTTGAATCTCGCTATCCGAAAGATTGGAGATTCAGGTATGCGATTCTTCTTGTACTTGAACAATCTCAAGGGGATTGGTGGTTGCTTGAATTTGAAAATTGTAAGTAAATTCTGAATCAAACTGAGATCTAAGAGTATGGAACATGTTCTTCAACAGGTGTCACTACAATAGCTGGAGGGAAATCAAATGTAGCTGGATATAGAGATGGACCAAGTGAGGATGCAAAGTTCTCAAATGATTTTGATGTTGTTTATGTTCGGCCTACTTGCTCGTTACTGGTCATCGACAGAGGAAACGCAGCTCTTCGCCAGATCTCTCTTAGTGAAGAGGACTGTGAGTATCAGTATAGCTCGATCTCTTCAACTGGTGAGAAGTGAAAAAAGCACCTCTAACCATTGTGAACTATACAGATCATTTTTGAATACTTTGTTAAGACGTGGATTGAGAGTGTTAACCAAAGACCATTGCTTGTGCTTTCATTTGTTGCAGATATCCTCTTGGTTATTGGTGCTGTTGTCATTGGCTACGCCACTTGTTTGCTCCAACAAGGTTTCGGACATTCTTTTTTCTCAAAGACGGTAAGTTTCATTTTCTTCTCTTTTCACTTCTCAGTAGCCGTACGCTACAAACAAACAAATCTTTCTGTTTTATATTGCAGCAGGTAAGCTCAGAAAACAGCTATGAAGAGGAGCATCCAGGCAAAGAGAAACTCTCTCGACCTGTCCTTGAGACAACAGCCAAGGAAGAACCTGGTTGGCCTTCATTTGGGCAACTCCTTATTGATCTCTGTAAACTCGCTCTCGAGTTTTTAACCAGCCACTTAGTCCCAGCCCGATTCAAAACCAGCACCAACCTACGGCCATTAAAAGATAGACTCAAAATGCCTGAAGACGAACAAGAACCAGCTCTAGTCCAAAGACATACTGCACCGGCACCAATCTCTGAATCACGACATGCCCACTTGCCTAAACCGAGTGATAGTTTCCCGGAACATAAGACCGCGAGGTCGAAATCAAGTAGTGCTATAAAGGATCCGACTTTGTCATCATCCAAGCACCACCGGTCATCATCAAAACGGCAGGACTATGCCCAGTTCTATGCCTCGGGAGAGCTTGTCCAACCAAAGATCCATAAAGAGCGATCAAGGCGTCGCCATAGAGATAAAACAACCGAGACAGAACCAAAGACAACAACAGCATCAGATACGGTGAAGCCTGTAGAGTACAGCAATAGTTCAAAGTTTGATCATTACAATATGAGGAGCAACAAGTACGGACCTGAAACTCCATTTCGATTCTAGAGACACAAATCACACACTCATCAAAACCCAATGAACATTGCTTTGGGAAGAGATTCCTTATGTTTTTGTAGTTTCAGAGAAAAGGCCTATTACACAGATGAAGAGAAAAAAGGTTAAAGAGTTGTCTTGTATTGTAATGAAGGATTGTTGATTTGTGTCAAACTCTGATTTGTTTTTGTTGTTGTTGTTAACTCAATTCGTCATTAAATGTTTACAAACTCGCAATTTGCAAGAATCGGCTCTTCGTTACTATAAAAACCACTATAGTTTTTCTTTCCTTGCAAATATTATTATCATTCGTTGTTATCTGTGATACGATCATGTTAATGTACACTTGAATTCCCATTCAATTCCATTGATATCTAGTTAATGTAGAGATTGCTTGAAATTCTAGTAATTTTGGATAAGTACTTTGTTAACAGAGTATTCCTTTCCACTGAAAAATGGCCTAACTACAATGAAGTTGTAATGGAAGGTTTAAATCTATACAAATTCATATTATCTGCCTCTAACACTCCCCAGATTTGCACACCCACTCAATATAATACACGAATTCACATCATCCGATTTACTTGCTTGAGCCACACACTATCCCCTTTCTCAACCTCACTCTTTCATTTCAATCGTTTGCATATTTTTGGATTTAATATCCAATTAATAATTTAAAATTATGTTTTAAAATCCAGTATTATTAGATCTTATATTTGCTAATCATATATATCATAGATTTTGAAATCTAGTATTATTCAATTAACATTTTAAGATATTTCATTAAAATCTAGTGTTATTCAAAACTAAATGATTTTGAAAATCTTTCTATATGGAGTCATTTTAAATGAATTTCAATAGATTTTTTATATGGAGTCATGAGTAATCTTTCTATATACAATCCATACAAATAAAATTCAGAAAATAATATAAAATTTTAACTTTTGTAGTTTATAAAACCTATTTTATAGGTTTAAAAATCTTGTAGATTAGCCTATTAGAAAAGGACCTTTATTTTATTGAGATTCAAATTAGAATCAAACACGATAACAAATATGCTATAATTTTGTTTTTACTATGTTTAAAATGTTCTTACTAAATCATGTAATTGTAAAGAATCTCATTCCAAGTATCTGGTACGCCGGAGAGACACCAGTGACTGCAATCATTGCCGGTTCGGCCGCTTAGACCGTAAATCGAAGGGTGGCCATCTTTGCGAAGCAATGAAAGCATCGTAATGTCTAGCAAAGTCACCGGTTTAGATATTTTCCCGAGTGCTCTCTTCAAAACTCCAACTTCTGTTGGCAATCCTCCTGGATAAGTTGTCCCCAACAGTGGTTCCTTCTGTCCTGCGCAACTCTTTGCCGTTGGTTCTCCCCATAGATCTCCTCTGTTAAACAAACAAACCAACGTTTTAAACTCAATAGTGTTTTAGATTGATTATCTTTGAGTAAAATGTAAAACAACTTACTTGTAATGAGTCGGTGATATTCCTTGAAAAAACACTCTAGTTTTTGTAGTATCTACGACTGTATCGACCCATTTGCCCCAAGTCCCAAGTGCGATTTCGAATGCTGCCACACGGTCCATGTCCTTTGTAACGTTACTTCCTATTTGAATATAATCCCATCTGCCAAAAGAATTCAAAATTGTAGTGGTTAACTTAAGCCAAGAATAAGCAAATTTAAGGGTTAGGTTGATTGAGGAACACTCAAACGTACGGTTGTGTAGGACCTCTACGGCTCCACCAATGCCAAGTATTGAAGATCAACGTATCCATTCCTGACCAGTTCTTTCCATCATTGATCGAATCAAGCTTCAACACTCTCCCAATCTTCTCCCTCACTATATCTACCAAGTACACATTCCTATCCAGCTTCAATTCCACTCCATACGCCTGAAAACATTAACCATTTCTGGTTCAGCTCGGTTTAACTCATCCGGGTTTTCTATTCGAGAGATATTTTACTTAACTAAAGCAAGTGTAGAATTGGTTATTATTACCTTGAAAGTGAAGGTTGAGATAGTGCCTTGTGTGGTTAAAGTATAGGGAGATTTAGGAACAGAAGAGTGGAGCATACATGTCAAAGATTGCCATTGATTTAGGCTAAGAGAATCACCAACAAACATTATCTTCTTCCCTCTATTTTTCTCCAGAAACTCTACTCCATTGAACCTACACAACAGAGAAAAAAAAAAAACGGTGGCGTCTTGAATGAGAGAATTAACGTTAAAAATAAAAGATTCAGCAGGGCAAAACCGTCAAAGAGTTTTAGTTAGTGTCCCCACATGTGTGGGGGAATTTATGTCCCCTTCTAAATGGGCTAGAGAGTTTGGTGGGTGTCGTAATCTCACTGGCGGCGCGTGTGAATCACGGACAGAACCCACCAGTTGGCATATTGTGACAAAAGAGCTCGTTTTCTTCTCGTGCAGTTTAGAGATTCCCAAACACAGCATTCAATTATAGCAATACAAATATATAAATAGCATTCTCTTTTGCCATTGGCTGCTCACTCTAAAGTACTTTGCAAAAAGGCATGTACAATATCTGTAATATATTTTCCAGTTTTCTTATAAAGTATATGAATCAAATCAAGATTTATTCACCCTTTTGAAATATTAATTTTGAGCCGACAATTTTATAAATGTATATACTCGTTTATCATCTTATTCCTTCGTTTCATTAATGTAATATAATTTCAACAACTGACGAAAGGAATAAAAGAAAAAATATAAAATTAAGCAAAAATATAAAATATATTCATAATGATACCTTGATTCTATATACCTAAAAACAACAACAAAATAAAAAATAAAAGTAATATAGATTAATTGATGATACCTTGCTAATTTGCAGGCCTGAGGTTGCCATCTGAAGGTAGGGTAATCAAGATCCGGCCGTCCATTTCTCTTGCAGGCGAACTCCCGACGTATGAATGGACACGTGGAAGGATCGTAGAGTGGGTAGGAAGCGTCCTTCACCCACCGCCCCGTGAACATATCACATCCCTCTGCTTCGTGAAGAAGAAGAAGAAGAAGCGATAACACTAATGCAGAGCCATAAGAAATGGCGTTATCCTTTAAGCCCATTTCAGCACAGAAGAGAGAGAGAGAGATAAAGAGATTCAAATACGCGTCTGGGTTTTTATACACCCACGCATCTATATATATTTGTATATTATGCATATAAGTTTATCATAATAAAAGAGGAGTTTGTTGTTTGTTTATGTTTATTTGAGTCAAATACATAACTATAGTACCATATTCGTTTTTATAAAGAAACTTTAATATCAAATCTCAACATTTCTTCTTGTATATTTAGTTTTTAATGACGTGAAATAGTAATGGGTTTTTTTCAAGATTTTGAATTTAAAATTATAGTAACATAATCTACTTGGTCAGCAAATTTAATGATATGACCTTTAGTGTATAATTACTAACATTTACTTCGTGATCATGCTTAAATTTTCTTTCCCTGAATTGATCGGTTTGTACGCACCATAACTATTTTGTGAATACGTTTCTTTGTGTTTTGTTCTGTTTAAAAGGATTTCAATTTGCCGGTGCTACTCCGTGAAAAACCTGTGGACCTATAAATTTATATTTAATCATTTAATTAAGTTTAGTTGTTAGGTTTGTATAGAGTAATTTTCTTAACGACAGTATAGTTGGATCATATTAAACAAATACAAGCCAATCATTTGTCAATAGAAACAGATGTTGTAAGAACAACAATATATTCTGTCTTACGTATTTAATCCAAATTAATCGTTATGGTTAGCAATTAAGCCAAATAATTCTTATTAAATGAAACGTATTGAAATTATTGAACAGATAGTTGACTAAGACAATTATCTTTTAGAAGATAAATACAATAATGCCAAAATATGTGTGATTAATAATAAACGACCAAACTTTTAATCGCTTGTAACATTTTTGTAGTTGTTATGATCAATGGAGTTTAAACTTTTGTTTTAAAAAATGGTAGTATTAAAACATGAAAATCTAAACTTTAACTGTAACTTTAATATTCTTAGTAACAAATCATTTTCTTAATAAATAGTTAAATGTTAAATAAACTCATATTTGTAACCATACTTATGGATCATAAATTAATATTACAAACCAATTTCATCATAAGAATATCAACAAAGGAGCATGACTCTAGAGAGAGGAATTCCACTTCTAGTCCCCAATAGGTCGAGTGAAGTTTAATTTTAATCTTGTATAAGATTTTATAAACCACAATATCGATTGTATTCAGAAATGTAAAAGCCACATCATAACGTCAAATGGAAGGAAAGAAGAAAGAAAGATGTTAACAGAACAACAAATATTTTGTCTTCACTCGCATTTTTTCATCTAAATTGTTTTGGACCTTTTGATAATCTTAAGATAAATGTACGTAGCTCACCCTCATATTCTGTTTCGAGAAACGTAATCATCTAATTATCCTCAATAAAATAATTATAATTCAAGAAAAGGAAATTTACAAAACAAGACAAAACAAAAAGAAGACATAATTACTTGCTCCATAGTTTTTGTTTTTGCAAAAACATAATCCATAACTAAACTCTAGAGTTCCAATAAGCAGAATCAAGCTTGACAGGGTAAAGATCGCCAGCGTTGGCCGTGGACGTAGAAGACGACGTGAATGGTCCGTCTGTGGTGATAGTCTGATCGGTCGTAGTCGTCATCTCCTCTCCACTTATTATCGCGTAATGCTTCTTCATCGCCCTGACGCTCTCTTCGTCTTTCTCGTTTCCTCTGTTGAACGAAGCTTCAAGAAGCTTCTCAACATTCACTGTGGAATGTCCTTCGAGCATGCTCACCACCGTCGACATCGACGGTCTGTCCGATGGAACTTGGCTGGTGCAGAGGATCCCTATCTGGATCATCGTCTTTGCTTCTTCTCTGTTGTAATCTGTTCCTAGCCTCGCGTCTACTACTTCCATCAGCTTGTTTTGCTCCCTTAGAACGTGTACCTGTGGATTCAGTATCATGTGTTTTGTTCAGAAATGTGTTTAGGGTTTATGGTTTTAGGTTTTAGAGGTGAAAAGATAATCTACCCAGTCAAGAAGGTAGAAGGTATCGCCTTTGGATCGTGCGCTCGTGTTGCCTTTTCCGTGAACGATTTCTAGAGCCACGACGCCGAAACTGTAGACGTCTGCCTTGTCTGTCAAATGACCTCTCATGGCGTATTCTGGAGCCATGTATCCGCTGCAAAAGGAAGATTGCTTTTGTTATAAGAAATCTAAACAAAGCTGAAACTTCTGCTTCATCATTGATTGATTGACTCACTATGTTCCTGCGACTCGTGTGCTCATGTGTGTGTTTTCTTCTTCATCAAGCTTAGCAAGACCGAAATCCGAAATCTTTGCATTTAGTTCCTTATCCAGCAAGACATTAGTGGCTTTGATGTCTCTGTGTACGATCTTGAGTCTTGATTCCTCGTGGAGATAAGCTAATCCTCTTGCTATTCCAACGCAAATCCTCTGCCTCGTTGCCCAATCTAGTCGTATTTGAGTCTCTTGAGGACCTAAACATAAATATAATTGTTTGTTTACTAAAGCTGAAAATTGGATATACATAACGTTTTGAAGATGTTTTCGTGGAGGGTACACTAACCGAAAAGTGCTCGAGCGAGACTGTTGTTTTCTAAGTACTCGTAGACTAGCAAGAGCTGGTCACCTTCTACGCAACATCCATATAGTTTAACCAAATGTGGATGTTGTAGAGCAGAGATCATACCAATCTCGTTCAAGAACTCTCGATTCCCTTGTTTTGATTTCGATGATAGCTGCTTCACCGCGATTACAGTTCCATCATTCAACTTTCCCTGTATGTATACAATGGACAAACCTTTACTCAACAACTATTGTTCATCTTTCTTTTTTCTCATAACAATGTCAATTACATTATGATGCTAACCTTGTGTACAGGACCGAAGCCACCTTCTCCGATCTTGTTTCCGGGATCAAAGTTGTCTGTTGCAACTTTGATTTGCCTCAACGAGAAGGAACTAATCTGGAAATCTAAGTTCTTGAAATCTGAAGGTGAAGCAACACCGTTAAGTTTAGAAAGAAACAGACACTTTTAACTCAAAAAGCAATTGGATTGTTAAAGGCCAAAGTCTTTAGAAGTACCTTTTTCCATCTGACTCTTGGGTCTTAAGCAGCCTCTCCACCATAAGATACCGCCGATTAAAAGCACAAGAACCACCGTCGAAGCAACTACAGCACCAACCACTGTGCCAATAGAGCTTCCACCAGTATCAGTGCCAGCTTCCTTTGGTGGAATGAAATCTACAGCAAGATCATTGGAGATGAAGTTACGAGACCAAACAAAAAAAACACTCAAATAAAGGTGAAAGCTCTTTGAAGTAGTTTCAAGTTTAGCAAGGTTTACTTGGATTTACAGATACAGCCGATATGAGAGAACCATATACACCTCTTGCAGGAATAGCTTGAGTTCCTTTACCAGCCCAGAACAATCTTATTTCCAGTTTCCCATTTGTAATCATGACAGGAAAGCTCTTAACCACAGCTCTTCCAACACCTTTTGCCTCGTCCACGATATTAAAATCCTCAACCACAAGTTTACCCTGCACATAACCACACACGCCAGTTTATGTAAAAGCATTACAATCTTTTCAAACATTTTTGTTCTCAGACAAGGTTTAAGTAAGTTACCTGAACGTATATGTCAAAGAATCGTCTTCCCAAACTGCTATACGTTTCGTTGTCGCCGAACATGATTTCAGCGAAATGAAGATTAACAGTGTAATTTCCTTCTCCAAGACATAATGCGTAGTAAGTGAGGGAAATGGCCGAGAGACGAGCATGTGTATAAAGACTAGGATCTGCCATCTTAAGTTCTGTCGCATTTGTCCACAAGGTTACTCCATTGGGAGACCGATCATCATCCAAGAACTTCCCGGTGTTGCTAGAAACCCAACCGTTTCTACTGTCATAGAAGATTGGTGTATCCGATGTATCAGCCTCATACTTAGTCCCATTGACTGTAAGTTCGTTACCACCACAGTTTATATGAAGGCCGTAGAAAGCTGAGAAAATATTATTAACAAACAAAAGATTAATCAGATGCGCTGCTAGATATTTAGCGATATGGCTTTTTGTATCTATATATAGCTTCAAAGACTTACTTTTAGGACAGATATAGCTACTCAGACACGAAACGTTTGAGCTGTAGGAAAACATAACAACATAATATATCAATATTCTGGTTAGTGTTAGAACCAAAGCTTTTATAAGTCATGAGAGGAAAAAAGAAACTTACTGGTTATTTGCCACTAAAGGGCTTGTGCTTGAAAACATATTCCTGCGAATACAAAGAACCAAGAAACTGTAAGATTTATAGTGACTTTGAAGCCCCAAGAATTTTGAAAATTTTATTGTTCTTCTTACACAGCATTCTTCTGACAGTTTCCAGTTGTTGGATCATTGGTAAAATTATTGTAAGTAAGATCACTGCAATTTAAAAAACCAAACAATATGTCATTCGGTTGTCTCACTACAAAGAATAATCTTGTATACATATATATCGTTGAAGAAAAAACTCACATCTTGTCTCCTTTGTCTACCATCCAGCTTGGAACTTCCCCGTTTAACATGTTACTTGTAAAGTATCTGCAAGATCACAAAAAAAACGCATTTAACTTTTCATCCATAGGAAGCTTTTAACAAAACATGAAGAAAGAAGAGCAGAGAAGTGCAGCAGAGCATCATACATGTTATCTACATTCGAAAGTGCGCTATATGTTACCGGGATTGGTCCACTTAGTTTGTTAAAGCTAAGATCTCTGCAAAACGAGTCTCATAATGTCAGCTTGAATTCTTTTTTCATATTTTATGCTTTAACGTTGTGATCGGTCCAAGATACGCAGGTAATTCTCCTGTAAGATTGGAGTTCCTAAGAATCCTGCAAACAAACAGCGAGTGGAAATGGAAGTTAAGCTCAAGGAAGGTGAGAAGAAACTGTAACTGAATTTGTTTAGTCTTAGGCTCGAACTCACAATGTCTTCATGGATGTCATGTTTTGTAGTGGAGGAAATGGAGATCCTGGTCCGCTCAAGTCACTGATTCTCCTACAAAATTTTCAAAATTGGAAAAGAAACAATAATTATCATTGGTAATGAGTCCACTAAAGGCGAAAACAACGAATCTCACACGCTAAGTTGATGTACTTACAAGTCTGTTAACTTCTTAAGAGGACCAATGGTACTAGGAATCGGTCCGACTAAACCGCTTGCTTGAATAACCCTGTAACATGCAGCAAAATAACATTCCACTCCTTTATAAGTAACCAATACCAGTATGCAAAACGAAAGAACCTGATTACGCTGAAAGAATTGCTTACAGTTTTCCAAGTTCGGTCCAGTTCTGAATGAAATCTGGTATAATACCGGTTAACCGGTTGTCACTTATACGGCTACATATTAAGAGAACAATAATTTTTTTTTAGAAGTCAGAATCTCCAGCAAAACATGCATTGCGAAATGGAAGAAAAGCAGAAGTATATACACTTACAAATCAGTCAATGTAGTAAGTTTGGAGAATGTAGTTGGGATGTCTCCACTCAAGTAGTTGGAGCTAAGAAGGCTACAAAGATAAAACAGAGTCCTCAACACTAGTACATTCTTGAATGTTTCGTAGATTTTTTAAAATAAGTTTGACAAAGATTCTTACATTCTTTGAATGTTTGGTAGATTCCCGAGCTCTGGAGGTACTTTCCCAGTAATCTGGTTGTATTCCAAGACACTAAAAACCAAATGTGACAAAAACAAAAAACGAATCAAGATATTATCACTAAAGTATAAATTTTCTGAAACATTTACATATTTTAATGTGAGAGAGAAATCAAAGAAGTGTGTACTCACAGACTTTGAAGGCTTGTAATGTTTCCAATCTCTTTTGGGATTGCACCACTTATCCGGTTTCCAAGTAACGAGCTGCATTTCATCATCCAACAAATTTACATAATCAATCTATACATTGATACATTTACATATATATACACGCATATACATACATGTTTATAAGTGGCAAGGATCCCCATTCGGGAGGAATGGAACCGTTGAGATAGTTTCTAGACAGATCACTGCAAGAGAAAGAGAAGTGTGACAGTTAAGTTAGGTAATAGTGGCAGATATTGTAATAAAGGGAGTGTTCGAGGGCTAATGTTAGCGATTCGGCTTCTTACATCTCTTGCAGAAAAGGAAGTCCCGCAAACTCTTTAGGAAGAGATCCATTAAGGTTTTGAGCCTTGAGAACTCTGTCCAAGATTAAGAGGGAAAAGAAGAAACAGGATTCAAAAAAACGGTTTGCACAAATATAGGCCCATTATGTTTTCTCGGCCCAATAGCATTCAACACGAATGTAAAAAGAAAAAAAAAAATGTAAAATTAAGTAGTTTTAGATTCACGGACGAAAGGTCAACAGCGTCTGCTTTGTTTGTCTACATTCAGGCAACTAAACCTACTTTATTAAATAAAAACGAGTGAAGAAAATCTATTTAAAGTTCTTAATCAATTAAATTTGATGGTAATCTAGGCTTTGGAAAATGAGACCTACCAATAATATTTTTGAATTTATCTATGCTTAACATTAAATATGACCATGGAAGTGGAAGTTTTATAAAGAAGGATAAAGATAGTTTTTTTATAAAATTTAAAAAAAAAAAGGAAGAAAGAAAGAGAGACGAACGCACATGCTGGTGACATGGCAAACGGAGGAGGAGCAGTTACAAGTAACGGCGTCTTCGAATCCCTTGCCGGCGTTAGGATTTCTCCATCCTCCGTCGGTTGAAGCGACGTCGCATGGATCCACACTGAAATTCCAGTTATTTTGGTTTAACGCTTTCGCTACGGCTCTTAGGGCGTCCACTGCGAAAAATTCATATTACAGAGACAACTATATACACTGAACCAAATACATACGTACGCTCACATTAATATTATATGTATATGTATATGTATATATATATATACCTTCTTCTGTGGCTAGCTTTTGAGAGGATGCGAAGCCGGAGAAGATGAAAGAGGCGATGAAGTAAATGGAGAGAAGTCGATTTAACGACATTTTTAACATTAGGGTTTGGAAGAGATCTGAAACGAGAATCGAATTTAATCGAGATTTGCTTCTTCTTCTTTTTTTCTTTGTAGATTGTTATGGATTTGTTTGTGTGAGAGGATGCGATGAGAGTGAAGAAGGGTTTGTGTTTGTGTATGTGACGAACTGAGAAGAGAGACTCTCACGAAGACATTTGAGAAATTGAGAGAGAGACAGATGATGAAAAGTAAGTCAACATTATTATAATAAGATTATATAAAATTTTAATATATTTTTTGCCTTTTTTCTATTATTTGTAGAATTGAATTTAAATTTGCTAGTTGCACAAAATAAACAAAGTGGGCCAGGTTGATATAAACAAAGGGACCAGAGAGTTGCTCAGCATCAAAATAATTCATTGATTCTCGCATGTAGATATTATTTCTTTTAATCCCGGCAGACGTCTTAATTAGAAAAAAAAACACAACTATAAAAAGGTTGTTTCTTTTATTTAATATTATTTTTTGAGTCATTTGTCAATATCACTAGTCCATGATTGATTTAGTAAGAAACGAAAACCAATCCGAGTTATTTTTCAAACTGTGTAAATAATATCTTATAGTCTGAACCGGGGTCTCATGGTCCAGGGGTAAAGGATTGACAGCTGTCAGTTCCGCTTCGGGGAATCGAGTCCTGCCAACAACGAATTTAACATCCTTTCCGTTGGGGTGCTGGATTCCACTTATGGAAATAGTCGGGAATGTGACTGCCCGAATACCAGAGTTATAAAAAAAAAATATCTTATAGTCTGTCAGTGCAACCAGGATAAGAGTATTAAGAAAACAATCAAATAAAAGTAACAAAAAGATATTGTTAGAATATTAAGGAACAAAAAATGATCCAAAAACAAATCAGATATATTTGGTACATTTTCAAGAGACAACACCCAAGGGACAAAGTGTTTTGATGGTCATATTCATGATGATTATATGTAGTCATATATATAGATGAGTTTCTAGATTTAGCCTGTTACCATAATGGTATATGTTTGTTGCACTGGGAATCAAATGTTTTCTATAAGGAAGCTTTGAGATTGACTTCTAATATTGTTTTCCTCTCTAGCAATTTAAGAAATGAATAACTGTTTTAATTAAATTTTGTTACTTATTTATAATTGTTACAATAAATGGGTAGATGGTAATGATTATTTTGTCTATGTTTGATAGTTCCATTAAAAGATACAATGCCTTTCATATATTAGCAAAATAATTCAATTACATATGAATTATTTACAGATAGGCCAATTTCATGTAGCTTAATAATATGTCGTACGTAATACTGTTTTTCTATCACTTTCCAGAATTAAACACGTCTAATGATGTTGAAAGAAAAAAAGCATCATTTTTAAAATGGTGTTTAAACAAAATATCTTCAATGGTCATGGACCTAATTATGGCACAACATATAAATCATATAAATAAATCTTTTAGTTTGGTTTCCACAAATGAACCGTGCGTGATGATATCAAAATTTGAAACCCTTTTTCTGTTATAGTTGTTTGAAGGTGTGAACCATTATGTTAATATGGTGGGATGTGGCATATTTTTAGTGTGTTTTATTTTGATTTTTGTCAAATTATAAAAGCATAGATATAGATCGATAGAGGTAATCGACTCACGTTACAAGAAGGAAATTAAAACCGTAGCAAGTTCCATGCTGGAGACAGCTTTTATGCTTTTCTTTTTGTTTCTGAGATATAATAATTTGAGAAAAATAATCGAAATTGCGGTCGTGGTTGTGTTTTTGGCTATATGTCGTGATCAGTGTTATCTTAAATATGTGAACCAAAGTTGTATCATTATTTAGTAATAATTAAAAGAAAAAAAAAAAGTTCCACCATCGCTTCCATAGTTCCATGTACTGCATGTGTATACGTACGACCCTTAACTTTACGTGGAATACGTATGTGCTTTGTTTTTATTAAATTGTGAATTACGTAAGATTATGATCACTTTGAAAGACCAATATTGTTCCCTATCGATCGGCCGGCTTTCTCTTATCACAACATAGAATTTTATGAAAGTTACTCTAATTGACTAGCTATATCTATTTTTGAAGTTAGGCTTGAAACAGGAATATTATATATAGTCCACAATATTTTGAAAATTTACAATGATATCAGCGACAGTGTGGGACGTTTTCTTATCATCTTTGCAAGCTATATCTAGTTTTTCTTCTGTACTTCCAAAAACCATCAATATTAGTTCATTGAATCTCAACCTTTTTGACCCAACAGTGAGTCTCGAAGACAAGTCAAAGCCACTCTTATTAGACTCGAACAGATAAAATACTGATTAATTCTGATAACAATAAATTAAAATTTACGAAGAGTCCTCAACAAAATTCTCAAACTTTAATTAATTATTTAGTTTTTCAGTGGAGCCTTATCAACTGTAAAGAACACGACTTTCTAACCTAAAAATTTCTCACTAAGCATCGAGTCCACTTATTATATCATTTTTTAATAATGTTTACGAACATGGAAATCGTTTCCATGATTTATCATCAGTTACCCAAACTCCAGAAAATTTTAGTTTCTTCGAGTCAAACATCGTCAGACTGAACAAACAAAAAGGATCTAATTATGCATTCAATTATCGTAGTTATGTCGTGTACCCACTTTAATATATTTGTAACGTTAATTAGTCTTCATTGAACGTACGATCCAACCGCAAGCATGTCTGACCCACAAAACATAGAAAATTAATACACATTGTCTACTTTTGCATTTCAATAGTTAATAAGGTTTACTTGCTTATTACTCTGTAACCATTATTATAGCATGACTTTGATTGGTTGCAACTACAACTGTAAATGTATGACCACAGTTTTAAAAACCCAACAGTATTGAACTATTGTCTTTACACGTGACAATATTTGCCGGTTTTCTCCTTTTCTTGGTTTTATTTGCCGAGCTTAAAGACACTAACTTGTGGTAGTGAACTACTTTCTTTCACACACATGTGATATGTACATGGAAATGGGGCAAAGCGGTCTTTTCACACATATATGTACATGGGAATAAAATTTGCCTAATGTACACAAGAAAAAAAGATTCAGAACTCGAAAGCGTTATTAAGCTGGACAGAGAAGGAAGGCTGGCCAATACTTGCAAGAGGAGTATCAGCTCTAACTACTATTCCCGTGCGTCCGCTGTTGCCATTCCATTTAGACCGACCAAACTGCAATTCCCAACAGAGAAACACAGAGTAGCTATGTTAAGGTCGTGAGAGAGACTAAACGGTTGAGCCTTGAACTTCAGAGAAACAAGAAAAAAGAGAGGTTTTGCTTACGGATACAGAGGCAAATGCTGAAGGATGTGCGTTGAGTGCGTAGCCACATATCAGATTCAAGTCATCACTCAGCGATTGAATCACTTCCGCTTTCATCCCGGGGTTGCTTCCACCAAATGTGGGACATACACTGTTCCGGTTTATGAACTTTGTAAAAAAAAATTCTTTTTGGTTTAGAGGGGACACACGTTTAGAAGAAGAAAGCTTTACCTGAGTTGAATTGTCGGTTTCATCAGTAGTCCGGATCTACGCCATGCCAAGGCTTGAGAAACTTCCAATGCGAATGATTTGTCAGGCCAGTGTACCATCGGTGTGATTCGGGTTCCACATTTGTTCTGTTCGACGAATAAAGATGTTAAAAAAGAAACACTACACTCGGATCATGATGGGTTATGACCTCTATCTAACCTTACAAGAGTAACTAAATCTCATGTCGCCTGGATATTGACCTTGCGCTTGAAGAAGACCTCCACAGAAAGGCGCAAAGGTACTTACTGTCAGTCCCTCGCCAGATACATATGTCAATTGCCCGTTTGGGAACTGCAAATCCATAAAGGACTGTCCGAAGCACGAACACGACCAGTTCAGGGACTCGGTTCCACGAAAAACAAGAACATAATAGCACTTCTAAGGGACAAAAAGCGGCTTACGCAAGATAAAGGATTGAGAGATAGCATTGACATCATAAGCCATCTTCGATGCTTTGACCATACAGCTGGGCACAGTGAATGCATACGTTTCTGCAACGAATATTAAGACAATTACACGAGTTTTTGGGGTATATAATTCGGAAAGAGAGAACCTTTACTGAAGGGTGTGAAGTTTATTAAGCATACCTTCCTATCATATCCATACCAGAGCAAGTGTTGTTTTGATAAGTGCAACGGCAAAAGAAGAGTTGAATCGCGTAGAAAAAGAAGCGGTCCAAGCTGGAGAAGAAAGAGAGACGAAGTTCTATCACTTGACGTAGAACTCGAACTCGAAGCTTCTACTCTCCAAAGGTCTCCTCTGGCTGCCAATGAATGTTCCATACCATTTGTTCTACTATCATAACTTGTTGATATATCAATTTTTCCCTGCATTATAGTTACTAGATCAGGAAGCAGACAAAGAGAAGAAAACATTTAAACAAGTTTCACTCTTGTTCTTGTAAGAACATCACAGAACATCGCCATAAAGAAAAAGAAGACTCCCTAAAACCCACAGCACAACGTAGAAGCTAACATTACTTTGCTTCAAAATATAAGATAGTTTCTTCAGGATTCACATTGACATTACCGCAGCTAAATGGTAGTTTTACTAGATCAGGATCAAACCGGCATCTTTATCTGCAATTTTTTTACAATCTCATCCTCGATAACCTACTTTCTATGAGATATCCTACATTTCAACTCGATCTAGACATCCCTATAATAATTACAAAGTTGAAGGCAAGACGCTTAAATAGATAAAATCAGGTGAAACACAGAAGAACAATAATCAACAAAATCAGTAAAAACAAACACGTACCTTTGATCTTCCAAGGAAACCAGCCGTTCTTAAGTAGGAATCTGCAACTTCCTCCTCAGACATAGTAACAGAAACAGAACCATCTGTCTTAGAAAACCCCAAGTCTTTCAACCGTTGTTCAGCTAATCCCAAATCATCTTTTGTGTTCACATAACCCACATGGCTCCTTGTACCACTTTCCAGAGAGACAGCAAGCTTGTTATCGTCGTGCAGGAACGGTATAGGCAAGCTCCTGAAGAATTGTTGGACCATCAAGTTCAATCCAGCACCGAAATCAACACCAGCTTGACCAATCTTATTCCCGATATCGAGAACCGCTGCAACGCCGTTGATGGGTTGGTTGATAATACTAAACCTAGAGTCTCTAATAACACTGAAATGTTGACTCGGGAACTCGAGATCGAAAAGTTTGGCCTTGTGATGATGCTTCGAAGGAGGCCATGGAAACGAAGGTGGGTTTATCTGAATCAAACCCGTGAAGCCCTGAGCGAGTCGATCGGCTAAGTCTTGCCCTTGTCGCTGAACCTCTTCCCAGGCTTCCAAAGATCTCTCCACAGACATTTTAGCTTCCTTTTGTATTGCGTATTCAAATCCTCATCCGAACCAAACACGGATTCTCGGAAACTCAGTGAAATCGAGCTCTGAAACCGAAAAAAGATTTAAACTTTAACAAGGATCGAAGCTAAAAAAACCACCTTGATTTGACAAATCGAGAGAGAGAGACGATACGGATTTGGGAGAACTCAGAACAAATGGTATGAGTAATCAAAAGCTTCACGGATATAGCATGAAATCAAGGAAGTGAAGTTGAAAAGAGAGAAGTTTTGAAGCGCACACAGATTCTTCACCTTACCAGTTACCGCCACTTCACAGACGATACGCCTCTTTCTCACGCCAACTTAATAAACTTTGGATTGTTGTTTCCTCCTTAAAATATCACATCTTTGTCCCTTCTTCCACAATCGTATTCAAGTCTTCCCTCGTACTAGACTACTAGTTTACGGCATTACTTTATCCAGGAACCTCTGAGCGAGTTAGAGGGTTTCGTCGAAGATCAGTTCAGTTGGTTTACACTAACCGGAATCTCCTTCAATACATTTCGTACCGGATAACTGGTTAACAAAACGCACAGACCGACTCTCGTAAGTTGAAAGAATCGGAGGAAAAGCACACAAAAAATCCAGAACTGTAATCGCGAACAGATATTCAAGTTCACTGCCATTCTTCGGGATGTAATCTAAACTAGATTAACTCCGACAAAAGTTTCCATTACCAATGACAAAACACTTACAAAATCAAATCTGTCGGAAAATCAAACCCAGAAGAAGAACCGATGTGGAAAATTTTTGGAAAAAAAAAAATTTGGACCATTTCTCGATTTGTGCGTGTCATCCTTGCGCAGGGGCCATGCTAATCTTCTCTGTATCGTTCCAATTTTATCGGATGTCCCCGAAGGGACAATCATGACGATGACTTCGTCGCCATTTAAACGCAGCTTCTCCTCTTCACCGGACCGATGTGGCACTGTTTTTAAATCGTTACCAGCTTAAATGGGCCTCTTTATCATAAGGCCTCACTTTCTATTCTTAGTGGGCCTATCTTCTTTCTCTGTCAACGTGCTCGTTTACATTATTATTATTATGATATTTTAATAAACGATCATTACATTATTGACTACTTTTTCCTGATACTATATGATTCCCGATTTCATATATCTAATAAAAAGGTGGGAATCTTTTGTTTTCTATTATTGGGTCATGGGAAAGAACTATAGGAGTCATTTAAGAGCAGAAACAGTGGCAAAGTGCATAGATGATAAATTATTTAACTAAAGTTTACACTGTAAACATATGTTCGTCGACATGCATGCAATTAAAGTTTAAACTAATAAAGTTGCCACCTGGTAGCGACAAATAACAAGTAGAATAAGGTTGTACACTGTAACGATGAATTTTGGAACGTGAACAAGTAAGTTACTTTATCTCTTTCGTTTGTTACTCTATCGTGGGAAAATCATCAGCTCAACAACCCCCTTGTTTATTTTATTATTTAATCACATGTGCTGTCACCAATTTATCACATCAAACAAGTGATTCTCCATGGATATTTTAGATTAATAATCTTCTAATTACTGTCACCTTGATTAATTCCACTATCAGTGCAGAATAATAATAATTTTGTTGATAATTTATAAAATTAGGAGAGATTAGGTAATGATTGTTTCTTGGCTAAATTCTCAATCTTCACCATTTACTTTTTATATATCTTTAGATTTTATATTATGTATATACTCGTAATTTTCTAACATTTTATGTAAAGCATGGTATCAATATCTTATTAGGGCAAGATTTGCTAGTCTGTAAAGTTTTGTTTTCCTTCTCATAACAACCAATAAAAAACAATACATATATATATATATTTTATTAGGGCAAGCATCCAGAAAACCGCAGCTCCATTAATGTCTCGTAAGTTCTCCTTGTTTGTATACGTTACCCATGGTTTAGGTTTAAATTACAGAGCAAAGATACGCCATAGTTAGATAGTCGGCATAAAGAGTCGGCTGAGATAAACAAAATCATTGTGACCATAAATCATACAAAAAACATTACTGAAATACATCCTTATCATTAAACTGTGGAAAAATATAAAATTACATTCATTAGACTGATATTACTTGACTAAACATATTTAATTATTAAGATACTTAAGGTATTTATTTAACAATTTATCAGTGATAATTTGATATGCTTTTTCACTCGGGTGATAAGAATCAAAGAACACATGAGTCGATGGATCTGAACACGTAAAAGGAGTAAATTTGTTGCATAATACAACTAACTCGATTCTTCCTGTACCACAACATCCTTTATCTGCTACTTCAAATCCTGCAAAATTAATAATATATAGTATGTTAACAGTGATGTACATATTGTACATAAAAAACAAATAAAATACTATCAAGTTGTATCATATAACTACCGTAATTCTTTGGTTTTTGTATGATATCCAGAAGAGTTTCGTAAACGTCAATGAATATTATTTTACTCGGCAACTCTTTTTTTAGAGCATCCAAACTAGATGATAACTTTGAGTTGAAATGAAGTGCCATGTTGTTCAAATCTTCAAAACATTCTCTTCTTAGGCCTCCAAAAAATGTTCTTTGCGCTGGTACGCATCCAACTGGTACTCCACTAAAAACTTCGATTTTTTTTGCACCAAGTCCGGATAATTCCTGAAAGAAAAATTAAAAATTGAAACTTTATTTTAAAATATCAATAATTAAATGCCGTAGTTAGATAAATAGAGAAGAAAAAAAACTCACTTTTATAAATTTTGAAGCCAATTCTGCTAGATACTCAGCATATGACATACGATCAAATTCGACCGACCGAACCAAATAAGTCTCGGCAAGATCATTACTGCTAGAGACCACTAGAAACACACTTTTCTCCAATATAAAATTAACTTTTTCTTCTCCAAAGTTTTGCTTAATTTTAGATAAGTATTCTTGAAAATATTTCAGTTGATCTGACATTGATATCACAGACTGAACAACAAATATAACAGAAATTGTTTAAAAAGTTAGAAATATTGGAATAAATTTCTTAAAAAGTAAATACATAAACATAATGTAAATATTTTTTACCAGTAATTTAGATGTTAATGGATCATAACCAGAACCTCCGGAAGCAAAAATTACACCTTTTAAAAGATCATTTGGCTTTAGATTGGAACCTAGATATGGTGGTATTGTTTTTGCAATCCCCAATTTGTCCGCTGCATTTTTTAGTTTTATACAGTATATATGTAATTTAGAGAAAATTTAAAAATAAACTAAGTAATTAATTAAAAATGAAATATAATGAATTAATTAATTAAAAATGAAATATAATAAATTAATTAATTAAAAATGAAATATAATGAATTTGATTTCTATACCAATGATGTCTGATGGAACTTTTCCATCTGAAAATCTACTAGTAGGAATGCTATTAGAAAAATCTTGACCGTAGGGAGGAAAGTTAGACTTAAGAAGAGTTGGAATATCATTATTATTTCCAGTATCCATAATTGAGTCTCCGAATACTATTAATGCTGGAATTGTTATGTTCTTATGAGCTTAATGCAACAATTAAAAAAAAAAAAGAGTTAAAGTGTGTTGATAAAAATAAGATAAAATTGTTTATTTAATAATCAAATGTTAACAAGTTTTTGATGTATGTACCAGTGCTTCTGGTCGCTTCTACACCAAAGAATAATAAGAGAACACATATAAAACGTAGATCCATGCTACCAAAAATATAGGCTTAATCGAATGAGAAATTAGATCTGACAGTTTCTTTTTCTTTAGAAGATGGTGAGAACAGAGACATTCGTTCCTACATATATATACACTATGTGAATTATCCAGCTACTTTTCTTTTTACAGCAATAAGTTGAAATTAAATGAATAAAATATGATACACCAAATCTAAAACAAAAAGAAACAATATGTAAAATATGTTTAAAAGGAAACGGAAACAACAAATCTTCGTAATAGTTTTAACAGATGAAATAAAATAAGATATAAATAAACTAAATAAAAAGGAAAAATATCAAAGGAAAACATACATATGTAGAATGTGATACATACATGCAAATATTGTATATATCTTTCTTTTGAGGGCAAATATAACATAATAGTGTTTTATAGTACATTGTATACGTGTACAAATGTTTTTACTGTATATACAGTGCATATGTGCATAGACAACCCAAAATGTACAAAACAGGAAAAAAAATAAAAGAAAACTCAAAGAAATAAAATAAACAGGCCAAAATATATTAATGAATGTGAATGCCATTGGTTATACTATATTATTAAATATCATATCGATATATATATCATTAAGCATATTATTCTGATTCAGTTTCGTGTGAATATTTATTAGAGTTGCGTAATGTTTAATTTGTGTATATATTCTGAGTAAACAATTCCAAAAATGTTATATTGTGGTCTATTACAAATTCATACAATTATGACAAAATCCCTAATTAGAGATCTCAATGCATGCTTCATTCAACTGAGTATTCGCTTGATCCTATCAGAATAGCAAATGGTACCAACCATAAAAGTGACAAGGATCAAAAAAAAAAACTATAAATGTGAGTCAGTGTACTCTCACCAATACTATCTTGAAATCTAAATTAATACGTCTTGTCAAATATATATATATATACTTATGTATATATGCATCACAAGTTAGATTATGTTGCATGAAAAATCCGTCCAAAACTTTTCTTATATCAACATATATGATAAAACGCAAATTTGTTGAAAACGTGTTGGAAATATATTTTTCAAAGATTTCAGTTTAAAAATAAAATAAAACATTCATTTTTATCATAGAAATACAATGAAAATTTACCTTTTGTTTTTGAAACCGTTAAACGTAAAAAAATAGAAAATAGTTGACAATTTTGTTTTAAAGATGTAAATTTTTCCTTTTTCTCTCTCTTTTTATCTTTGTTTCTATATTTTTTTTAAACTCTAATTTTCCTTTCCAACAAGCACGGTGATTTTCATTACATCTGTGTAAGAAAAACTTTTGTTTTACTCTTTATCATAACTACTATAACACAACCTGTTACGTTTGTGGATTTTATGTCCATTTTTTCAGTTTATTGGCTCACATTTATCTGATTGTTGGTGTATTATGTTTGAGAGATTTGAGAAATTTATTTATTGACCTGTAATAATTACCACATGACTATTTTCTATATTTTGTTTTTATTCATATGGTATTAAAAATTAATTTTCAGTAAATTATTATAGATTATCCATCATATGATTACTCTAATTCAAACACGCTTAATTTTGAAATCATTTATATATATATAACCGAAAAATATATATATTTTGATAATATATGTAGCTAAATTAATTATTTAAGTCTCTATATATACTAATATATATCAAAAATTAAGATGTTATGATTTTTTAAAAATGTTTAAGCTGTACCATTTTTTGTTATGGTAAATAAGAAATTGAAATTTAATAACAAAGAGTTATGGCATGTCTCACCATCTAAGCTTTGTGTGGCCCTCCGATCCCAACCAGGAATTTAACTAGGAATACATGACTAACCGCTTTTGGAGGGACACTGAAACGCCACTAAACCGAATACTTTTATTCATGTTATCGTGAATAACTTTAGAGATTCAACCACCATCCAAATATAAGTAAAATTTCATAGTCTTCAGCAAATTATGCCCATTAATAGGTTGCTTTTGATATAATGCTATTCTTTCTTTAGGGAATACACACTTTTTATATAGACTTGGTGTCTAACCGGTAGACTTTGGAGTAAAATATTGATAGAGAAAAAAAAGTAGAGAATAGAAGAAAATAAAACAGTTGAAAAAGGAAAGAGAATAAAATAGAGTAAATGGTATTACTCCCTAGAGTATATTAGCGTGTATTTCTTTTTGTTTCTACACCAATGAAAGTAAATATAAAAAAAAAAAAATCAATATCTCATCTTATTAGTGAGTTTTTAGCTGAAATGAGAGTAACTTGAAATCTCAAACAACCAACCAGTCACAGCCTTGATCACATTAGTTGCAAAAACACTAAAGGAATTTAATCTCCAGCAATAATCAGATATTTGACCAACGTAGTTAATTTGATATTTTTTTCATTCTATATCATGATTTGGTTAGATAATTCCATTATATGGTCTATTTGTATTCTTTTTAGCCATCATTCAAATCATTGATTTTTTTTTTCTGCCATCTATGCTTAAGGTAGCATTGTACAAGCTCCAGTAATATAATTGATCCAATGTGAATGGAACCGCAAAACAAATCTGATCTGAAATGATATTATATCATAATTTGATTTTTATTTTTATCCAAAAAATTAAACCAAACAGATTTTAAGCTTTAAAAATATATATCACCTAAAAACCAAGCTCAATTAAAATTAAAATCCTGATGAAGACATGTAGTGTAAAGGATTCTGGTCGTATTGTCGGTATGTCATCACTCGGATTGCATGTTGGACAAAAGAAATCCAAATCAAAAGTTGATGTATACTATACGTGTGTTTCTTTAAAATAGTACTGTTATTTTAAAATGAAAAAAAAAAAAAACGAAAGCCAAATCGGATTGAACATTCTCAAAAATATATGCTGATATGTTTTTCTGATTTTTAACTAAATTTAGTAGAGAGGATAATTACAAGAAATACACTCGGCATTATTATGGAGTGTTCATTGCTTAACCCGGTCAAGAAACCATGTCGATTTGACCTTTAGTTTAGTTGCGTCTATGGCTTGTGTGCCGTTTTGATCTCTCATCTGTCGCTTTCCTGTCGTTTTCCTTACAACCTTGTATTTATTCGCCTAGTCGACCAAGTATGGCCACCCACGTGTACCTTTCTTATCAGTGACAACTGGCGTTATTCTAAATTCTATCCGCCGCTTATATGCGGCCACGTAAGTCAGTCTGCCACCCACAACAGTAATTTTAATATATTTTATATTCCCTATGTTTGTTCCAATTTGGACCGTTTGGATCTTTAAAAAAAAATTATTTACTTCGAACATAGCTAGTTCGGGAAGGGAAGCCTATAGCCTAGTGTCTTTTTATTTCAGGAACCATTATTACTAAAGTGAACCAATAAGAAGTAAGAGAACCCAATCTTCTTATTTCTTAAATGCATTCTTTTAACCGTCCAGACTCCAAATCCGTGTTCTTTTTGACTCATTACACCCGCACCATTCAGAGCTTGACACGAGTCCAAGTACTAGGATTATAAAAAAGAGCTAGTGCTGCTGCTGTATTTTTTTGGAATTCTGAAGATCATATATAAAGATGATGACTCGTAATGATTCCAATCAATCAGAAAAATCATGTTTCAGTGCTACATCAGATGAATTGGAATCTAATATAAAGGTCAAAGTGGCATTACAGTAGTACTTACGTAATTAAATTGAATGGAAGGTCATGATTAGAAGGATATCATTTTTATATGATTTTTTCTTTCTATTAACATGATCTTCGATCTAATAAAATATTATACTATGCAATTTGTTTTCTTATGGGACAAAGATTTCACACCATATCTATTATTGATTTTATTTAAGTATATTTTTTCCTTTTACAATAAATATCAACTAGATTAATTCTTTTTGTTTCAAATTAAGTAAACAACAATAAATATCAGCTTATAATTATGTTATTGGGATATATTGTCTACCTATTTAAAAACTTAACATCATACTTTACACGTGTTAAATATAAATAATAGATTTACTCTATTTGTTAAAGATTTGATGTTTTAAGATTTTCACAGATTTTTAAATTTTTTTAAAATAGCTATTTAACCTTATAATTAATAATATTAATTAATTTTTATCATATGCAAAAGAAAAATAAATAAGAACAAAACATATAAACCAAATATGCATTGTAAATAGAAAATATCAGTTTTTCGGAGACTTTTTTCAAAATATAAAAAAATAGTGAAAGCATAAAACTATTCAGAAGTCAAAAAGTCTATGTTTCTCTAGAGGTATATATATATCATACTCGTGGAACAACACTTGTACTAAAACAGAGAAAATAAATAGTTTTTCTTAAAGTTTTAACCCATTCTGGGTTTTTCAGAAAGTATATATAAGCAAGTAAGCAACCAACTATCAGAACACCAAAGTTTAAAACTTTTGTTATCGTTTTTCTGAAATCCCACTACCATGCCGGCGTTCCTTTTCATTCCGTACAAACATTATTATTTCTTTTCTTCTTTTTTTTTCAGGGGACAATAGTAAAAGAAAAAATAAAAAACTTTTCTCGTATTATTGATTTTGTTGCCTTTAGCAATTGGCAAAAATCTCATCTCACCAAATCACATCACAAATACTTTACATTGTAAAATCTAAAATCTTTGCTTGAAAAAAAAAAATAAATAAATATTTACACACGTTGCAATATGTGAACAAATTTTCTTCGTCCACTTTCTCAATAACTACAAATACACCTGCTATTTTGGTTTTGTAGTTTTGTTTTATAACATTTATTATTTATTTGCTCAATTAGTTACTTGCCTCTCAGCCTCATCTTCCTCTCTGCTCGTACTTGTCACTCCTCTCTCTCTGCTCCAAAGAAAGCTTCTAACTTTGGAGAAAAACCTCTCTCCAATCGAGTCTTTAATAATAACTCCTTTTGTTGGTTAGCGAAAGAAACATTACTCTATTGTTTTTTGAGAGATCTATCAATCATGACCGTCGATTCAACTGATCGGCGGGACTTCATCGTGAAGATAAACGGTGAAGAGAGTGGAGCCGTCGGTGCTACAGGGTCAAGCAGCAATGCCGAGGGAGGGAACATCTGGAAGGAATCAAGCTACGATTTTTGGGATGGAGAAAAGGGTAAGAATGATGATAAAGGAGGCAACGTCGGCGGCGGTGACGACGACGACGGCGGGAGTTTCCATTTCACGCGGCGGAGGTCGAGTGATCAAGCTGATCCGCCCTCGAAGCTAACTGAAAATTTCCTTCAAAAGCAGAAAACTTTCGGCGGAGAGATCTCTCTCGACATGGCAGAGCTCCAGAGCAACACGCCGCCAAGTGGACTAACGCCGATTTCCGAGTCCTCTTCTCCGTTCACGACGAAAGGAAAAGCCGACGCGGTTAGACGGAGGCGGAACAGAATATCGCTCGGTGGAAGTAGCGACGAAGAAGGCCGTAGCGGTAACAGAGACGAGGCTGTGAAGTGGACTGCGAATAGGCCGATACTGAGTAGGAACCAGACGAAATCCAGATTGATCGATCCTCCAACACCGACACATCCTACGTTTGACAAAACAGAGATGAAGTCCGGTCGGAGATCCGGGTTTTTGAAATCCGGGTTTCTCGGGAAAAGCCCTAAACCGGGGACTCCAGCTCGCAGCGGGATGTTGGATGAAGACGAAGAAGAAGATCCGTTTCAAGACGAGGACTTACCGGAGGAGTTCAAAAGGGATAAACTTAGCATCTGGGTTTTGCTCGAATGGATAAGTCTAGTTCTGATAATCACCAGTTTGGTCTGTAGCTTAACCGTACATAGCTTGCAACGCAAGACATGGTGGAAGCTCGATCTATGGAAGTGGGAAGTGACGGTTTTGGTCTTGATTTGCGGGAGATTAGTCTCGAGTTGGATTGTGAGAATACTTGTCTTCTCGGCCGAGAAGAACTTCCTCTTGAGGAAAAGGGTTCTGTATTTCGTCTACGGAGTACGAAAATCGGTCCAAAACACCTTGTGGTTAGGGCTAGTGTTGCTCGCGTGGCATTTCTTGTTCGATAAGAAAGTCCAAAGAGAGACTCGGACCACTGCGATTAGGTACGTGACGCGAGTGTTGGTCTGTTTGCTTGTTGCTGTGATCATTTGGTTGGTTAAGACACTTCTGGTAAAGGTTTTGGCTTCATCGTTCCACATGAGCACTTATTTTGATCGGATTCAGGAGTCGTTGTTCACTCAATACGTGATTGAAACTCTTTCGGGTCCTCCTCTAATGGAGATTCAGAGAATGGAGGAAGAAGAGCAGAAAGTAGCAGATGATGTCAAGAGCTTAGAGAAACTAGCTGGAGCTAAGTTGCCTCCAGCATTAAAGGCGACGGTTAAAAGTTTTATGAAAGTCGGGAAAGGTCCGAGACTGTCTCGGGTTGGTTCTAACAGACATGGAGATAGAGAAGGGATAAGGATTGATCACTTGCAGCGAATGAACACAGATAATGTGTCTGCTTGGAATATGACGAAACTGATGAATATCATACGAAAAGGCGCTCTTTCTACTTTGGATAAACATCTGCAGGACACGGTTCAGGAGGATGAAAACGCTACACAGATAAGAAGCGAGTGTGAAGCAAAAGTTGCAGCTAAGAAGATTTTCCACAATGTCACTGAGCCTGGTTCCAGGTATATATTTTGATCATATTTTCTCAAATGTTCTTGATTTAGTTTGGTTTATGCTCAAATCTTGAGAAACTTTTTCCTCTGGTTTTAGGTTCATATATTTGGAAGACTTCTTGCGTTTTCTATCTGAAGAGGAGTCTGAAAGAGCCATGGCTCTCTTTGAAGGAGCTTCAGAGACTCATAAGATCAGCAAGTCTTGCCTCAAAAATTGGGTGGTAAGTCTCATGCTCGATATGTCAAGAATCTTTTCATATACAAAAGAGAGTTATCTTGACCCCACGATTTTTTTGTCACAGGTTAAGGCGTTTAGAGAACGGAGGGCTCTGGCTTTAACCTTAAACGATACAAAAACAGCAGTGAACCGGCTTCACCGCATAATCAATGTGTTGATTAGCATTATAATCATAGTTATCTGGCTTCTTATACTCGGAATCGCCACAACCAAATTCTTGCTAGTCCTAAGCTCTCAGCTCCTTCTAGTAGCCTTTGTATTCGGAAATTCATGCAAAACCATCTTTGAAGCCATCATTTTCCTTTTTGTTATGCACCCATTTGATGTCGGTGACCGCTGCGAAATAGACGGTGTTCAGGTTTGTTCCCTCCTAACACAGTTACATTATTTATGGTCTTATATAACATTGTGACGTGGTCCTGACCTTGTCCGTTTCTTTTACCAGTTGGTTGTGGAGGAGATGAACATATTGACGACTGTTTTCTTGCGATATGATAATCAAAAGATCATATACCCGAACAGTGTTCTCGGCACAAAACCTATAGCTAACTACTTCCGAAGTCCAGATATGGGAGATGCGGTCGAGTTCTGTGTTCACATAGCAACTCCTC
This sequence comes from Iljinskaea planisiliqua, assembly GCA_900108845.1. NCBI lineage: Eukaryota > Viridiplantae > Streptophyta > Magnoliopsida > Brassicales > Brassicaceae > Iljinskaea > Iljinskaea planisiliqua. The sequence continues at coordinate 4,784,313 of FNXX01000010.1, read as the reverse complement.
CAGAAAAGATATCTGCTATTAAACAGAGAATAATCAGGTTAGTTAAACCTTAAACCTCAAACCCTTACATGCTAGGTTAAGTACCTTGGAAGCAAAGATTCTTAAACGATGTTCTTATTGTGCAGTTACATAGACAACAAGAAGGATCATTGGTATCCCGCACCTATGATTGTGTTTCTAAACATGGATGACTTGAAAAGTGTGAAGATCGCAGTGTGGTTGACACATAGAATGAACTTTCAAGACATGGGAGAGAGGTATATAAGGAGAGGTCAATTACTAGAGGAAGTTGGAAAAGCTTGTAGAGAGCTCGATATCGACTATCGTTTATATCCTCAAAGCATTCATATTCGAAGTCTCCCTCCTCCTGTTACTCCGGCGACTTCAGACCGTATGCCTCCTGCCTGGATGAATCAACGCGGCGCCTGAACTGTAAAGATTGTTGAGCGAGAGGGAGAAAAGTTTTTTTTCTTTTTTCTTTATTATTATTGCTTTATGCGTAAGCAGAATGTGATTTTTGTGTGTATATGTGTATGAATGTTTCTGTATGAGTTTGGTTTTTCAAGTAGTGATTTGTGATTTAAGAATAAGTATACATAGTCATTGTAATAGCCTCGAAGACATTTTTTATATTGTTCTTTAGTAAATGGAGGATTGGAACCAAAAATAAAGACACAGTCAATAGCAAAAGCTAACGACTTTAGATGACTCAGACACAAGTAAGCCTTGAGGGCTTTAAGTTAATAAAGCCTTTGACCCCTCATGTACAACGACACACTATATAAATTGTGAATGGGTCAAGATCATGTATGTAATGTAATGAAAAGAAATCATCGAACAATATACTGTATTTTATTGACGTTATACAAAAAGAATAATATAAATGCAAGATTGGATCGCGGAATGAGATCTATCATACCGCGCTTATTATGATATTGTATAACGAAACCGGGGATTGAATCGGATCCAGAACCGGATCGGTTTACCCTGATGTAAGCTTCGGTTTAACCCACCCGAACCCCTAAAATCGGATCTTTATAACCCAAAACGTCCATCGGATCTGATTAATCTTCGATCCAGCTTCTTCCACCCGTAACCCTTAAAACAACTCATCGGATCCTCCGATTGTAGTCTGAGTCTCCACAGATTCTGACGCCTTTTTCTTTTATAAACAAAGGTGCCGAAATTTCAAACCTTTTTGCTTTTCCTCTGTTCGTCCTCCACTCTCTCTGCTAATTTCTTCTTCTGACTTATTTGCATATTTCAAGAAGGGTTTATTTTCCAGTGTAATTCGTCCGAATTTTGTAGCTGTGATTGTTATCATTCAGCAGATAGCTTTTTCTTCTTCTTCTTAATCCGATTTGTGTGGTTATGTTATTGTTGAAGAATGTGGCTCAATTTGATTTCTTTTGCTATTGCTTTCATTATGATGAATATTTTCTTTTTTTGGTTTTGATGTAACTGTATAATGCTGATGGTGATTAGTTCTTTTGGATGATCCTTGTCGCTCTCATGTCATTGTAATTGTAAAAAGTGTTTCTTTTCAGTCTAAAATTTCTTGTTTTGATCAATAAGTAGTGATTTTTTCTTGTGGTGCAGCAGCGAGAATACGAGTTTTCTTTTGAATGATGGATGAATCAAATGAGATCATCCTGCAGAAATCAAAGAGGTTGACATCTGTCGTCTGGAATTACTTTGAGAGAGTGAGAAAGGCTGATGTGTGCTATGCTGTGTGCATTCAGTGTAATAAGAAACTCAGCGGTTCCAGCAACAGTGGGACAACTCATCTCCGGAACCATCTTATGCGTTGTCTTAAAAGAACCAATCACGACATGTCTCAGTTGCTGACCCCTAAAAGAAGGAAGAAGGAGAATCCAGTAACCGTTGCTACCCTCACGTTCGACGAGGGTCAGACGAAAGATGATTACCTCAGGCCTAAGTTTGATCAGGAACAACGTAGGGACGAGATGGTTCTGAGCCGAGGAACCGGAGGAGGAGGAGGAAGGTTCAGTCAAGAAAGAAGTCAGGTTGATCTTGCCCGTATGATTATATTGCACGGTTATCCGTTAGCTATGGTTGATCATGTTGGCTTCAAAGTGTTTGCTAGGAATCTTCAGCCTTTGTTTGAAGCTGTGCCTAATAGCACCATTGAGGAATCATGTATGGAGATTTACATTAGAGAGAAGCAGAGAGTGCAACACACTTTGAATAATTTATACGGTAAGATCAATCTTTCGGTTGAGATGTGGTCTTCCCGGGATAATGCTAACTATGTCTGTTTGGCCTCTCATTATATCGATGAGGAGTGGAGGCTACAGAAGAATGTTCTCAACTTCATCACATTAGATCCTTCTCATACGGAAGATATGCTCTCGGAAGTAATCATCAGGTGTTTGATGGAATGGAGTCTTGAGAGCAAGCTTTTCGCTGTTACGTTTGACAGTTTCTCTGTTAATGATGAGATTGTCCTGAGGATTAAAGACCACATGTCTCAGAGCAGCCAGATCTTGATCAACGGGCAGTTATTTGAGTTGAAATCCGCCGCTCATCTTCTGAACTCTATAGTCCAAGATTGCTTAGAGGCTATGAGAGATGTGATCCAAAAGGTTCGAGGAAGCGTGAGATATGTCAAGAGCTCACAGTCAATACAAGCAAGGTTCAACGAAATAGCTCAACTCGCAGGGATCAACTCCGAGAAGATCTTAGTTCTCGATTCTCTTGCTACCTGGAACTCTACTTACACCATGCTTGAAACCGTACTGGAGTACAAGGGTGCGTTTTGCCATTTGCGTGATCACGACCACGGGTTTGATTCATCTCTAACCGACGAGGAGTGGGAATGGACAAGATCTGTTACCGGTTATCTTAAACTTGTATTCGAGATTGCCGCTGACTTTTCAGGAAACAAATGTCCGACAGCGAATGTATACTTTGCTGAGATGTGTGATATCCACATCCAGTTGATCGAGTGGTGTAAGAACCAGGACAGTTTCTTGAGTTCTCTGGCAGCGAAGATGAAGGCTAAATTCGATGAGTACTGGAACAAGTGCAGCCTTGTTTTAGCAATCGCTGCTATTTTAGATCCACGGTTCAAGATGAAGTTGGTAGAATACTACTACTCTAAAATCTATGGCAGTACAGCTCTGGATCGTATCAAGGAAGTGTCGAATGGTGTCAAGGAGCTTCTTGATGCATATTCGATCTGCTCAGCCATTGGTGAAGACTCTTCCTTCTCTGGCTCAGGCTTAGCGAGAGGTAGTATGGACACTAGAGACAGACTGAAAGGATTCGACAAGTTCCTCCACGAGACTTCTCAAAACCAAAACACAACATCGGATTTAGACAAGTACTTGTCTGAGCCTATCTTTCCTCGTAGTGGTGAGTTCAACATTCTGAATTACTGGAAGGTCCATACACCGAGATACCCTATCCTCTCTATGATGGCACGCGACATTCTAGGGACGCCAATGTCAATCCTTGCGCCTGATTTAACATTCAACTCTGGGAGACCGGTGATAGATGATAGTAAGAGTTCCTTGAACCCTGATATTAGACAAGCTTTGTTCTGTGCACATGATTGGTTGTCCACAGAGCCGCAAGGTACAATCTGAGACTGTTTTTATATCTTCTTCTTCATTTATAAGAACTCAAAAACAAGAAAATCATCAAGTATACTACTGACTTTGTATTTAAATTGTATAACGAGCCAAGACGTAGCACCATTATCGAGACAATATGCTCAAGCTCTGTGAAGAGAACAACAAATTCAAGGTGCTGAGCTTCTTCTGTTCCTCGCTTCACCCGTTATATCATTTTGACTTCTTCATTTACGAAATGGTGTGCATCGTTGCAGGATGAACAGATTATGTGATCTTGCTCCTTGTTCGAAGGTGGTGAAGAGAAAACAAAATGTCTTTAGATGGTTGCATGATGAAGATTTGGGGACAGGAAGTACAGAGGTTTAATTTATAGTATCATTTTGAGTTTTCAATTTCTATTTATGCATTAGAAAGATTAACTTATGAGAGAGTTTGTTCTTGTAACAAACAGAATCCTCCAGTTTAAAGCAAAGGGAAACAAGTTGAAGCTGTCAATATTGTTTTTTCTCATTATGTCATCTTGACATGAAAACAAAAGGTATTACAATAGGAGTTGGAATCTATAGTGATAGTAACAAAAACTCGAATAAATTCATTTCTGTAATAATATTAATGTAAACAAAGCTGTGTTTCCTCGTAGAGTGCCAAAAAAAGGGAGAGTAAATGAATCATATGATAAATCAAATCAAATTATAGTAGAATCATTATAGTGAAACTACCTGCAGGATAATATAACAATGAACAGAGAATGAGGAAGTGTGTGTTAAGGAGGCTTTTACGTTCTCTTGTTGGGTTCGAAGACGTATTTGATCAACGAATCTTTGATGGAAAGCATCTCTGGAAACTCCTTGCTGAGCTTAGAACCATCCATCTCGTTGTTGCTCCGTGGTGCGACGATGACCTTAGCCTGTTCTTCCAAAGTGAAGTTGGACCATTTGAATTCCGGCTCGATGTAACTCTTGTACATCTCTAGTATCTCGTTATGGCTCACCACTCCTGGATTGGTGAAGTTCCATATTCCCCTCAGGTTCCTTTTCGCCATCTCGATTGAGATTGGTAAGAGTTCGTCTAGTATGGTCATGCTGTTTGGGATGTTCACCACTTTGTTATAACGCGAGATCTTGGTGATGAAGTTTCGTGGGTTGTTCAAGTCGGATGAGATTGGCATCCGCACTCTCAAAGTGCATACGTTGTCAAATTCTCTAAGAAGCTCTTCAACCTGGGGAAAATAGAGACAAAAGGATTTATGGACAAGAATTGTAGAGAATGAGGACCAGATGTGATTTGGGTTATGTGATAATATATTACCATTGCCTTTGTTTTTGAGTAGAAAGAACCGGTGAAATTCGGTTTGTCTTCTTCCTTAAAGCCAATCCCTGAACCTTCTGGATGTGCAGCGTCATACTCAAAAATACAACCGGTGGCAAAGTTCATCATCAGCAGATCATTCTCTCTGCAAACATCTGCGAGAGTCAAAGTACCAGCAACGTTGACTCGGATAGTCTCTGTTTTGTGAGACTCACACCAGTCAACATTGGGTCTGCCGGTTAAACCAGCAGCATTGAAGACATGAGTAGGTTTGACGCTGCGAATATCAGCCACGACAGAAGCTCTGTCCTCTAGTCTCCCTTTTCCATACTCGTATGGAATCCCTTGCTTCTCACATAGTTTGCCTAGAAGACCACCGAGCCACCCAGTCTTGCCATAGATGAGGAACTTGAAGGATGTTTTGTCTCCGGAACCACCAGACTTGGTGGGAGTAACCACGGTGAATGTCTGATTACCATCTGCATCCTTGTGCTCGTCACAGCTATCAGAGAGTCTATCACCAGGCATCATCAGCATCCGTGGATGAGGAAGCAGAGCTCCAGAAACGTCTCCCCACCACTCAGGGTTCGCAGTGTACCAGTCCATTGTCTTCTTCAGCCCTTCTTCCCAAGTGGTTCGTTCAGACCATCCCAGTTTCTTCAGCTTCTGGTCATCGAGGAAGTACCTCTGGTCATTAAATGGACGGTTCTCCACAAACTGAATGGTGGAGTCAGGGTCTGTTCCAAAGAGTTTGGAGATGTCGTTGGCCACATCAATCACTCTCCTTTCTCTCGTTGTCCCGATATTGTAGACATGGTTGACTTCTCCTTTGTGAAGAACAACCTCAAATGCCTCGGCAACATCTTCGCAGTATAGGTAACTCCTGACGTTAGATCCATCTCCGTGGATTGGGAGTGGCTTCCCATTCATGGCCAACAGGATGAACTTAGGAATCAACTTTTCAGGAAACTGGTTAGGACCATAAACATTGTTCCCACGAGTAGTTATAACCGGCAACCCATATGATCTACCATATGCCATCACAAGCATCTCAGCTCCAGCCTTAGTGGCAGAGTAGGGATTGGTGGGGAGCAACTGAGAAGCCTCGTGATTTCCCACGGAAGCATCCTCATCAGTCTCTCCGTAGACCTCATCGGTACTCACATGGATGAACCTCCTGATCTGCCCAGTGACTTTGCAAGCTTCCAGAAGGACATGTGTACCGTAAATATTGTTCTTGGTAAACTCAAAGCTATTACCAAAAGAGTTGTCGACGTGGGTCTGAGCAGCAAAGTGCATAATCGTGTCAATGTTTTCAGTGATGAGAAGGTAATTGACGAGGTCAGCACTAGCGATGTCTCCCTTGACAAACTTGAAGTTGGGAGAGGACTTAGAAGGATTGAGGTTTTTGAGGTTCGAACAGTAATCAAGCTTGTCAAGCACAACAATTTTGTAGTCAGGGTAGCTGCGAACTAGTCTGTTGGCAACATGGGACGCTATGAATCCAGCAGCCCCAGTGATGAGGATGTTCTTGGGCTTATATGTAGCCATGTGATGTGAACTACTGCAACATCAGAAAACCACGAAGTAGCATTAAGAAAAGCTTTCTTACAATGATGAAACAACATAAAAAAAACTCGAACCTGCCACATTTAGAACAAAGAACAAAACTTCCAGCAAACCAAGCACTTTCATGATCAAATGTAATTTAATCGAATAGATGGACTACAAACGAAACCACGATGGCATATATTACTCCATGAGATCGTCGAGTAAGCTAAAATGTGGAAGGAAGGAAACAGCCACTATGAGAAGAACAAACTCATTCAGATCTATCGTTTCGAAAACTCATGAGATTCAAATAGATAGAATTGAGCAAAATAGCAGGCGATTAGCAACGAAAAAGCTACAGCTATTATCGAAATCCAGATCAGAAAACGCAGATCCAGATCCAGAGGTATGACAAATGTAGCAATCAAATGCGCGAAATTGCCCAGATTGAGGAGCAGATCGCAATACGAGAAAACAAGCCTCACAGATCACAGAACACAACAAAAATAAACTCGAAAACATGTCATTTATTGCATCAAAAAAACGCAGCACGACCTCGTACATTCACGAGTTAGCTCGGAAAGCATACGACATTGTGAAAGAGAGAGACAGAGTAGGGGTACGTACGTACCGGGTCGATTCAGATGAAGATGAACGTAAACTTGAAGAAGGTCTCGAGAGAGAGGGAAAATTCAAGGAGAGGAGAGAGAGATGAATGGAATTTGAAGAGTGAAAGAAGAAGACGAAGAGGAGAAATGAAGAAGAAAGAGAGGGAATCTAACGAGCCTCACAAAACAGTAAGCCTCTCTTTTTTAATTTGAGACAGTTACGGAGAACCAGGGGACTCCTAAATTACCAAATTACCCATTACTACGCCTTCAAAACTACGGTACAATATTTAGAGTTTTTCTCTTTTTCTTAGTAATAGTGCTCCCCTTGTTTTATTACGTCACGTTAATTCTTCTTCTTTTTTAACAAATAAAAATAAATTAGCAACCTAAAATATAGGCAACGCAGAAATTTCAACATGTCTGCATGAGTTTCGGTTTCGCAATCTCTCGTTTATACTTTAAATTTTTTATAATATGTAAAAAAAAATGAAGAAAAAGGAACTTGTGCGGAACTTTGAATTGACCAAATATAAAACATGATCTTCCTACTAATACAAAAATATTGTTGTCGTTATATGAATACTACGTTGAAAAGTTAACTGAAAAACTAGATAACAAAGAAAATGATATTAACGGTATGTTAATCTAAAAGAAAAAGAAAAAAACAGAAGTGGGTCATTCATTGCAAATGGTAAAACTTCATCACGTTACGCAAAAGTTTGATCGGGCCTTTATATATTCAATTTCAACCTCAACAAAAGCGAGGCCGTTGTTTTGGGGCCTTATTATCGCTAAGATTAGTTTATCGTTTATGGGCCTTCATTCACAAGTTCTTAAAAGGGGCCACTCGTGCCACCCCTCGATATATATATCGAGCATTGATTTGATCCATTTCTATATGATCCAAATCAATTATTTTTTGTAATAATTTGCTGAAAAACCACAAAAAACATATTTAACAAAATAAGCAAAACATTCCCTATGTGGCACAAAATCCCCAACATTGGATTTATGTTTTTTGGCTACTCTCTAAATTTTTATTAAAATTTTGGTTATTCACCTAATTAGCTAGTTTGGGGGAATTTGGTGTATAACCAAAACAAAACTAATACTAACAAACTAACCAAAAAGTTAGAGGGAGATAGAGAGAAATGATTAGTTCGTTAATTTTAGGGTTTTTTTTCATGGTTACTGCATCAAATTTTTCTATTTATGTAACCTTCAACATTTACTATTTGTAAAATGTATTCGGTTGAAGAGAGAATATATAGTCCATTCAAAATGTAATATAACTAGAGTACATGATTGACTCGACGTTTAAAACATAAGAAAAAGAGAGTACATGATCGATTTGATGTTTGGGAAGATATATTTAAAACGGTAACAGATTAGACCTTTACTTATCTTTTTAAGGTAATAAGACTATAAGAGAATTCACTTTAGTCGAGGATCATTACTTGTGGCGCAAATGGCACATTATGCATCGTCCACATGCATATATAACATACGTAATCTGTTTTATTTTCCCTTATAACGGCTGAAATTAGTCGTGAGAAAGAAGTACTTTTAAAGTTTACAAATCCATATAATAATAATACACTTCTTGATGTTTACGTAACAATCTACAAATTCCACTTAGTTGGGTAATGTTGGCATTGAATCATTCATATTGAATTAAAAATAAATGTTTTTCAGACGTTGACAACTAAGACCTGATTGTTTCTCTACTTTTGCGGTTTTGCCTTTGCGTATCTAAGCGATGATAGTTTAAATACTAGACCAAAACAAATTTGCAAACGAAAAGAAGGATCTAAAGCATAAAACTATACTTCGTTTGGTGAAGAATAAATGATTCGCAAAATAAAAGTCAAATGCACTGAATACACATATTTTGGAAGACATGGAAGTTATCACAGTTGCAAAGATATTCGATGAAGAAAAGAAAAAAGAAGAAGGTTATTGATGAATAAAAGGTACTCGTGATATATTGCATAACGTTAGATTTAAAACGAAAAGATTAGTTGTCCCACGCTTTGTATATAGATCGCGTGACTTCGCTTTTAATTTAGGTCGTCAGCGACATGCATTGCTTAGTCAACTGGTTATTGATTACATGAGACACAATCTTTATGGCGTATTTATTAATTTTTATTTCTTAGTTGGTCAAAATATTGATTAGCTAAGACAAAAACAAGAAAAAATCTTATGGTTTATCGGATAAGGACTAAATTCCGACTTTACACGTAGGCTTTTATCAGAAATTGAATACATGCAAAATGATTTTTTTTTACAGGTGGGCGTTTTCTAGACAATTAATGGATAAAGTTTTTTTTTTTTTTTTTGAGAGAAATTAATGGATAAAGTTGTGTTTATTTTTCTCATAGTTTGGTACAAAGGTCTATTTTTTTATTGGTAAATGTCCCCGGGACCGAAGTTTCACGATATGTTCAATTCCTCTAGGATTCGTAAGTGCTCATATGAACCTTCTCAAATCGGGAGAGACAAGAAATGATCTTTTCATGGAATCCTTCACAATATTCGGATGCATTGCTACCGATTTTTTGAAAACCTTTTTGCTTCAATATTATTTCCTGATTACCTATTTTTGCTTGAATTTGTTATCCGATTCAAAATTATTTGAGATATTCAAAAACACAATTGATTTGTCGTAGTTACATTTTTATGTGGATGGGCCATGGCAGTGTAATTATTAAAGTCAAGAATCATATACTTGAATAACAAAAAGAAAACTATATGAACAGAATTAAATTTAATATTTTCGTTTTCAGAAGATAAACATTTTTTAAAAAGTTTATAAAAGATAGATTTCTGAAATTTTATATTACTTAGTGATAAACTGTAAATTTTAAGAAAATAAGTGAATTTGTTAAATTATTTTCTTAGTTTAAAGTTATGAAAAGATGTTTATTATCGAAAATATGATATGTTTATTATCAAAATTTAATATGTTTTTCTCATGCATGCGAAATTTAAATAAAAATTTATTATTTGAAAACCAAAAAATAGTATTTGATAAACAAAAATTTGTAGATGGATAGCGTTTGAGTACAAGCTTTTGAATCATATTCCTGATGATTTTAATATTCATAATTCATGTCCATTTTCCATATTCATCAACCCTCGTCCAAGAAAGTATGTCAACAGATTTGGTCAAATGTTCAAGCAGAAACTATAAATCATATAACAAAATCAAATTTAAAAAACGACGCCATTGAACTAAGTGTTATAAATAACAATGCTTTATTGTATAGTGTAACATACCAGTTTAAAAAGTATTTCGGCCTTCACTACAATGACCCAAATAATTTGATGGACAAAGACTATTTGATGTTAACCCCTCGAGTGTTCAAACCATCCAATAGCTGAACCGGTGACACAGCCACCTTACGTGAACCCATTTATGTGAACATTACGAGGAGGTGAATGGTTATACAAGAAAGACGAAAGAAAATGAATTCGGACAAAAATAAGTGGAACACATCAACACACGAGTAATATTCTCAGGATTACTTAAAGTTAGTTTACACATCGCGTTGGAGTTGTATTCTCAGGATTTTAGCGAGTGATTCAGCACCAGACACACATGCATTGGATCACTCACTCGTTGATATAGTGGAACACATCAACACACGAACAAGCAAATGTTGTTTTATTATTTTAAAAGTCTTGTGTAGGGGATTTATGTCGAATGTAAACCACACAAAAAGCTCAAAACTCAATACGAAAAAGGGAAAAAAATTGATTGGTCAGCAATTATCTTAGATAAACGAGTGGGGTTCACTGTCGACGAAGAGCAACTTTTGGAGCTGTAGCTCAACCCAGAAGACATTTAATTTAAGCGTCACATCGTTTTCACACTCTGCAATACAATTTCGGAATATTCGTGAAACTAAAATATTCAAAGAAATAATTCACACATGATAAACTAAAATCATTCCGAACGGTTATATAGCAGTGGTACAAATCAGTTATTTTATTTTAAATCATTGAAATCAAATTCATAGATTTTATGATCTCACAATATATATATATAAATAATTTTTTTTTTTGTCTTTTTTATTTATTTTGTACATACTGTAGTTTTATATTTGAAATCCCTGGCCTGTTCGATCTTTTACATTATATTCCTAATACCGACAAATTGAATTTAGAGCGTAACTAATGAAGTCAAGCAGGTCTTACTAGTCAAATATCATTATATTATGATTTTTTTTTTTTACATATAAGTTTTTTGGATAGATTATGCGCATTTTTAAAGCGTTCATATCATTCCGTAATTTTTTAACAAATAGTATGTAACTTCACGTTTGCAACATGGTAGAAAAGTACACAGCCAAATCTGGACCGCATATATATAAGTCGTACGCATTCAATCTTTTGCTCCTTACTCTTGAAAGAAAGTCTTCTTTTCTTACCAATCTTATTTAGTGGTCTCTCAATTAGCTCTCTTTTCTTGCAAAATTTCTGCCTCCATTAAGACAGAACAGAGCAAAGAAGAAAAACTGAATCTCTGTTGTTCTGAAGCAAAACAATAAGACTTTTTTTACGACGGAGAAGCTTCTTATGGATTTCTTTGCTTTTGATGGTTCTTTCTCCATGTGGAAAGATGTTGCTGGAATCGCTGGTACAAACTTTAATCTGCTTTTATTTCTGTTCACTGTGTTTTTTTTTTTTTTTTGGTAAGGTGTAAGCTAATTGGGGGGTTAAAAACCATAATTTTGATTCCTTGTTAGTTTAATTATATTGGATCTGGCTTTCATGGCAATGAAAATCCCCAAAACAGGAGATATGTTTGGCCATTTTTGGTCTGCGCTTTGGCACTGAAACAATCTTATATAGATTCAAGTGTTGTTTTTGACCATTTTCCTCTGAAGAAAACATGAAATCTGCTTCTGTTACATTACTTATTACTGTTGCATCGTTGTTCTGTTTCAGGAAACATATTTGCATTTGGGCTATTCGTTTCACCAATGTGAGTTCTTCTTCTTCTTCTTCTTCATTCACCAATCTTGTTCCTTCCTTGTATTAAATATAGTTTTCTTCTTGTTTGTGGACTAAACTGATTTATTTCTCCATTGTGTGCGTGTGTCTCTGTTTTATGTTCAGGCCAACGTTTAGGAGAATCATGAGGAACAAATCGACCGAGCAATTCTCGGGTTTACCATACATTTACGCTTTCTTAAACTGCTTGATCTGCCTATGGTATGGCTCACCTTCCATATCCCACCAAAATTTCATGCTTGTGACTGTGAATTCCGTTGGAGCCACTTTTCAGCTTTGTTACATTATCCTCTTCATCACGCATACAGACAAGAAGAACAAGGTTTCTTGATTGATTCTTAGCACCAATAATCTGCTTGTTAAACTCGCTTTTTTTGTATTACCGCTCTAATCAAGCTCTTGAACATGGCAGATGAGGATGCTTGTTTTGCTTCTTGTGGTGTTCGCTGTGGTTGGGTTGATTGTAGCTGGAAGTTTGCAGATACCTGACAGGCTCACACGATGGTACTTTGTTGGGTTCTTGAGCTGCGGTTCTCTTGTCTCGATGTTTGCCTCGCCCTTGTTTGTTATAGTAAGTTTCCCTAAATGGCAACTAAATCTTTGCATATGTGCAGCTTTCTTCATTGCCTGACTTGTCTGGTCTTTTGCAGAACTTAGTGATTAAGACCAAGAGCGTTGAGTTTATGCCGTTTTATCTCTCTCTCTCGACTTTTTTGATGAGTGCTTCCTTCTTCCTCTACGGGTTATTCAACAGCGACGCCTTTGTTTATGTAAGTTGCTTCTCTTCAATAATCGTGATTGCAATTTTTGTGGTTTCTCTTAGAGTATTAACAAACCTTTATTTGTTTTTTTTTTTTTGGAAACTCAGACACCAAATGGAATAGGAACGATTCTTGGTATTGTACAGCTATGTTTGTACTGTTACTACCACAGAAATTCTATATCGGAAGAAACAAAAGAGCCTTTGATTGTTTCTTATGTTTGAGATTTACGCAAAGAAGCAAATCTAGGGTGGGGAAAAAGAAAACAAAAATGTTGATACATTAAAAGATTCTTTTTTGTTATTATTATTGTCTACTGTTTGTAGCACCTTGTGTCTATATCCACCGGCTTTCGTTCTGTCATGGCGTGAAGATGTTTATCCTCTCGGCTTCTGTCATGTTCGAAAGATGGAGTTCTTTGTCAGTTTTGATTGCTCAGCTGCTGAAGATTATCTGAGACCACATGAAATATTCACTGATGTGGGTTTTGTTTTTTGTGCGATGGAAGTCTCTGGTGGGTTGATTTGAAGAACATTTGTCCATATAGTGTTTGTTTTAGAAGATTATTCTATTTGTTTGTTCATAAGATTTTGCTTTCTTTGTCAAAAGAAGAAGAAAATTTGCAGCTACTTGGTTGTTCATAAGATATTGTTTTTCTTTGGCCTATCTAAGCAATCAAAACACTCAAAAAAGGGAAGAAGATTCGCATCTAATCACATAAGACATTGTCAACGTAAACATGTTTTGTTTTTTTTGCGTTTCTCAGAATCTTACCTTTCACGGCGGTTTAAAACTTGTTATACACGAAACTTCAGGAGACTTCCTTGCAGAGAAAACAACTATCAAAGCAAATCTCTCAAAGTTGTTCTTACCAGAGAACTCTGTTTTACCTGCAAAACAACAACAAGATCTTATAACCATCTTTCTCCAAAAAAAAAACATTATTGTTGTTGTTTAATGTAGAGAAAGAGTAAACTAACACTCACTTCTTCTTGAGATTGAGGATGATCAAGCGGATGGCCACGTTCATCATACAATATTAGACCACTAAACCGTGGTAATTCACATTTCTCACCCATCAGAATCGGTCGCTGCCAAACCGGATCAGCCGCATTAAGACTCCTTTCTTTAATCGCAAGCAATGGCCGTGGCCTCCGCGTTTCCATCTCCATCCACTTCGCTGCAGAGCTCCAACAAAACGAGCCCATCAACTTTCTCTTCACTTTGCTCCACTTACAATTCCTCTTTTCATCCATTGTTCTTGACCCAACAACCGCTGTTTCAGACGCCCACTCTGCGTCTGCTACTTGCTTTCCTCGAGAGTTACGGTTGAGAAACGCTGCGGCTGCGCAGAGGAGCGTTACTGCAGCTGCTGTTCCGACCAAGATCACGACCGCTTCTTTCGTCGTTAGTTTCAGTTTCTCCTCCAACTTCCACAAAGCTTCCATTGGTTTTTTTTTCTCTTTGGTCTCTCTTAGGGGGTCTATTAGAGCAATTGAAGAGTAAAGGGTGACGAAAGTATATGGTGCGCTTCATGCTTCATGTGAACTCCACCGTTATAAATTTATTGTTCATCATTATGATTATTATACCCTATAGTTTTCTTTGCCCCTCAATCAAATCTTTTCATCACACCTTGACTTGATGATTCATTATGCTGGTTATAAACTATAGCCGTTGTACTCTATATAAGTATACCTTTGTGCAATTCGAAATAATTGTTAATGGAAAATGATATAAATCCTTAATATAGTAATCGACCAAAAAAACATTGAAACTTATTTTAGTATAGTAAGTTTTTCGATTTTAAAGAAAATTAATATTATTTATATTTTCTAAAAATTTGATTAAATTATACTAAATATTTTCTTATTTTTTTATTTATCCTATATTCATTAAATGAATTTATTGAATTGAAGAAAAGAATTATTTTTATATTTTTGTAATATATTTAAAAAGAACATTTATTTCACAAAATTAATAATTTTTTTTAAAGTTTCCAAAGATTAATTTTTTTTTTTCAAATTATCTTAATTTTTTTTTTTTAATTTTTAATAATGCTGTAAATTAAACTTATAAAATTTGATGATTATATTTTAAATGCAATAATAAATTCACAATTTATATAATATCAATTAAAATATTATAACAATGTATATTATTATTACAAATTATTCACTATGTAATTCTCATACATAAATAAAATACATTTTAATATTAGTATATTTCTAATTCTTAAGATTATTTAATCTGTATATGGCACGGAAATGTTACTTACATAGCTTATTTTCCTGTTATAGCATATGAAATATATAAATCACGGTAGAACATCAACTAGATGTTACTTAAATAGTGAGTTTTTGTCTGTTATAGGTTATAGCTTACGGAATTTGTATCACGGTAATAGGGAGTAGGGACATAAAGTTTTTATTACATCACGAGCCACACAAGGTTTTGTTCATGTTCTTGTTGGATGGACCTGTGGACTTGTGGTACCAGGAATTACAAGATGAAGGAGCAATTTTGAAAGTAAGTGGGTGAAAAATGAAAATATGGCGGTATAGTTAGGAAATACTGTAAATACGAAAACTAAAAGGAACAATATGAAACATTACTTACTTACTATTTTGTTAAGTGACCTTCGTTCTATCCACTTCCGGCGAATTAAAAATTTGGAGGTTTTTGATTTCTCCTGAGCAATCGGAGCTCCGACTGTTCCGCGAAAGAACATTCTTTTTGAAGAGTTTGAACATTCTTTTTGAAGAGTTTTGAGCTGATCAATCCCCAATTCGATGAACAAGATGTTTTCTCAGGAACCCTAATTTTATTTTCTCCGGCGAAGGTCAGTGCGTGATTTTGAGTTTCGTAGACCTTCTCGTTTCCCCTTCTGTGACAGAGATCTCCTTCTTCGCGTTCTCTCGAGCATAAAGGAGTTTTGAAATCTGCAGATTTGATCCTTTAGAATTAGGTTCAGCAATTCTGAGATCAGAGCGTAATGTCCGGAAGACACCGTGGACCTCCTCCTCCTTCGATGAAAGGTGGATCTTACGGTGGCTTGCAAGCTCCGGTTAACCAACCGCCTTTCGTCAGAGGCTTGGGAGGACCAGTGCCACCTCCTCCTCGTTCCTCTATGATAGATGATAGCAGGGAAACCCAATTCAGAGGTCTTCCTCAACATCATTCGGTCATGGAAGATCGTATCACTGCTCAAAACCAAGATGTGCAGGGCTTGCTTGCTGATAACCAGAGGCTCGCTGCAACGCATGTTGCGCTTAAACAGGAGCTAGAAGTTGCTCAGCATGAGTTGCAACGAATGATGCATTACATTGATTCACTGAGAGCCGAGGAAGATATAATGATGAGGGAGATGTATGATAAATCTATGCGATCCGAAATGGAGCTTCGTGAGGTCGACGCTTTGCGAGCTGAGGTTCAAAAGGTCCGTGCAGATATCAAGGAGTTTACTTCGAGTAGGCAGGAACTTACGAGCCAGGTTCATTTGATGACTCAAGATTTGGCTAGGCTCACTGCTGATTTGCAGCAGATACCAACTCTAACTGCAGAAATTGAGAACACGAAGCAAGAGCTGCAGCGCGCAAGGTTTGAACTTTGAACAGTCTCTCTTTTAGATTTGCCTTTGTTCATGTTTTTAGTTAATTTGTTGTTTTAACCTGTGATCTCTGTTTCTTTTTGCAGAGCGGCTATTGATTATGAGAAGAAAGGGTATGCGGAGAATTACGAGCACGGCAAAGTTATGGAGCATAAATTAGTTGCAATGGCTCGAGAACTGGAAAAGCTTAGAGCTGAGATTGCTAACTCAGAAAACAGAGCTCATGCAACTGGTCCTGTCGGGAATCCTGGTATGGTAAACATGAAAATGTCAATTAACTGCACAAGTTGGAAGAAAGAATAACTACTAGCAATTTACGGTGAATGCACCAGTGCTAATATATAAAAAAACGTGTATTTGATCAGGTGGAGTTGGTTATGGTGGTGGCTATGGGAATCATGAGGCTGGGTATGCTGTGAATCCTTATCAACCCAACTATGCCATGAATTCAGTAAGTTTTAAAGTTACCTCTTTTATTCATTTCTGGTGGGAGTCTCTTGTCTAGTTTTAAACTTGAAGATCATACTTCAGTTTAAACTTTGAATCCTTGGATATGAACCAAGCTACAGTAGCCAATAGTAGAGCCTAAGGTTCAAACAAGTCAATCAGATGTAACAAGAACTAGCCTGATGGACTTTATTAGACCAATCTCGAGTCATCAATGGAGATGTGGTCGATGAAACCTGTGACAGAATGTCTGTCTGAACGATAACTATCTTTCACATATCTCCTGTTCTTGTAGTTTTTAGGTGCATACATATATATATACACACATCTAAATTAATGTGGTCATATGATGACAATGCTGGTTCAGGCACAGGCAGGCGTTGAAGGCTATTATCCTCCTCCTTATGGACCACCCGCTGCCTGGACTGGTGGCTATGATCCGCAGCAGCAACATCATCCACCACAAGGACAAGGACGTCGATGAAAACATCAAAGTTGTCCCTTTTTCCGACAAACAACAACTCAGGAAACATAAATTAAAGCAAGCCTATCTTTTGTAACTTGGCTCTGATGCATATGATTATGAACAACCCAACATATTTAAATCAAGGAAAAGAAAGGGATAAAAAGGCCAACAGTTTTTTTTTTAAAAAGCCCATTAGTATCTGAAACGAGCCGACTCTAGGCCCAATAGATATCACCTCCCCCGGCCCTGTAACAAAACAAATGGCGGGTAATTCCTAAATTTAATTTTCGGTTGATGAGAAGTAAAATGAAGAAATTAATGAAATTTTCAAAGGGAATAAAATTTCAGAAATTTGGCGGGTATTGTTTCCCACTCACTGTTTCACTAAAACGCCATTCCCAAAAACATTCAGGCGGCAAAGTAATGATTTCGATCGCCCTTTTTAATTTCTCTGAGATCTACGACCATTGTTGAGATTATCCCTAATTCTTCAGTCAGAAAAAAAAAAAAACCAGAGATCTGAAGTAGAAAGCCATGGATGCTCAGTATCAGAATTTGCCTCCTCTCAAGAGATTGAGATTGATGCAGCGAGATCTCGAACTCGCTCATCAGCAGCAGCAGCAGCTACCGAGCCAACCTGAGGTGAAGTCGTCGCATTTGCCGGCGAAGAAGAGGAAGCAGTCTCGTGTTGACTACGATGACGACGGCGAGAACTCCGGCCCCACCTATCGTTGTCTTCCGACGAAGAAAAGGATATGGGCGATTGATCCAGATCTATTCTCTGGTAATCCATTTTCACCTTTCGATCTGAATATTGAGTATAAGCCATCTGTAGAGGAGAACGGAATTGAGAAAAGTCGAACTCTAGTGGCTGAATCGAGTCTAGAAGTAGAAGAAGATGATAATAAAGAGAATATTGATCCTCTGGGGAAAGAAAAAGTTTTAGATCTCTCTGATTCGAAACCTGAAGATAGAGAAGATAGTGGTAGTGGTCATTGTGAGCATGAAGAAGAAGTAGAAGAAGATGGTATCATGTGTGCTGTATGTCAAAGCACAGATGGTGATCCATCGAATCCGATTGTGTTCTGTGATGGTTGTGACTTGATGGTCCATGCTTCGTGTTATGGTAACCCTCTGGTGAAGGCTATACCGGTAGGAGATTGGTTTTGCAGACAGTGTATTGCATCAAGGTCGTTGAAGAACAGAGAAAAGCTCTTATCTTGCTGCTTGTGTACAACCAAAGGTGGGGCAATGAAACCCACGAAGGATGGTCGATGGGCTCACATCACTTGCTCGTTGTTTGTCCCCGAAGTCTACTTTGAGGATCCTGAAGGAAGGGAAGGGGTTTGTTGCAGCGAGATACCGAGTAAAAGATGGAAAGATAGGTGTTATTTGTGCAAGATTAGACGCGGGTGTGTTATCGAGTGTTCAGAGATGAAATGCCAGTTGGCTTTTCATGTTACTTGCGGGTTGAAGGAAGATCTTTGCATTGAGTACCGTGAAGGCAAGAAGAGTGGTGGTATCGTCGTTGGTTTCTGCAATGAGCATACCAAACTCTGGGAAAGGGTAAGATTTGCATCATACTTCTCTTCCAGTTTTTGTTTCTGTTCTGTTTAGTTGTGTATTTATGTGTAGGGCTCAGTTTTGATGATAGTTTTTGTTTGTCAGCAACAGGAAAGTGGAAAGTACAAGATTGTTGCCAGAGATGAAGATAAGAAGTAGCAGAAAACTGAGAGGCCATAAGCATTCTTTTGCTTGGAACTCTGAGAAACTTCATATGATATTGATTATTTTAGAACAATTTTCTTATTTCATAGGTATTTGAGTAGTGACTAGCTGGTGGTTAATGCTTGTCAAGCTTCTGTTTTTTTTTTTTTTTATCTTATGTTTGAATTGTTTTAAGTTGCACAAGGCTAATACTTGGGCAATTTAATTCCACCTCGTTGTATCTTTTGTGGTTTATGTCATAGTTTATTTTCTTTTGGAAGATAAGTCAGGATGTACCTACCAATGCTTGTGGTCGCTTCTACCACAAAAAAAATACATAAGATCTTGTCAAGCAAGTGGCTCAAAGAGACCTGTTTCTCTTGAGAACATGTTAACCAAAATAAAACCACCAAAAAACCTCTTCATTCAGGTTCTTCTTACAGAATGTCAGCATTACTTAGACCTATTAATAGACGATCATGGCAAAAATTAGTTCGATATGTTGGTTTACCCAGAAACTGATAACCTCACAGGAATTTCGTACCGGTAATCCGGTTTGACAAAGGGCATTGGCGTCGCCGCCTGGAAACAAACAAACATAGATAGAAACTTTTCTCGGACCATCAGAATCGCAACAACGAGGATTGGTCTGAAAAATTTAGAAGGAAAAAAAAATTTGGACCATTTCTCGATTTGTGCGTGTCATCCTTGCGCAGGGGCCATGCTAATCTTCTCTGTATCGTTCCAATTTTATCGGATGTCCCCGAAGGGACAATCATGACGATGACTTCGTCGCGATATAAACGCAGCTTCTCCTCTTCACCGGACCGATGTGGGAATGTTTTTAAATCGTTACCAGCTTAAATGGGCCTCTTTATCATAAGGCCTCTCCTTATTATTTGTAGTAAGCCCATTAACGTTATCGACCATA
Source organism: Iljinskaea planisiliqua (assembly GCA_900108845.1). NCBI lineage: Eukaryota > Viridiplantae > Streptophyta > Magnoliopsida > Brassicales > Brassicaceae > Iljinskaea > Iljinskaea planisiliqua. The sequence continues at coordinate 4,764,300 of FNXX01000010.1, read as the reverse complement.
TAATTTTTTACACTGATATATAAATAGAACAAAAAGCTGAATTTCGAATAGAATCGTGGAGCCAAAAACATGACCGGAGTCTTTCTTCGGTTCGAGATTCAAAATATTTCTGTCGGAACTCTGAGGTTACTCCCACGAAACCCAGAGTTCTTCGCCGCCGCTATAAAGCCTTCTGCTTTAGGATCGTTCTATTCCACAGTATCTGGGCAAATCGAAGAACAGCCCGAGAGATACGAGTACCACAATGTTGCTACATGCATCGCCACATTGCAACGATGTGCGCAGCGCAACGACGCCGTTTCCGGCGAGCAGATACACGGCTTCATGGTTAGAAAAGGGTTTCTCGATGATTCGCCTCGCGCCGTCACGAGCCTCGTCAACATGTACGCCAAGTGTGGTCGTATGCGTCGCGCGATCTCTGTCAGTGGTGGATCCGAGCGCGATGTGTTTGCTTATAACGCCATTATTTCTGGGTTTGTGGTGAATGGGTCTCATTTTGATGCGATGGAGATGTACAGAGAAATGAGAGCTAAAGGGATCTTCCCTGATAAGTATACATTTCCTAGTTTGCTAAAAGGAAGCGACGCTATGGAGATTCCTGATGTCAAGAAGGTTCATGGGTTGGCGTTTAAACTTGGGTTTGATTCTGATTGCTATGTGGGGAGTGCCCTAGTGACATCTTACTTGAAGTTCAAGTTAATGGAGGATGCTCAGAAAGTGTTCGATGAATTGCCTGAGAGAGATGACAGTGTGCTTTGGAATGCTTTGGTTATTGGTTATTCTCAGATTTTTAGATTCGAGGATGCTTTAATGGTCTTTAGTAAAATGCGTGAGGAAGGAGTTCTCCTGAGTACGCATACCATCACTGGCGTCTTATCAGCATTCACTGTGTTAGGGGATCTTGACAATGGTAGATCGATCCATGGCCTTGCGGTGAAAACGGGATTTGATTCTGGTAATGTTGTGTCTAATGCCTTGATTGATATGTATGGGAAGAGTAAGTGGTTAGAGGAAGCAATCAAGATATTTGAAGCAATGGATCATGAGAGAGACATATTTACATGGAACTCGGTGTTATGTGTTCATGACTACTGTGGTGATCATGATGGAACTTTAGCTCTTTTCAAAAGGATGCTTTGTTCCGGAATCCGACCAGACCTTGTCACATTGACAACCGTTCTCCCAACTTGCGGTCGCCTAGCTGCATTGAAGCAGGGTAGAGAGATTCATGGCTACATGATCGTCAATGGACTTTTAAACCGAAGTTCCAATGATGAATTCATTAACAACTCTTTGATGGACATGTACGCGAAATGTGGAGACTTGAGAGATGCACGGATGGTTTTCGACTCCATGAGGAATAAAGACTCAGCTTCTTGGAACATCATGATTAATGGTTACGGTGTGCAGAGCTGCGGTGAGTTAGCTTTGGATATGTTCTCACGTATGTGCGAAGCCGGTGTCAGACCTGATGAAATCACATTCGTTGGGTTGCTACAAGCATGTAACCACTCGGGCTTTGTGAGGCAAGGGCAAAGATTTCTGGCACAGATGGAGACAGTATATAACATTGTCCCAACAAGTGATCACTACACTTGTGTGATAGACATGCTTGGCCGTGCAGGCAAGCTAGAGAAAGCATATGAATTAGCAGTAACGATGCCCGTGGGGGATAATCCTGTAGTATGGAGGTCAATATTGTCATCTTGTCGCCTCCACGGGAACACAGATCTCGCACAGGTGGCGGGAAAGCGGTTATATGAGCTCGAGCCAGAGCATTGTGGTGGTTATGTATTAATGTCTAATGTGTATGTGGAAGCTGGGAAATACGAGCAAGTTTTGGGTCTTAGAGACGCAATGAAACAACGGAGTATGAAGAAGCCACCAGGTAGCAGCTGGATTGAGGTTAAGAATGACCTTCACTTGTTCTTTACTGGCGATAAGACTCATCCAGAGTATGGAACTATCCACGCATGGTTAAGTCTGTTGACTTCTCATATGGGTGGTCATGAGTATATGCTGCTCAACGACTACGACTAATTTTGGGTCAACATGAGATCCTTCTTTTGGCATAACCATTTGGGTATTATTTTTTTATTTTTTTTGGGTTTAACCTTTTGAGTATAATTTACTAATTATGTTGTGCGAAAGACAATCGTTTCCGGAGTAGAAAATCTACGAACCAACAACAATTGGGGTCATAGTAAATTGTTTGGCCATTGCTCTGTATTATTAGCCAAGAGACCAACTTCAGATTAACATTAATTTTTTTTTCTCTTTTGTAATTTTTGTTGTTTGTCACAAATGGGACCAATCTTAATTTCTTTCAACAAGATGGCCACCGCAATCACACGTGATTGATACAGGATTATCAGTTGAGTTTTCAAGAGCACATTTGGCTTTCGCCGAGAGACATTTGGTGGGGTTAAAACTGAACTTTTTTTTATTACAATCTCAACTGTGTTCAAATCAGGCTTGATCCAATAATACTTACATTACATAACGACTAACAAGGAGGGTTTCTGGCAATCAATCACCTGACACTAACAAACTGCTAATTCTAAGGCATGCCATACCCAACCGTGCCTACGCTCCGGTGTGCTGCTACTGCAACCGCCGCGGCTCCAGCAGGACCATACTGGGCTTGTGCCTGCAACAGCTTAGCATCAATACCCACCTTGTGCTGTGAATGGACATAAGGGTTTGGGTTCAGCTCAGCTGGCTTTGCGGAGTTGCATTGGGTGGGGACAAACTGCGGTTTTGGCTGAGATGCAGCTTCTGTACAACCGCGCCTCTCTTGGTTCATGGTGTTAGGATGGAAGAAACAGTTAGGAGATACGGTCTGTGGAGGTAGTACCGTGCTTCTGTAGTATGATGTCCTTGCATCATAGGCCGACTCTTTGAGGTTCCTGTCGTTCTCATAAGTTACAGATGATTCCACAGCACGGCCTGGTCTACCTGTTAAAACACAAGGAAAAACGATCAAGTCTGAGAAGAATACTGTGTCTCTATCTGTGGTATCAACTGATGGGAGATAGATGCAACTCGTCAGCCCCAGAGAAAAAAGTCAATTACTTTCACAGATTATACATCAGGATTTTTACCTGATGGTACTCTTGGAGGAGGTCCTAAAGGGTTAGTTGAATTTGCTGAAGACGATGGAACTACTCCATTTCTAGAAGGCTCGAAAGAGACACGTCGACTCTCTAGTGCATTCAGGCCAGGTTGAGCATTGGAGGTCACTACACCAGAGTGAACTGTAGACCTGCAGAGATGAAGATGCCGACATTAGTCACAAGTGCCATACTGAATCAAAAGAGAGATGTATATTCTGTACGGTTGATATGAACGGAAGAGAAAACATACCGTGGAAGTGAAGCATGCTTTCTCTCTGGAGGTATGACTGGCCCACTTTTGCCACTATTTTCTTCCAGGTACGCAAACTGTTTCCTCAGATGACCAATGGCACTGCAATATCAAAATCAATCGATCAGCGAAAATGATTCATGAGAGGGAGTTTAAGGTCTCACACTTATTTTGCTATGAAAGGAAGACAGAGAAAATGGCTTTGAAAGATGAAGTAAAAACCTAGGATATAAGAAACTTGAGCCTTCAGATCCGTTCATATAGTCCTTAAGCAGCTGAGGATGGTATTCTAGTATCTCCCTGTATATTAGCTCTCTGATGTCATCCTTTGTTAGCCTTCGTCTTTCAAATTCAAATTCCATCTTCGAAATCGGCAGACAAGAAGGTTCTCTTTCAACCTTAGCAAGGCCCTTAAAGTAAGGATCAGCCAGCGCCTGTCCAATCAAATCACAATGTTAACATCACCGCATAAGAAGCAAGCCAGTTATTCTAAGGTGGAGGGCATAATGAATACAGTGACAGGAGAAAGGAAAGAACAAGCACCTCTGTAGCAGTCGGCCTATCCTTTGGATCAAAAGCCAACAGTCTTTGCAAAAGGCGCAATGCTAAAGGATCTGCGTTAGGAAACTTTTGCGAGAAGGGGACAGGATTTTTCTTCCTCATTTCGCCCAAATATTTTCTAGCTTTTTCATTTCGAACCTGCATTAGAGATATATTATTAGTTATGCATGGACCCTCCCAGCAACCAAAACGGAAAGTTGGTAATGAGGAAGCAAAAAGAACATACTCCGGCAATGGTCTCTGATTTTGGTGTCCCAAGAAGATTGGTAATCAACTCTAACTGATGGACGACACTTTTTCCAGGAAACAGCGGCTTCCCTAATAATACCTCCGCAAAGATGCAACCAATGCTCCAAATGTCAATGGCTGGAGTATACTGCAAAGGATAAAAACTGCAAGTCAGACTATTTAGCAAAAAAAAACCACCCAGATCGGCATTGCCTGACACAAGTGTTAATTGAGGTTTTTTTTTACTTCCGGGAGAGTTCACTCGATCCCATTGGACACAGCTCTTAACTTATAGAGTTACCAGTCATATCTCTAACACTGTTCCACATAGAGGCAAAAAGCACACAAGGAAGAAGAAGAAGAGTAACAACCTTAGAACAGAATGATCCACAGAGCTCAGGTGCCCTGTACCATCTTGTGGCAACATAATCCTGGAACAAGAAAGACAGAGAAGGAAATTCAAACACACTGAAGAGATTACCAATACCAATAAATAATCAACAGAAAGGTAGAGACAAGGGTGCGGACCGTCCAAAAGACTGTTGTAGGCGTATCATTGAACGACACTCTCGCTAGTCCAAAGTCGCAGACCTTCAACTTGCAGTTTGCATTTGCCAGTATGTTCTTCGGTTTAAGATCACGATGGTAAACATTAGCTGCACAGATACAGAATCCAGTTTAATAATTATGAGTATACTAATTATTTGAGAGGGGATAAAGGAGTAAGAAAATCCACCTGTATGCATAAACTTCAAGGCACGAAGCATCTGATAAAGGAAAAACTGATGATGCTCCCGCGTCAAGTCATCGTTCGCTTTGATGACTTGGTGTAGGTCTGATTCCATGAGCTCAAACACCACAAAAATGTCTTTAAACTCCCTCTTCGAGGGAGGAAGCATGATGCTTTTGATTTCGACTATATCCGGATGCCTTAGGAGCCGGAGAAGCTTGACCTCACGGAGGATGCGGAGAGCATCAGAGATATGTTCAAACACATCCTTAATCTTCTTGATGGCGACTTTCTCTCCCGTATGTGTATCAATAGCTGCACAAACAACTCCGTAGCTTCCTTTCCCAATGACTTCAAGAATCTGATAACGGTTGGCATCACCATACTCAGTGAAAAACTCCATCTCTTTCATGTTCTGTTCGCATCACCAAAGTACAGAAACGGATTAATCAAACGAAAACATTCACCATAAGTTCTGAACAGCTGAAATCGAAGATCTACAATGAATCACATTCACTAAGGTATTCAAAATTCAACTTGTTGAGGGAGAAACAAACCTTCTTCCCCTGAACTTGTTGCATCCTCTTCAAAGAATATAAAAGCCGAGTCTTTTCACAGATTACTCAACAAACACAAAAGGAGATAAACGCAGAGTGATGTTCTCAGTAACCTCAATTAGTAGAAAGGTGAGCACTTTAGACCAAACCAGAGAACAATACCGCTCAACAACCCTATCGTCTTCCTCAGTTCCAAAATTCCAAAATCTCAGCAACTTAAAAACCCTTCAATATGAATGAATGATCTCGGAAGAGATCGCAATAAACAAAATATAGTGAACCAAAAGAAATGGCTTTTCTTCGAATCACAATATACAAAAACAAATCCCAGAAACCAAAACCCGATCGAAAAATCTCGAGAAACCCTAGATTCGTTAAAATGAACTCCACCGAGACAGACTTCTTCGGAAAAGAGAGATGAGAAGAGAAAATCTAGAACCTCAAGATCCAGCGATCGGAGAAAAAAAAAGATGATAGAAAATCTGAAGATGGCAAATGTTTGTTTGTTTATATATATACCAAAGTGATTTCTTTTATTTGTTTCCGTGTATTCTAATTTTGTAGTTTCCTCAAAAATATATTATTCCTAAATTTAGCAATTTTCGTGGTACTTATGGCATACGAGAGACAGGTCACGAGGAATGACAATGGCATTATCGTAATTTTAAACAACTCCAAGCCTTGTTAGTTTCGTTAGGTCCACTGTCGGTGATCCTTTTGAGATTGACCCGTTGTGAGGCAACTACCGATGGACCGTCTTACTATTTAAATATTTCTATGTTGTAACCCTCATACTATTCATAAATCATTGTTTAGCCACTCTTTTTTATCGTCTGCTTAATTTACCCCCTATATGATATTTCAGAGTTTACTGATTTCTTGGTAAAATAATATCTCCAATTAATTTTACCAAAAGGGTATATCTCTCAAACAGTTAAGTTGTTCGCTTGATCTCTCTGCATTAATGTTTTCAGTCAATAAATTTTATTAAAACATAAATAAATCCGACAAGTCTTATATATATAGAGCCGTAAACCTTACCTAACCATCGTAAACGTTTCAAGTGTATACTGTATACACATGGCGCAAGTTATCATAAACATAAACAGACGTTTTGGGTTTTCTAGAAGTTGTCTAAATATAATAACACATTACATATCTCTTGATAAAATGAGAAGACTTCAAGTGTCAAAAAGATAAAGTAGGATAATGACTATCGCAAGCGACCTTGCTTTTGTTGCCGCTACAACGTTAAGATCAAATATAATAAGATTGCAAGTCTCATTGGTCTCTCTGACTCTCTCTTTGAAGATACATAAATAATTAACACATTATAATACTTGTGAAAATAACAGATCTATTGACCTCAATTATGCAAACTGACGTTGGTTTGTAACTTTCTTTTTGAGTAATTCGTTTCTTTGATGAAAAAAGGAAGATACTGAGTTATCTGTTTATATATATGTTTGTACTTAAATTATATGATTTGATGTATTATTAACATATGGGTGAGATGCAAAGTCGGTCCATTAGCTAAAAGCATGAGAAAGACGGATTTACACATCATGGATGAAAAAAGAATCTCAAATCTTAAGCCACACAAATAGTATAATTTAATATAACAATATGTAGGGCAAGGTGTCAAATAAGTGACAATATTTAAACATTTAAAGTAAAGTTGATCTTTCATTTTCCATCACACTTTCTTCGTTGTGGTGACCTTTTCTTTAATAATAATAAAATCTACCAAGTCCAGTGGTCTTTTTTTTTTTTTTATCTGTCAATAAACCATTTATCAAATTATATTATATTGGAAACGTGTAAAGTCGGCCTAGATCACTGCACAAAGAAAGGAGACTGATATAGCCTTCGTAACAAAAAAATGCTCCTTACATTTGATAATTGCTTAAAATAACATGTCACAAGTTGATATTATATCAACTTGTGCTCACCATTAATTAAAATTTTGAGATTTTCAAGTTTAGTTTTCAATGTGACATATTAGTCAGTCCAAACTTTTTTGACGACCTGACACAGATTTAATTAATATTCTTCAAGTTCTTTTAGTACGGATTTTGAAAAGCTAGATTCTGTCGTTTAACATATTCATTTTTAGGGTAAACCGTAATTTATTTTCTGTTTTCATTTTTTTTTTTTTTGCTAGTCCATCGATTGGAAAACGTTAATTACACATCTAAGTATTAGTAACAGAAAAAAAACAATTAAATCAACCAGTAGAATAGAAAATTCACTTGAGTAGTACACGAAAAACATAGTTTTTGTTTTATTTGGCTTCATTATAAAGTGGTAATTACAAGAGCAGAAATATCTCCGCCATGCAGATTTTTTTTCTTGTTTTGTTTGGTAGCCTCTGAAAAGAATCAACGAACCTAAATTATAGTTCAATATTAAAAACACATCCTTATCAACATTATTATGCTAATAAGTTTGTGTCCGCCTATTACATCAAATAAAAGAAAGTATCTTTTTAACGCATAACACCAAAACAACTTTTTCAATCTTTTAGACTAGAGAAACAGAGGAACATAACTTTAATATAGACAAATTTCTGAGATTTAGTCTAATATCTATATTATTATACAAACTAATAATACAAAGTTATATGATAAAAATATACAGAGTTGATAGAAGAAGACAAAAGAGGATGCTGCATTATATCAACAAAATCAAAATATAATGCATAATATATAGTGGTCCAGTGAGAGTGGCACAAGAAGTTGCCTGTGGTTAAGGGCACATTAACACTCGTGTATGTCTTTAACTTGTCCAAAGGGCATATTCTTTTAATTGAAACATAGAATTTACACAGAAGAGTTTCAAAAATCAAAAGTTCCACTACGAGAATCGAAACAAATCAAGATGATAAAAATATTGCCGTGGCCAATAAGGAAACTCGGGGTTGCAAAAGGTCAACAATTTTGGTCATTGGAAGAGGACAGAAGCATGAGGTGAGGCTCTGCGATAAGACAAGACTCGTTCTTTATCTTTCTTTGTGATTGGTTGGGCCGTGTAAAGGACGACTGATTCAAGAACCTTGGCGTTTGCAATCATATGCCTTAGTACTGATAGCTGCGGCTCTTGCACTTTGAAGTTCTTGATATGCAGGACTCTGAGCATTATTTTAACGCAGTCCGGTGCTGTTTTCGAACGCAGTTTCTTCATGGCCTTTCGAGTAGGGTTGAAACGAGGAGACGTCAGGTCCTGGTGGGTTTTCAACGTAAAAGGCAAAATCAGAAGAAGAGAAAACGATATGGGGGTGTCGTCACAACGTTCGATATATATAGTTATATGACTTACGCGGATGCTGAGCGTGCCGAGTGTCGGTGTGGATTGGAGGAAGTGCCTGAACACACGAGGATTTGTCATGTCATATGTCAAATGCAGGTTAACCAACTGTCTGAATTTGGGGACCTTGATCAGTTGAAAATCCCTTCTAATCTAAGGAAGACACCAAGATAAAAGCGATGCGATCGTGAAGTTGATAAAAAGAAAAGACGAAAAGCGTTCAGGGGAAGATGTAATATGTAATGTATTACTAACCTCAAGACCCAAACTCTTGACGCATGTGAAGCTATCTAGAAACCTCTTGGGCCATTGTGGTGTATTGGGATACTTTGGTCCGCTGAGGGAAAGATGAGCATCAGGTACACACGGTGGAAAAGATAGAAGAATGTTTTGTGTACCGTTCCCGGAGAATGTGATCTTCTCAAGCTTTGAAGCTAATAGTCTGATCGTAAACTTTCCAGAGTTATTCGGCACGTGTTCGCAGCTACACTTGAACATCTCAAAGACCCTGAGCAATGGAGAGTCTATAACAACGGTGTCGGTTCTAAACCAGCAGCAACGAGAGGTTTCGAAAGTTTCCAAGACAGGAAAGTTGAGAAAGAGTTTCACGGAGACGGATGATGACATGTTGAAAATTCTAGCGTCCTCGAGACTAAAGAACTTGAGTTTCGGGAAAAGAGCTGGAGCCGAGATGTCGAGAATGCTCCTTGTACGAAGTCTCAGTTCCACGAGAGAGCCAAAACGAGCAAGGAGTGGAGAAACATTGACGGTTTCGAGTTCGAACCAGAAGACAACAAGTTTCTGAAGATTGCACTCTAGAACCTTTGATAACCACGAGATGAGAGGAGTCTCGTCGTGAGAATTAACAGAGTTTAGATGGAAAGAGTCTAGTTTCTTACTTCCGATGTCGCGCATCACACGGTCCACAAATTCAAAAAATCCATAATCTCTCTTCTCCGAACATAGTATTACATCATCAAAATGTAAGTCTGTGATGTTGGTCCAAACGGTCCTCCATGCCTTTGATAATACACAAGTCCTAAAAGCTTCCACAGTTGTAAGATGACTCAAAATTATGCCAAGAATGCACTCAGGCAATTCGCTTAATCTATCCCTAAGGCTCTCACTACATAGCTTCTGAGTCTTCGTGGAAGATGGAGGACTCGTCTCTATACGGGCTCGTTTCGACTTGGGATGCATTGATTTTATTTCCCTGATACAACCACTAAAGAAGAAAATCAAAGAGAAATGCGAGAAACGTTAGTGAAAAAAAAAAAAAAATGAAAGCAATGCACTTGTGATGTAAAAGAACATGCAGTGTAATCTTCAAACAACATGCAAAATACCAAATCTACGAGATTTTATCTAAACGCTATCATAAAAGGACAATGAAGGAGACGCTTAAGATTAGAGAACAATGTAAGGACTCTTCAGTTTGGCATGGACTTGTCTCATTCTTTCCACAGCTCTGTCTGAAGATTCCATGATCATCAATCAATTAAGGCCTCATCTTCATCAAGGGAGCCATCATCAATCTCCTCTTTAACTTTGGAACAAACACATCCCTTCGTTTCAAATCGGTTGAAGAAACAAGACACTGATCAGCTTTTAACTCTTGAAGCAAGACCTTTCTCTCTTTATAGCAGCAATATTAATAACCAATTTCTTATTCTTCCTCATCGAATTCTTCTTCATAGCAATACTTAGCTGAGAGAATCCCAAAAATTTTGAAATAATACCCGATAGATCCAAACGCTAAGAATTCTAAATACCTTGTGACACATATATATAGTCACAAGAGAGATCTAGGTTATATCATATTGACAATATATAACGAAACTATCCTAAATTGAATCCTAACAAGTATAGAAAATTAATATATGAAAATACCTAATAAAAAAAACGTAACGAGAAAGGAAGATCATAGAAAAGGCAATAATACTTGAATTGTTGAAGAAGAAACGCAGAGAACTTACGAGGTAGTTGTTGGGTGGCTGCTGACTAGAAGAAGTTTCTAAATTTCTCGCGCCGCAAACCCTCAGTTTTGTAAACTTTATTGGTCAATCACTCTTAAGTCCATTATTGACTTTTCAACACCTAAAGGCCCATAAACTGAATCAGAATACGAGGCTTTTAAATGAAAAAGCCCATTAATAGGCCCAAAAACTGAATCAGATGATACTGTTTTCGATGATTTTTGGGCTTCTTGTTCTTGTGTGTTTCACCTGAATTTGTCTATTTTTCTGGGATTATTTAGCTTTCTAAATTAAGTGGATTACAGAATTGAAAATGTAAAAGCTTTTGCTAATACAGACACCAGTTGATCATGATCTGGCTAAAACTAGCATTTGGATGGTGAAATGTCAATGCAATTTTGATGATTTGACGCAACTAGAAACATAAGAGCCAACGTGGAGCTTTGTGTTCCATAGAAATAATGTGGGTTTTGTGGAGTCTTCTCTTTCCTTTTGTAGTGTTCACTGAAGTTCATGGAAGAGTGAAAGTTGTTTAAATGATTTGTTCTCTCTCTATGATTCTTGATCAAGTAACTGTAGATTTCTCGGTGAATGCATGGAATAGGACTAGAAAGTTGTTCTCAATTCAAAAGCATGTTTTTAGAGTATGATGGTCTTGACTAATCTCTTCCGTGAAATCTTATTTCTCTTACGTATAACAAGCTCATTTGAAAACATCACATGAGGTTATGAAATTATAGCTTGTGCAGGATAAGATGAGCACCAAACTGTGGGTGAAGAGTGAAGACTGTGTAAGGAGCATGGACATAGGAAGGAGAAAGCTCGAAGGAGAATCTCTGTAGAATCAATGCCATTGCCATCTTTGCCTCCGACATGGCAAAGTTCTGGCCTATGCATATCCTTGGCCCCCAAGAAAAGGGAATGAAGGAGACTTGGCTCTTTGTTGCCTTTGAGATACCATCTTTGAACCTCTCGGGCTTGAACTCCGCTGCATCGTTGCCCCATAGCTCGGTATCGCGTTGGACTAGCATAATAGGTAGACTGACGTGAACGCCACCTGGTAGCGTCAGGTCTCCTAGCTTCATCTCTTTGTAAATGGCTCGGGTCATCTGGATTACTGGAGGATATAGCCGAAGGACTTCATACAATATCATCGTCATCTGTTGGAAACATTCAGCAAAATCATCATAACACAGCAAAAGTACTGAAGTCACCTGAAGGTTTTTGATTTGGTTTTTACTTACAACTTTTAGCTGGTTCAGTCCTTCAGTATCAGGTTCTTTATCACCAAAAACTTGCTTCACTTCTTCTCGTGCGCGAGCCTGCCACTCTTGGTGTTGGCTTAGCAGAATCATTGTCCAAACTAGAAGTACTGAAGTTGTCTCTTGGCCGGCAAAGTAGAACAACTTGCACTCCTCTATCACATCCTCAATGCTCATTCCATTTCCCTTGGCTTGTCCTAAATTCGATTCAAGAAGCATACCCAGCAAGTCGTTGCTTGGTGCTTCCCCATCTTCTCTAGCCCTTAACCTTTTGTTAACGATCCTTCTCAGTATAACTTGGATTTCTCTGGCTGCTGCTTTCATCCTTCTGTTACCCTTCGTTGGGTAGTATCTACGCAAAAGAAAGAATAAAAGAACATGACTCATGTCTCGTAATAGATTCCAGTGGTTAGAAGACTTCAAGTCAAGAAAATTGATGTTTTTATTACCTATATCCAGGCATGAAAATTCTCCAAAAAGCTTGTGAGAGGAGCTGTGCTAGTTCTGATTGGAGCTCAAATATCCTCTGTCCTTCTTTATAGCTGCTGCCAAAAGCAGTACGAGAGATCACATCTCCAGTCATACTCATAAGCCAAGGCCAAACATCCACCTCACAGGATGACCCTTTGTCCGAGACTACCCTGTCCCATTCGCCAACAACCTCGCTGCAGCTCTGGTGGAACGCAGGTACCATATTCTATACATAGAAACATAATGCACAAACTGGATCAGATCCAAATGAACATACATACATAAAGCACGTTAATGTGTTTCAGGACTATGAAAAAGCAAGGCAAAACCTTGATCTTCTCAAGGTGGAAAGCCGGGTTGATGATTCTTCTGTGTTTTGCCCATTTCTCACCATCATAACTAAAGAGTCCAGTGGCTATCAACCTGCCCAAAGGGAATGAGTGTGGCTTTTGGAAATCATAAATCTTGTTGAGCACTTCCTTTATATGCTCAGGATCCGTAATGGTGATGGTTGGTATAGGTCCACGCCATGTAAAGAAAGTCCTTCCTGTTCCAGCCAAGTAGAGATTCAAAACTTGTTGATACTCTGCAACAAGTTTTCATCTTCTCTGTATCTCTAATAAGGTCTTAAGAGATGGTAATCAAGAAACATACCGTAAGTGTTGAGCATGTGCAAGGGGAAAGGCACGACACGTGGGATGATATCATCTGTCAGTTTAATGGGTTTGGATCTTGCCTCCATTGACATGCTATAATCCCTTTTCATATCGCCAACGAGTGGCGTGTAAGGTGTTCCACCAAGACCCTGTCTTCTCAAGTAACTCTCAAGCATCTTTGGTTTAAACCAAACCCAGTTTAGAGTTCTCCATATCCACCACAACACGACAGCTATAGCTGCTGAAGCTGTTACCGACGCTGCTGATGTTTCCATTTTTGTTCTCAGAAAAGAGAGTGAGAGATGGATAATCTGCTGACATTCTTAGGATATATATATTTTAAATTTCTTCCTATATTGGTGATGCCATCACTACTGATGTCATAAATACTTTATATTTTGCGTCTCGGATAAATCATTCTATTGTGGCCGTTGATCTAATGCATTATTTGGATTTGTGTGACGAAGGTACAAGAAGCAAATTTGGATTTGTGAGAAGATTGGCTATAACTTGCGTGGGGTAGGGTGCAAAACCAAAAATAAACTTGCGCAAGGGGGAAAAAAGACCACGAAGTCAACATTTTGACATTTCTTTGTCACTACATCGAAGGAAAAACATTAGTCCGCTGAAAGTGAATGTCATTGTCTATGCGAATACGCAATTTTTTCCTTTCTTTTTTAACTAAAAAACTATGTAATAAAATTATATGAAACGTGTTAGGAGAACTGTCCACTGATTATTTTAACCCCTCAACTTTAGTATATGAATATTTTATTTTTTTAAGAAGTTCAAACTTACTAGAAGGATGTTTAATCAAAGATAAGAGGAATAGAGTAATCGGAAACAAACAAACAGTTTTTGTTTTAAAATGATTACTGGTGGGAGTATATTTTATTCTTTAAAGCTAGCCGTTTCGCAACACGTGGACGGCGGGTTTCGCAATAGGATTCGTGGTGATGGACCTTTTGAGTGAGTTCATCTAATCACATCTCTCGCTTGATGGAGGAGAAGATGAGCGCCAAACTGTGGGTGAAGGGTGATGACTGTGTAAGGTGCATGAACATAAGAAGGAGAGAGCTCGAAGGAGAAACTCTGTAGAATCAAAGCCATTGCCATCTTTGCCTCCAACAGAGCAAAACTCTGACCGATGCAGATCCTCGGTCCCCATCCAAAGGGGAAGAAGGAGACCTGGTTCTTTGTTGCCTTTGAGAGCCCGTCTTTGAATCTTTCAGGCTTGAACTCCGCTGCATCGTTTCCCCATAGCTCGGTGTCACGTTGGACTAGCAGAATAGGTAGACTTATATGAACGCCACCTGGTAGTGTCAAATCTCCGAGCTTCATCTCTTTGTGAATGGCTCGGTTCAGCTGGATTACTGGAGGATATAGCCTAAGGACCTCGTATAATATCATCGTCATCTGCTAGAAATAATATAGTGAAATCATCAGAACACAATAAAGGAAACTCGAAGGTTCTTGATTTCGTCCCACTTACAACTTTGAGTTGGTTCATGCCTTCTATATCAGGTTCGTTATTGCCAAACACTTGCTTCACTTCTTCTCGTGCACGAGCCTGCCACTCTTGGTGTTGACTTAACATAACCATTGTCCAAACCAAAAGTGCTGAAGTTGTCTCTTGCCCTGCTACATAAAACAACTTGCACTCTTCCATCACATCCTCAATGCTCATTCCATTTCCTTTAGCTTGTCCCAAATTCGATTCAAGAAGTACACCCAATAAATCATCGCTCGGTGCTTCACCAGCTTCTCTTGCCCTTTCCCGTTTACTAATAATCTTTCTCAGGATAGCTTGGATCTCTCTGTCTATTGCTATCATCCTTCTATTACTCTTTGTTGGTAGATACCTATGCACAAAAAAAGAAAAAAAAAGGAAGACTACATAACATAACATGTGTCGGGTAGTATCTTAGGGGTGAAAGACCAGAGAGAAATGTGGTTTTTACTGCCATCCAGGGATGTAAGTTTTCTGAACAGACAAGACGATGAGTTGTGCTAGTTCCGATTGAAGCTGAAATATCCTCTGTCCTTCTTTAAAACTGCTACCAAAAGCAGTACGAGAGATGACATCCGCAGACATATTCACTAGCCATGGCCAAACATCAACCTCAAACGAAGAACCATTATCTGAAACTAACTTCTCCCACTCCCTCACAACCTCGATGCAACATGTACGAAACGTAGGGATCATGTTCTATACACAAAAAATGGGTCGTCAGCTAAAAGATACATATTATAAAGTATCTAACATGACTTGGGAATGAAGAAACCTTGATCTTCTCACGGTGGAAAGTCGGGTTAATGATTCTCCGGTGTTTCGCCCATTTGTCTCCATCAGAGAAAACCAGTCCAGTGGCTATCAATCTAACCGATGGGGATGTAGGCGGCTTCTGAAAATCGTAAACTCTGTTGACCACTTGTTTGATCTGCTCTGGATCCATTATTGTGATGGTTGGTATGGGACCAAGCCATGTGAAGAAAGTCCTTCCTGTTTCACAAACAACAAAACATAAAAACAGTTCTACAAGATTGGGCTTTTCTAATGTCACAGATCCTGAAACGCAAAAGGAATCAGAAGCTGTGCTGCTAATAAGGAAACATACCGTGAGTTTGGAGCATGTTTAAAGTTACAGGCATTACACGTGGCGTGATATCCTCTGTTAGGTTGATGGGTTTGGATCTTGCCTTCATTAAAACTCTGAAACTCCTCAAATCTCCGACAAGAGGCGTGTAAGGAGCTCCAGGTAAACCCTGTCCTCTCAAGTAACACTCCAACATCTTAGGTTTTAGCCAAACCCACTTCAGAGTTGTCCATGCCCACCACAGCACGATAACTACAGTTATTGAATATACAACAAACATTTTCATTATGTAAGTAATGAAGAGTAAATCTAAAGCTTTGACAAAACGGAGAAGAAGATGAAACTTTACTTTAATGAGACTCCACAGCTGTAAGCATTTCTAAAACGTGGAGAGAGAGAGAAGAGGACGTCGAACTTATTCGAGGTTGCGACATGATAAGACCTCTGCGTACAATGCTTCGTCGCACCTCCATTACTCTGCTCTTTGTCGTTTTGGAGAGAAAGCATATGTTCGAGTTCGACGTTGCTACATGATAAGGCCTCTCCGTACAATGAAAATCATCTGTTTGAAATGTGGGGTTTGTGTTGTCGAGGGTCAATGTCAAACATGATTGTTGTACAGATTTGGGCTTCCACACCTTTTGGCCCAAATTCTGATCCATTAACTCTGTCGCTCTGCTTCAAAAACGTAAGAGGCAGAAAGACGAAGACGCATAAAATTTTCAAAGCATTATTGGCCTTTTAAGAGATTCTAAGGTTTGGTCGAGCAGTGTTGAGGGAGAAAATGACGACGTACTTCGACCTGTTTGATTGGCTGTTCTGGGATATAAAGCGTTGACGCGAGAGAATGAAGAACATATACTTGGAGAGTCGTAAAGAGTTTTTGCACGTTTATTGTCTACCCGAAATTGCGGTCCTTTTGTATTGTGTCTTTTACGTTTAACAACAGAACAGACATCTGTTCTGGCATGGGTACATAGACAAGGTTTTGAGTTTTGTATTATGATAGCTTGTGCAGGATAAGATGAGTACCGAACTGTGGGTGAATTGTGATGACCGTGTAAGGAGCATGAACGTACGAAGGAGATAGCTCGAAGGAGAATCTCTGTAGAATCAATGCCATTGCCATTTTTGCCTCCAGTAAGGCAAAATTCTGGCCAATGCAGATCCTTGGTCCCCAAGCGAAGGGAAAGAAAGAGACTTGGCTCTTTGTCGCCTTTGAGAGACCGTCTTTGAACCTCTCGGGTTTGAACTCCGCTGCATCGTTGCCCCATAGCTCGGTATCACGTTGGACTAGTAGAATAGGTAGAGTGATATCAACGCCGCCTGGTAGCGTCAGGTCTCCTAGCTTCATCTCTTTGTGAATGGTTCGGCTCACCTGGGTCACTGGAGGATATAACCTAAGGACCTCATACAATATCATTGTCATCTGCAAAATAAAAAAAGGCATCAAAACACAACCAGAGTACTGAAGTCACCTGAAGGTTGTTTTTATATGGTTTTACTTACAACTTTGAGCTGGTTCAGGCCATCTATATCAGGTTCTTTATCGCCAAAGACTTGCTTCACTTCTTCTCGTGCACGAGCCTGCCAGTCTTGGTGTTGGCTTAACAGAACCATTGTCCAGACCAAAAGTACTGAAGTCGTCTCTTGCCCGGCGAAATAGAACAACTTGCACTCCTCCATTACATCCTCAGTGCTCATTCCATTTCCTTTAGCTTGTCCCAAATTTGATTCAAGAAGTATACCCAGCAAATCATCGCTCGGTGCTTCACCAGCTTCTCTCGCCCTTAACCTTTTGTTAACGATCCCTCTCAGTATAACTTGGATTTCTCTTGCTGCTGCTCTCATCCTTCTATTACCTTTCGTTGGGAGATAACTACAAAGACAGAAGAACAGAGATATGAAACAACATGGTTCGTAATCTCTAACAAGTTGCGGCACTAATAGTCCTTCAAGCTGTAAAGGCCAGAAAAGTTGAGGTTTTTCATTACTTATATCCAGGTATGAAAGATTTCCGAAAAGCTTGTATGATGAGTTGTGCTAGTTCTGATTGGAGCTCAAATATCCTCTGTCCTTCTTTATAGCTGCTGCCGAAAGCAGTACGAGAGATCACATCTGCAGTCATATTCACAAGCCCTGGCCAAACGTCCACCTCACATGACGACCCTTTATCCGAGACTAACTTGTCCCATTCACCAACTACATCGCTGCAGCTCTGGTGGAAAGCAGGTACCATATTCTGTACATAGAAGCACGTACAAGTCACACAAAATGATACAAAATCAATCAAAAACCTGTTTCAGGGCGTTATGAAAAACGAAGGCAAAACCTTGATCTTCTCAAGGTGGAAAGCCGGGTTGATGATCCTTCGGTGTTTCGCCCATTTCTCACCATCATAGTTAGCGAGTCCAGTGGCTATTAAGTTGCCCAAAGGGAATGTATGTGGCTTCTGGAAATCATAAACTTTGTTGAACACTTCCTTTATTTGCTCTGGATCCATTATGGTGATGTTTGGTATATGTCCAAGCCATGTAAAGTAAGTTCTTCCTGTTCCAACCACATAGAGATTACAAAAGACGAAACCTTTGTCTACTCTGCAACAGTTTCTTTCTGAGTTCTAAGCAGAGAGTAATCAAGAGCTATAAGCTAACCAGGAAACATATATACCGTGAGTCTTGAGCATTTGCAAGGGATAAGGCACGACACGTGGTGTGATATCATCCGTTACTTTGATGGGTTTGGATCTTGCCTCCTTCAACATGGTAAAATTCTTCTTCAAATCACCGACGAGAGGCGTGTAAGGAGTTCCGGAAAGACCTTGTCTTCTCAGGTAACTCTCAAGTATCTTTGGTTTAAACCAAACCCACTTCAAAGTTCTCCATACCCACCACGACACAACAGCTATAGCTATTGAAACTGTCACCGATGCAGTTGATATCTCCATATTCTCTCCCAGAGGAAAGAGAGAGAGGTAGAGAAATGAATAATTTGCTAACATTCTCGGGATTTAAAGATATAGAATTCGGAGAAGATATTATTGATGTGATGACATCACCCTGATGTCTTAAATACTTTATTTTTGGTAATAAGTGGTAAATACTCTATACGCTTCTGTAACTCGGCCAGTTATTTTGTTTGAATGATCTTTTGCTTTTATTTGGAGCCTCACAGTAATATGCCACGAAGACGCAAGAAGTAGGCACACATTTGTATTTGTAGTGAAAGGTGACAAAAAAGGAAGAACTTTATTTGTCATATATAACTTGAGTGGCAGGCAAAGCGCGAAGTCGTTAACATTTCGACGTGTCTTTCTTAAGATCATCAACCATGCGATTTACTCTTATTTTTGTTTTTTCTTTACGTAACATTTAAATATTTTGTTTTGTTACGACATATAACTGATACGGAAACGTTACTTGAAGCTTTGTGATTTCTCTGGTAAAGCTCTCAAATGTTACATTTTGTCAGTTGATACTATAATCATCAAGTTTTTGTAATGTAGAACAATCGGAATGGAACACTCTTTGGAAACCTATGAAGAGTACGTAGAAACTTTGAGTTGGAGTTCTAGTTCTACTGTAACCGATGAAACTTTGTCTTTTCTTCTTCAGGTTGACCACTTCTCTCTCATGCAATTTAAATCTTCTTTTACAGTTACATTCACCAAAGAAACACTTGATCTAGTTTGGATATGATGCGCACATAGAGGTATTCAAATCATAAAAGAATATCATACCAAACAAACCAACATGAGATCTTCAAATCAGGTTATTAAACCAAGTCGTAAGTACTTGGTTTGTTATAAGATTGTTTCTGTATTTCTTTTTAATTGTTTAGTTATTGTTCAATAATGGGAGAAAGGTCTTTCTTGTTTTTTTTTTTTTTTTTTTTCCAATTTCCCACTTTTTTGCTTCTAGTAATTAAGAAGATTAATGCAACTTCTTTTACTTCCTATGTATCGTTCTACTTAAATCAATGAAAAAAAAATTGATTGTCTTAGCTACCATTGAAAAAGTTCTGGTATTTTATATCTTTATATATAGTTTTGATTGAGATACAAAGTTCTGGTGGTATGCTTGAAATAGTATATCAAAATAGTATAGACACGGTGCTGTGACTTGAATACACAACAAGATTGAGTTTTGTGTTATGATCTGGACCCGTTTCCTCTGTGTATGATAAGTTCATTGGACAACATCTCATTGGGTTTTATAGAATTATAGCTTGCGGAGGATAAGATGAGCACCGAACTGAGGATGAAGTGTGATGACTGTGTAAGGAGCATGAACATATGAAGGAGATAGCTCAAAGGAGAATCTCTGTAGAATCAAAGCCAAAGCCATCTTTGTCTCCAACAGAGCAAAATTCTGACCAATGCATATCCTCGGCCCCCACGCAAAGGGAAAGAAAGAGACTTGGCCCTTTGTTGCCTTTGAGACACCATCTTTGAACCTCTCGGGCTTGAACTCTGCTGCATCGTTTCCCCATAGCTGGGTGTCACGATGGACTAGCAGAATAGGTAGACTGATCTGTGCGCCGGCTGGTAGTGTCAGGTCGCCTAGCTTCATCTCTTTGTGAATGGCTCGGGTCAGCTGAGCTATTGGAGGATATAGCCGTAGGACCTCATATAGTATCATCGTCATCTATGAGAGGTCAAAATCTTTCAGCAAAAAAATCAACAGAACACAAGAAAAAGTGGTAAATTATTTTACGTTTCTTTGTCAATTATTCATGTGTTTCACTTTTCCTACCAAAACGTTGAATTATTTTTTTTTGTTTACTGTGTAATGCCACTTACAAATTATATTAAACCGATTACGACCTCTCGCCTAATTAACTTTTCTATTATAAACCCAATATTATAAATATGAATAAATCAAATCTATATGAATCATAAAGAAACAAAAAGAGTAGTTAGAGTGATAATGTTTTTCTTTTTCTAATAAACAAAAGGCAAGAATCGAAAAGGTGAAAATTCTAGAATTTAAAAATATATTTTAACATTCATGTAGTTTACACTTTAATCTTTTTATTTTTCCATTTAAGTTTTTTAAAATTAATTTATATTATATATCAAAATGATCAAATTTTATAAAGAAAATACTATAAACCCAGCTGTAAAATAGTGAATAAACTTTCTTTTTTTTCAAGTTTATAATTACTATTCTTTTAACAGTTATTTTTAATATAATTATAAAAAATTTACATTGGAAATATAATTAAATCTCGAATAATATATAAGAGACATGAGTAAATATATTTATCACCAACTGATTTTAAGTTAAATAATTAGAAAATTTATTATGGTATAAAAACCTGAATATACGGTATCCCAACCCAAATCGAAACTGATCCATCAAAAAAATGGCCCAATTGATCAACAGATGAAATTGTCGAGAGTAATGGTTAGATGAATTTTTGTCTCAAGAAGTGTGGGAAGAATACTTCACATCAAAAATATAATAAGACAAATTGGATGTACATCAAACTTAACAAAATACATTTAGAAAGACTTTAAAATACGATTTATAAAGATGAATTTATGGTTAATCTTAACTATTTATAAGTGTATACTATCGAAAATGATAAATTAGTTTAAACTTTGAAGTATGTATTACACTAAAATGATAATAGTATTTATCAAGGAATAATTCTAGAAACATGGTTTTATGAATATGATCTTGAGTCGTCTCTTCTACGCAATCTTCTTTTCCTTGTATACACAAGTTCAGAGCTTCTTTAGGATAAGATGAGCACCAAATTGTGGATGAATAGTGATGACTGTGTAAGGTGCATGCACATAAGAAGGAGAAAGCTCGAAGGAAAATCTCTGTAGAAACAAAGCCAGAGCCATCTTTGCCTCCAACAGAGCAAAGTTCTGACCAATGCAAATCCTCGGTCCCCATCCAAAAGGCAAGAAACAAACCTGGTTCTGTGTTGCCTTTGAGATCCCATCTTTGAACCTGTCGGGATTGAAATCCGCTGCATCATTGCCCCAAAGCTTAGTGTCGCGATGTATCAGCAGAACAGGAATATTGACTTGAACACCAGCTGGTAACGTCAAATCGCCTAGCTTAATCTCTTTGTGGATCGCTCGGTTCATCTGGATGAGTGGAGGATATAGCCTAAGGACCTCATAAATAATCATCGTCATCTGTAAAACTCATTCAACAAAATCATCAAAATGCTATAAAAGAAGAGTAATTTGCACGTATAACACTTTTCCACCTTTAGCACTTTTTGATGTAGTTGATAATTATACCTATGCAAAAAACCTCATAAAAGAAAGAATCAACTCGTCTGCTTTGGTTTAATAATACTTACAACTTTGAGTTGGTTAATGCCTTCTACATCAGGTTCTTGATCACCAAACACTTGCATCACTTCCTCACGTGCCCGAGCTTGCCAGTCTTGGTGTTGGCTTAACAAAACCATTGTCCAAGCCAAAAGTACTGAAGTGGTCTCTTGTCCCGCGAAGTAAAACAACTTGCACTCTTCCAAGATTTCTTCAGTGGTCAGTCCATTTCCTGTAGTTTGCCCTGAATTTGATTCAAGAAGTAGACCCAACAAATCGTCACTTGGTGCTTCTCCAGCGTCTCTTGCCTTCTTCCTATTGCTAATGACCCCTTTTAGTATCGCTTGGATTTCTCTAACTATTATGTTTATCCTTCTATTATTTCTTGTTGGGAAATGCCTACGCAAAAAAAAAAAAAATAAATAAATGGCGAAATGAAGCTTAAAAATTCACAATTCATTATATACAACCCATGAACCATTCATTATCCCCAATTGATTCTGAATTATAAATTCATCCATCTTTTCGTAGTATTAGATACCCTATCCAAAAGTGAGATTTCCAAGTTGAATCTAGTATATTAGAAGTTTCATGTTGAAAAGAAACAAGTACCAATCGTAATGGAAGCCACAGCCTATGGCAAATAGAGCAAGAAGATTCATATAAATATATAATATTCCATTGTAATTTGTGTTAGAAAACCGATTAAGTATTAGACCAAAAAAAGCCATGTTTTGATAAAATGTGAATATTTATTAGCAAAAGTCAAGTTTCATACCTATATCCAGGGATATAAGTCTTCCCACGAGCTAGTATGATAAGCTTTGCTAGTTCCTCTTGTAGTATAAATATCCTCTGTCCTTCTTTGTAGCTGCTACCAAAAGCGGTACGAGAGATCACATCCCCGGTCAAATTCACAATCCATGGCCAAACGTCAACCTCACAGGAGGATCCTTTATCTGAAAATAATTGATCCCACTCGCGCACAACCTCTCTGCAACTTTGATGGAACGTAGGGACCATATTCTATACACAAAAAATCATAATCAAGGCACAAAAATGGAACATGATCATATCTCATCAGCCAAAAGAAAGTTAACAGTAGTAGAAAAGAGAATCTGAAACCTTGATCTTCTCAAAGTGGAATGCAGGGTTGATGATCTTGCGGTGTTTCGCCCATTTATGTCCATCAGCATTAGCGAGTCCATCAGCTATCAACGCAGCCAAAGGAAACGTGTGCGTCTTTGGGAAATCATAAACTTTGTTATACACTTCTTTGATCATTTGTGGATTCATTATTGTGATGGATGGTACGGGTCCTAACCATGTGAAAAAAGTTTTTCCTGTTGTAGCCACATACATATATTAAAAGGAAGTATTTATTTATAAATAAATAAAAAGAATTAAAAATATCTATAAACCATATCAAAATACATATATACCGTAAGTGTTGAGCATTTGAAAGGAGTAAGGCATGACTAGTGAAATGAGATCATCCGTTGGTTTCATCGGTTTCGATCTTGCTTCCTTCAACATGCTAGAATTTTTTCTCACATCTCCGACAAGAGGCGTATAACGAGTTCCGACAAGACCTTGTCTTCTCAGAAAACTCTCAAGCATCTTAGGTTTAAGCCAAACCCACTCCACAATTCTCCATATCCACCACAATAGAGCAACTATAGCCAACGATGAAACTGATATCTCCATTTGCTATTTGTTTTTGGTCTCTAAAGTTTGAGAGTTTTGATGAAGAAATGCATGTGGTGATATGTCTTTTAATACTTGTAGAATTTGTGTTTCGGGCAATAAATTTATATTCTTCTAACCGTCGAACTTTTGCCTTTACTCGGAGCCTCACGAGCTCTAGCCACATCTGTCTTCCATGCCTCAAGTCTTTTTTTTTTTTCTTTCCTTTGTCACAATTAATTACGATGCCATAATTGCTACATGTATTCAAAATTATGAATACTTTTTATGAATTAATTAATTACTTGAAACAAGCACATATTTATGAATTAATTAAAAAACTTTTCATTAGGAAATATAATAAATAAATATATATTTCACTGAAATTTATGTATTATCCAATGTTGACCAAATAATGATGTATAGACTAACAAAGTTAAAAAATAGAAATACATTAAAAATTTACAGAAAAATGTTGACCAAATAATGATGGTACATAAATATTCAATATTATACAATAGTTGAAAGGTAACACACATCAATATTTCTAAACAAATAAAAAATCAACATGTATCAATTATTAATTATTTAATTTCAAACCATTTAATCTGAATTCAACAAAATGAAATCATGAAAATATAGACATAAAATAAATGAAATTAAGATATAATTTTAAAACATCATGGATATAATAAAATACTTAAATGTACTTCTCATGTTCTTGTGTGACTCTTGATCATCATCTTCTTAATTGAATCTTAATAAAAAATTTAAAAACAAAAAATTACGAGAATAAAAGGAAAATAATAAGTTAAACTTTTTTTATAATTTAAAAAAAAAATTTGAATTATAAATATATACACAAAAAAAACCTCCAACAAATAATTGAAGAGTTTGAAAAAAAACGAAAGAGAAAAAGAAGTCTATAAAATATATACACAATTTTAAAACATAAAAAAGTATATAATAAAATTTATGTGAAAAATGATAAATGATCAAAAAAGTGAAAAGCTATTGTAATACTGGGATTTAGATGAATAAAAATATAGTTTAGGAACAAGTAAGTTTCTATAAAATAATGTATGGAAGTAATTAAAAAGATAATTAAGAAGAAAATAAAAGTAAGAAAACAGTGATACTCAAAATACATGTATAAAAACATGTTATTTATAATACAAATTAAAACAAAACTTGAAAGTTAGCATATGTTATCTTCTACTAATTATTAGAATCATCAAAATAAAAGAAAGAAGAATAAAAACGTAAAAATATTAATAATCGAAAAATTAAAAACATATCATACATTCATAAATTAAAACAAATACTCTCATATATAATAGCATTCACGTAAATAGTTGACACATCTTTTGAACATGCATTTGGATAATTGATAGAAATGAAGTGAGTTTATTTTTTATTCTCTGAAATATTTTTTTTTTACAATTTTTTTAGAATTACTTGCACCATAATGAAGATTGTTTTTTAACAAAAAAACCCCTCCATTAATTTTGAAAAATTGCATCATGTAAAGAATTGAACTTTAAATCTTTTTGTAAAAACATTAATTAAACGTTTGGTCAATCACTAGATTAAGGGAACTTCCAAATGAAGTGACTTTGTGATATTAAAAAACTATTTTAAAATATCTTTCATTTTAATATTTTTATTATATTTAAAATACACTTGGGGCATACGTTGCATGGTGAAGTTTGCTCAGAAGTATTTATGTTTGTCCTTTTTGTAGAACACTTTGATTCGATAAGTTTTTGAATTGGGACGACAACGTCACTGTTCGTGGCCATCTTGAATGGCTTCTTATTGGTGACAGAGTGAAAAGCAGTAATCTGTCATGCATTTTTCTCTTCAGAAGGTGGTCACTTAATTGTCGAGAAGTCATGAGGAATAGTCCAAACTTATCCACAAGTCTTGTCCTTTTACTTGGATTTTCAATCAGGTATGGTGAGATTGAGGAACTGTGTGTTCCTATCTTGTCACACTAATACAAGGGCAAAGTACGGTGAAGTATGCATCCACGTTACTCTTGAGTGAGTTCTGGCCCTAAAATATCTTGTTTCGGGAAAGCCAAAAAGGGAAAAAAATGTTTTTACACTTTGATAATGCTCGAGAGGCACTTATAGCGGAGAAAGGTTCTTCAAACCCCACCTTCAGCATTTGTCCTACTCTCTTGTAAGTTTCTGCTTCTGGATACATTACATTATATATGAGATCTTGGTTTTACCTTTTAGTACTAATGAAGGATTTTGAAGTGGGTGTAAACTTGGAGTTCTGCTTTGTTTCTAAGTTCGACCACACGCGCGAGACTAAATCCATATTTGTGACGCCACAAAACCATCCGCAGATTCAACGACATGTTCTTCAAATGTCGAGTGAATCTCTGCCTTTTGATACAGACCAGACAACTCAACAAGGAAACCAGAATATGTTGCACTGCTCGGAAACATCTCCATAAAAGATAAGGTTGCATATCAGGAGAAGCCAAATCCTTTTTTTCCTCAGGGTTAAGTTAGATTTGAGACGGAACCACCTTGAAGATTATGAGTTCCCAAGGTACATACAATGTGTATGTAGAGAATGTGACGCCGACCAATCTAAGATCGAGGAAGGTTCTAGCAAAAACGAGAAGCGAGACCGTGTTTCTCGGAATGGTTCACGTGCCTATTACGTATAGGTAGTGGTTGTAGAATCGGAGGTGAAAGGAGTCTGGCTCATGGGGGAAGCTGAATGATGATTACCTACCTACCTAAGTCTAACCTTTGAGTTTATGTATAAAAGATATACAAATTAATGCTTGGTGCAGTGAGTCACTCAATAATTCAAATAGGCATGCATGGGATACAAAAATGACACAACCTAAACTGGAACTATATAAAAATATTCTCTTCATCACATTTTGGTCCACAATCTTCCATATATAAATATTCTCTTCATCACATTTTAGTCCACAATCTTCAATATTCTTTTTTAAACGACGCGCGTCCATAAGTCATTTAACTTTTCACGAAAGAAGCCACGAGGACAACTTCATATTGTGTATGGCTGGCTGAATGTGTGGAGACAGATGTCTCATTTTTTGCTTTGACATGTTAACGAGATTGTTCTATCCGATTGTTTGTGTTGAGCTATAAATAATATATATATATATATATAATCCGATTGTATAACGAGATTGTTCTCGCTATTTTCTTGTGGTTTTAGCGGCTTCTGGTGACTAGTATCTTTATCGATTTTTCTCCAGCAGTTTCGGTTCTTACAAGAGTATCTCGAAATAAAAAATGAAAACTGTGTTTTGAAATGTAAATGTTAACTGTGTTTTGAAATGTAAAATGATAACTGTGTGTTTGCGCGAAACACAAAGCTACAATTTTATGATCAACAGATTCGGTGTGTGGGCGCGCGCGTCTACAGTATGCGTTTGCATTATTATTGTTGTATACGTGGAAGTCTAGAAAAGCATGATCTCTCTTGTCTTTGTCCACATACACAAAGTTGCATGCTTTTGATGCGCACTCATTTTCAAAGGTCCCTGATACCTAATAAAGCTTATATTTTTCTTTTCCTTTTTGGTTAAAGAGTATATTCTTTTTTTCTTTTTGGTTAAAGAGTATATTATATATATAGATGGCTATTCTTTATGGCCGAAGAATTCATGAAAAATTTTCAGTATAATTCTCATGAACTCGTTATTATTTGGGTATTATATGCTACTGAATCTTGAATCTTGAATCTTGATTAAAAGAAAACAGGATCTTCGGAACCTAGTTTACTGATCTCAAAGCATGTTGAAGATCAACGGAGCACCAAACTGAGGACGAAGTGTAAGAACCGTGTGTGGTGCGTGAGTGTAGGATGGAGACAGCTCGAAGGAGAATCTCCGCAGAATCAAGACAAGAGCCATCTTAGCTTCCATGAGAGCAAAGTTCTGGGCAGGACAGAATCTTGGTCCCCATCCAAATGGAAGAAACGAGACTTGGTTCTTCGTGGCCTTTGAGATCCCATCAGCGAATCTCTCCGGTTTAAACTCATGAACATCTTCTCCCCAAAGCTCAGGATCACGATGAACCATAAGAACAGGAATCACTACTTGTGCACCACCTGGAAGTGTCATGTCCTCACCTAGCTTTGTTTCTTTCTCTATGGTTCGACCAAGTAGAATCCCTGGTGGGTATAACCTCAACACCTCGTTCAAGATCATGCTCATCTGTTAAAAACACAAACGGAGGAAACGTTAGTCTAAGTTATAAGGAAAAACGAAGAGTAGAGGAAAAGCACACGATTAATGTTTTTACTATTTTGAGTCGAGAGAGTGCATCAAAGTTTGGTTTGTTGCTCTTCCCAATGACTTGAAAAATCTCTTCTCTAGCTTGATCTTGCCATTTCTGGTGATGGCTAAGCATAATCATAGTCCACACGAGCAGGTCTGCAGTGGTTTCTTGGCCCGCAAAGTGAAACAGCCTGCACTCTTCAACCACATCTTTGGTACTCATCCCGTGATCTCCTGAATTCGATTCCAAAAGTATCCCCAATAGATCATTCTTTGGAGCCTCCCCTGCTTCCATAGCCCTCTGTCTTTTCTTGATGATCTCTCCCAGTCTAGACTTTACTTCTCTGTCTATTTGCTTCATCCTCATGCTGTTCTTTGTAGGTAGAAACCTAAACAATGAGCAGAACACTTAAGCTTTCCATGCTTTTAGAAGTGAAAGTAACACACGACAAAATCTTTTACCTCATTCCAGGGATGAAAGCCAACTCAAGAGCGTTTAAAACTCGCCTGCCTTGTTCTTCTTGAAGCTCAAAGATTCTCTTACCTTCCTCGTAGCTACTACCAAACGCAGTACGCGATATTACATCTGAGGTTACATCCTCAAGGTATGGCCAAACATCGATCTCTTTCGACGATCCTTGCTCGCTCACCAACCTCTCCCATTTACTTATCATCTCGCTGCAGCTCTCGTAGAACGCAGGTGTCATAAGCTACACAAAAAAAAGCAAAAGAAAAAAAAAATCAGCATACAGTTTAGAACAAAGGTTCAAAACAAGAGAAATGATGTAAGAAGACCTTGAGCTTTTCTAGATGAAAAGAAGGGTTTATTATCTTCCTGTGCTTAGACCATTTCTCTCCTTCATACACCGCGACTCCAGTTGCAAAAAGCTCAACAATTGGGTGCAGTGGCGGCTTGGGAAAATCGTTAACTCTGTTTAGAACTTCTTTGATGTGTTCTGGTTTCGTCACAATCACACTCGCTGTAGGCCCCGTCCACATGTAAGATGTCTCCCCTACGCAAAGACCAAACCATAGATCAGAAAAACAGAGGATCTCTGTTTTGTGTTCAAATCAAACCGTCGCGTACCATGATCCTTAACGGTTTGTAATATCAGAGGCATGACACGTGGCGTGTAATCGTCGGTTAGACTGATGGGTCTGGACTTTGCTTGCTCCACCATACTGGCTTCATTTATAGCGTCTCCGACAAGAAAGGTGAAAGGAGTTCCAGAGAGACCTTGTCTCTTCAGATAAGCCTCATGCTTCTTTGGTCTAAACCAAGCCAAATTCAGGCCTTTCCATATCAATACTGCAACCGCAGTTACCGCCACAACCGCAGCCGCAACTGCCACCGATGATATCTCTGTTTCACTCATAAACGCACTTCTTTGAGATATCTTTAGCTGTTTTTTCCTTTTACTGAAACGAAGTTGCCAGATGAAAATGCTAAGTATATAAAAGATAAATGTTGTTGATTTACGTATTCGCCAAGTCAATAAAGTGTGAGGCAGAGGAAAATTCAACAAATGTTTTTATTGTATGCTTTTCTTTCTCTATGAGCCTGTGACTTCTAAGAAGAAAAAAAGCGACCGGCTCTTCTAAAACACATCCAAAAGATGGTAGAGTTGAAATTGGCTTCGTATTATAGACTTTTCAAGATTAATAATGCAGCCACAATGGAAAACGACCTTAGACTTTAGACTTGACTGAAGAAGACCTTTCCCTTATAGAACAGCGACTAAATCTTCAAAAACCTATGGTTATAAATAAGTTTTTCTTTTGCTACAGAACAGGGACTATTGATGACAACATCATGTAAACACCAAAATCAAAGCTTGTGCAGGATGAGAGGAGCTCCAAACTGTGGACGAGTGGTCAAGACTGTTTGAGGCGCGTGAACATAAGAAGGAGAGAGCTCGAAGGAGAATCTCTGCAGAATCAAAGCCATTGCCATCTTTGCCTCCAAGAGAGCAAAACTCTGACCGATGCAGATCCTCGGTCCCCATCCAAAGGGGAAGAAGGAGACCTGGTTCTTTGTTGCCTTTGAGAGCCCGTCTTTGAACCGCTCGGGCTTAAACTCCGCTGCATCATCTCCCCAAAGCTCGAGGTCGCGATGGACAAGTGCAGTTGGTATATAAACGTGAACTCCAGCTGGAAGGGTAAGCTCTCCTAGCTTCATTTCTTTGTTCACAGCTCTTTTCAGCTGAGCCACAGGAGGATATAGCCTCAAAACCTCATTGAAGATCATCGTCATCTGTTGAAAATTAAAAATATAGGTGAATTTTGGTAGCTATAGATGTAGTTTTCCCAATGTGAAAGATGCGACTTTCAGTTACTTACGACTTTGAGGTTGCTGAGAGAATCTAAATCCGGTTTACTGTTACTGCCAAGTACTTGTCTCACTTCCTCTCGTGCACGAGCTTGCCAATCTTGGTGATAGCTTAACAAAACCATAGTCCAGACCAGAAGTACTGAAGTTGTTTCTTGTCCAGCGAAATAGAACAGCTTGCATTCTTTCATCACTTCTTCTACGCTCATTCCATTTCTTTGAGATTCTTCTGAATTTGATTCAAGCAGTATCCCCAACAAATCACCGTTCGCTGCTTCTCCAGCTTCTCTCGCCTTCTCCCGTTTGCTGACAATACCTCTCAGTATTATGTTTATTTCTCTGTCTATTGCTTTCATCCTTCTATTGCTCTTTGTTGGATAAAACCTACACCAAACAAAAAAGTTCTCATAAGACAACCTTCATCTTTTTAGTTAATTAATACTTGTGTGTTTATTTAACCTCAATCCAGGGATGTAAGATTTCTTAAAAGCTTGTGCGATGAGCTCAGCTAATTCCCCTTGGAGTTGAAATATCCTCTGTCCTTCTTTATAGCTGCTTCCAAAAGCAGTATGTGAGATCACATCCGCAGTCAAATTCACAAGCCAAGGCCAGACATCGACCTCACAAGGCGATTCTTTATCCGTAACTAGCCTCTCCCATTGACAGACAACCTCGCTGCAACAATGGTAGAACGCAGGGACCATGTTCTGTAAACCAAAAAGTAGGTCGCTTAAAGGATCACACACATATATAGTCTAAGTTGATTCAGACACTCAAGAAGACAACAGAGAAAAACAAAAACCTTGATCTTCTCGAGGTGAAAAGCCGGGTTG
This sequence comes from Iljinskaea planisiliqua, assembly GCA_900108845.1. Classification (NCBI taxonomy): domain Eukaryota; kingdom Viridiplantae; phylum Streptophyta; class Magnoliopsida; order Brassicales; family Brassicaceae; genus Iljinskaea; species Iljinskaea planisiliqua. Next base: position 4,733,162 of record FNXX01000010.1, on the reverse strand, counting down.
ATGATCCTCCTGTGATTTGCCCATTTATCTCCCTTGTAGCTCGCGAGCCCGCCTGCTAATAATCTGAACAAAGGGAATGTAGCAGCCTTCTCAAAGTCGTAAACTTTATTAAACACTTCCTTGATCTGCTCTGGATTCGTTATCATGATAGCTGGAACTGGTCCAATCCATATAAAGAAAGTCTTTCCTGTTCCACCAACGTAACTTTCAATCAAGTCAACCTTAAATTCCACACAATTCACTTCCCAAATTAGAAACTCTCTCCTTAGAAGCTCTCAAGTTATAAGAAGAAAGCCAAGGGAGACGCAGTACCGTGAGAATTGAACATCTTCAAGGCGAGAGGAAGGAGGCGCGGAGTGATGTCATCCGTTAGATTCATGGGTTTGGATCTTGCCTCCATCAACATATTAACATTCCTCTTTATATCTCCGACGAGAGGCGTGTAAGGAGTTCCGGCGAGACCCTGTCTTCTCAGGTAACTCTCCAGCATCTTGGGTTGTATCCAGACCCACTTCACGATCCGCCATGTCCACAGCGATGCAACAGCTACAACCACCACCAAAGCTGCTAATACTAAAAGAGACATATCTGATTCTTCCCTCACTCACTCTGGATTCTGAAAGTTGAGACCTTTCTTCTATCACTGGACTTTTGATTGTACAATTTACAGTGCAGATCCTTTGCCGCCAAAGGAGCTTTGTCTATACTTGTCGTGAAAGTGTTTTCCATCTGTTCTTATCTAAATCGCAATTTTTTAATCTTAAAAAGAGATCCACTATGCATCATGAACAGAAACACTCTTAACTCTTTTGCAGGTGAAGGGTAAGCGCGTGTATCCCAGACGCCGATAACTCGAAGGAGAGACATTAGTTTGCAATAAAAAGACCAGACTTGACTCTCGAGTATGAAGTGTTGCTTGCTCAAGTTTTTTATGAGTTTTATCGAGTATGAAGTGTTGCATGCTTAAGTAATTTATCAATTAATGAACGGCAGATACGTACAGTTACCTCTCCAATACTACCATTTACTCTTTGCAACAGAACTTTCAAGCAGCAAAACTTCGAAAATTTCAAACGAGTCCTCTGAATATCGTATCATATCTAGAAAGTAAAGTTCAAAAAGATGCAAAATTTTAAAATTTCAAGAGATGATAGACTCCAAATGGTGTTTTTGATCAGACTGAGGAACGAGAAGCCTAATCTGAGGAGAATCATGCAAGATTGGTTTTACATGAAAAGGTTGGGCTTTGACGCCTTGTATGTAGTCTTGAGCTTCCTGGTTGGTGGCCTGACCTTCCTGAAAACAAGAGGGAACTTGATCTTCGAGTTATGGAACTGCTTGGTGCTCTCTCTCTTGCACAGACTTGCAGGCACTGTGGCGGTCTTGATGATCTGAATGCAAGGGAACCTCACTCTATGACGAGAAGCCATCTCAGTGTACATCTGCTCCACTGCACCATTGAGCGTGGTGTCACGGAACTCCTTGTACATGTTGTGGTACCCAGTTCGGCTCTGGTAACGGAGCCAGATACCGTAATTCTTGATTTTAGTGGGGTTCTTCTCGAAAATCTACAAAAGCAGAACAACACAGTCACATACAAGTACCAATCTATCCAGCATCAGTCGAAACCGAAATGTGAAATGCAATGCACACCTCATTGATGGCAAGCATCTGTCCGTTGCTTTTCTTAACCTTCTTCAGTTTCCTCAGGAAGTACCTATATGTATATATATAAGCGATTAGTAGAAAAAAATGGAACTTGCATCAACAAACTGGAATCAAACAGGCCACTGCATGACTCACCAAAACTTGGACTTGGCGCGGACTTCATTAGTAGCCCATAGCTTCATCCGGTAAATCTTAGGTTGCACATCTTTCTCTGTCGGGAGGGCTCTCCCAACCACTTGATACTGGTGAAACTGCTCAAGGAAACAAAAATGCATTCATCATTTCATTATACAACAAAAAGATTACATCTTTTACAAACCCTCGAACAGTAAAATGACAACACCAAACTAGAACTAAGGATAGTAAATAAAGCTTAAAATGTTCAACAGATATATTCGGAGCAAAGAAGCAACGTAAAATCATCCTAGAGATTCGAACAGATTACACTCCCACCAATAAACTAATGCAGCCTTATACAAGTATGATGAGGAATTAAAATGGACAAACTTTGGTACTTTCTCTACGAATCAGAACCTATCGATCGCTATGACACACTCTCCTGATCAAACCCAGTTCATAACAATCCAAGCAAATGTTCAAAAACTCACAAATCAGGGAGCATAGCTCTCTCAAAAATCAATGAAGAATGACCTAAACCCAGAATCACTCCGTAACTTCAGCTTCCTCTACGATAGAGTGAAGCAACTTACCCGGAAAGCAACCATTTCAACGGAGAGATGAAGCTCCAACGAAATCAGCCGAAAGGTGACAGAGAGCTAGAGCTAGACGGAGGCGCTCATGAGAAAACTATAAGAGAGCTTCTATACGACAAACCCTAGCCCATTTTCTTTGGGCTTTTTCATTTTCTAATTGGGCCTTGAATGATTCCTTTTTGATACATTTTACAGCGGTCAAACTGAAAATACTTATCTTCTTTTTATTTTCCTGTGCAAATAATTAATTAAATTCTAATACTATACAAAACTGAATTTTCTTTGCCAAAAAAAAGTTTTGCAAAATTTTCACACCTTATATGAATTTTTCGGTCAACAAACATTCATAAACGTCGCTAAACAGATGTTACCCAAAAAAAGAGAAGTTAATGGATCAAATCGAAAAAAGCATGTATTTATATATATAGTTTTTTTTTTTCAGTAACGAACACATTACTATGTTTTTGAGAAGATTTTTTTGTAAGTTACAAATGCCATGCTTGTAATATTCAAAACAATATACATTGAGCAGCAGTACTTTACGTAAACACACACACACATGTACAACCTTCTTCTGCAACAGTATCTCAACGCCCTAACCGGGCTATACCGGATTAATTAAGAGCGTCACATCTTCACTTTACGACCAGGTTCCTGATCCTCTTAGGGCTCCGACAACGACGAAAGCTGTAGCAATAACAGCCTGTTGGACAGAATTGAATTAGTTTGATCAGGACAATAATAAAATGTGCATTGTGTTAATTAAGTGAGAAATATAGAATATGGACTCACTCCAATTGCGCAAGCTATGTATCCTGGTCTCTCACGCGGGTTTCTAGAGAATAGTAAAAGGAAAAAGCCGATGTACCAAGGGATGGCACCGAAGAAGAAACCAAGGATGAATCTTCAAGAAACAAAAACAAAAAAAAAACATAATGTGGGTTTGTGTTTGCTGAGAACTAACTTGACAAAGAATGTAAATGATCAGAAGAGAAGGTAAAATGATGAATTAAACTTACAATAACCAACCAATGCCTATACCACAACAAGGAAGACGATGGTGTTCTGTTAATCCATTATTAACAGCATAACCTATAGAGAACAGAGAGATCATTAGGATTTAGGACATGCAAGTGGTGCGTGGCAAAAATGACACAACCCTTCGTGAGAAACTAGACTTGAGCAACATAATTTTGACAGATAAAAGATTATAATTTCTGCTATTCTAGTAGTTACCATTAGTTAAATCCCATAGTTGAACAAAAGAAATCCATTAATTTTCCGCATACGATTGAGCAAGGTTAAGGCTTCCACTGTTCGTTTGCATATGTTAAGAATTAGTGCGTAGTATTATTCCATATAAACCTACAATCCTAAATATTCTATTCATTTGTTAATTGAATAGTAAACGTAAACGCCAGACGTAAAGAGAACCTTCCATTTGCATTTAATAATTATTATTTTCTTAAACATCAATTCACTCTTCATTCTCAAGTGAATCTACATCTTGATTTCTTTAAAAGTAGACATACCACATGAAGTCAAAAAAACAGAAGAAGAAGAAGAAATAGTTGGATCAGGTTCGGTTACAATACTAGAAAGGAATTCACTAAAGAGTCAGATTCTAATCCAATGCGAATTTTTGTGACTTTAATGATAAAAAGTATCAAATATCCAAAGAACATCAACAAATGGATATTCGATAGAATAGATCAAGAAAATAAAAAATAAAAACCTTGTATATACCCCCACAAAAACTAAACACGAAACCAAACAGCTGGTCGGATAATTTCAACATTATGTCCATGCAATGAGAACATGAGGAAGAAATTTACCGGAGACGTAGGGCTGAGCCGGCTGTGGATAACCGGCGGGAGGCGGCTGCTGCTGCTGCGGAGGTGGATAGTTGGAGACTCCTTGAAACGGTGGCGGATGAGAAGGCTGCTGGTGTTGATGATCCATCGCAGCTGATCTGTTCTTGTCGTCTTCTACGCCGCCGCTCGTCATCTCTCTGTCTCTCTGTGATTTGGATTTGTTTTCTGATCTGATGAGACGGTGAAAACAAGATCTCGATATTTTTTTTTTGCTTTTTAAGGTTTTGTATTCTGGGGATGCACGTGCCACGTGGCTGTTTCTGCGGTTGGTCAGATTTCTCCTATAATTTGAACTTGCGTAACACAAGGGGAAAGATTTGCTTCGCTATATATAAATTTTTTTGATTAAAAAAAAAACACCGACGGAAATAAATAAGTGTAGTATTTAAATTGATCAATAAGTCTATCGTTAAAACGCCAAACATTTCAACATAATGATATTTTTGGAGGAAAAAAAACACATACATAAACGATATTTTTGGAACAAAATATTTATACCTTAATGAAGTATTTGTTTGACTATAAATGTAAATGACTCTAGCAAAAATGTAGTTAAAATCATAGCAATAAATACAGAACATGTTAGATGGAAATATATCATCAAATTGTAAGCCGTCCATCAGATTCAGATCAACGGTCTTCTTTTAACTAAAAGGGTAGGATCTTTTATTCACGACAGAACATCATTGACATGAAACCTCTTAGTAGGGTCCTGTTGGTATCTTCGTCACACGTGTCTGACACGCTTGCACTCATTCAGGCGGTTGACGCGTTTCTCTTCTGCGGAAGATGTGTTTTTTTTTTCCCCCAAAAAGTCTCTTGTTTCCGTAGAACTGAAAACGGTATCGTTTTGAGCTTCGCGGAAGAGAACAAAGAAAAAAATGATCGCTAGATCGAATGTTTTTCGTTGTCACTGTCTCTCGGTCGTCGTCTCTGTTCATACTAAATTACTAACTAATCAACCACCCGAAGAAAGAAACAAAAATTAAAATTAAAAAACTGCAACCATCTCTTTTCGTTGTTTTGTTAATTTTTTTCCGAACCAAAGCACTCATCATTCGAGATGGTTTCGTCTCGTGAGATTATTATTTGATCCCCTTGGTTCAGACGAAAAGCTTGAATCATTTTGGAGTCTCTTGTCTTCACTAGTGGGTTTCATAACGGATTTTAACCGACAGGGAGTGGAGAAAATGGAGTGTTCGGTATTCCATCATGTGGTGATTGTGTTGACGTTCCTTTGGGTTCTCTCTTACTTGAATCGATCACACGCCCTTTTCTATTTCCTCGCTCTGATTTATATCTACCTGGTACGCACTGTTTATGTTGCTTCTCTCTCTCTGGTTGACATATGTTTCCTCTTGGGAGTTAAAAAGTCTGGATTTTTGATTGATTGGGTGACAAAAGTCTTTTGCTTTGTTTTGGTGGGCTCCCTTAGGTTCACGAACGGTATGTGATGAGATTGAGGAGGAAGTTGCAGTTTGAAGAGAGGAAGCAAGCTAATCAGAGACGGGTAATTCTCAAGTTATAGGGTTCTCAAAGATGCTGACTTTAAGCTTTGCTTGCATGACATGGTAACCCTTTCTTGCGACATCTTCTTAGGTTCTTTCTGATTCTGAATCCGTGCGGTGGATGAATCATGCTGTAGAGAAGATATGGCCAATTTGTATGGAACAGATTGCGTCTCAGAAGATTCTGCGTCCGATCATACCTTGGTTCTTGGAGAAATATAGACCTTGGACCGCGGTAACCCCATACAAATTTGTTCCTCTGTGTTTGGCTCTTTTTGAGTATTGTCGATTTCTTGTTGTCTATAGTTAGACATTTGGAACACTTCTTGGTTCTAAGGAAATGACTAGGCCACTTACTTGACAGTCACTTAGTGTCATTGATGGTGGTGATGATGATTTGTGCAGAAAAAAGCTTTGATACAACATCTCTATTTGGGAAGAAATCCGCCTTTGTTGACCGATATAAGGGTGCTTCGGCAATCTACGGGTGATGATCACTTGGTATAGTAACTAAAACTTTGGTTTCGTCATAATCCTCGATAGATTGTTTTGGTGACATCTGGTACTGTTTAATATCTATAGAGGAAGTAGAACTTATGCTGGAGTGTATACAGGTTCTGGAACTTGGAATGAATTTCCTCACAGCAGATGATATGAGCGCAATACTCGCTGTGAAGTTAAGAAAAAGACTTGGGTTTGGAATGTGGACAAAGTTACATTTGACAGGAATGCATGTCGAAGGAAAGGTAGTGGCTCTTCTGTAGTTCATTCAGATACACATATACTTACACACACACTCTTAAATGAAGTACTTTGCTTCATACTGAGGATACCGAATACTCGTGAAGGTGTTGATAGGAGTGAAGTTCCTTCGTCGATGGCCGTTTCTGGGGCGTTTACGTGTCTGTTTTGCAGAGCCACCTTATTTCCAAATGAATGTAAAACCAATCTTCACTCATGGACTTGATGTTGCTGTGCTTCCAGGGATTGCAGGATGGCTAGTAAGTATTGACGCCTGAGAGCTTTTAAACTCAAGTAGTGTACAAACTCTCCTCCGGCTCTTTTGAGTTTTTACTCTTCTAACGCTCCCATCATCCTTATTATTTTCCAATCAGGACAAACTCTTGTCTATTGCATTTGAGCAGACTCTTGTTGAGGTAAGGTTCTTGTGCTTTGTTGCCTTTCTTTCTCGATGCTCGAGTCATGTAATTAAGCACAATGACGCCAGCTAATAAAGCTTGTCTGACTTGCAGCCAAATATGCTGGTCGTTGATATGGAGAAATTTGTTAGCCCACAAACAGGAGGTAGCTATTACAGGGGATGTTCAGAATCCTTAACTTGTATCAACATCTCTCAAACCTTCATTTAATCAGTCCATATGATTACATTTTGTGTCTGTGTTTGCTTTCAGAGAATTGGTTCTTTGTTGATGAGAAAGAACCAGTTGCATACGCTCTTGTTGAAGTCGTTGAAGCATCTGATGTTAAACCATCAGATCTTAATGGTTAGTCCTGGAAATCACTGGCCTAGTTAGTTTCCTCCACTTTTAGTAAGTTTAAATTTATGAACGTCTCGAATTTTGATGCTTCAGGTTTAGCTGATCCTTATGTGAAAGGGCAGCTTGGCGCTTACAGATTCAAAACCAAGATAATAAGGAAAACGTTGGCTCCCAAATGGCAAGAAGAGTTCAAGATACCAATCTTGACATGGGACTCTTCAAATATACTTAACATTGAAGTTCAAGACAAAGACAGATTCAGCGACGACAGCCTTGGTGATTGTTCAGTTAACATTGCAGAGTTTAGAGGCGGGCAAAGAAATGATATGTGGTTGCCTCTTCAGAACATCAAAATGGGGAGGCTTCACCTTGCTATTACCGTAACAGAGGACGAAGCAAAGGTAGATACAGTTTCTGTTTACCTCCCTAAACACAAGAGTTTCTCATTATTAAGTTTTAAGCATTGTGCGTCTGATTCTTTACCAGTGTGACGATGACCCGTTTGAAGGAGTAACAGTAAGTAAGGAAGATATGTGGGCTTCTTTTGCTTCCGACGTTACAAATAAAGGTTCCTTCTCGTCAGTGGTATCTGATAAGTCTCCAAGGGTTCTGGATAATTTGGAACCAATTAACATTGAAGGACAAGAAGAGACTGGGATTTGGGTACATCAACCAGGAACTGAAGTGTCACAGATTTGGGAACCAAGAAAAGGTAAGAGTCGATGCCTTGATAACCAAATACGTGGAGTTCCTCATGATTCTTCTACTGGTAGTAATGAAAGCAGCAGCCCCGATGAAAACCAGGAAAGGAAGAACACGATGAGTTCTGTTGGTCGGGGCTTGAAGAAAGTCGGTTTAGTGTTTCATAGGAGTGAGAAAAAGGAAGAAGCAGGGAACATGGAAGACGATGTCAGGTCTCCTCGGATTAACTTGAAGGCGTTAAATCGAAAGGATGTTGGGGTTAAGTACATTGTAGAAGACCGTCTATCGGGGCCTCTCACAGGAAGAAGTCCAAAAGGCCAGAGCTTTGGTTCTGAAGACAGTCCGCACAAGGGACACGTGAAAGATGTTGCAAAGATCATTCTGAAACACGCTGAAAAGTCTGCAAGACACATAAAGCATGCGTTTTCGCGTAAAGGGTCAAGGAGGTCAAGAGGTGATGAGTGTTCAACCGTGTCAGAGCAAGATGTTGTTCCTGAATCTGAGTCTGTGTCCGATTCGGAATTTCATTGTGAATATTCGGATGATGAATCTGCACTTAGCAGTGTGAAGGACCTAGGAACACCAAGAACAGTAAAACCTGAAGGTAAAGGTGTTAGGGTAGGCGAAGATGATCATGTCAATACATCAGCAAACTCCAAAGATGAATCCAGAGGTGTTACAGATATTTCGACAAATAAAGAAGCAAAGGTACAGAAAGTAATTCCAGCAAAGTTGGAAACTACATATGTGGATGCCAGGAACTCTTCTGCTGGAGCTGAGAAAGTTGCCACGCCAAAAAGAAACGAGGATAGGAAAGGAACCATAGGGTAATCAAAAGCTTGAAGCTGGACATTTTGAGTATGTTCCAAGTCAAGTAGTTGTAAATTACCACGACAAAGGATTTTGTACAGCTTTTGTCTTGGCTTACAGCATTTTCAGTCTCTGTCATGCTTCTTTCATTTTCTTAACAGAGCGGGAATCGTTACGAACTTACTCTAACCTAATCACTTGGCTTTGAAACTATTCTAAGTATACTCTAATCACGTCGGTTTTCGTTTCTCGAGCTTTACATTTCTCATGACCACTTCGATTCCATCGGTTGATAATCTTTCCGTTTGGAGTAACGTTCGTAAGCTGGCATCAGAAAGCTCGGATCTTTGATGTTTTCGAAAATTTCTAATACCTCATTCGGCGCCACAAATAACTTGAACTTAAGTTGTCTGATTTTGTTCACGAACAAGACAATTTCTCATGCAGAGTATAAATGGCCACTTTATTCATTTTAGACGAACTTCTTTTCAATGACTTGAAGATGTACGCCCAGAGAAAACTTCATGTTAAAAAGGATTTCAAAAATTAAAGTGCCAGCTTTTGAGTTTTGAGTCTCTGACTTTCTTCCTTCAATTTCTTCTTCCACACGAAGAACAGGTACCTTCCCTGCAGAGCATGTTATATCTGTCAAAAAAATACATGATAATGTATAAACCTTAGCCAGGAGCTTCTGTGGTCAGAATATTCTGCCTGTCAAACAATACAGCAGACTCTATAAACCTTATTCAGGAGTTTCATGGCAATCAATAATGTGATCCAAATCTGCCTGTGAGTCATTGTTCTTTGCAACTACGCAGCGAAGAACTTTCCACCACATCCCTGTTTTTGGAACAAAACCATGATTCACCATTTGCCTCAAAACCCAGTCCATTTCCACAACCGACTTAGTCTCGCAGAGGCCCAGGACCATCTTCTTGTACGACAAAAAGCTTGGTCTCATACCCCACGAAATCATCTGACTCATCATCTCTTTAGCTTCAAAGTTCCTCTTTTTATCCAAGAGACCATATAACACCTCCTGATAAGTCCCGGGATTTGGTTGACACCCTTTTAGCTTCATCCTCTCCAAAAGATCAATCCCTTCTTCAACCCTACCTTTCTTCCTAAGCCCTGAGATCAGAATGTTGAACGTGATAGCGTCCGGCTCGATTTGTTCCTTCTCCATCCTCTCCAACAACTTGAAGGCTTCCTCGAACTTGCCCTTGTTACAGAAACCACGGATCAAGGGTGAAAACGTCATCACATTAGGCCGTGATTTTTGTTTAGGAAATTCGTCGAGCAGTTGGAGTGCAGCATCCACGTTCCCACTCTCGCACAGTCCTTTGATGAGTATGTTCAAGCAACAAGCATCGATCTCCACACCCAGCTTAGGAGCACTCACGAATATCTTGTGAATCTCGTCGAACAGCTTCGCGGAAACAAGCAGATTCAAGATGAAGTTGAAGCTTTTGGCGCTTGGCCAGCATCCGAAATCCGGCATACCGAAGAGAATCTCGATCGCTCGGTTGATTCTTCCGGCTAAGTTCCCGTAAATCCTCATCAAGTTGTAGAAGAACTCTTCAGAAAAACGGCACCTTTTCTCGAGCTTTACGATTCTCATGACCTCTTCGATTTCGTCGAACATCTTGGCTTGTCCGAACTTGTTGATCAGAAGGGCATAGAGAGATTCCGTCGGTTGATAATCCTTACGTTTGGAGTAATGTTCGTACGCCGGCATAAGAAAGCTCGGATCTTTGACGTTTTCGAATATTTTCAAAACCTCGTTCGGCGCCAACCAGTCCTTGTGCCTTAGCCTGGCGAGTTTATCGTCACCGGAGTATCGTTGCGACGCCGTATATCCATCGGAAGAAGATGAGAGAAGACGTATAGCAGAAGCAGAAAGTGGTTTGCTTCTTCTCGGATTTGAGTTTGATGTTGCAGACAGAACCAGTCTCCGAAGACTCATTGTTTTTTTTCCTAACTTGAAACTCTAACTGATTGCCCAACTGTTTATGTATTGACCCAACAATAAGGTGAACCAAAGTGTTTTAGATCTTTCGGTTTGGCAAAACTTGTTCGATTTTGTGGCTCGGTTTATCCAGCAAGGTCTGAGAAAAAAAAAAAAACAAAATACCAACATACTATTTTTTTTTTAACGACATCAATTAAATCATACAAAAACTGAAAAGAAAAATGATGCGCTTCAATTGAGGCATATGTCGAATTCGGTTCAGACCGGTTCAAATCCCCACCTTTAGTTCACTACGGGGAATACCGGTGAAATATTTTGAATCAGTAGCATTTTTGTACAGAGCAAATAATGAGTGAAATAGTTACAAAGATGTACAAAGCAAAGGAGTGGAAGAAAGAAGAGAGGAATATCCATCTATTTCTTCTTCTTTCCTGCAAGAATAGGTTGAATATGAAGCCTTCTGTTAAAAGCTTCGTTGAAGAGAAACCGCGTTTGAAACGCAGAAATGATGGGAAGCCATGCTAAGATAGCCATTGGTGCAAACAGAACAACTCCCATTCCGTAATCATAAGCTCGAGCTAGAACCTGTGTGAACTCCCACAAGCTCGTCCCTTCTATCTTTGGCCTTACAGCTTGTGCAATCTGCAACGGTTTATATTAGATTCCATAAGAAACTATATGTGTTGCTTTTAAAAGAAAAACAAACAGTGAATTGGGAAGGATTGGTACCAGAATCAGACCCCAACCGGTAGGCAAGAAAGCTAAGCAAGAGACTATAAGGTCCTTGATAGAGAGGTGACAGATGTTTGATAGCGTGATAATAACTGTTAGAATGCTCACGAAGACGAAGACTTTGAAGAACCGATACACAAGATGCTTTCTTGTGCTGAACAGTTGCCTCCCGAGGTCAACGGCCTGCAAGAGAATACAGAGAGAGTTGTTACTAGCTTGACTTTGGTTCTTTTTTTCTACTGAGAAAGAGCAAGGAGAGACGAGAGATTTACCTTGACTGTGAGAAAGGTGGCGAGGATTACGACCCAAGAAAGCGCGTAGACTATAATATTCGTGCTGCTTTGAGTAATGTCAAGGTGATAGACCAAACCATACTGATACACAAAGAACCTGAGAGACAAAATTATCTCCAGACAGCGAGCACCAACACCAGAGCCACGAAGATGGGCTTGCTCGTCGTTCCACCAAGATTGCCAGCTCTTGTCTTGCTGAATCCCAATCCCACCTTGCTCTTTGATCCACCTGTTCCAATCTCTCCAGTCACCGACTATTATTTCCCAGGTAAACCCTGAAGGGTTGAAGAGAAACGGGGCGCATAACCAGGTAAGGGACATGAACCACACTGAGAAAGTGATGAATGAGTAAGCCATGTTGCTTTGAGATGTATGCTTGAACAACTCGTAGACCACTAGAAGAATGATGAGCTCAAACCCTTTGATGAAGTGGCTACGCGAATATAATCTGTAGTTTTCACTGAAGTTGGCGTGGAACACCACCACTTTACGCCCCGTGGGTCTGTATTTGGCGCCTCCGTGGAGAATTGTTCTGCCAAAGTAATGCGTTTTGGTTCCTAGAGAGAAAGTGAAGAAGAATGCAGCAAGCTGAAGCTGCATGAGTATGAAATCTTGAAAGGCTATGAGAAATCCTTTCTCCAATCCAATCTCCATCACCATCGGTAAACCGGTCAAGAGACCTAGCTGGAGAAATGATTGAGAAGCAAGGGCTGTTTCTAATGATTTTATGTTCTTCACCTTGGCCTCAAGAATAAGTGTCTTCTGCAAACCACTGAGCACGAGGTAGAGTTGACCATAGAGATAGATATAGATCCCGATTACGGAAATCTGTACAAACACCAGCAAAAATTAGAGCTAATTTTACAACTGAGACAAAAAGAAGCGTTATTATTCAGAAAAAGTCTAATGGAGGTTACCAAGCTACTGAAGTAGAATCCAATGGTTGTGAAATAACAAGACAACATTCTGAAGAAATCAAAACGTTGTCCTAAACGGTATATGTCACGGCTAATTGTCTGCTCGCTGTTTCCGTTAGCCACCTTGGCTTCAAACTTTGAGATCTGATTGAGGCCAACGTCACGACCTTTTCCAACTTGCAGGTACTCATTGTAGGTTATGCATCCACGTCGTAAAGTGGTATTATAACCTACAAAATACAAGGAAGAATGTAAATTGCAAGTAAGCCTTACTAGATATCTGAGAAAGAACTCCTTAATGTGAGATTTCATACCGGCGAAAACGTCCTCGCTTAAGTTAATAGTTCTTGATGCTTTACTGATACCACCCCTTGTTATGTGGAATATTCTGTCGAAGACATCAGGATGGCCATAATGAAACCGAACTCTGTAACTCAATGACAAAGAAAGTTTAGTTTGTGTGGTCTCAGCAAATGAAACTGTGAATTTGAGGGTTTAGGACTTAGGGATTTTTGCCTGAGAGGATTAGCAAGAAGCCTTTGACCGATTGTGACAAAACTGGTCTCTTGATATGACATGAACCATGCTAGAGAAGAAACACTGCAATATCAGAAACTCAGTAAATTTCCCTGTTTATAACTCAATATGTCCTTGTTGTTTAATGATATGCATGTATGTAACTGTGGTACAAACCTTCCAGTGAAGATATGTTCCCTTAACCCAAGAATTGTAGGAGGTCTTCTTCCACGGTTCCGAAGAAACTCTTGAAGGAGATTTCTCATTTTGAAAGCCTCTTCCAGGTAGTTATCCTAACATTTATGTGAGAAGTTTTAGAGGTTGAAAAGGAGGTTCATTAACTGTACATCCAAGATGCAGAGAACTTACTTGATTCATGTCTATCGTCTGAAGTGCTTCCCCTCGAGTGAAAATTATGGCGTGGTTTTGATTCTCAGGCTTTCCCTCTCCAATGTTAGGTGGTCCAGGGAGTTTGACCCGATATATTTCCTAAATTATCGCAACCAAGTTACCATGTGCCGAAGATTCTACAAGTTCAACTTGCACATCAAATCACCAAGAATTGTAGAACAGCGTTTGATACCTGATCGAAACCGTTGACAGCTTTCACCAATATAGAGTAGTAAACCTTCTCTGGATTATCCAACACGATCTCTTCCCTCTCTTCAACGTATGCAACACGGAGAGATGGGTACCTAAGCGCAACAGTCATGTAACGTGGCTTTAGGAAAGCATGTACAAACTTTGTCTACTGCATCTATCTGAGATCACGTGTAACGAATGGCTTTTGATTACATAAAAATGACAGCTTACTTTATCATCAGGTCGAGTATGTCTTGTGCGTGAGGATCCCCAGCTGATTTTTGGGCTCCAAACATTTGGCAAGAGACAACATATGTGAATTTCATATCTGCTAATGCATCAAGTCGTGCGGCTAAAGATCGGTTACTTCGCTCCACGTCGTCATATCCTTCAAGAATATCTAGAGGATAAACAGGTAGACTGCATTACAATCAGTTTTCACACAGAAATGTGCAAAGATCAGAGAGGAGAGTCACGATGACTAACCCTCATCATCTGCCATGTCAAGGAAGGCCTGCAGTTTCAGAGCTTCTCGGCAATACATCATACCACGAACTGTGTTAAGCATGAAAACAAAGTAAAACGTTCATTTTATAAGAGTGGTCAGGATCAATTGGGAAATTTGCACAGATTGTTATGGTTTCTCACCTGTTCTACTCAATGTTTGTCCACGAAACGATGCCCAGTTTCGAAGCTCTTCTTCTTTACCCTCCCTCTTTAATGCCTCCAAATTCTCACATCCCATTCGCTCCAGAAAGTTTTTCCACTCATCTAACAACCCAAAGATTAGAAAATTTTGAAACACCAACAGAGAATACATCCATCAATCAAACTGAACATGTACTGAGATTTACCTGGAAAAATCTTCTGCATATAAAAGATGATTGAGACGCTAGACTTGGTGGAATGTAGTTCCTTCGTTGAAAAGTTAATATCCTCCTGATAGTGCGGTGTCAGAACACTGCAACCAAAGTGTTAGTCATCAGTTGATAATTCAAGAAATTTGTATTTTTTCTGAGGGAAAGTTGTGTAGGCAGACCTGAATGACATCATATTGCGAACTTTAGGAGCGTCTGGCATATCCATGAAAAGCGAAGTAGCAAAGAAAGATATGCGTCGTCGAGCATCTAAGTTCTCTGGTATGTCCATTGCGGTATCTTTGACGGTTAACAACAATAGAAAACGCTGGATCTGCCAAAACCATATTTAGAAAAATCAGCACACTGCAGCATTTTTCGCAGGACTGGAACATTTGAATGAAGAACGCATTGCAGCATGATCACAAGGTACCTGTTCACTCAATGAAGCACTATCTGGCAGAGGAAAATGAATGCATCTCCTTTCTCCATAGGATTCAAACAACTGTGGTTCTATAACCCTCATAAAGATTTCTGTGTCCTCTTCTGACCCCTCCCGAGACTCGAGCAAATCCAGAATTCTAAACATGCAAAGAATTATTTAGGCAAGTTCACCTTTTCACAGAGAGAGAACTAAAACGAACAAAGTCGAAAATTCACTCACCTGTCACCATGTACCATCATATCACTTGTTACGAGCTCAAAGATATCTTGAAGGGCCTTTACAAGTTTGCTATGCTGCTCTTCAATTTTTTCAACATGGATTTGCTCTTCACTCCCCTCAACCTGGAATGTACAGAAGCACTATTGGAACTAACTATATTTTTATGAAACGAAACAAGATATAAAGTCTTAGAAATACCGCAAGATCGATTACCAGAAGTTGAACCAACTCAATACATTTTTCATGCAACGTTGGGAGCTCTTTCAACTTAAATTCTTCAAGAAAACTTGACTGTCTGATGCTTTCCTCTATCTCGTTTATTATGCCAGATATGATCCTGAGCCAATGTCAAATATATACATTACATACCGAAGCCAGGAGAAAATGAAGTAAAACTTGTAACTAGAGGAGGGTACTATAAGGCTTTACTTTTTCTCGAGATCACCAACAACAAGAATCTGAAGAATGTACTTCAATGATTCATAGCATTCTTTCACTGCGTAGTACATGTACTCGTCTTTCCGAATCCTTCGATAAAGAACCTCATCCTTCCCGTCAAAATCTTTTGCAATGCTCAGAGCTGTTGAAAACTAGTAAGATGGGGTAGCTATATTTACCAACAAACCGATATTCCCACCAAAATCAAATTGCGTAGAAACTTTGTAAGCAATGTTACCTTATTTGCAAGGAGGAAAATGGGCCAACGGATGATCCCTGATAATACCTCCGATGACATTGGCATCGTCATCAAACCTAGTTCCCTGATGATAAAATATTAGACTTATATGATAAAGTATTTTTGTATGTCAGAACTTAACATGCAAACAAGACAATGGAGCGATATTTACTTGTTACTTATCAGATCCTCTGTTCTGAAGCTGTTAATGACTTGGTTCCAGACCAAGACAAACTTAGCCATACTATTTTTCTGGCCGTCAGACCCCTGGAAGAAAAAGTGGACTTCATAATACGGAACTCAAATATATAGTTTAGTCCTTCGGCATATACACGTGATCGATTCAGAAAACCTCTTACCCTGCCAAAACTGAAGGGGAAAAAGCCTCTTTGTTTTCTCCTCTTCTCATCATTCATTGAGTGTGGAATAAGGGATGCATTGAAAGCAGATGGTAAAGTATGAAACCGGCCTCTCAACATGCCTAAAGTTCGAATCTGAATAGAAATAAAGTAACATATTAATCTGGAAACATCAACACTTGGACAGGAACTGCACAAAATGACAAATCTCACATTGAAGAAATGTGCTTACCTCACCAAGGTGATGCAGAACTCCATACAGCCCACCAAAGATAGTACAGAAAACTGAGTACCATATTTGCGTATCCATGAAATAGACCTGAAAGTTCAACATTGTTTCAGAATAGTTTTTAAGTGATAGTTTATCATAAACACTCATATTTCTATCACATGCATGGAGCTAGAAACTCACCACCACGATTGGTGCCCATACTGCAACAATTGCAGCAGCATTACTCTTCACTGTGAAAGGAGAAAACAAAAGGTTCTTTAGTGCGCCACAAACCATACTTTAAAACAGAAGAAAAGAAGTTAAAGGTATGAGAGTAAACCTTCTGGAAAAATTTCATGCCATTCATAATTCCGCACGCCAACTTTCATTATCAGTCGTGTAGGTTCTATTAAAGGCTTAATCTGCATTTTCAGATCATAACGAATGTAAGAAGCTGTTTCGAATTCAATGCATACAACATCAATCACCAGTAGCGCTTATCTACCTCAAACGCATAGCTGAAAGCAAACTTGGTCAAGAGAACTAGAATCCAAAAGAAGGTGTATCTGAAAAAGAGAAGAGAAATCAAAACCACATTAATATAGAAATGGCATGATTAACAAAAGAAACACAGTGGAAACTGGCATGAGACATACTTGAATTGTGATATCTGAGTTTCTTGCACTCCTCGCCCAATGAATAACCTAGGCTGCAGGAAACCAGCTAGCACTTTATAAAGCAATTGGATGATACCTTGTAAAATGAGTTTGAAATACACCAAAAGTAAAACAGACTAACTGAATAAACTGTTCAATACATTAATCTGCTTAAACCCTTAACCGTGAGTAATTGGACAAAAGTACAGAGTTTCTGAGATTTAAGTACCTGTCCCCACCAAGACAAAGTTTTGAAAATGCGATGATTCGAGGTCTCAATGTATTTGCTGATGGCAGGAACGAAAAACAATACCAACCTAACCGCACTTCCTGTCAGGTATATCGTGACTGCCACCATATACGGAGAAAAACACCATTCACCAAGCCAGGTTTTGTAATTTGTGAAGTAACAAGTGTATTTTCTTCTTGAATGAGAATACAGCACTGGTAGAATAATAGTCCACATTGCAGCAAAACCCAACTTCACCATCTGCTTCTTCTTTTCATTGATCGGCATTGTGTTTCTGGCTTTCCACTTGAAGATTATGTCAAGAATACCTGCGTCAAACCCTCTAAAATGTCAGCAATAAGTATGTATCCTCGTTTATACATTAACAAAATTTCTAATAACCTTTTATGAGCTTTAAAATTGCAGAAGTAATGAAAATGCTCATGACATCTTCAAATATGTTGGCGTTGAAAATTTGGAGTGGAGATCCCACATCGTGACAGGCCATAATTATTAATGCCTGAAAGTGAGATAAGGATTTCATAATTTGTAAATATATACTTGGATATAATTAGAAAGATAGAGCAGAAGAAGTGGAACCTGTAGAGACAAAACAAAGAAACTCCACATTCTGTCAAAGCTCCGGAATATCTGCCAGAAGGAACGAGTCTCTACGAAGTTTGTCTTCCCCAGCCATCTTTGGGTTGTTTTAATTTGTTCCTCAGTAATAGGCTGCAGTAACGAGAACATCATATGACACAAGAAAAAATGTACCTATCTAATGTGTTGAGACATACAAGAGAAGTTTTTATTATGATTCTAAAAGCAATGCAATTCGCTGAACCTAGGAACTATATTCCTAGTGACAACCCAAGTTTATTTTTCTGTGACTTTGGAAGCAGTTAACACACGAATTGACCGATTTAAATATTTTGCTTACTTAGATTTTAAGCGATAATATGCTCCGTAGTCTCTTCAACAAGCTAGGAACACCATACTGCTATGACACAATGAACAGCTACTGATGAATAAAGGTTTTATTATCCGTTTAGACTACTTGGTGTGTATATATGCAAATGCATAACAGGGGAACAGATGTCTCCATAAGTTACAAGGATATATACCCCAAGTTCTTCGTCATCCTCCATTTCTTCATCTGTCTTCTTTGTCTGCTTGCGAAATCTAAGCTTTTCTCTCCAGTTCCCTGGTTTACTGGTATCTAACGATTCTACACAGAAAAAATCATGTTCCGAACGCATTGGCCAACCTATTTCGAAGCATTCAATAGACCTGTGGAAGATGTAACAAGTATGATTAGTGATGTTCCAGGCTTTCAAACACAGATATGGTAGCAAAGAGACATAAGATAGTGAATGTTCTGACCAGAAAAACTCGTTCAGATCATCGTAGTTTCTCCACATAGAATGATCAGCAGTTCCATTCTTGTTCTTCTCAGCTTCCTGCAGACATAAACTTTTCAGTTGACTACTCATCTTTTAAGTTAATTCAAGCACTACATCAAATAGAAGATCACCTTTTCGATAACCTTGTATATTGGGGTAACTACTTTCTTAAGGAAAGATTCGTTTTCTCCACCATACGCTGGAACAACTTTCTCCCCAGTTATCATACTAACGTCACCGGCTAAAACTCCATGTAATTCATATGCCATCTGAATTAACATCAACATCAATGTTGCATACATTGATCAGATTTGACTGACAAACTTTTGAAGAAGACATACTAAAATCGTATAAACAGAAGTTTCCAGCTTACTTGATGGAAAATATAACACAGGCACTCTGGCATGAACCTCAAATTCGAAGCTTCTCCCCATATGAGAAGGTATAGTCCGATGTACAGTGTTTTATATTGTAGGGCTTCCTTTTTCACACAGGGCAACCTGCCAGACAAGTTATATATTATAAACACGGTCAGAGATGAAACGATACAGGGTATCAAATAGATGAAAGATATTCTAAGAATACCTGATGTTATTTTTTCTCCCAAGAAACTTGCACCAGCTTGTGTAGTTCTTGAAAAATTTCTTCATCAATGCATCTACTGCCTCATCACCAGACTGAAAACAGGAACTAAGATTGTGTCCGGTTTCAAAGAAGGAGAACTAAATCAATTCAATAAAGAGGGGTAATAATAACAACACCTTCGGTTGTGAAGATGGTTTCTGAGGTTGCCGTATAATGATGTTACTGAGTAGTAGGATCATATGCTCTCTCTGATTGGCAACATTTCCAGCCTAGGATAAAGATAAATGGAAAGTTTGGTTACCGTATCTAATTATAGTCTTTAAAAACACGGATTAAAAGTTCCTGACAAGTACCTGGAACCCAAATGCGTGCTGCAGAAATTCAAATAAATCCACAAAAGGCTGGTGTCTCTGAAAGTCCTCTGGAGGAGGCAACCCACGAGTGTTACGTACAATTGCAACAGCAGCTTTAATCTGTATTTTCAGGACAGAGAAAGGAACATTTTCACCATGAGAATATCCAATATGCCGTGTGGCAGAACCAATGCATACTAGTACAAAATAACTCGGCCATATATATGTGTGTATTGTACCTCAGGCAGATTCATAATTGCTTGGTGTACCCCTCCTCTGTCAAGAGGGAGAATGTTATAAGGCACATAGAACTCAGATTTTGCCCGAATGCTTTCTCTATCCGCAATGGCCTATCAGAAACCGTAGTTTCAAGGTTAGCTAAACAAATTTTGTGAAAACCGAATGCACAAGTTATATATACAGATTCGAGGGGAGAGAATCGAAAAAAGGAGGCGAGAACCTGAGGGCCAGCGCCACTTGTGACAGTCTTTAGAACTTCATACAACACAGAAGCAATTCTGCGTGCGTTAATCAACTTCTCTCGCTGACTATAATAAGATAAAAAAAAATTCCAAAGGTTAGTTTGGGGGATAGCTGAAACTGAACTACAACTATAGTTAGTAGAAATGTTATATAAAAAAGGAATACCTGTTATCCAAATTGAATGTTGCACCATGTCTGATGATGTATTCTTTGTAAGCATGATAAACACGTTTCAGTTCCCGAACATCACTCTTCTCTTTTCTTCTTATCACGGTAAACTCTTCATCCTAAAACGGAGAACAAAGAAGTCAGACTACAGTAAACTTATCACGGTAATGAAGTTATTCGGAAACTAACTAGTTCACATATGTAGACAGAAAAAGAAAAAGGATCATAGACGTGCCTGTTCAAGCCTTTGGAGAAGAGAAGTTTTGAACTGCCGTACACCTCTTCCGGTGGAATTTCTGTCCATGTGGTGAGCTATCTCAAAAGCATGAAACCGACCTGCGACGGAAAGTTTCGATTTTTAGAGTAAAATTTTGCAGAACGTGGTATCAAAAATGGTTTAAAGTTCAAGGTTAGACGGAAGAGTTAGGGAGAGAGTAAACTGACAGAGATAAGCAATACGAGGCTCTTCAGACTCGACCAAGTTGGCAATACGAAGAAACCTCTGAATCTCGGAGGCTAATGTCGCCGGAAGCCTCTCGCTGTCAAATGGCTCCGACACGTGTTCCCGGAAGGTGAGGGATCTAGTGAAGTGGTGTTGTTGTCGTTCCGGCGAATCCTCTCGACCCAGAATCGGTCGTGAGTAGCTCGTGCTCGGGACATCGATGGGATCCACTGGGACGATTTCGTGAGACATTTATTTGGGAGGTGTCAGAGTCAGAGGGTTTTGGTCGGTGGGATTTAGGAGGAAAAACATTCGGGGGAAGTTGAGTGGAGATGAATGGGTTTATTATATAAAGCGGTAATTGCTTAGCGAGGTGAGTTTCCATGGCGGAAATTTTGAAAAAGGGATGATTTTTATGAGAGATGGTGATGATGGTGGTGCGATTTCTTCTTTTTTGGCTTTTTGGCTTTTCTTTATTATTAATTGGAGAGACATTCTTTTTTTTTGCGAGGGAAAATTATGAGCGTAGCGTAGGTGATATGTTGTCTTATTATTTTTCACACAAGGACACAACACATGTTCTAGTTTTAACATGCAAAAAATTGAAATTACGATACTTGAAAAACTCGATTTTCAAAGAAATTTAGTGTTAATTTAACTTCATGATTTTTTTAAAAAAAGTTTATGTGTCCAAATTAAGTTTGATTACGATATGTTGTGATTAGGGAAGTCATTATCGTATACAAGCAAAGATGAGATTTATAATTAGAGGACAAGTGTTAATTAGCTTTGCATAATTGGTCTTAAATGTCAGAAAGAGAGATTAATTAAAGTGGGAAAAGAACTTTTTCGATTAACTTAAGTAAGCTTTTTCTCTAAAAGAAACAAAAGTAAAGAAAGAGTTAAAGCGAAAGACAATAGGATATGCAGAAACAGAGATTCGGTTTATGTAGTTTCTATATGAACAAACAAATTTGTTTTTTACTAAATCCTTTCTAAAGTAACTGAGAATGGGGTATCACAGCAATAGTTTACACCATAATACCAACGTGCATGGAAAAAAAGAAAAATACATAGAAAAAGTTGATTGACTGTAAAGCAGACAAATCTTATATAAAAGTATTGGAATGAATATAAAAGCATATACTTCCGAAGTTGATGTGCATATGTATCTATTATTTCTTAGTCACTAAGAATATGCCAAAAGACCACAACATAACATGGTGTCAAAATCAAACCGAGCTGCTTTAAAAAGGAAAACAAATTCACAGAGAAAAACAAAACAAAAATCTTTTATTTATTGGGTAAGAATTTGTTTTAGAGAAACAACAAGATTTCGGATAATGGATGTATTCAGTTCTTTTTGTTTCATATTATTTACATTAGCGGGTGTATACTGTAAAGTGTACAGTGCATAGACCTCTCTCTACTCTCTAGTGTAGCTCGTTTTAGTGTGGTGATTGGGCCTAATATGTACAAAGGACTTTTATGCCTATTTCGTCCGAAAGTCGCCAAAAGTCGCGGAATGGTTTATCGAAAGCCCATGACCCATTTCCTCATTGGCCCTTTTTCATTTGACGCCGCCCCATTGGCTTTATGTTCTGTTTATATGAAGTTCGAAAGCAAAGTAATACCAAGTAAACAAGCCATATCTTACGTTTATTAATTACTTACCGTATGTTATATATATATCACCTGATAATTTGATGAGTTGTTAAATTTAATATCACAGTGGCATACATTGCCTCTCTTTTTATATCATTTTATTTTTTCAACCCACTGATATTAAAACATTATACGAGAGTTAGCTAATTACAGTGGTAATCACAATTCACTGAGCCGTATAGGATACAAGTAAATCCATTAAAGGACTAATTCTAAGGTGAAATAAATTTTCTCAAACCAACAGTTAGTAATTATCAGTAACCAGGTAAAAACAGTAAAACTCACAACTGTTAAATAACATTCCGCAGACGGCTGGAGTTGAGAATCGTTTGAGGACAAAAAAAAAAGTAGATTATGCGAATATGCATCCATTATGTGTTATGTATGGTTAATTATGTAATCAAATAAATTATTCTTGGTGGATATCTTTAAGTTCATGTTGATGTTGTTCCTAAATCATATTCCGAAGGATTTTTAGGTAATTTTTTATTCTACAATATGTAAAAAGTGAAGAAGAAAACTGTGTTTGCTGTGTTTCGTAATTCTTGTTAACGTCAACGAAACAACTATTCGTTTAATCATTTAAAAAAATATATATATCGTGTATATATCTGTTTCCAACTCATGTTGATACATGCTAATTTTGGTAATTAGTCTTCTCAGGTGATCATTACATTATTTATATAATTAACTGATATAGAAACATCTTTTGTTATATTAAGACTTAACGAACACCAATCAATACATAACTACATCATTATTATTCTCTTGCCACAAAGAAAAAGTTGGTTCCTCAAATGTAAGTCCATAGTTAATATGAGAATAATAATCACTACCTTCAATCTCAAGAACACTACTATCCACACCATCCATGTAAGACAGTTCTGTACACCAATTCATCATCATCTCATCATCATTTTGCGACGAAACCACACCAATATCAAAGTCGTTAAGCCACCCAAAATCATCTTCAAGACCAGGTTTTGTGATCTGTTGCAGATCCATTTTCCGAGATTCTGTGGTCGGAGAACTCATGTTGATCTCCACTTCTAGTGATCTAATCACCCGGTTTAGTTTCTCTTCTTCCTCTTCGTTAACACTACTATGGTTTTCAACTGGCGACTCTTCTTCCAAAAACGACATGATCATTAGCTCATCGTTGAAAATCTCCACGCCTTGATCCAAACCATATTGCACAGACGCCATTTGTGAGAAAAGAAAAACAGTTAAAGAAGAACAAAAATAACTTGGAGAATGTATATTATAACTTGAGCCGAAGCTAAGGTCTTATATAGAGGGAAAGGTTTAAATTAATTAATTAGGCATATTGGCGTATGAGATAAGATGTCTCCCAACACTACACGACCAATCATGTGATCATATGTAATGTGATATGATGATGATGATAATAATATTTTGTAATAAAGAATAAGAATGGGATAATATTATAGCTTTTGGCCTAACTGATAATGGACCATCGAGGAGACATGACTGAATGAAATTAAATCATGGACATAAGTTTATGATTAGAAAATTAGTTGAATGTCAAATTTTCAAATGTACAATTAAGTGGAATATGCGTATAGGCAAGATCTCACAAGTTTGGTATAATGCATAGCCCACTAATAGATGTGGTTTAGGACAGGCGAAGAAACAAAGCCGAGACATCTACTTTATCGTGTTTGCAATTAATTTGGGAACAAATCAACGGACGACGTAAGTTTATTTTATTTTTTTGAAAAGGAGAACTTTTTAATATGCTACGGATAATACCGCTACTATGCAGACAAAGAAAATACCACTAGTATGAAATATCCACAAAGTAATTGATTTTTTTTTATGAAAGATTTTTATTCTTGAGGAATTGATTTCTACCGGAAAATTGAATGAAATGTCAAACTTTGATTCATAAATCTCCATCACCATTTTTCTTAAACGAAAAATGATGATTGGCAACAATAGAATTCTGAGAAGAAAAAACACGTGCATGCACTAAAATAACATATATACATCAAATATAGCTAAACATATTAAAGTGATGAAATGATAAGATGAAGAAATTTTTCAACATAATTAACGATTCTACAATATCATGTGATTAGTAATAATCGTGCCTTAGATTCAATTAATCTCTTTTGAGAGGAATAATTTACGTCGGGATATAGTACTATCAACCGTCTAGTTTTGGGGTTTCGTTCAAACTACGAAACTATTAAAATAAAAGGTTTATTACTTTTATCAAAAAGAAAAAAAATGTTTTGGTATAACATTGTCTCATATTTGTAAAAAAACTGTATTTACATATATTTAAACATAAATAAATATTAATCTAACCAATATATAATTTCCCTTTGTTTTGTACGAATGCACAATTTACACGCCTACAAAAACGGTTCGGGTCTATTGCATATCTAACATATATATTGGCTTCAACTACATAATATAATAAGTTCAAAAGAAGAAAAAGTATATTATGTAGGCTTAAAATTCAAATGGATGTCACACTTAGAATACACGTACCGACACTAAATCTATATAAAAAGATATAAAAAGAAAACTTTAATATTAGGGGTCGTTTACGACTCTACGATATGCTTGATAAGGTACGTGTCACATGTGGGTGTTGGACGTTGTAGAAGAAATGATTTGACCGAATTAATGAGATTCGAAGCATTATAACATTAGCACGAGTGGTGGTTCTTTTTAGTGGACCGACCCACCCCATCTTCATCGCATCAATTATCGATCGGTTCACATGTCTCCACCTCTGTCTTCGTCTTTTTTAATTAATGTTCTCCAATTATTCTCCAAGATTTGTCGAATTATTCTACTGTATGTGTTTTGATTCAAAATTTTGTATTTTGATGATTTTTTTTTGCTTTAGTTTCATGAACTTTTTCAGTTCGTAGTTGAGGCCATAATCATATTCGTTCTTCATTCGTCACCAATAGTGACAGGTTATAGCAATATCAACAACAACTAGTGTTTAGATTATATTCGTTTTACCGTCACCAAGGGCATCAACAGATTTTAAAACAATGTATGTAAATTATAAAATTAGTTTACGAATTAATAGTCAAACGCAAGATTCCTATAGAAAATAGTAGTGTATTTCAATACAACACGAGTCTTGAGTTGATGTTAAAGTCGTTTTGTGTATAGATTAACAAGCATATCATATCATATTATCATACCACATCAAATCATTATGATCGCAATCTACACTTTTTTTTTTCTTCTTCTTGTGGCCTCTTGTATTAAATAGCAAGTGACGGTAAATCAATAAAATCGGTTCTCTTTATTAATGAAGCTGATGTTGTTGCCTTCTTAGAAGCATCCGAGGGTAATCAAATCATTCATAGTTTCTTTGTGTTTGCATTGTAAAAAGTCATCCATATTTTTCTTTTAAAAATTTGACGTATACACAAATTTCTTCCTTTTTTTCGGGTCAAAAACTATAGTATACAATTTCCATGTTGAAATATATAAGCATTATTTCAAAATGGAAAACCAGGAAAAAGAAAGAAAAAAAAAAAACCACATTTGGTAAAAGGAAAAGAAAATAAATGAATGCGCTCTTAAAACCTTCTAAGAGAACTGGAAGGTTTGCGCTGTTAAATGTTTCCCGCCATTTCGTCATTCCCTCTCACTCGATGGGTTTGGACTTTGGACCGTTTGGTTTTGTTTCTGAAAAGTTGAGACAGGATGAGGTTTAGTGTTAATTATATCACCTTGGCTCTCATGTTATGAGTGCTTATAAGAGTCATGTACATGTACTGATACTCTTATTAGGAATTTAATGCAGTTTGAGAGAGAGAAAACGAGATTGAACAAGTCATGTGACCGACCGATCAACTAAATAACACGATTGCTTATACTTCCCATAATATTAAATTAAATGAATCTTCTGACATTTTTTTCCCTCCCATTCTTCACTGATTACATGTTCCCAACAATAACCGAAGATAAGATTCGTATATTGTTGATTCATTTATTTTTATCTACACCATCCATTGAAACGTGTGCGCCAACACAATCTTCCAGGGTTTTACTTAATAAGACAGAGTACCTCTAAATAACATCTCGTCTGTATCTTTTTGGCAATAACAATATGGAAGCAATAAGAATGAGTTTTGGTCCTCTCTGTCTCAAGACCAACGTCGCTCTCTTTCCTCGGCGTTGGCTTCACAAGCACACTCTTTCCCACCAATTGGTTTGTGTTAGGGCTACTCAGAGTAGTAGTGATGATCTTGAGAGAACTCGTCCCTTGACACACTTTTCTCCCACTGTTTGGGGAGATCACTTCCTTTCTGTTCCCCTAGATGTCGCTGTAAGTAAATAAATAGATATATCTATAGAGAAACACATGATGACCCAATGTGTGAGTCAAGATTGTTGGTTCAGATAACGCTCGTGTCTTTGTAGGAATTTGATCATTTATCAAGAGAGATTGAAGGGAAGATGAAGCCAAAAGTGAGAGATATTCTCACGTCTTCTAAAAGCAGCGACGCTGAGAGGATCCGTCTCATCCATTTGCTGATTAACCTCGGAATCTCTTATCATTTCGAGACGGAGATTGATGAGATCCTTAACCAAGCTTTTGGTAATTTGGATGACGTAATAGCCAAGGAAGATGACTTGGCAACAATCTCCACCATGTTTGAGGTTTTCAGACTACGTGGTTACTACATGTCTTGCGGTAAGTATATTAGTTACCCTGACGCTGAGCCACCACATATGCATACACACAAATAATTTCGCTCTCAGCTTTATGTAGATGGATTCAATAGATTTAAAGGTGAAGATGGAAAGTTTAAGGAAAGTCTAGCCGAGGATATTAGAGGGATGCTAGAGTTGTACGAAGCCGCGCATCTTGGGACACCATCTGAAGATATAATGGACGAAGCACTGAGTTACACTCGGCATCACTTGGAGTCATTGAGAGGTAATAGCGCAGCAACTGATACTCCTCATCTCTCTAAGCATATACAAAACGCATTGTGTAGAGCTAGATATCATAACTTGGAGATACTAGCCGCAAGAGAATATATATCTTTCTATGATCAAGAAGAAGATCACAACGAGACGCTGCTCAAGTTTGCAAAGATCAACTTCAACTATTGCCAGCTACATTACATCCAAGAGCTAAAAGACCTGACCAGGTACGTTGCCGTAGTTCACTTCTTGAATCTCGATATATGTCAATCTTGCGTTACTTTTATATTTATGTTACTACAGGTGGTGGAAGGAGTTAAATCTTGCATCGAAGCTACCTTACATCAGGGACAGAATTGTAGAGGTGTTTTTTGGGGTACTTGCGTTGTACTTCGAGCCACGGTATTCGCTTGGGAGAATTATAGTCACTAAAATTACCGCGATTGCGACTGTTTTGAATGATACATGTGATGCATATGGCACTCTTCCTGAAGTTACAAGTCTTGTTGATTCTTTCCAAAGGTGTTGTCTTTAGTTTAACTCCTATCTCATTGATGAAACTTAAGAGTAGGTCAAATGGCATGCAAATTTTATTGCTCAGGTGGGATCTTGAGGACATTGAACAGCAGCCAAGATATATGAGAACTGTCTTTCAAAGTGTGTTTGAAACTTTTGAAGAGATTGAACAAGAAATGAGGCCACGAGGGAGATCACGCATTGTGCAAGTAGCGGAAGATGAGGTGAGTCCTCGAAGTTGGGTTAGCAAACATTGTAGTCAAGTTTGTGCTCAAAAATAAAACTGTGTGCTTTGCATATAGATGAAGAAGTTGGGGAGTGCGTACTTGGCCATCTCGAAATGGTCACGCACCGGTCACGTGCCAACCTTTGAGGAGTACATGGACATTGGAATGGGGACGTCAATGGATAAATTTGCAGCGTATAGCTTTATCGCGATGGAGGATTGTGATGAGAATCAAGCGTGTGAGTGGTACAATTCCAAACCAAAAATGTTGGAAGCTTTGAATGGTGTGTATCGTCTTAAGAACGACATATGCACCTACGAGGTAATTAGTAATACATTCAAAATCATGAAGACAAGTCTTTTTTCTCACAAATGAGCGAGCTTAACAAGTGTAATGATGGATGAGCAGCAAGAGATGAGCAGAGGAGAAGTGGCTAGAGGGGTGAATTGTTACATGAAGCAACATGGTGTTACCAAAGAAGAAGCGGTTGGAGAGTTGAACAAGATTGCTACTTATTATTACAAAGTAATAATGGAGGAGTTCTTGACGACAACCGCTGTTCCACGCCCGATTCTGGTGCGATGCCTCAATGTTTCGCGCCCCATAGATCATTTTTACAAGGAGGGTGATGAATTCACAAATCCTGGAAAGCTCCAAGAAGTCATCACTTCTTTGTTCATCCATCCACTTCCTCTTTGATACTGTGAAAACAAGACACCTTATATAATTTTCTTTCTTGACTCTCCCGAAATAACATAAGCCAAGGTTTATTTATCTCTCGCATACTTGCAACATAGTCTTTTGGGGGCTCTCTGTTTCTTCACTGTCAGTCTAAGGCTTGTTTATCGCCTGTTTTGAAGAGTAAGAGCTGCACAATCAACAAATGGTGAAATAGAGCAGGGTGTATCTTTAGGGAGTCTTCCCTGTTGGTAGTTCTGTTTCATAATCGATATTAATCAGGAACACTGAATGATTAACAATCTCTTTAATAAGAGGAAGATCATTTGGAAACAATCTCCATTATGTTTGAGGTCCTTAAGACTTGTCGTGTGGTCAGAACATCAGTTTCATTGGAGTCATATACATGTATGCAGCATATTGATAACCTAAGTTATGTATTTACTTATTATAGACATAATATGGACACACTGTTCATAATGACGTCCAACACAATACTTTATGACCTCCTTGTTCGTCCACCCAATACCCCTTTCATAATAACGTCCAACACACACCAATACTGAGTTAATCCTCGCTTTGTTTTTAAAATTCCAAGACTGTGTTTCTCCGCATCTAGGTCTATTCGAGGATGTTAGGTTAAGTTTATGCTTAGGTTTGAACAATTTCATAGTGACAATACGATAGCACTACAAACCGAGGGAGCATCTTTTTCTATAGAAGGGAAAGAGATCTCTGCAGTTTCATTTAGGAAACAAAAAAATAGCCTCCTCTTTCGTTTTAATCCAAGAGCATGCATGAAGGCCAAATTGAAAATGATCTTATACTAGACGAGAGATGCTGAGTTTGTTCTTTCAAGCCAAAAAAGTGATAAAGTTGTGCTTTTCTGCTGTGCCAAGGTTTAGTTATCAAACCTTCCACAATCCATCAATGACAGTTACAAACATTTAAGACACTATTAATAGACAAACCATGAATTGTAACAAAAGAAAACCTTACATTATCCATCATTCTATGTCACCCTTCTGGTGCACTGCTGGAAATATGCAAAAGCAAGCTAGAAAAGAATAGAAAACGAAGCCAATCCACAAAACAAGAAAGAAACAACTAATACATGTGACTTTATACAACTAAAGTGTTCACCCTGTTGGCAAATGGCGATCAAAATACTTAATCACCTCCTCCACCACCACCACCTCCCCCTCCTCCACAACCACCACCACCTCCCCCTCCTCCCCCTCCTCCACAACCACCACCACCTCCCCCTCCTCCCCCTCCTCCACAACCACCACCACCTCCCCCTCCTCCCCCTCCTCCCCCTCCTCCACAACCACCGCCACAACCACCACCACCTCCCCCTCCTCCACAACCACCGCTTCCTCCTCCACCGCCACAACCACCAGAACCACCATATATAACGGCTCCAGCAACTGATATGGCGGTGCCACCGCCTGTCAGAATGAACAGATCTCCATCTTTGGTTCTATACACAGGCGTCCGGAGCTGCAGTGGCTGTGGTGGTGGTGGTGGAGGCGGCGGTGGAGAGGGAAGCTTGGTATTGCGGGTGATGATGCAGGCTATGATGATAACCACCACTGCTAAAACAGCGCACGCTACCAGTCCGACAACCAAGTTCGACATTTTCTTAAATTTCTTCCTTCAATCAAACTATTGACGTAGTCCTTATTTTCCTATATAATCCCTTATGAGTTTTAAACTCAACTTTATATAGAAAGCTTATCAGAGTTATTTATTCTTGCAAGAAACTTGCAACAACACTAAATTGAGACTCATTCTCCAGCTTCATTCATAACAATCTAAGCGAAGCTATTGACCACTGAATAATTCTATTTGACTATACCATGATAATATTGTTTTTTTATAGCAATGGTGTTAACTTAGACCAAATGTATAAAATTATACACAGCCATTGACATATATATATATATATATATATGTATAGTTTAGTTTATAATTATATTTGATCAGGGACACTAAGAGATTAATAATCTCTTTAATCAGGGGATCCTCCAACCAAATCATCATCTGTGACTTCATGCAAACATGAACAAAAAAAGTAAGGAAATCAAGTGATCTTTTCTCTTGATGGAACTGCTAGCACTAAAAACAAGGGAACATCTTTTTACATCAAGTAATGGAACTGCGTTTCTGTGGCTGTGATGAATTGATACTGGAATACTTTGATATAAAACGCAGAGCGAACAGTAAAACACAACATATACATTACACAATCAGAAAAAGAAAAAGAAAAGGGCCAAGGATAGATGGAACAAAGAAAAAAAAATGTCTTTGATTGATGCAAGCGAACCAGCTTTAGTCATATCTTGAGGGTGAAGGTGAATCATACGACGTGTGTGAACCATGAGACCTCATCGAACCTGAAACGTTTAGCCTCGGAAGATGAAACTGAGGAGGAGGATATGGAGGCTGTTGTTCCATTGGCTGTCTGAGATGCCGGCACTTCGAGACCGTGACCTGACATAGGAAGCTTAGCTCTGGAAGACGCTGCAGATTCTGACAGTCATTGATTATCAGGGTTTTTAGAGCGCTCGGACCATTCAAATGCTCGTTCGATAGCTGGAAAGACTGCAGAGATATGCAGTTATCGATTTCAAGCTTGTGGAGGTTGGTGAAATGGCCTAAAGGAAATGTAACGAGAGAGTCACAGCTGCTTTTTATGCTTAGCGTTTGAAGATTCTCGTAACTGTACTCGTAGTGGTCTGGCTGGAAATCTAAGACCCCGCATTTATGGATGTGAAGAGTAATCAGAGAAGGAAGAAAGGTCGGTAGATTCCCGGTTAGCTCGGGACATCTCAGTATGGAAAGTGTCTTGAGAGAAGGGAATAAGTCTCCCTTAGTGACCCTTATGTCTGACCAGTCTTCCAAATCAGGCAGGTTATCAAATCTCAGCGTTTCAAGTGACTTAAACGGCTGTTGGTCTCGATCGCGTAGTGATGGACCGAAGTAGAACCCGGAACCTATGCTTCTAAGCCCGGCCATTCCAGAAATGTAAAGTTCTTTGAGACCTGGTAGTTGACCAAGAGATGGCAAAGAGGAACAGTTTTGACATTCGCTGAGGCGTATGCACACAACTCTTGAGTACGAGGAATCACTCAGCCAATCTGGAAAGCTTCTTCCGTTGTATCTCTCAATGGCGAGTTTCTCGATACGACGATGTGGGCGTAACTTGTCAAAGACTTCAGCTTCATTTCGCGTCCGGTGAGGATTTGTGTTGCTCTCTGAGCTACTGGATCCAGTTCTCCAGACAAAATCTATCTCCTTTAGATGTATCTTGCTGTCTAAACTTGCTCCTGAAGCATCAGCAGCATCCACAACTCGTTGTAGATCGACTATTCTAAGTTTTCCATGAAGTTCATTGAGTTCTCCAAGTTCGCAAATCTTTGCCTCATCACTAGCACTCACGAAAAAAGTTGTAAGAGTCTGGAGGTTCTTCAATCTACCAAATCGTCGAGGCATTTGTTTAAGCTTTGTCCCAATCAGATCAAGACACCGTAAATTGATGAGCTTGCAGACGTTTGTAGGTAGCTCCTTCAGACTGGAACAGTAGGCCAAAAGAAGTGTCTGGAGGTTATACATATAACAAAGGGATTTTGGAAGTTTCTCGAGCTCAGTGCGAGAGAGATCCAAAAACCGGGCATGGCTTAAGTTCCTGAAAAAGTCTGGAGGCAGCCTTGCGATCTTGTAATGTGACAAAGACAAAACACGCAAGCGGGTAAGCGTTGGAAGTAACTTCTCGCTGACCATTGTATCTAAGCAGCATGACCGCGAAGAATTTGTGAGGCTGAGTGGTAGAAAAGTTCTGAGAAACTTGACCTCACGAAGAGCTTCAAACCTCATAGGTTCACCATAATTATCTCGCAGGTAGGATAAATATCTCGTCTTTTCTGAAATCCGAAGTTTGCAGCCATTTTCAAACTTGGAGCCGAACTCTCCTGAAGCAAACTGAGAAAGCTCATTAATATAATCATGCATCATATATCTCGTCTTGGTCTTTTGGAAAAGCGACCTTGATTGTAGTTCTGAAAAGTACTCATCCCCAAGCTCTTCTAGATTCTTACTGCTTCTCGTCTGCTGCAAGAAACCTTCTGCCATCCACAGAAGAACTACCTTTTCCTTCTCAAACGCATGCCCTTTGGGAAATATCGAGCAATAGGCAAAGCATCGTTTCAAGTGAGCTGGAAGATAGTAGTAGCTTACCCGTAAAACTGGAAGTAGATTGTTCTTATCAGCTGGAAGATCCCAAATCCTGCTGCTTAGAACTCTCTCCCATTCTACGACTTTACCTTCAAACCGTAAAACACCACCAAGTGTTTTCACAGCCAAAGGCAGGCCGTGGCACTTGTACACTATCCTTTCCGCAAGATCTCCAATTTCTTTATCTAAGCACGGATCTTGATTAGGAAAAACAGTTCTCATAAACAACGACCAGCAATCTCCATCAGATAATGGCTGAAGATTGTGTACATGAACAGAACACATAATGGATGCAACGCGTTGGCTTCGTGTTGTCACAATAATCCGGCTCCCTTGAGCAGCCGATGTGAAGGGTTGGCGTAGAAGATCCCAATCAGCAAAATTTTCATTCCAGAGATCATCTAGAACAAGCAGAAACGGTCCTATTAACCTCTCCTTCAATTTGACTTGAAGTACATCCAGGTCGGTGAATTCGCAGGGACGGGAAGTAACTGATTCATAAACCTTTTTGGTGATCTTAAAAACGTCAAACTCCTCTGAGACATGAGCCCAGACCCTAGTTCCAAAATGACGCTGAACACGCTGATCATTGTATATGAGCTGTGAAAGTGTGGTTTTGCCAACCCCTCCAGTTCCAACAATAGCTACAACGGTTGTCCCGCTATCGTCCCCATTCTCAGGAATCAAGAATCTCATGATCTCATCTTTATCATCATCTCTACCAAACACTTCAGATTCATCCACAAGAGATGTCGTTGGCAACCTAAGTTTGGGTTTCATTGCAGTTAGCTCTTTCAAACCCAAGACGTTTCTTTGAGAGGCTAAACGCTCGAGCCTTATCGTGACCTTCTCGAGCCTGCTATCCAAATGATCACTGTTCCCATCAAGAAAATCTCCGAGGGACATTCTGTCACGAAGCTGCCTCAGCCTGTTGGAAGAAGAAGATTCAGCTCCTATGTTGAGACGCAGAGCTTCTGTAGCAATATCATCAAGAGCATCCTCAGCATGGTAAACAACATCTCTCAGCTCGTTGACCCATTTTTCCACCACCGAATTTGTAATCTGTTTCTCCTCCGCATCAATCAGCACCGCACTTATTGTAAACAAAGCAGTGTTGAGCCTCTCTAGTACAGTCTCGTTCAGTTCTCGCCTCTTGAAGAAGGACTTGAAAGGAGCAGACATCAGCGTCTGGAAGAGAGCTTGTAAAAAAGCCGAGAGAACCATCTCTCCTACAATCATCTTTTTCTGTATTTGCACACGCAAAACCCTCTGGGAAAACAAGGCAAACAAGTGAAGAAATCAAAAAGTTGGAGATTAATTTCTCAGGATGAATAATTTCACAGCAGGCTATATATTTTTTCAGTTTTACACTCGCAAAATCAAAAATTCCAATAAGTAAGAAATTACAAGGTGGTCACTACAGTCTGGTAGGAAAATCAGAGAAACTAACCTCAACTAAACTTGATAAAACACACATGCATCATGCCACCGAAGTAAATTCTACAATCACAAAGTGAAACTACCACGAAAATGACTGGAAGTTGCCTGCATTTTCATAGAGAAACTTGAAGATGGGATGAAAAGGACGAAAAGTTTTATGGGGAATGAATTAGTCAAATTCATTTACTTAGATTAAAATAGCAGAGGAATTCGCCGAGTTGACTTGAAAATTTACTCAGCAAATCCTGATAAGCTACATATAACAATTTAGTAATAGGTAAAAAGCGACTTCAAATTAACAAAATGCATCTTCCACAAACGAACAAAATATTAAATTCGAGCATGGTCCCCTCATGAGCTGGCACTAAACTGTCTTGGTTTACAAACTGAGACAAAGTCAATCTTACAAGGTACAACACGCACAAATGCAAAACCATGAGTTAAATCAACGGATGTACATTGTTGGAGTCTTCGTAAATGTTTAGTTAGACCTTTAAATGTTTTTGTCTTCTTTAGGGTCTACAGTGCAACCCCGATTAGACATGTAGATTAAAGGACTAAATTTGTAAATTGTGATAAACATCCTGACCCAAAAAATCTTATGAGATTAGTTTTAGTTCATATATTCTATACCATCTGTCAAATTTTTAACAGATCATTTACATCAATTAGAGAAGACAGAAAAAGAGATGGTGTAACATACAAGAAAACTTACGTCTTGTGGTATTTATTGGTTGAACCGAGATATTGGAAGGACTTTTTCTTCCCTGAGCCTTCTTAGGAACATAGAACATTGAATATTATGCAGCCAAACCCTTTCTGGCTTCCTCGTCTGATATAAATGCTGCACATAGATCCTATAATTCAGACACAAGGCAGAACATAAGAGAAAAGGAAGAAGAAGACGACGAAGAGGAAGAAGCGTGAAAACTCTGCTCCAGCAGATATTTGGAGATAGGGAAGAGGAACAGACAATAAGAGAAAGATAGAACTTCATACTGCAGGTCAGATTTCACCTTACTAGTTCCTTAATTTGTCTTCCTTTTCTTGAATGTGACTCGTTGAATGCTCCATGACCACTGCAAATAATTTGTAATAACAGTTTAGAAAATGGAGATGTAAAATAACAGTTTTATACAAAATGTCTGCAAACCTATGAATCTCGTGATCTACTGGAAGAAGAAAATCTCCAGAATCTTGACATTATTGCCACTTGTTGCAGGCCAGCTGACAAATTGCATAAAGAACAACAAGTCAACAAACCTTTTCCGCTTGCTTATTCCAATAATTGGTTTGGGTTTTTCCTGTGTAACTTGTTGCATCTGCTTAGCTTGAACAAGTTACGAGAGAAAACATGGCGAGCTCCTATTTATCAAATTGTGCGAACGTGATGGTAGAGCGGATTAATAATTCTCAAGAATTAGTCGAAGTATGTAAAGGAAAGTCCTCCAGTGCATTGCTGAAGAGATTGAAGGTCGCTTTGGCCACTGCGAACCCGGTGCTTGCGGATGCTGAGCAGAGAGCAGAAAATTTTCGAGAAGTAAAACATTGGCTTACAGGAATCACAGATGCTTTCTTCCAGGCAGAGGATATTCTTGATGAGTTACTAACAGAGGCCTTGAGAAGAAGATTAAGAGGACTATTCCAGAATCTCATGGCTGGTAGCGAAGCCATCCAGAAAAAGATAGAATCAAAAATGGAAAAAGTAGTTAGACTACTGGAACATCATGTGAAACACATAGAAATTCTTGGATTAAAAGAATATAGTGAGACTCGAGAGCCACAATGGAGGCAAGCGTCACGGTCAAGACCTGATGAACTTCCACAAGGCAGAGTGGTCGGGCGAGCAGAAGATAAAGTAGCATTAGTCGATTTGCTGCTTTCTGATGTAAAAACAAACATTAGGAAACCAGCTGTGGTTTCCATTGTGGGTATGCCAGGGGTTGGAAAGACTACCTTGACGCAGATAGTTTTTAACGACAACAGTGTGACCGACCATTTTCATGTTAAAATGTGGATCTCTGTTGGGCTAAACTTTAATGTCTTCACGGTTACAAAAGCCGTGCTGCAGGAGATCACTTCAAGTGCAATTAATACTGAGGATCTACCTTCACTTCAAGTTCAGCTGAAGCAAGCGCTATCAGGGAAGAGATTCTTACTCGTTCTGGATGATTTCTGGTCTGAAAGTAATACAGAGTGGGAAAGTTTCCAGGTCGCCTTTACTGATGCAGAGGAAGGAAGCAAGATTGTTATAACCACACGAAGTGAAACTGTCTCCACAGTCGCACAGGCTGACAGAGTCTACCGAGTGAAGCTGATGACTAATGAAGTATGCTGGGAGCTGATTTCCAGATCTGCTTTTGGAAATATATCAGTCGGTTCTATCAACCAAGAACTAGAAGGAATTGGTAAAAGAATTGCAGAACAGTGTAAGGGCTTGCCGTTAACTGCAAAAGCTATCGCATCTCATCTCCGGTCAAAGCCAAATCCTGACGACTGGTATGATGTGTCAAAGAATTTCTCGACCTACACCAACAGTATCCTTCCAGTTCTTAAACTGAGCTATGACTCTCTCCCTCCTCTACTCAAGCGATGTTTTGCCCTCTGCTCAATATTCCCCAAGGGTTATGTGTTCAATAGAGAGGAATTGGTGCTTCTGTGGATGGCAATAGACCTCTTATACCAGCCAAGGAGCAACGAAAGATTAGAAGATATTGGTTACGATTACCTTGATGATTTAGTTGATCGATCTTTTTTCCTGAGGTTGGACATCAACACGACACGCTTTGTGATGCATGATCTCATGAATGATTTGGCTCAAGCTGTTTCAGGAGATTTTTGCTTCAGACTGGAAGATGACAATATACCGGAGATACCAAGCATGACTCGACATTTTTCATTTTGTAGAAGCCAGTGTGATGCTTCCGTAGCTTTCAAGTCCATTTGTGGCGCTGAGTTTCTGAGAACCATTCTTCCGTTCAATGTGCCAACAGGTCTTGAATCTCTCCAACTCACAGAGAAAATTTTGAGTCCTTTGCTTCAGGCATTGAGCAGTCTAAGAATTCTTAGCTTGTCTCATTATCAGATAACTCGCTTGCCTAAATCATTAAAGGGTTTGAAGCAGTTACGGTATCTAGATCTGTCAAGCACCAAAATAAAAGAGCTCCCAGAGTTTGTGTGTACCCTCTGTAATTTGCAGACACTGTTATTGTCAAATTGCCGTGACCTGACAAGCCTGCCAACAAGCATAGCCGACCTCATCAACTTGCGCCTCCTCGACCTTGTTGGCACTCCCTTGGTAGAGATGCCACCAGGAATAAGAAAGCTGAGAAGCTTGCAGAAGTTATCTAACTTTGTTGTCGGAAGGCTGAGCGGCGCCGGACTGCATGAACTCAAAGAATTTTCTCATCTCCGAGGGACTCTTCGCATCTCTGAGCTACAAAATGTCGCCTTTGCCTCAGAAGCAAAAGACGCTGATATGAAAAGGAAGCTGTTCCTTGATGGGTTAATCCTTCAGTGGACTGTGAAAGCTTCAAGCTTCGTCCCTGGTAGTTTTAGTGCATTGGCCTGTGACCAGAAGGAGGTCCTGAAGATGCTAGAACCTCACCTAAACTTGAAAACGTTCTGCATTGAGTCTTATCAGGGGGCAGAATTTCCTAAATGGTTGGGTAATTCTTCATTCTCCAGTATTGCATCCGTCACTCTGAGCAGCTGTAACCTCTGCATATCACTGCCTCCACTGGGGCAGTTGCCTTCAGTCAAGTACCTCAGCATTGAAAAATTTAACATCCTGCAGAAGGTTGGTCTAGACTTCTTCGGCGAGAACAACTCTAGCTCTGTACCATTTCAATCCTTGCAAACTCTGAAGTTCTATGCCATGCCGAGATGGGAAGAATGGACTTGTCCAGAACTAGAAGGTGGGATTTTTCCTTGTCTCCAGAAACTCATAATACAAGGATGCCCCATCTTAACTCAAAAGTTTCCTGAAGGGCTCCCTTCTTCCACTGAAGTCACCATCTCTGACTGCCCCCTAATAGTAGTTGCTGGAGGAGAACGTTCCTCCCCAGGGAATACGAGCAGAAGTGAACTGTCTTCCCCTGGAGGGAATCCAAATGTGGATGCGAGTACAAGTAGGCAACCAGATTTAGCCACAAGTAGTCAGAGTAATAATGACGCTGAAGTAACTTCGATGTCAAGCCTGTCGTCTTTGCTAAAGGACCGTCCACTATCAGAAGAGGTGGACCAATATATAACTCAACTTGAAAGCTCACATCTGCATATTGAAGAACCTGCTGTGATATCGGCAAGGTTCTCAGAATTTATCTCCTCCACGGATCCCGGCTCCCTAAGTCCATATCTGTCAGAATCACCAGTTCTTCCAGATCCCAAATTTGGAGGTTCTGGTCACCCTCGAAGTAGTAGCGTCCAGAAGCAGCAACATAGAAATCTGGTTGTTCCAAGCCTACAGTCTAGTGAAAACGGTATAACCGGGCCTTCGCAAGATGATGATGAAACAGACATGGAATATTTAAAAGTGACAGATATCTCTCAACTCATGGAGCTTCCCCAAAATCTGCAGTCACTCCACATTGACAGCTGCGACGGACTAACTTCTCTGCCGGAGAGCCTATCCGAAAGCCACCCAAATCTCCATGAACTCATCCTCGTTGCTTGCTACTCTCTAGAATCTTTCCCTTCAACCACATTGAAAACCCTTTACGTAAGAGATTGCGAGAAACTAAATTTCGAAAAGAGTCTGCGGCCAACGCGAAGTTACTCACAGCTCGAGTACCTGTTCATCGGAAGCAGCTGCAGCAGCAGTCTCCTCAGTTTCCCTCTATCCTTGTTTCCGAAGCTCAAATCCCTCTCAATTAAGGATTGCGAAAGCTTCACAACTTTCTCGGTTCAAGCCGGACTCGGAGACGACCGTGTCGCACTCGAGTCTCTGGAGATTAGGGATTGCCCAAATCTGAAAACTTTCCCTCATGCAGGACTCCCTACGCCGAAGCTCTCTTCGATGCTACTCTCAAACTGCGGGAATCTCCGAGCATTGCCGGAGAAACTGTTCGGGCTCACTTCTCTCCGGTCGCTGTTCATAATCAAATGCCCACTAATCGCGACGATCCCTGGTGGAGGGTTTCCAAGTAGTCTTCGAACACTGTGCATCAGCCTATGCGACAAGCTCACGCCGAGGGTCGGGTGGGGATTGAGAGATCTGGAAAATCTTCGAAATCTCGAGATCGAAGGAGGTAACGAAGACATTGAATCGTTCCCAGACGATGGGTTGCTGCCAAAAAGTATTTTTTCTCTGCGGATAAGCCGTTTCGAGAACCTCACCTCACTGAATCACAAAGGGTTTCAAGATACGAAAGCTCTGGAGACGATGGAGATCAACGGCTGCGATAAGCTACGGATATCGATAGATGAACAACATCTTCTTCCTCCTTCCCTGACTTGCCTGCGAATAAGCTCTTGTCCATTGTTGACGGAGAAACTCGCTGAAGCAGAAGAAACAGAGTGCTTCTTCAGCATTCCATATGTGGAAATCGACGGCGAGATATTCTCTTAAGGAAATGTGTTATTTATGTATATATGTAGACGCTAGAGACCTTACTTGATGCACACGACATTGTTTGATTCACTCTTTTACTACCGTTGAAGCTCTCTTGGCAGCTTTTTCTTCTATTCTATCTCAAATAATGACTTTTTCACCACTGTTGAGAACAAAAAAAAATGAAAGAAAAACTTGTGTAAAGCCAACAACTTTAAAAAGCAGATGCTCCAAGAATCCAATAGAGAAAGATGCTGAAACAGATGGAAGTATCTCAGGCAGAAAAAGACAGAGCCTAAAAGGAACTCCAAACTCAGAAGCAGGATCGTAGTGTTTCCAGCTACTAACATAACTGGAGATAACTGTTCTAAAACGTAAAACATAAACGAAAGAAAAAAAGTTACTGAAGGGAACAAAAAGTTTGCAATCATCTCTCTTCTGAAAAGCCAGCTAGTCAGGTCTCTTTCTAGTTTGTCGATGGTGGTCGAGTGATCCGTGGCCTTACTGGTGTCTTTGATGGACTTACCCTGAAACAAGAAATAAGTAGAGTCAAATATCGATCCAATTGAGATATTCAGAGAAAAAGCTGTAAGACATTGCATCGATGAAGTTTTACCTTATCGGTTGGGATCCAACGACCATACCGCTGCAATTGAGCGCCCTAAGTGCACTATCTGCCTGTTTGTTCGAGAAGAAAAACAAAATATAAGTTTCTGAGTTTGCAGGAGAAAAATTTGTCCTTTATCGAATAGCTGAAGAGCTCACCAGAGCAAATTCAACGAAAGCTATGCGAGTTGAATGCAGTTGATCGCCAAGAAGCCTCAGGCGAGTTACCTGCGTATATTTGGAAAACAACTTGAGCAACACTCCTTGAAAGAAAACATTCAGGTTATTTAACAACTTAGAAAGAGAGAGAGGAAGAAAGATTAAGCAGGTCTAGGTTCTGTTCTGACCTCACCACATGCCGACTCAAAGAAGTTTCTCACATCAGCTTGAGAAACCTGCAGTTTTCGTAAAAAAATCATACAACGGGAGATATTACAAAAGAAATACAGTAAGTTTTTCAAAAACTGGTCAGCATTTTACCTTCTTGTCGATATTTGTGCAATAGATTGTCCTTGTACACATCTCCCTTTCATCTTCTGACTGAATCAACACCAACATAGTAGATATCAAAGTAAATTCAAAACTCAGAACCAAATTTGCTAATAGAACTGCTGAGGAGCATTTGAGCTTACCCTGGGAAGAAATGTGGGATTCACTGGAAGAATAGCAGTTTTGGAGGGTAAGACCCTCACCGGGTAGTACCCGAGCATTGTTCCACCAAGGCTTAAAGCTTCCCTTGCGCCCTCTGTAGAAACAAAGTTATCATGTAAATGCCTACTATGGGTCAAAAGAGTGAAATGGAAACCTTTTTTTTAATGGCGTTTTAAGATTCCAGGAGCCAAGCTTACGGTCATCAGCAAACTCAACAAACGCAAATCGAAGAACTGAATGTGGATCCCCACATATTCGACAATCAACAACCTTCACAGAAGAATAAACTACCGTTACTTCCCAAGGAATCATATACCACCAAAGAAACACTTAGATCATAAAAAATTATTTGCAGTAAGTTTTAGCACATCAAAACAAAATTTCACTAACAGATAGGCTTTTAAAGCTCAAACTACCTTTCGGACAGATTCAAAAACTTGTCTAAATTAATCACATTGTCCAAAAACCCATGAATGGGAAAGATATAACAAACATTTAAAAGATCATCTTACTTGTCCACAGCTACTAAACATGGCAGCAAGACCCTCCTCAGTCACCTAAATCACAAAGCAGAATTATGTTACATTGATGCCAATTAACTTTAATTCTTTCGAGAACCGTAAAAAAAAACTAAAACAAACTTACACTCTGGTCAATGTCAGAAACATATACTGTTCTTCTAATACTATCCTCTCTCTGAGCCTTCGAAATTCTTCCAGTTAACCTCCTCCTCCCTTGGCTATAATTGTTTCTTCTCTGTAATCACAACACAGAATGTAAAAAATCAACAATAAGATTAACATTACAAAACCATCACATCAGTCCAAATTATCTGATCATTGAAAGAAAGAAAAACGAAAACTTTCAGGATTATACCTTGCGAGTATTATCATCCTTCTTTGCATCAGGATCAAACTCTTCACCGGATTGCTTCTTCGCCGTCGGAAAATCATCACCCGACAGAAATTCATTACCTTTCTCAGTCTGATTGTTCTTCTTCGGGTTGTAGTAAGAAGGGAAAAACTCCTTAGCCAAAGGGTTCAGCTTCTTGAATATGGCCACAAGCTTCTGCATAGCTAACTCGGATTCAGGTTTGAGCTCGGACTCAGTCTCGGTTTTCGAGTCCGTGATCGACGAGCTCTTTTCAATTCCGTCATCGATCATCTTTTCGCCATCGCTGTTGATACTCGTCTCATGAACATCGTCGACAACATCAGTGGGCATCTCAGTGATCGCAGCCATTGGATCAGATTCCCAGAGAAACAGAATTGCCAAAACGTGTTATTACTTATTAGGACACAAAAGCAAGGAAGAGGAACTCTCCTTTTCGGAAAATTTTCGTATAAAAATCGAAAATTTCACGAATGATAATGAACGAAATATGACTAAATCAGAAAATGTGACACTTTTAATCGAAACCCATTTTAAGAAATTTCACCAAATTAGCGCAAGCAGACACGAGAGTGCTTGATCTCGTAGATATTGTATAAGTCAAAATGTAATAATCAGGTCATTAAGGGGGGCAATAGAGTTTACGATTACAGAAACCTTTCTCTGTTGTGTGGTTATGGCGATGAGCGAAGGGAGGAGATGGCAGTAAAAGAAAGGAATGATCTGAGGTTTTTTTGCTTCCGTTTTGGCCGCTCTCTACTTTGGCCTTTTCTACTTGCAAACTTTCATAAGAGTGAAGAAATTTTATTTATTTATTTGTCGAGGAGGAGTCATATTTTAATTACTTTTGCGCCCCTCTATCTTCTTTATATTTGCAAATAGGCCTTACAGTTTATAATTGTCTCAAATTTCGATGTGATTCGAGTCGAGTAAAATTGATATGTTAGAGGAATCATATAAAGTGACAAAATCGACCACACTTTAATTTTTATTCCATTTTCTGATTATATTCTTCTTCCTTTTTATTTTTTTTTCTTTTATAGTTCCATTGTGTTGTTTTACATTTTCCTTTGTTCAAACAATTTTTTTTTTGTGTCGTAGACTCGTTAAATAACTAATAAGTCCGTTGCCTGCTGCTACTGCTGCATAAATCTTTGAGTTTGTTAGGATTTTATCTTTTCTTTTTTTTATAAGTTTCGTTTTTCTCGTTCCTCTCCAGTGCTTATTAAAATAAACTATATCTTTTATTCTGAAATCTCGGCGATTCTGGATTATTGACAAAAATATCGAACAAATATCTGATTATTCAACAACAGAATCCACCGTCTTCGTGGTGAGTTTATAAATGTTTATGTAGTTTTAACTTTAATGATTTTTCTTTAACCAAAAAAAATACAGAACCTTATTGATTTGTCGTTTATTACATTTTTCTCGTTTGAGTGATTCTAATACAGTCGTGCTATATGTTTCTCAATATAAACATCATTGTCTTCTGGTTCTCAAGATACTTCATTATGTAAGTGGAAGGAAATATAAATTTACAATTAAAAAAGGGGTAATCTTTCTCTGTAAGAGGGTAAATTCTATCGCACGGTGATGTAGGTTCGATTCCTCTATCAAAAAACGAGTTACACGTGGGCCACTTCGTTTATTTAGGCTTGGTTTGAGTTCTTTAAATAATGAGTTTTTATGTGACAGACCGGTAAATAGAATGGGCTTGATCATCCATCAGATTAAGTTAGATTACAATCGGATCATAGACTGATAAATACGATAAAATAAAAACATAAAGCGAATAATACTTTTATAAGGTGTTAATAAAGTGTTAATCATAATTTTGTTTGTAAAAAGTACTGTTAACAAGTGTTATCATGTTTGACTGCACAGGGATATGTTATTACAACTTGGTCATACCGATACATGTAACTATTAAATTTAGTTTTAGAAATAAAAAGGTAATTCGAAGGTGTCAACTT
Source organism: Iljinskaea planisiliqua (assembly GCA_900108845.1). NCBI lineage: Eukaryota > Viridiplantae > Streptophyta > Magnoliopsida > Brassicales > Brassicaceae > Iljinskaea > Iljinskaea planisiliqua. Next base: position 4,688,918 of record FNXX01000010.1, on the reverse strand, counting down.
GTATTTCAGTATTTATCATTCCTAAAATATTTTAAACGTTTTCTCCCGGTTGCAGACAAATAATGACTTGACATGTCGCAACAATGGGACTATGGGAGGATCTGTTTCGAAAGAATTTATTGTATACTTTATTAGATGAAGTATGCCAATATTCAACGAAAATAATTATATACAACGCGTTTGATTAGTTACAGTCTACAGAGATATGCTAAATAATTTATATTATATACACACGTGACGTCGATGTTTTACGAAAGATTCTTGAAAATTTAAGACTTGTTTATTTGTTTCTTTTTGACGCCAAACTAAAAACAACCAATGTGTCGATCTCTTTTCTATTCGTATCCTGCAGGTAATATGTATAGCATGACACATACGGTTTATGTTTTGTTATAAATGTAAATATTCAAACTTTCATATATACACGTTGGCCGTTATATATTTATTTTAATTTTCACTTTTACTTTTTTTAAACTATAAGAGTTTTGGAGCAACATTCTAAATCCATGTTTTCCTAATTTTATCCCTATCACTGGCAATGATTTTTATAATTATTTACAAATATTGCTATTTGATATATATCAATAAAGTTTGAAAACAAAATATAAATATAAATATAGATAAAAAAATAACTACTTTATAGTATTAAGAGTTACTAAAATAATTTGCTTACCATCCACAATCTAATATAAATATTACTAAACAACTCTTATTAATAAAAATAGTTTTAAAACTTGTCAATAAACTAAAATTAATTGTTTAAAGTTAACTATTTATATACAAATCCATGTACATCTTTTTATTGATAATCTTTGGTATTATTAATAAAATTTTAAATTGTTTAAAAACCTAACTTATAAAAATACATAAAAAATAATAATAGATAGAAAACAAAAACAAAAAAAATCAAATCACCCATCAAACTTTAGAAAACCCAAAACCAAAACAAAACTAACAAGACCATATTATATTGAATTTGAATTTTGATAATCTTAAAAAAAAACATAATATTACGAGTTATTAAATTATATGTCTTTGTTAAAAAGTTTTTAACTATTTTGAATTTTATCTTTCTACTAGTATTTTGAAAACAGTATTTAAACCAAAATCAATTACAGAGTCTAAAAAATATGTCCAAAAAACCCTAATATATTGAGGTGGCAACCCTAACTCTACCATGTTTGTCCGGAGGATCCAACGTTCGAGGGCCATTTAGACCCAATATGACTAGTCGAATAAGGAATAAATCACTTGGGGCCCTACTATTTATGTAGGTTTAATTCTTGGGCCTAACTTTATATATGGGCCTATATATATTTCTTATTACCACAATAATGTCATGTTGTCGACTAATTAAATAACAACGTAAAATGAATATTTTGATTTTTAGGGGTGCATATAGTAGTATTTTGATAACCCTTTATAATGGTATCAACGGAGGGATATCAAATATGAAAAATTTGTCAAAAACGATAATTCTTTTACAATGAAAAGAAGAAAAAAATAATAATGCCGGAAGTGAATTAAATAAAAAGTTATTGGGTTTCTGAAAATATAATGATCATGCACGTGTAATAGTATGCATACATACAATCATCTTCCACCGGTCCTTAAAAAAATGAAAATAGATTCCCGAATTATCTGAAGATTTCTAGAAGATGCCAAATCAACAAACGTACGTACCAAACTTTATTTCGAGGCTTCGAGCTAACAAAATTGGAATTGAGTTCTTTTTTTTCCATCTCTTGCAAATCAAGTTTCTAAGAAACTTCCTTCAACATTTATATTATACGGAAACATCTTTTTATAGTTAAAGAAGAACTGACCATAAATGGTAGGTGAAACACACTAAATATATGTTGACAGGAAGATACAGAATATAGTAACGTGTCCCATCTTTTTCATTTAATACATGTGTTTGCTTTTAACGAGTTACATTAAAAAATATCATCTTCCTTTTGAGTAATGAAGTAAATGAATCTCTTCAATCAAACTTCAAACTCGTAACGCATTTAATACCTAAAAATAAAATATAAAAGTTTATATGAAAATATTATGTCATCATGCAAAAATTCAAAATATATAATTTAATGGTGTTTATTATTATTGTTATTGTATTTTTAATTTTGTTAAAACAGCATAATACAAATAAACTTTTATGTTATAATTAATAAATTAATAAAGATTATAAAATAAAAAAATTTGTGCCAGTGTAACAAAAAATCAATAAAATAATAATTTTAGAAAATTTTATGTAAAATATATTCCTACTACTTTATAAAATAAAATTATATAGATTTATGCATATATATATATAACTAAAATAATGTATTTAAATGTGATTTTAGCATTATTTTTTTATTTTAAATTAAAATATTATTAATATTTTAATTGATTTTATTTATTCTATAAAAAATTAGTGATTTAAGACGTAACGATTATTTTTTTTATGTAATTATTTTCAAATGTATAGTAATATCATCTTTATTTTTATTTTCAAATTTAAAAATTTTAATTATCAATTCATATATTACGAATTTACAAACATGCTATTAAAATTTAAATAATATTATAATTAGAATTTCAAATTTATATCTATATCATTTTTATCAATACATTCATATAACATTAAATACAAAACAAAAACTATGGACTACAAATACTATTTTTTCAAATTATATATTTATTTTACACTACTATTTTCGTTACCTATTAAAACATGATAAAAAGAAAACTACAAACCTACTATCAATATTTACTTTATGTTTAAAATGTCATCTTATAAAATTAAAAAAAATAATTGAGAATATATCGTAAGAAGGGAACATTTGCACACTTTTACATACTGCGATAAAGGAATTACGTTTCATATGCACCGGTAATGAATTCCAAAGCTAAATAATACTATCAAATTTAATAGATTCTGAATAAATTCGTTTTTTTTTTTTGTTGTTTAACCGATAAAGAACCGATAATAACATGGGATAAGAGAAGAGGTCAAAGTCAAATTATAGGATTCCGTTAGCAAATAATTAAAGCAATCAGAACTTTCAACTCATCGAGTGCGGTCGGTTAAAGAGCTTTGATTGACCGTTATGAAACGCGTCAAAACGAAATCACGCCTCGCCACGTGTCGGTAATTTTCTTGGTGAGACGGACACGTTTTCTCCAACGTGTCTTATTCTGTCGGAATCTATGGATGATGACGTGTCTTTTAACTAACGGTATCGTACATTTGGCGGCAGTTTTGAACCGTTGGAGAACCTTCGCTCTCTTTTTTTTTCTTTTTTCCTTTTTTATCTTGATAAAACTATTTTTATTAATTATATATGATAGTATCATCAATCACCATACGTAAAATGCCTTTTTCAACTTTTGTCCACTTTCGGTTTTTCCGCGCTAAAGTGATGTTACTTGTCTAAATCAGGATATAAACTTAATATTTGTCAGATGTTAAAAAAAAAAAAACTTAACATTTGTCTATATTTACCCTAAAAAATTCTATTAATTAGCCATCTCATTTTGATAGAGTCTCAAATATATATGCATTTTTTTCTCGGCCAATCTAGGATTAATTATAAAAAGTAGATAGATTATTGAATATGAAAGAGACCCGTTATTTAATTTAATTTTCTTATGATTTGAATCTTAAAATAGGTAGATATTCAACTACATGCATTGATTGGACAAGACGAATAAAAAAATATTTTTTAAAAAAAGTTAAAACAAGAAGAGATATGGAGCTCAAGAGTGGGACAGAAAAAGAAGTTTGATTGGAAGAGAGCTAATAAAATGAAAGGAGTGCATGAATCAATGAAAGTGAGGTAGTGAATGTCTCTATCTCTTATTTTACGCACTTTCTTTAATCATATCTTTTTTTGTCTTCTCTCTCTGAGAAAAGTCGAAACAATTCGGAGGTTATGTTCGTTTCTATTTATTTAATGATAAAAAGGGAATAATAACTATATGTATTTTAGTAATTAACAAAGTATCTTGTAGAATCTGAAGTTTTTAATCCTCTGAAACAAATATCTGGATGCAAAAAAATATCTCTTAATTTGCTTGATATAATTACAAGCTCTACCATTTGACAAAAAAAAAGAAAGAAAGTTACAAACATAATATTTTTTGTATGCTAATATCATATGTTTTCGAGACCTTTTATGTTTAGTTAATATAGCTAGAACGAAATAACATATAATATATCATAACAACAAATTGCTAATGTAAAAAAAAATGATACTATCATATGGCTTATTTCTGATATAAGAAAATAAAAATAATAAACGAGCCTAGCTAACACATGAAATCTGTTATTTTAACGGAGATACACAGACGAAAATGATCGATGTCTACGCGATTTCAAGAATTTGACCGTTGGACTAAAAGTTTTTGGAGATATATATATATATATATATATATATAATATAATAATTAAGGAAAAAATATCTAACAAAAAAAGGATTTGTGACTCAAGTAGAAACAACACACATGGCTTTTGATGTGAATAAAGTAATAAACAGAGGTCTAAGATATTTATTCGCTTGTTTGAACTTTGGAGCTACGTTTAAAGATGTAGGGGCATTGAAGAAAAGAAACAATACAAGTCAGTGCAATTAGGACCTAAGCCCAACCCACCCCACCCGATCGACCCCATAAAAAGGAAAATAGTAAAGAAATAAAAACTGAAAAAATATCCAAGAAAAAAATGTTGATTTATTGTTTCAGTGCTACTGAAGAAGAAAATATAATTAAAAATTAGCTACGTATGGTTACATTAACCAATATTTTCTTTTGAATTAGATCTTAAATTATTCAAAACAAAGTATTTTGGTTACATCAAGTGATACATACGAGTGAATAATAAATCAAAGAATATATGGTTTCCTAAGATCAAATAATGAAAAATTAAAAAAATTAATGTCTGAAGTTTTGTCCTTTCTAACTGAATATAAGTAAAGAATAAAAAATATTGTGTTACAAAAGCTAATTAGCTTTTAAACTTTGTATCAATATCGGACCCTCTAAATTATTTCTCATATTTTATACAAAGTAGGCTAAGCTTTATCAATAGAAATCTTCTAATTAAAATACAGGTAAACTGTATCATCATATCAAAAGCAGTCGTTAATTATTCCGAAAAGTGTGATTAAGTATACCGAACCAAAGATTAAAAAGATCAAAAAGGAAATAAGAAAAGGTTTACAAAGATAAGGCTCCTCTAAATACTATATTAGGTCAAACAAAGGGAATATTACATACTAACTCTATAAGTCACTATTGGTTCGGTACGAATAAATGAACGACACCTAAGCTCTTCGAGAATGAAGATCTTATTTTTGTCACATCTCTTATAGTTTTGTCATTCACACATACAAAAAGTTAAATTATTAATATATACTAGTGGTTTCAGAAAGAATTTTATTTTATTTGAAGTTAAAAATAGTTTATAATTTAATTTACTTTTCGTTTTTGTAACTCTTTGATTATAGCAATAACAAAAAGTTAAATCGTACAAAAAAAAAATTGTGATCTGCTTTTTTATGTAAACTTAATAAATTTTCTATTTGATTGAATTTAAGTTTAGTGAAATTTAACAATTTTATGGTGGTCTAGTGATTATTAGGATTTATTTTGTGAATATAGGTTAGGGTTCGCATTCTTCTAATGTCAAAATATTATATGGTCATCTGTACATATTTTGAATAGCAGTTCAATCTGAGTTTCGACTTAAAATACATACAATTATCAATGATTTAATCAGATTTTAATAAAAATAATTTTAATGAATAGAAAAATTAGTTTTTTCGGATTTAAAAATTTTTATGGATTATTTTTCCTTTTTGGGATAAAAAACTAGTCACTATAATTTAAAAAATATTTTAAATAGTTTAAGATTAGTTGCAACTGGTTTGGTCGGATTAATCTAATGATTTTTTGTGAGTTTTCAAAATTTTAAGTAACCTAATATATATACAAATAAGACAAAAATTTATTTAAAAAATAACTAATTCATAATTATATACGAGCGAATGATTCATAATGAAATACACAAACCAAAATTGGGATATATTTAACTGTGAGTTCAATTATGGTTGAATACTAGAAATATATTAAATGAAAAAATGTATGTTTTCACATGTTTTAAAAGCGTCTTAGTTCATGTTTCTCTGGTGATATGAAATATAATAATATATTAAAAATATTAACCAAATTTGATCAGATAACTCTGTACAATTAATAAGTAACCTTAAGAACATAGCTCACTCGAATCAACAACGTAAAGTATCATGGTACTGTGTTATATTTTGATTGTATATATCCTTTGTTTTTTGTTCAGAAAAAGTGTGATAATAAAAGTTATAAGTATTACAAATTTTGTAGTCTTTTCCAATGATCGGAAAAATCTCACACTATTCCTTGGAAACTTGCAAAAAGACCAGACTTTCTTACATATTATAGCGTGTAGAATAACTCAAATAAGAATTAACTAAGAGTGGAGTTATGTATCTTATTGCTTAATGTTAATGTTGCTATTATTATAAATTATTGTTGTTAGCTAGTGACATCTACTAGTACTGCACAAAATCCTTGTGGTACAAAACAATTAATGCCCTCGTCGCCCAGCATTAGCTGAAAGTATTTTTTAAAAATATAGAGTTAGGTATAACTTTATAAGTGTTCGCTCGGGTAAAATAACAAAATCAGGGACTAATTAATAAACCCCACTCCAGAAATTAATTATCACTATTAATATTAATTATTTCGATGATGTTTTGTGACTCCTGAACGTGAACGCGGTTTCGGGTGCGGTAGCTCACGCATATCTCTAGAATTAAGAACAACGATTCGACGGTGGGAATATTTTAGAGATGATTTAATAATTTATATTGACCAAAGCCGATTTATAGTAATAAACTATTTTCAAATTAGCCAATCAGACAAAGTGTATTCAGTGATTATAGATATTGGAGTACCATTTACTGATCGTTTGCCGACATTATTTTACTTTTAGAAAGAAAGAAAAAAATTATTTGTGTTTTGTGTCTCCCGTGCTTGTGGTCGTTTAGTTCGTTGGTCGTATTTAATAATTTCCCGCAACGGTAAAAAATTAGAAATGCAGTAGATTCACATATTTTATTAGTCAATGTTTATTCCTCCAAATTTATTACTAATGTAAAACAATTACAGTATACAAGTACCGTTATTTTATGGTTTTTAGTAGAACCAAAAAATTTAAAGTATACTGTTATTATTTCTACTAATTTCTTGTTACCCAATTGTTAATTAGTTCAATACTATTTATTTAGTTCATGTGTTATTGGATCTATTTTAAGTTAAATATTTTGTTGAACTACAAATTTATGGATATGTTAATGAAAGTTGAAGTTACAGAGAAATTCTTTAAAGCATTTTATTAAAGGTTTGTAGTTCAACAAAATATTTGAAAATCTTTATTTTGGTCATCCATTTTAAAATTTTTGAAAAAAAAATCTTATTTGACACTAACCTTAATTTAGGTCAATACTTGTAATTAATTGATTTCAATGAAACCATTTAAATTCAGATGGGACTTTAAAAAAAATATACAGTCCTATCTCCCACAATTTTAAAGCTTAATATTATTCTTTATATATTATTTACATATAATTAGGTTTTTTAAAAAATCATTTAAAACAAACTTAAAAGGAAATTGTTTGCCTTGTATCTTATCAGGAGAAGATAATGACAAGGATTATTATCGATGCCTACAAAATTAAAATGATAAAATAAGTACTAATGAGACGTAATACGTTGAGTTTGTGATATTAGAACTAGTGCTCTATATATTAGTCGTACGTTGAGCTTTGACCAACTTTAGTGGCTGATAGAGGAAGTAATATCGTCGACTAAAATAGCAAAGTTAGTTAAATCTAAACAAAGTAAATGATGTTAAAGTGATACCATCTATAAGCCTTTTTTTACCTTTCATTTCGACTGATTCAAACCCTATAACGTGGAAGTTTAATGACATAATCAATAGTTCAATACATGTCGATAAACAGAAATTATGATGAACATATATATGCGCAATAAGCATATTCGCACAGCTACTTGGGCACTATTCAAAATTTCTCTTTAAAAAATCTTTTATTTTTTAAAAAATATAAGATGTTTAAACTAAAAATGTGAAAAATAAAATATTATTTATCTTATACATTAAACATAATTTAATCAACCATGAAAGAGACTTCGTATACAATATAATTAATCAGAAAATATTCAATAAATTTAAAATTTGTATAAAAGTCAAAAAATTATCTATAATATGCTATATTTTGAAATGTAAAAATATATCTCTAATGCTACTACTCATGAAGAAAAAAGATATCTTTATATTAATTGTTTTATAAAAAAGTTTGTTTATTATAGAATTACGAAAAACACAAAATAATATAAAATAATTTTTTAATGATTAAAATTATTTATAATAAATATAAAAATGAAGATATAGTCAATAAATCTATGAATTCTAATTGAATTTATGAATTTGACAGTAGTTATTTTGGGAGTTTATTAATCCAATTTTTAATCTCAATTTTATCTTTTTTATTTGTGTTTTCTTTTATAGGGAATGTGTCTTGTGCCATAATCCTTAAGATATATAAAAAGATTGTTAACTGACTTTTGGTTGGACTAAACCGTTTGCTGATTTTTTTCCGATAAAATTATTACAGATATTCTATAATAAAGAGATTATGAATATCTTGAAATAAAACTATTACATATATTTTGTTATAAATGGGATGATGTCATTTAGAGGATATGAACATTGCCATAATCTTGTATTGACATTTTAAAAATCTTCTAAAATATTATTTGTTTTTCTCCCTATGTATAGAATCTATTATAAATTCATTGGATATAATTCAATAAGATTTTAAGAATAAAATTTTATTCAACAACTTACCCCACATTTTTTTATAAGAATTTGGAAGGTGATTTAGACATGTGTTATTATTTTATAAAGCCACAAATTTTTACCAACCTCAAACTCGAATCAAACAAGAAGAACTCACAAAAAAAAACAAAAAACAAAAACTTACTGTCCTTATAAAATATGTGTTGGATTTATGATATCCAACAATCTTGAAAGCATGACAATTGTGAAGATTGTGATATGGGTTTCAACAAAGTGGTATGGACTCCTTTTTGTTTTTCTTCCTAGTAATTAGCTAAATGGTTTATCTAGTAATTAGCTAAGCACCTTGGATTCTAAAACTTTGTCAATTTTTTGTTTACAAAATGTGGTTACTGTATTTATATCATTTCAACGGCACGCGCCGCTTTAAGTTAGTTTGCATGCATTATAACCCAGAAATAAAAGGAAAATTTGTTGACGGAAATGAAAAAATGTGCAATAGTAATGTCAGCGTTCAAAAGTGTCACGCAGTATATATTCCAAAGAAAAACACATGCGCACGATGAATAAGGCAGTGTTTGGAGTGGGACCCAATATTGTGGCGTTTTCTGTGCAACTCCTAGTAGTAATAGAAACTTGATTTGACAACTGCCAAACATGTCCTTAAGTCTGTTCCCCCTTTGGCTTGTGCTCTTTTCTCCATGTAGGCTTTCGTCAAACTTCCAATGTCGTCATACCCACACATTCTGCCTCCAATTATTTCCATTCACATATAAACATGTGAAAGATTTAGAGATAATAGAAACTAAAGTATAGTCTTTGATTTATTTGATAACAAACTTGCAAAAGAAAACTATATAACTTTATAGTTGGTAATCTAGTTTTATAAGATGTTAAGGTTCCTTGGTTGATGGCAAGAATGGCATTGTTGTTCACTGGCGTGTCAAATCGCTGTTTAGAAAAATCAAATTGAATATATGGTGTTAAAACTTAAATGGTGGGTCAAACAAGCTGGATAGTTAAAAATGTATTCGATTACTAAAAGAGACATTTGAAGAAGTAATTTGTTTGACTAAGAAATTTGGATATATATATATATCACCAATAACTCTTTAATTCATTAACAATTTTGTACTGACAAAAAAAATAATTTGAGTTAATAGAAATATTTGAAAGACTAATCTTTATTACTTTATTTAAATACTGTTCATCATTCTTAAGTCAAATTTTACTTTTTTATGTAACTATACAATATAAACTTATGTAAACATATTAATAGATACTTTTGACTTTTATAATTTCTTAACAATATTCAACAGTAAATCTTAATACTCTAAATTTTAAATCTTAAACTTTAAACACTAAATACTAAACTTTAAATTTTTAAATTAAGTAAAGAATTAATGAATTCATATTAAGCAAACTAAACTATAACTTATAAACGTTAAACCCTAATTAATGATTAGTGAACAAAAACTAAATAGTGTACAATACATCCAAAATTTTAGGGGTTTTTAGGAGTTTTTTGAATACTTTATACTCTAAATTTTTCATTACATGCGTACATTTCTAATATTGAAAAACAAATATACTTTTAGTGAATACCAGATAAAGAAAATCATAACAGATAACATAAGTTTATATATGAGTATATTATTTTCTCAATATCATTTTGAATCCTCCACGATTCATGTTTTTTAGGCACTAAACCAATCATCGAATTAAACATATGATAAACACACATACAAATACAATTTATTATGATTAGGGAGAGAGATAGATACACAAATAGTATGCATTAGCACATGTATGTGAATTGTATATCTGAACGCTGATTGGCCGGTCGGCGCAAGGCTAACAAAAAGTCAGGGACTCAAGGGCCTAAGGCCTAAGGGGCACTTTGGTTGGGTCCCACACGCAGAAGACTAATGTGGGCCCGTAAATCCACGGTTGTTTTTATTTTTATTTTTGGTTAATTTAGAGCGAAGGTCTTATTTTTATCAGGTGCAGCCACTTTATCTCTATATCGTCCAATAACATGGGAATAGCCCTCGCCAAACATTAAAAAAAAAATAAAATAATAATAATAATAAAAACTCTTATCCATTTAGAATATACCCAACTCTTGGATAACGGATATCCATAGTTGTTTATGCCTACTTATTTACGTATTTCATTTTACTATTACGAATCTTATATATAGAAAATTATGTTCAGTTTATAAGATATATATATACTACTCCCTTCATTTTTTTTTATTTGATGTTTTGGAGATTTTTTTTAAAATTAGATAATGTTTTCAACTTTTAATACAATTTGATGAAATACAGACCTAGACTAATCTGTGAGATCTCCAATGTATTAAAAACTGATTTTTATGTTATTAATGCGGCTAAGTGACCAAACATAATTTCAGTGGCAATCTGTTGATGAAAATATTAAATCCATGAAAATTTGATATCAGTTCTTACTTGATTTTATTGTATCTATATATGATTGTCGTGAAGAAGTTATATATGTGATACTTTCTAGTATAAATAATAGTTTACTATTTACAATGGATGAACCGCCTGAGCTTAATCATCAGGCACGACAAACCTTAACTTTGCAATCATTAGCTAATAGCTAAGAAAATGTATTCCTCATGTTAAAAAAATGTATACTTTGAAACTCGGATTCTAGAGCTAATCTAAAAACATTTATAAAAAAACAAAAAAATCATCAATCACGAAACTAACCGAGCAAGTACTAGCTTCTACATATTTGCATTTATCTAGGACAATAATACTCTATAGAAACCTAATTCAGACCTTTGTATCAAGTACTAGCTTTGATAAAGTTAAAAAAAAAAAAGATACTAGCTTCAATGTATTTTGCATTTATTTGTTTATAGTATTTCTTTTGCCAGACTTTGCATTTACCTAAGGCCATAATTTTCCTAGGAAGATATTAAATATATACTGCACGTGCTAAAAATGACAGCAAAAAGAAAGAAAACTGGAGACTAACTATCAACCGTAGAACTAACATATATTATAGTTTATATGTTAAACGTTATAGTCCAACATTTTCTTTTTGTTATTTTCTTAATTATTGTTTTTGTTATTTTACCTAACTTTTATTAAAATGTACTCGAACACGATCAAATAACACTTCGGGTGTATTAAATATGTAATTTGAAGAAATTTGTATTAAAATAAAAATTATACTATTACTTAAACATTAATTTTGAAAGATATTTTAAAATTGAGTATTATTAAATCTGTGATTTCAAAATGTATTTTAAAATACATTATTATTGGAAATATTTTAATTATTAGATTTGAGAAGAATTATTATAATTGTAAATTTAAGATGATTTTGTAGTTAAAAATATAAATTTCAAATTTCAAAATTTTAGATGAAATTCTAAAGTATTTTAATTAAAATCACAACAGTTTTTCTAATTCACGTAAGATCATATTAAAACTTATCAAAAATCAAATCATTTAAAATTGTCAACTATGAGTTAATTACAACTTACAAGTTGCACGTTTAGAGAAAAAGGACAAAAGAAAAATTTAAATGGAACTGCGTTAGAACATTTCATTGTTACATGGTCTGACATGTGCGTGCGCGACACATGGTGACGAAATCTTTTGTCGGATAGATGCCACCCTATATAAATTCTACGCGTGTCAAGATCAAAGGAACTTTGACTCGTTGACCCCCAATTGCATTTTGTTGAGTTTCGCAATTTTTTTTTAAGGTTATGCAATTTAAAGGTTTTTGTTAAGGTTCGCCATATTCTTAAGGACCAACTAATAAAAAATTACCGTTATGTATATATATTTTTTTTTGAAAAAGACCCGTTATGTATATATGTTATATCATTATATATCATTATATATATATATATGTGTGTGTTTTAATTGAATTCACCGAAAACATACTATATTATTTAAGACACATTTGTTTTTTTATAACAATAATACTATGTCCTTTTTGTGTGAAAGAAGAACGATGCTATGTTTACATCTTATTAAATAAAACAGAGAAAATTAATGGAGTCGTATAAGTGTCACATAGCGTCGGGTTCAAAGTGTTGCACAATAGCTCAATTATAGGCAGAATTGTTATATCGGATATAATTGGCGCACACAATTATTAATGTGACATGTGACGTGAACGAGTCGACCTTTGACCCACCAAAAAATAGAAACCATGGAACCACGTCTAATCGATTAGGGTTCTGACAATATTCCATTCTAAGGAGGATAAGATTTTTTTTTTTTTTTTATTGATAATTCTTTGAATCATTTTATACTATATCAAATTTGGCATTACAATTCCTGTTTGTTATCAATATTCAGATTGTTCAGTTAGTGTTGTATTATTGATCCAAACTCATCATGCTACTTTCAGTAGTGTCAAAACGTAGGGCGCATAGTGTCCCCTGTTCTTCTTAATATCTTGACATGAATTGAATGTAGCTCTCGTTACTAGTACGTATTTAGGGTTATAAAGTTACACGAGTAACTGGATTTGAATCAACTCACAAAATATGTGCCGATTCTAAACATTAGCCTTGACAACAATTTATGACATTTCTCGTAGATTTAGTATATAGAAAAACTGGTTTTTCCATGGTAAAAATATTGATGATAACCATTTGTATATAAAATCTCAAATAATCGTTAAAATCGCACCTCTCTGTTAAGTTTAACAAAATGAAAAGAAAAAATATATATATATCCACCTATTAAATCATAGCTAAGAACCTGGATAGTGCGTACCATCATAACAATTAACAACTAAAAAGTTACAATTAACCGAGTCGACAGAACAAGGATTAAAGTAAAATAGACTAGTTAACTTGATATTATATACGATTATAAGAAGATCGTATATCATAATAATATACGATTATTAATGAGGTATTGAGGTGTCTCGTGAGCCACGAGTTCGTCCCTTAAATGCAACATCTTCGCTATCTTTCCCGTTATGCCTGCATACATACAGATATATAAGCATCGTGTGTACAACATAAATATTTAAGAGATAATACGACACTCAAATTAGAAATGAGGTGTCGATAAAACTGACGTGGCGATAACTTATGATATATTTTTTTGTATCTTTTCTATAACTTATAAAACTAAAAAGAATGGATGGTTAAGATCACGAGCACGATTGAAATTGTATATATTAATAAAATATAATAAGGATGATCGAATCAACCGTTAATCTTATAATATGTGAGTATGTTGTTATTCCTTTTTTTAATCTTTCTCTCCACTTTTCATGGGCTTTAATTGAGTCATTGATGACTCTAATCAAAGGAGACAAAAAATCCCACTTAGACTTAATTTTTTAGCTGAGGCTGTATAAATATATAGGTTTAAAATCGCTTTTTTTCTTTCTAGCGACATTATATTGTATGATTTGGTAGATAAGCCTATGTCGTTCGCAATGTGGTATTTTGACATTTAAATTATCAAGTAACCCGCAATCATATAATACGGGTACTAATTGTAATTAATTAGCTAGGCATGATGTTATTGGCGTCAAGGAAACCTAATTCGTCAAATTTTCATAGATACTCATTATGTTTATATAAACACTCATTATGTTATAACACAGGGGTCTCATAGACTATATAAATTACATGTTAAATATATTTTCCATTTAAATCAAAACCAAATCTAGTTTGTTATTAGTGATTATATATTGAACACCCAAGTATATTCCTTTTTTTTTGAATGCACGACATATGTGGAGAAAGATCGATCGAATATATTAGAATCAATATATAAATATTACTAATATAATAGATGGCTGGTAGAACATGATTCTGAATTACTGATCATTATGCCTATTTGTTCCCCAGCCGAAGAATACATAATTTAATTTCTTAAAAAGTTATCTTGGTAATTTCTTATTGGCTAGTGATGCCACTATTCATCTTCGCTATACATAGTCAGCAATTATTACCTTTTTTCTCTTTTAAATATTGTAAAAAATACTAGTCACGTGTCTGCATGAATCTCAGATAATAACTTTAACCGTTTATTTTTTCTTTTTGATCGAAACTTTAATCGTTTATTAGTTCATCAGTCCTTTAAGTTTAAACTATATCCATCCGCAATTTTGAAAGTCATGTTTTTCTTTGCCCGCTACAAACCCGTATATGCATGTTTAATTTTTGTCGTACATGTTCAGTTACTATACAGACATTTCTAAAAACAATTAAGCTGGAAAATATATAATATATATTCAAATGATAGTCAAAATGTGAATATTCTAATAATCGTTAGGATCGGTACGTTTTCTATTATATTAGTTTATATTAGTAACAATGCGATGCAGTATCAAATTTGGAAATGTGCGAGTTATAATCGGTTAAAAAACTGTAGTTTAGATAGAAAGTCTATCAAATATTTAGGATGCGTACACAATTGTTTTTGGAGAACGTAAGATAGACTTTCAAAGATTTAGGATGCGTAGAAAATTGTTTTTGGAGAACATAAGATCGTGTGAAGTCCAATAGGACTTATCTCAAAACCGAGGTGTCGAAGAAACGTGTAGTACCCATTAGATCGATTTTTAGAACATAAATATATATGAGTGGTTGCCAGAAAAAAGAATAGATAAGTGAAGATGAATTAAAAGTCTATACCTAACTTTGACGGTTTAAGATAATAACTAACTAATTAAAAAATAAATAAAGTTGCAACATTTCTCTAAAATTTAAATATGATTCGTTATCTTCAAGTATTCCTTTCATTCTAACATATTGTTTTAGTCGTATAAATCAAATGGAGCGTAAGTTCTTTATCATGTTCAAAGTATAATTTTGATGGAATCTATACTAATAAATACAACAAAACAGACAAACATATACGGATTCTCTTCATCCTTTTTGGATATTGAAAATTTTTATTTGTTGTTTTAAAAATTCATGAAATTAATATAACAGTAAAACCAAATTTGAATTAAGTAAAATGGAATTAAAATAAAATTACATAATTAATTAAGAGTGAGTTTTAATCTAAAAAAAATAATTATTTTTAAAAAAATATATGTTATGAATTATTTAGAAGATATATATTAAAAATTTAAAATAAAAAATAAATGATATTAGAATAATATATAATAGACATGGATCAATAGGAAAAAATAGTATTAGTAGTATTTAGAATCAAGTATTAATTAATTCTAAATTGAAAATAATAATTTTTTCAATTGAGTTATATACTTGGGTTTAAGAATAAAATTATGATATTGGATGGATCCATATAATCTTGGTAAGTGTTAGATTCAACTGTAAATTTAGAATATATAATATTGAATTATGTATATAAAATTTAAAGTTGTTCAGTTTGGTTTGATATATATATAATTTTGAAGTACAGTTTTGTTAAACAGTAAGGTGTTACGGTGAAAAGAAAAAGAAGAAGAGTCTTAAAAAAAGATTTTTTTAAAAAAGAAGAAGAAATGATATGAAAAGGACGAAGATAAAAATTTATTAAAAAAAAAAAAGAGACGAAGATAAAAAGAGAAAAAAAAATAAAGCAAGCGTGATGGAGAGAAGAAGTGAAAAAAGAGAAGGGAGCCACGTGTTATATGGGAGAACTGGGTTATGAGGCAGATACGCGGGGCTATCTCTAAAACGTGTCCTCTTCACTAACGACGTACCAAACCAATTTGATTTCACTTCTCTAACCAAAACAAAAAGAAAAAGAAAGAAAGTTAGACGACATATAATGGTCCAATCGGAGATTAGTGAGACAATACAGACCCAAATGTCCTTTTACTCATCTTTTTACGTGTTATTTTCTTCTTATTTTATTTATTTTCCAAGAGTTTGTTTTTTCTTTTCAAAATGTCCAAATACACCTAATTTTTATAATGCAACAATTTGTTGTTACACGAGGCCATGTATATCATGATTATACAAAGCTGATTTGGTGAGGTGATTCTACCTTTAGATTTTTATATGCTTCTTTTCTATTAAACTATTTGGCGGAGTTTCTAGAAAATTTATACGTCAAGTATGATTCTTCGTTAAATAATATTCGAAGTTAGTTTCGTAGATATATATATGTGTCCACATATAATACCCACAAATTCAAGACTCTTCGAATTCTAGTTTTCTCATATTACTTAATATGACTCGAGTGATTATATCTAATAGTTAAACAAGTAACTCCGTATTCAATACTCGAGGTCCTAGACTATGATTATGAATACAAAAATTAATATATTGTGCTTAGACTTTTAAAGGCACCATCCACGTATATCATAAATTTCGATCTTTAAATGGTGACATAAATAACATATTTTGAAAACACAAAGAAATATATTTAAAAGGACAATGTTTTAAAAGGTAATTCGGTTATTATTTGCTGCCAACAATTATTTGGCAAATTTATATAAACATAAATGTAAGAAGCTGATGACAAAAGAACAGAACATAACTGTAAGCATCCCTGTTTGAGTGTTGACCCAATAGAAAAAAGGAGTGGTCGAACATCTCTATAGATCTCGTCAACCGAAATCTAATTGAGAAAAACAAAAAAAAAAAAAGATTATCACTTCAGACAATTCAAAGTTAATATCTTAGAGCAAGTTATATGATGTACCACACCGACTTTTAATAAATTGCGTGCGTAGAGTATTAGTGTTCAATTAACTATTTTGTTCATTTCTATAAGTTACGATTTTTTGGGTAACTGAGTTCAAGGATAATTAGACAATTAAATGAGCTACTACTAAGTAGTAGACAATATTTTTGTTTTATTCGGGTGTGGATCTGTATGTTGGGTATGCGTATGTTTTGTTTAGGTATTCAAAAGTTTTAAACTTGTTAGGTTACAGAATGATATCAGAAGTAGAATTTAGATGAGATCATGGAATGTTTTATTGCTTGTGTCTGTACAATTTAGAACGGTCGGAGATTTAAACTATATAACCTGGATCAATTGTACGGACACAAACACATTAGTCAAGCCAAATAACACTCCAATACCTGTCTTTATTAATTCTAAGACCACTAGACCGTATCAAACGTAGAAACATATAACGCAAAGTCTTGAGATATTTTCATGTGGAGGTGAATAAGCCAAGCTGGAGTTCTCAAACAAGAACCTCTTGAGCAACGACATAAGCCAAGTTGGTGATTGTAATTAATGAAACATCGTTTTGCCAATAAATGCATATAAACATTAATTTCAGGTGGACAAACTTATGCCTTACAATGCTTCGAACCAGCGATCTCACAGGAGGCTTAGATTAGAGGCTTTTTTCACGACCGATGTATCTTTAAGTTGCCAAAGATTGATAGCATTTTGCCATTTGGTAACAGAGTTGGAAACAGAAGAAGCCACAAAAAAGACAAAGGGAGTTAAAGATTGAAGTGGATGCATTTGTCTAAGTGTGAAAGGTCTCAACTTTGAACCATAACATATCACTCTGTTTTTTCTGTTTGTTCCCAAAGTACCCTTTTTCTCTTAATACCCACTCACTCCATTCCTCTCTGTGTCACTGATTCAACACGTGGCCACCCAGATGGGACCCACCATTCCCCTTACCCACCTCCCGGTTTATATAAACCCTCATCACTTCATCGCTCTCAAACCAACTCTCTCTTCTCTATTCTCCAACTTAAACAAAAACGCCCAAAAAAAAAAAAACAGAGCCTTTACAAATCTCAAAATCGAACTCTCACTTTTAAGCACCAATACTGACTACGTATACTTTTAAAAATGGCTTCTTTCACGGCGACTACGGCGGTTTCTCGGAGATGGGTCGGTGGTAATCATAGTCAGCCGCCATTATCGTCCTCTCAAAGCTCCGACTTGAGTTATAGTTGCTCCATACCCATGACAAGTCGTGTCCAACGAAAGCTTAATGTTTCTTGTGCGCTTCACACTCCTCATGCTCTCCATTTCCCCAAGCAGTCCTCCAACTCTCCCGCCATTGCTGTTAATCCCAAAGCCAAAGAATCCGACACTAAACAGATGAATTTGTTCCAGAGAGCAGCGGCGGCGGCGTTGGACGCGGCGGAGGGTCTCCTCGTGAGCCACGAGCGACAGCATCCGCTTCCAAAAACCGCCGATCCTAGTGTTCAGATCGCCGGAAATTTTGCTCCGGTGAATGAACAGCCCGTCCGGCGTAATCTCCCGGTGGTCGGGAAAATACCGGATTCCATCAAAGGAGTGTATGTTCGCAACGGAGCTAACCCACTTCACGAGCCGGTCACCGGTCACCACTTCTTCGACGGAGACGGGATGGTTCACGCCGTCAAATTCGAGGACGGTTCAGCTAGCTACGCTTGCCGGTTTACTCAGACTAACCGATTTATCCAGGAGCGTCAATTGGGTCGACCGGTTTTCCCCAAAGCCATCGGCGAGCTTCACGGTCACACCGGTATTGCTCGACTCATGCTATTCTACGCGAGAGCTGCAGCAGGTTTGGTGGACCCGGCACACGGAACCGGAGTAGCTAACGCCGGTTTGGTCTATTTCAACGGCCGGTTATTGGCGATGTCGGAGGACGATTTGCCTTACCAAGTCCGGATCACTCCAGGTGGAGACTTGAAAACCGTTGGGCGGTACGACTTTGACGGGCAATTGGAATCCACAATGATCGCCCACCCGAAAGTCGACCCGGAATCCGGCGAGCTCTTCGCTTTGAGCTACGACGTCGTTTCGAAACCTTACCTGAAGTACTTCCGATTCTCGCCGGACGGCACGAAATCACCGGACGTCGAGATCCAGCTTGATCAGCCGACTATGATGCACGATTTCGCTATAACAGAGAAGTTCGTGGTGATACCGGACCAACAAGTCGTTTTCAAGCTGCAGGAGATGATCCGCGGCGGCTCTCCGGTGATCTACGACAAGGACAAGGTCGCGAGATTCGGAATTCTAGACAAATACGCCGAGGACTCGTCGAAAATCAGGTGGATTGAAGCGCCGGATTGCTTCTGCTTCCATCTCTGGAACGCTTGGGAGGAGCCGGAAACAGAGGAAGTCGTCGTGATCGGGTCGTGTATGACTCCACCGGACTCAATTTTCAACGAGTCCGACGAGAATCTCAAGAGTGTCCTCTCCGAAATCCGCCTGAACCTCAGAACCGGAGAATCAACTCGCCGTCCGATCATCTCCGACGGAGAGCAACAAGTCAACCTCGAAGCAGGGATGGTCAACCGAAACATGCTCGGCCGTAAAACCAAGTTCGCTTATCTCGCTTTAGCCGAGCCATGGCCTAAAGTCTCTGGCTTCGCCAAAGTTGATCTCGCCACCGGAGAAGTCAAGAAACATATCTACGGCGATAACCGTTACGGTGGAGAGCCTCTGTTTCTCCCCGGAGACGAGAACAACAACGGAGCAGAAGACGATGGCCACATCCTCTGTTTCGTTCACGACGAGAACACGTGGAAGTCGGAGTTACAGATAGTTAATGCCGTTAGCTTGGAGGTTGAAGCGACCGTTAAACTTCCGTCAAGGGTTCCGTACGGATTTCACGGCACATTCATCGGAGCCGA
Organism: Iljinskaea planisiliqua; assembly: GCA_900108845.1. Taxonomy (NCBI): domain Eukaryota; kingdom Viridiplantae; phylum Streptophyta; class Magnoliopsida; order Brassicales; family Brassicaceae; genus Iljinskaea; species Iljinskaea planisiliqua. The sequence continues at coordinate 4,668,486 of FNXX01000010.1, read as the reverse complement.
TGACTTGGCCAAGCAGGTGTGATTCTTATGTGTGTATATAAACACGAAAACATATACGTGCTGATGCAGAAAGCTTCTAGAAGAAAAAGAGAGAGAGATTTACCAGTGGGATGCTCTGCATATACGTCCCCGGAATCTTCTCCTCTTATGTTTTTTTTCTTTTTCTTTTGGATTTTGCTCTGTTTCTTCGTTTGTTTGTTTTTTTTTTTCTCTTGGGGTGCGGTTTGCTAGTTCCCTTTTTATGGGGGTCAATCTAGAAATCTGAAAGATTTTGAGGGACCAGTTTGTAGCTTTTGGGCAGTAGGGTAGCCTAGCCGTTCGAGCTCAGCTGGTTTCTGTTATTCTTTCACTTATTGTTGTTCATAATTAATGAGAAATATAGATATATTAAACACAAAACTTTCTTTATAATATATTGATATATGTACACGATTCTAGCAACAATTAAGCAACGTTATATTCGATTTCAAATACGCTCTTCGTATATTATTTTAATTGCATCCCTTTTCACTTATGAAAACGTTTTCTGGTTTGTGCCATCATCATTCATTAAGTGATTTTATTGGTAAAATTATATATTCAGTGATTACATTCTTTTTTAAAATGAACCAATGAGAGAGAGACAAGAATCCAGTTAACTTCTGGACATTAAAACAAAATTTAATAACCCAAGCACACGACGTATAAATTTAGTTAGTCAATTTTTAATATTTGCATGAAGGGAATCACCAAAGTCAATTTTGGAAATAGAAACCAACGAGTGAAGTTAACCCACGTCAAAAAAAGAGTCAGTATGTAATTTGAATATGACTTATTGTGTTTTTTTGGGACACGAGTATGACTCGTTGTTATTTACCTATTTGAAGATTAAAGGGCATTATTAGTAACCGGTCGTTGTCATAAACCTATTGTTATTTTGGTAAACAGAACCGTAAACATTCGATATGTAATGTGAGTGGTGGGTGGTAACACAGTGGAGAGACCAATCAAAAATAGTGGAATTGTGACGAAATTAACGGGATTATTTTTATATTTATGAGTAATAACGCATATGTTACTTTTTCTTAAAATATATTGCAAATATTCTTTTTTTTTTTTTTTAAATGTAATACTTAATCTGAAAGGTGATATATGATTGTTGTTTTTTTAATGGAACGTGATATATGATTGTTTGGAGAAAATAAATGCATAAACAAAGAAAGTGAAGTCAACTGTTCGAAAGAGTGTTTCCGTGTATTAAGATTAAGACATCTCCAAAGTAATTGGTACGCATTGATTTACATTTGTTATCATTTAACAACTTTTATTAGTGAAAAGCAACCTTAGTTAGGTAGCTTGCATAAATTGAAGATCTTTTAAGTTTTACGTACACGTTAGTCATATTGATCTATCTAAGATAAATTGTTATTTTCTAAATTCATCGAGTGGCAAAAGTGTTAACGATTATACTTATTTCAGCACACCACCCAAATATAACAGTCGTTAAAGTGTTACTCTAGGTTTGTAGTATTTTTCTTTTCCGTTTTTTTTTGTTTAAGAGCTATAGGTTTATATCGAAAACATAAGGGTTTAAAATTTGAAACTTTTTGAAAAATTGTGGTTAAATACAAAAAATAGGTTGTCTACGTATGCCGGCATATATGTGTGTGTACATATAAGACGAGAGGAAGTAGTTAACTGAGTAATGGTGTGCAAAAGAAGCACAAACTGAACATTCCATTAGTTAATGCTATAGGGATGAAAAGCACATAAGTTCACTTTCACACTTACACGAAAATATCTCAAACACCAAAAAGTGTTAAGACAGAGATCACACATGATACTGTGAAATGTCAAAAAGAAATATTAATATTCGGCCAACTTGGAGATACCTTCATATGGTGGATTTTTAATTTGTTTGCTTGTTCACGTTCTCATTCAACATTATAGAAACCATTAACAATATTCTTGTTGAATATAATTATAGTATACGCATATATAATTAGTGTTTAGGTTTTAAATTTTAGAAACTACTTCATATAAAACAAACTTAATAATTTTTTTAATAACTATATTTTATATAAAACATCATTAGTCATTTAAAGCAATATATATATATATGTATATATTCATATACCATCAATACAAAATAATATAATATGAAATAAATTTTAACTATTAATTTTTAATGTCTTAGTATAACATTAAAATACTATGAAATAAGATTGAAACATAAAAAAATAGATAGTACATATATACAAAATTTCCCCACTATGCTATTTTCAACCAATATATTGTGGTTTAATGGTTGAGGAAATCGGTATAGATCATGAGGTCTTTTAAATGCAATTTGAATTATGTATGGTCTAACTTTGCTGATGATAAAAAAAATTATAAAAAAAAAAAATGTATACAATCATATATGATATATATTTACAAATATTGTGTTTCAAAGCATCGTTTGTATATTATTACTATTTATTTAACATTCGTGTTTATTATTCAACACACCAGTGTATATTTAGAGACTCTTCCTCCCTTGTGTTGTGTTACTACTTGAAAGTTATAACTAGTACTATCTTAAATTTTGAAATAGTTTAAGAGAATAAATAATAGTTGTGAAAGTTCACTGGATGCAAAAACTTCATTAGACAGTTCATTTCTGCCGTCCACGTATCAGCAAATTTTAATATTTATACTTTATAATAACCAAAAAAATACATATATATGTGAGGGCATATATTGAAGCTGACGATTAGATATTCACTATTTACCCAAAGTAGAAGGTGACTTTTCTCTCAACCAATTCTAGCCTACCTACTTTCCTTTAGTGGAAGGTTGGCACTTATGTTTTCTATTTATAATAAAATTGGCAGTTATTACTTACTCTTACCTTATTTAGACCGCGAAATCCGGCATTGTGATTCGCAGAACTATATGTTAACATGTGATATTTTGTTTTCTTATACATAAAACTTATATTATGGATTTATATTTAAAGGTTCTTGGCGACTATAGAAATCGTCATGCATGTGGTTGGTATTGTCAGATTTCATATATAACATATGTGTGCTTTAATATTAATCCCATAACGGTAGAGTTTGGTGGCATGTATATCGACACTCAGCAAAACTTTGTATCCATCCTAGTATGGCGAAGGCAGACCTTCCCATGATGATGGTCCAATCCTAAAAAAAAATTGATACTGTAACGATAATTATTGAAGGAAACAAAAATTTAGGTAAGAAATTAACATATGTAGAATAGAAATATATTTCTTATTGTCGCAAATGATGTTGATATTACAGCGGAATGATCGAACATAAATTATTATTATGCTCGAAGTATATATGATTAAAATCAGAAATGAAAAGAGTCGCTCAACTGCTATACCATTCTATCACTTGTATCGGTTATAAACTATAGTAGCATGGTTTTTCATTATTGATAACATAGCTAGCTAAAAATAATGCTCGAAGTCTCTAAGGAGTAGTGTGCATGGTTTATATACATTACATACTTAGCAAGTGGTGGCCATAAAGAATAAAATTTGTATATCTCTTTCTCCTTTGTTTTCTGTGTTAATTGTTCACTCTTGTGCATCGGCCGCTGACTAGTTTGCGGCGCTTTATTTGGCTCTTCGTCGAATAGGAGAGACCACAACAAATAATAATGTTTCGAGTTTATTGTTGTTCTCGAGATTTTAACGTGTATATGTTCTCAAGTCTTAGCAATATAAGAAAATTGGAATGACGAATATTAAATATAGATGCAAACAAGTGTTAGCGAAAATTTAAGTGCTAGCGAAAATGACGAACCACCAAATATTTCAGTGATAAAACGAAACACGAAACATTAAAGGTAACCTATGCAGCTCTGCTAAAAAAACGATAATCAATAGATATGAATTAATGTAAGCTAGCTAAACTAACAACCATAGTATAATAATGCTAATTAGTAAAAATTGAATTTGTACAAGTTATAGCTTTTTTTTTCGAGATTGGTTTTTATAACGTTTTAAGCAGAAAATTCAAACTATAGTCAAATCATCAATAAAGCATCAAATGATTAGCTCAACGATATGTCGAAGGATATTCTCATCGACAATGTGTGTCGTATTGTTATATGTATTAATGTATACGTCGGTATAAAATAATAATATTATATCTTTATATGCGAGTAGAACCACGTGGCAGATGGTAGCAGATGTTAATTATATATGACCAGCCATCGAACCAAAACTACCAAATTGCTAGCTATAGTATATTGATTGTCCAAAGATATATATATATATAAAATAATTACTAAAGAGTGGCAAGAACCAATGAGGGGACCCCTTTGGGTTCAACTATTTGAAATTTAATAATCAAAGTGTATACAGCATTCTAGCAAGCTATTATTTATTGAGCTTTTACATGTGTTACTATATCGGGAAGTCAAGACATTTTGATGATTCATCGAAGGGACCATAATAATATATACACAATATTTATATATACAATAAAATTCTATAACTGACCATAATAATATTTTAGAAATATTAATTTATAAAGAGATTATTTAAATTAAAATTTTAATTCAAAAATAAAATCTATAATTTTTATAAATGTTATTTACTTTTATAAAGAATTTGAAAAATTTGTGCATATAAGTTTGTATATTCGAACTATGGTGTATGTATATATATATTATAACTGTTCAGAGCTATATATATATTATAATAATCACCCTAGCTAAATATGTCGAATTTCTTGGAAATAAACATGTTGTATCGCCTTACGATTCTCGATATATATAGAAACTATTTCTTTTTTTTCATTTTACATTTACGACCATACTATCTCAAAACGTACGTATCTATTAACACTTCGTCATTTTCTAAATTTGGACTCCCTCTCATATTCGAAACTCCAACGAGTGTATGGCAATGCAAAAACCAAATAATCTAATTGTTTATTACTGCTGCAATGCTCATCGATCAAAGGAAGATATAATAAATTATAAATGAACCCAAAAAAATAGCAATAATGAAAGAGAGGATTGCTTGATATTGCCTGGGGCACGTGTTCATACATTGTACGTAGGGCATAAGATTGTTGTGGATAAAAGCGATAAATGTTTATTGCAACAAATAAAAAAATAAAATTTCAAATCATTTTCTTTTTTCTATGTGAAAAATTGGGGAGTGTGACGAACAAGATGATGTATACCACTATAATCGTGCCTCATATATTCTATAAAAGATAAACGCCAATAATGCACGCCACATTACTTATACTTCCAAAACTTTAGCATATATATATATCCACACACTATCCTAACTAACTCGTAACTACCATATATTAGTGTCATGGATCGAATAATATAGATTCGAATTTTACTTGGATATCATCAATCTTCGTTGTAAACTAATCGATTCATTTGAATATTTGATGCTTACTATATACATTTATTTATTTACAAATATACAGTGTAAAGCTCCCCAGAAAGAAACCAACAGCATTAAACAGCTGGGGGATTTTGTGTTGTGTGGAGGTCGACCTTTCAGCGTTAAGATAGGCCAATCACGTTTTTTCTTTAATATATTTGTGATATTATTTAATAATATTACTATACTATAGTACAATCTTCTTTTCTTCTACATGGAGTATAGTACATTTTTAAATAAAATGTTTTATGCATTATATTATTATCTCACTCTTACCATCCGTCATAATCTTTGAATGTTCACGTGAAGATCACACAGACATTGATTAAGATGTTACCCATTATCCTTCTTATTAGTTTTTGCTATAATTTTATCCTTGTGTTTTGCTATAATTTATCGATCAATTTGTATGTTGGTAAATTATAATTTTTTCAAATTTGTAACAAAAGAAAAAAAAAATTATTTGATTTGATTTAGTTCGACTTGATTGTGTACATACAAAAACAAAAATTTGTAGGCGTGCAATTTCCTTTTTCCATACAAAGATTAAAAAACTCATATATAATTTGGGCAAATAATATTGCAAAGTATTATCTCAGGCATGAAATTTGCTACACTATTGAACTAGTTTGATGAATTTGTAAAGATTAAAGTTATGAATTATTATTATTTTTTAAATTATTGATTCGAATATTACCTTCAAAAATCATAAATAATTAAATTGGATGAACAATGTTGATTTAAATGAGAGAGAACAAAAATACTAAGGTTATAACTATTTTTTTCCTTTTTTTTTTAAATCATGGATCCCTCTATTTTTAATAATTTTTTATATTATAAAAAATCGTTTTTTAAGTTTAGTTTTTTCTTTTTGGATAATTTTTTTTTTTTCTGTTTTCTTCAATTTTTTATTTTATTTATATTTTTGGATTTTAGATGAGACATGATCTACTTTTTAAATTAAGTCGGCATTCTTGAAGAATTTTTTAATTCGACGCCAAATCTATTTTAAGTTGAATTCTCTTAGTACCTATACATTGGCTGATCTGAATTCTAGTAAGTTTTTAATACGGCCACAATTTAAAACAACAATCTAAAACAATAGTCTTATCAATCGGAGTCTTAAATGATTAAATTATTTGACTTCTTAGAGAACTCACATATTAGTTTGGGTTTCGGCACAAACTATACAACGGCTAAAAGAAAATATATAAACTTTGATATACAGAAGTTATGCTATGTTTCAAAATTTTATCCAGTACGTTTTATGTATACTTCGCATATTATTACAATAAAGATATTGTGTGACAAAAAAAAAATTACAATAAGATATTATTAACTAGTTTCCATATTTTGCAATATGGCGACAAAAGCAAAAATCTGTTTGCAGGCAAGCCACCATGGACCGCTTAAGATGATATGAAAACCTCGCACATGATTGAAAGCCACAAAATGGATAAAGCAGACCAATTTTCTTACCTTTTTTATTTTATTTTTTGGTTTTTCTCCATATTTTTCGGGATTTAATTAACTTATGTAATGAATTTGCTTTCAATCATCATCGTCATATTCCCGAAAGAGATAATACGTCGCAATCAGCCACGCGCAAAAGCCTCTGGACATATTAGAGGTTTTGAGGGCCGAGAAAGACACAACCACGTGACCGTCAACGTAACCACAACCCCAGTCACATAGGGCACTAACTGATTAAGAAGAAGAAGAAGAAGAAGAACACAACATTCTCTCCACGTCTATTTAATGACAAGAAAACGATGCTTCTTATGACCCCACTTCGAAGTTTGATACTGAAATTGAGAAAACCTGATAAGGTCATGAGAACAACTAGAGAAGGCCGCCATATTGGAACTGCAACTTCTCATCAGAGTTCACTAATAATCGTTAGCTAATATCAAACGATAAGGCTGCTAAATTCAATACGCTGCCAAGTGATCTGTGATCAAATAAACGTAACACAGAGAACATGCTAAACCACCCTCTCTTCTGAACAACTCAGCTCCAAAAGACATAAGTGCAAACTTCAGATGCAACTTGTCAAGCATAAAATCCAAATCAAAGGCGGTCCAGATTCAGATATGACTTAAATATAGCGAGCCTCTGACACAGACTTGTGAGACTAGCTAATCATAGAAATAGTTCTTCACATTCCACAAGAGCGCATAAGAAGAAAGCTTTGGCTATGGTGAGTCAGAACATAACAAGATTTTCGATATAAAATAATATCTCATTACATTAAAAAAAAGGTCTTATTCACATAAAGATCGAGAATTTTAAGAGCCAAACCAATCAAATGCTCGAAAGAACCAAACAATCTTGAACTCCACAAACACAGAAAAGAGGCTAACTTCGAGCCTAAGGAACCTTAATTGCGTCTTTGTCTTTAATCCAACGGACAAGATTCTACGAAGAAGAAAAAGTAATAAAATCACGATGGACGCCTTGTCGTTTCTTTTTTCCACTTTATAAAACGTGGTGCAGTCCGTTGTATACCTAGATGAACACCTTGTCGTGTTCATGTCCCGCTAATACGAGGACGTCGTCGCGCTGACGTTGTAAACAAACTTGCTGTTTTTGCTATAGCATGGCGAACAACTTGTCGTTTCTTTGATTTATTATTCAGCTCAGCTGATATATGGACTATTTTTTAAATAAAGGCCCAAGATTTCAATAAATCTTAGAAGGCTTTATTGATATAAGGCCCATTAGAATCTATTGGGTCCAGGAGAGAGCACCATAGAAACAAGATCTCAAAACTAATAACGAACTCGCCGGTAAGAGTAAGACTCGCGGGAGAGAAGAATAAACGAGGAGCGAGCGACGGTGGTCTGAGATCAAAGCCGACGGGAGGAGTTTTTGAGGATGATCGGACGGCGTGCTGGAACCAATCGAGTCGGTATGAGGAGAGACGACTCTCTTCTGACTCGGTTTGTTGACTCAGTATTCTCTCTATTCCGTTTGGCTGAGTTTGAGATCCTGTTTGTGCTATTCATCGTTATAGCCTACGTCATCTTCAAAGATCTGGTAAATTCACTTAAGGATCGCTCCGATTTTCTTTTTTTTTCATCTCGATTTCGACTCAGTTTTTTTTTGTTGGGTTATTTTTGTAGACGGCGAGGCCAGAGTACAATCGGATCCTTGTGGAGAAACCAGGTGGATCTGACATCTGGCCGTTCTAATTGAAAAAAAAACAACTCAATGCATGTTTCTATAGGACGTATGTGCTTGTACTGCTTAGCTTTCTTGTCTTGTAAAAATGTCACTTCGTTGAATTGCTCAATGTAATTCTCCTTCCATAGTTTTTGAATGCATTCGGTTTCGTTCAATTCGTTTGAGTGATAAAGCCATCATCTGCAATACACTTATACACACAATCGGCTCATTTTGATCTTTGGGAATCACAAGAAACTGATATGTTGGGACATAAGTTCATGGAGTTTAGCATTTGTGTTTCAGTTGAGTTCAGTCTACGCATAGGAGGTGATGACAGATATAATCAATGTCATGGTTCAGTGGTGTATGTGTTTTTGTTTTATATCGCAAGGAGAATGGAATGTAGGTAGAAGAAGCCAAATAACATTACAGAATCGCGAGGCATGGTTTGTGATTCGACATAGGGAGAAGAAACAAGTCTTGAGATAGATAGCAAAGCAGAAAGACAAGTGACCCAACCAGAGTATGAGAGAGTTTTGCAATTAAATTACATGTTCTGAATTGTTGCTGTTCTTCTGATTGTTCTGGTCTCTCTACAACCTGGCTAAAGGACGTGGACTGTCCCATTCGGTGGTGATGTGGTTACGGGTGATTTCCTTGAGAGACCTGCACCCACTTAGTGCCATGGTCAGCTCGAACTCATCACGTAGCATTTGAAGCACCTTTCTCACTCCAGCCTCTCCTTCAGCAGCCAGTGAGAACACCACCGGTCTTCCGATCTGATATTAAGAGGGCATAAAGAACATGTGTTATTTATTACTGTCAATGGTTTCAAGCAGCTTTCTGGTAATTAGAAGTATGATGCTTACAAATATCCCTGAGGCTCCAAGTGCAAGTGCCTTGAAAACATCAGTTCCACGTCGAACACCACCATCCAAGAATACAGGAATGCGTCCTTGTGTCGCTTTGACAACCTGAACACAGAGAGAACAATGCAGAAGTTTGCTGACCATAAACACTTTTCATGAGACCACAATGTGACCTTTATATAGTCGAGAATGATCTACCTCTTCCAAGGCTGAGATTGTAGCTGGGACATAGTCAAGTTGGCGAGCTCCATGGTTTGAGACAATGATCCCTGCTGCACCAGCTTGAACCGCTATCCTTGCTGCACGAGGGTAATTATAGTTGACTTGGTTAGGTGTTTTTACTAAACTTAAGTGAAGAAGATATTTGTTTGACAGATTGTAACTCACCATCCTCTCCTGTAATAACACCCTTGACAAGAATCGGCATTTTGGTGATTGTCTGTAGCCACTGGACGTCCTGTTTGTGTAAATGAAAGTTAGAGCTGTCAAAAATCAAGTTTCTGTTCTAACTATACTTGTTGTTTCTCTTTTTAACTGTTGTACTCTTACTTTCCAGCTTAAGGTACGGTCAATTTGACCAGCAACATATGAAGCCAAGCCTGAGTCATTGGCCTGCAGGTGGAAAACATAACTAGCTCAGGAACACTTGGGAAACGTAAAACATAACAAGACTGCTTTAAGACTTTTCTTGTGAGAATCATATTCAGACTATAATGATAGATAGTATCTGATGGATGCGTACCTCGTCCATCTTTCCGAGGTCAAGACCTTCAAAGTTCTTCAATGTCAGGTTTGGAGGCAAAGTGAATCTGTTGTAGAAGAAGGATGCACAGCGTTACTCAATAATCATATTCGAATCCAATCAAACTCCTATCACATTGCAATTGACGTGGCTTTACCTGTTCTTGATATCAGACTCTCTGCGACCTAGCCTTGGGGTATCCACAGTGAGAGCAATGGCTTTGAAACCAGCCTTCTCGGCTCTTCTCACGAGCTGCTCAACGACATTCCTGTTCTTGTATACCTACTCGGAACAATCATAATGTGTGAATCATCAAGTGTGACCAGGTTTATCAGGATATACTACAAGCGACTGAAATGACTTACGTAGAGCTGGAAAAACCGAATCCCTGGCCCAGTGGAAGCAACTTCTTCAACACTGGAAGTAGCCCATGAAGATAAAGTCTGAAAGCATCACGAAAACATTATGAGACATGGCTACGCATGGATTTGAGGATGAATAAGCTCCAAAGACGGAAAAGTTCAAGAAACTTTCGTAATGATATAATAACATACCATGATGGTTCCAGCAGCAGACGCAGCTCTAGCCGTAGCATATTCCCCTGTATTAGTTCCCATCACAGTCGTTAGAGCTAAACCTTAGTCTATGTCTCTAGCGATACTAACTCTCTACGTAAGTTCTTTCTACATAATGTTTCTCTTTTGGCCAAAGTGTTTCAGGAGAAAACCAGACATCTTTACCTTCCGGGTGAGCCATCTTTTGCATGGCAGTAGGAGCAACCATGATCGGCATCGAGATCTTGAACCCCAAGATAGTTGTCGTCATATCAATCTTGTTCACATCAATTAGAATCCGAGGACGAAAGCTGTTAAACATCCCAAGGTCCGTATATCAAATTCACATCTCTTCTAAAACCAATAGCAAAAGCGTCTTTAAGAAAAAGAAAAACTCACAGGATCCTTGCGAAAGCGTTTCTGTTCTCTTGAAGAGTCCATTGGTCTTCTGCTCCAGAGGCATAGTAGTCGTATACCATCTTAGGCAACTTCTCCTTTGCGATGGCTTCATACTCGGTAACGTTTGTGATCTCCATTTTTCGATGTTGATCTGTCAAAAGAGCAAAAAAAGCTTGAGTTAGTTTATCCGTTATGATATTCAGACAGAGTCATAGCGACGACTCTACTAATCTCCAGGGGCCAAACATGCCCATGAACGCAAAACAATCTGTTTTTCTGTTTGGTAATGAAAACATAATCTCTCACGCACCTTTGACTGGAACTGAGCTCGCGGGAGAGAATGAGGGTTGTGACTGGCAACGAACGCTTATATAATTTTATATATCCCAACGTTTATATTATCTGGTTTAAAGTTAAGTATATTGTGATGAGTTAATTGGCTTGTGTTTGTAAAAGTTGAAAATAGTGTTGGCAATTGAAACTGATATGGATGAGATTCTAAAGGTGAAGAATGGATAAGGAGATACGGACAAAGATCAGATGGATTGTGTGTGTCTAATTCACAAGCAACTTGTGTGTTCCTTAGTTTTTCTTTCATATTATCATTCCTAATAATTCGTAAGCCAATTATTTTTCCTTCTTTTTTGAAGGACATGTAAATAATAAATCCAAGGGCTGATGAATGTATCAATAGGCCTAATTATAACGTTTAAGCCCAAACTCGTTTGGGCTTTTATGTGGGAGGGAAATGGAGAAAATGAAAACAGAGGCAGTAAGTTATTTTTTTCAGAAAATGAAAACAGTTATCGACTTGAGCAGAGGCTTCCTGAGAGATGAATTTGGGACATATGCTTATATTACATTCTTCTCTATCGATATGGCTCTTTATAGCTGTCAAATCTTCTTCAATAAGGTTTATCTCACAACTTATATATATGTTCTCTCATTGTATAGTTTTGTGGTCTTTTGATATGTGAAGCGATAGCTAGTTGTCTAAAGAAGAAGAATGGGACTGAAAGTAGAAGTATCCAAATAGAATTACAGAGAATCTCTAGTCATTGTTTTGTGATATCGATACAGCGAGAAACATGTTTTTTTTTTTGTGTGGAGATAAATAGCAGAGTAGAAGCCAAAATGAGCAATCAGAAGAATATCAATAGGTTTAGCCATTACATAGCTCTGTGTTTTTGCTGTTCTCTGGTTCCTTGTTGTTTTGTTTTCCGGCCTCTATAACCTGGGCAAATGGCGTGGAGTGTCCCACTCGGTGATAATGTGGTTGCGAGTGATTTCACTGAGAGACCTGCACCCACTTAGTGCCATGGTTAGCTCGAACTCATCACGTAACATTTGAAGCACTTTTCTGACTCCAGCCTCTCCTTCAGCAGCAAGTGAGAACACCACTGGTCTTCCAATCTGAGATTCAGAAGGCAATTAAAAGTACTGTCTATGGTTTCAAGTGGCTTTATGGTAAATGCAAAAAAGTATGATGCTTACAAATATCCCGGAAGCTCCAAGTGCAAGTGCCTTGAAGACATCAGTGCCACGTCGAACACCACCATCTAAGAAGACAGGAACTCGTCCTTGTGTCGCTTTGACAACCTGACCAAACGAGAACAGAACTGAGATTGTTGGACATCACACTTTCAGGAGAAGACTAATTTGATGTTTGTAGTCGATAATGATCTACCTCTTCAAGGGCTGAGATTGTTGCTGGCACATAGTCAAGCTGGCGAGCTCCATGGTTTGACACAATGATTCCTGCTGCACCAGCTTGGATCGCTATCCTTGCTGAAAGAGGGTGATAATAGCTGACGTGGTCAGGTATTTTTATGAAACTAAAGTGATGGGAAACATTTTGTTTGTCATATAGTAGCTTACCATCCTCTCCTGTGAGAACACCCTTGACAAGAATTGGCATGTTTGTGATTGTCTGGAGCCACTGGACATCCTGTTTGTGTACATGAAAGTTAGTGAAATCTTTCGTTTCCAAGTACTCGGTTTTGCTAATGCTATCTTATGATTTGTTGTATTCTCTTACCTTCCAGCTCAAGGTACGGTCAATTTGACCAGCAACATATGAAGCCAAGCCAGAGTCATTGGCCTGCAGGCAATAACGTTACAAGTTCAAGAAAGTATCAGGAAACAATAGTTGATCCATTGCTTGGATATGATCTGATGGATGCTTACCTCGTCCATCTTTCCGAGGTCAAGACCTTCAAAGTTCTTCAATGTCAAGTTTGAAGGCAAAGTGAATCTGTGTAGAAGGACGCACATTGTTACGCTACAATCTCTAGCTATCTGTTTGCATGTTGGAATCGAATAAACTCTTATCACATTTCAGTTGGCGTGGCTTTACCTGTTCTTGATATCAGACTCTCTGCGACCTAGCCTTGGGGTGTCTACAGTGAGAGCAATGGCTTTGAATCCGGCCTTCTCGGCTCTTCTCACGAGCTGCTCAACAACTTTCCTGTTCTTGTAAACCTACTCAGAAAAATCATAACGTGTGAACCATCAAATGTGACCAGGCTCAGTCAGGTTGTACAAAAAGCTTCCTAGATAACTTACATAGAGCTGGAAGAATCGGATCCCTGGCCCTGTGGAAGCAACTTCTTCAACGCTGGAAGTTGCCCATGAAGATAGTGTCTGAAACATCATGGAATAAAAGAACACAAACCAGAGGCATGGTTATGTATAGATGGTGGATTAAGAAACTCCAAACACCGAACATTGTGACAATATAATAACATACCATGATGGTTCCAGCAGCAGATGCAGCTCTAGCCGTGGCATATTCCCCTGTATTACTTCCCATTACAACAATCTTTAGTCTTTGTCTCTAGCGATGATACTAAAGCAAGTCTTCACTATCTACATAACTTAGTTTCTACACATGTTTTGAAGAAAAAAGCAGACGTCGTTTTACCTTCTGGGTGAGCCATCTTTTGCATGGCGGTAGGAGCAACCATGATTGGCATCGAGATCTTGAACCCCAAGATAGTTGTCGTCATATCAATCTTGTTCACATCAATTAGAATCCGAGGACGAAAGCTGTTAAACATCCCAAGGTCCGTATATCAAATTCACATCTCTTCTAAAACCAATAGCAAAAGCGTCTTTAAGAAAAAGAAAAACTCACAGGATCCTTGCGAAAGCGTTTCTGTTCTCTTGAAGAGTCCATTGGTCCTCTGCACCAGATGCATAGTAGTCGTATACCATCTTAGGCAACTTCTCCTTTGCGATGGCTTCATACTCGGTAACGTTTGTGATCTCCATTTCCTGATGTTATAATCTGTCAAAAGAGACAAAAAAAAAAGGCTGAGTTAGTCATCTTTTGTAAAATTCAGACATAGTCATCTATGTTTGGACTTAAAACACATAATCTCACACACCTTGATGGGAATGGAGGTCTCGGGAGAGATGAAGTGTGACTGGAAGGAAAGCTTGTGTTATATATATCCAAACGTTTTATACTTGGTTATATTTGTCATGTAATAATTTGTTAACAGTGTAAAAAAACCGTAGGCAAGTTGGAAAATAATATGGATGAGAAGCTGGAGGTGAAGAATGGATGATAAGATACGGACAAAGATCAGATGGGTTGTGTCTAATCCACAAGCAACTTGTGTGTTCCTTAGCTTCCCATTCGTATTATCGTTCACAATCTCGAGGAAAAAAAAAAAAAAAAATCTCATAACCCAATTGTTTTTCTTTCTTTTTGATGAAAGAACATAAATCCAAAGAGTAGATGCATCATGAAACCGAAACAAAAGAAAAGAAGACAAAAATGTAAAAGCGTGCGAGGAAAAACATTCATGGGCCTTGTAAAACAGTATTGGGCTTTTAAATTTGACCAAAAGGCCCATATAAAACGTGATCCGTCGAGGAGGATGGGACCCACTTAATAGTCGTTCTTTCTCACCTGTCTTTGCTCTATATAGAGGCGTTGTTTGAGAAGACGGAAAAGTGAAATGCTTCAGTGAAGGAGAAGAGAGGACGAAAGTGGAAAAGGGGAAAAGGAAATTAAAATAGCGGTGACAACTTTTTCTCCGTAATCGGAGATCATCTTAATTAATCGACTTCAATGGCGGATCGGAGCAGAGGCTTCATGAGAGATGAATTCGTGACCTATGCTTACATTCTTCTCTACATCGCCCTTTCTAGTGGTCAAATCTTCTTCAATAAGGTTTAACTTAAATCTCACAACCTCTCTTTCCATGGATCTGTGTTCCCGGCTTCGTATTGTTTTTTTTGCTCTTTCGATTTGTGAACCGATTCGCTAGTTTTCGTTAGGATTGAGGATGTTTGAGTAGCAGATTCTGTGTAGCTTAGGAATCAACATCTTTGGTGTTCAATGCGGAATGTTCACGAGTGTGTAGTTTTACAGATAAGGTGGCTTTGGTGTTCGTACTTTCACATTCTAAGTGTCCTGTAAGAAAATCCTGAGAATGAACTTAGTTGAGTATGTTTTGTTGTCGGCCATGTGTGATTATTCCTTTATGCGTCCTAAAGGATAAACGTTCTTGTCTTTGACTTCTGTGCAGTGGGTTTTGTCATCTAAGGAAATCAACTTTCCTTATCCGCTTGGATTGACTTTACTCCATATGATCTTTTCCTCTGTCTTGTGCTTCCTTCTTACCAAAGTTCTTAAGGTATTTAATGTATCTTCTTTTATTTGTTCATAAGTTAGAATGCAGTAGATTCTAACTTTTTGGTCTCTTTTTTTCTTTATGAAGGTCGTGAAGGTTGAGGAAGGAATGACATTAGAAATGTAAGGGAGAAAGAGACTTCGTAAGCAATTTGATTTTGTAGAAGTTGAAAATACCCATAACTTAGAATGTGGTACTGATATATGGTTTAGTAATAAACAACTCACTTTATGTACTCAGATATGTTACATCAGTTATTCCAATAGGTGCGATGTTTGCGATGACCCTCTGGTTGGGAAACACTGCCTATCTGTACATATCAGTTGCATTTGCCCAGATGTTGAAGGCTATAAGTAAGAAGATCGAACTGTTCCTGCTCTCGTTTCCTCATAAGTCGTATGTCTACTTCTTTTATCTTAATGAGCTGGACTGTGGATACTGATACATTCTTGTATCACACTTGCAGTGCCTGTTGCTGTGTTTATCCTTGGAGTAGCTGCTGGACTTGAAATGATGAGCTGCAGGATGCTTTTGATAATGTCTATCATAAGTTTCGGTGTTTTAGTGGCCTCTTATGGGGAACTAAACATCAACTGGATCGGAGTGGTTTACCAAATGGGTGGTGTTGTTGGAGAAGCACTGAGGCTAATCTTCATGGAAATTCTGGTCAAGAGGAAAGGCATCAAACTAAACCCAATCTCTCTTATGTACTATGTGAGCCCCTGCAGGTAAACAAGAACTCATCTTCGTCAATTCTCTCATTCTCTGAAGCCGTAAGAAAGTGTACTTAATCTCTATGTGCCTCTTTCGCAGTGCTGTTTGCTTGTTTGTACCGTGGATCTTTCTAGAGAAATCGAAGATGGATGGAAACGGCCCATGGAACTTCCATTTCATAGTGCTGACACTTAATTCCCTCTGTACATTTGCTCTCAACTTGTCCGTTTTCCTGGTGATTTCTCACACGAGTGCTCTCACTATCCGAGTTGCTGGCGTTGTCAAGGATTGGGTCGTTGTTTTGGTCTCAGCTCTTCTCTTTGCCGACACAAAACTCACACTCATCAATCTTTTTGGTTACGCCATTGGTAAGTCAAAAACACTCCTTGGCTTTAGAACCAAAGAGTTTTTGCTTCTCTTGTAACTGTGCTTTGTGTTTTACACGCAGCCATTGCCGGTGTAGCGGCTTACAACAACCACAAGCTGAAGAAGGAAGCATCTCGAGTTATCCCCGAAACTCCAGGAGATGGTGAATCTATACCGTTGGTGTCACAAGCCAAAGATGATGATGTAGTTTCTCATCAGTCTTGAAGGTAATCTCTGATTATTTGTTTTATGAAATGTACCTTCCGAATCATAAAAACTCATACGAACTATTCTGTACCTGAAAGGAAACAAAAAAAATTAACAATTTGTCCAATTCTCATGATTTTTTACTTTTTAGTCACAATAATGTAATTTTTATGAAAGTGATATACATGAACGTTAAGCGAATGTATATCATTCACATAAAGGCAGAAAAATATTATATTTTGTCTGATTTTTTTCCTTTCCAAGAAGTAGATATTTTAAAACTGGCTTTAAAAGTACAAATAGAAAATTACTTGCCATATGTCGTCAAATTATGTTTTGACTTCCTATTCGCTTAAAATGGGCCTAAAAGCCCAGTAACAGAATTTCCTTTTTGTCATCTTTCCTTTTTTGTTAACCTACCTGGAATTTATAATTAAAAAAGGAAAAAAAGGAGGAAAGGGAAAAAAAAGGTAAATAAGGAAGGCTCGCGAGAGATTTGTTGGGTTTGTTGCTGGGTGGGTCTCTTCCCTCGGCAGTTACCACCATCGAATCGATCTCTTCTTCTTCTTCTTCCTCCCAAAAACTCTTTTCTCCTCGGAAAAAAAATTCAATAAATCTTCCGGAAATATCGAGCAGAAGATTAGAAGCGCCTGAATCAGAGAGAAAGAGAAGGCGGAGAACGCTTGGTCGTGGTGGTGGCGGCGATAGATGCGATCGCAGCTGTTGGCTTCGCCGTGGCGGCGAGTCAGCCATGAGCGGTTGCTTATGCGTTTTTCTCCGGCGGAGGAGAACCGATTTTGATGGGATTTAAAGTGCAGATGAGCTGGATGCCGAGTCTACTCAGTCAGAAGCGTAGAAATGGTCCGCCTCTAGGGTTGCGGAATCTCGGCAACACGTGCTACCTCAACAGCGTCCTTCAGTGCCTCACCTACACTCCTCCTCTTGCTAATTTCTGTCTCAATCACAAACATTCTTCTCACTGTAAGTCCCTTAGGTTTAGTTTAGAGCCCCTTTGTGTGTTTCTGGCTTCGATTTTGCTATATTAGGTGTACAGGACGAACTTTCTCTTAGGTATTGTAGTTGCTTGTGTAGTTTGTGGATATGTTAGCTTCTGTTTTCGTGATTGTGTGTGTTTGATTTTGCTAGGCGACTCATATGTGGATGGGGAACGGAAACGAGATTGTCCTTTTTGCGTAGTCGAGAAAAGAATAGCTAGGTCTCTTAGTGTCGATCATGCTATCGATGCGCCGAACAAGATTTCGAGCTGCCTCAAAATTTTTGCTGAGCATTTTAAGTTCGGGCGTCAAGAGGACGCTCATGAGTTCTTGCGGTATGTGATTGATGCATGCCACAATACGTCTCTCCGCCTCAAGAAGTTGCGGACTAAAGGTGCTGACCCTGTTAATGGCAATACTGTCGTTAAGGAGATTTTTGGCGGCGCGTTGCAGAGCCAGGTTAAGTGTTTGCCATGCGGTGCGGAGTCTAATAAGGCGGATGAGATTATGGATATTAGTCTTGAGATTTTGCACACTAGCTCAGTGAAGGAATCGATGCAGAACTTCTTTCGGCCAGAGATTTTAGATGGCAACAATAAGTACAGATGCGAAAGGTATGTGATTTGAGTCTTGTTTTCTGTCTTTCTTTTTTCTTTCAGAGTGTTTTCACTTCTTGGTTCTTTTTCTTTATGGTTATTAACATAACTGTTTCATTTGGTTTAGCTGCAAGAAATTGGTGGCGGCCAGGAAGCAAATGTCAGTCCTCCAAGCTCCTAATGTCCTTGTGATCCAATTGAAAGTAAGTATATCATCATGTTTTCGTTTGCAAAAGTTAAGTGTTATTTTAAGTAGAAAATATATTATGTGTTTGTTTTGATGATTTTGTTTTATCAGAGGTTTGAGGGCGTTTTTGGTGGGAAGATTGATAAGGCCATTACATTCAGTGAGATTCTGGTTCTCTCGACCTTCATGAGTAAATCAAGCAAGGTACAAGATTCTGACTCTTTCAACTCCACTTTTAAGTTTGCTGTCTGATTCTGTTGTTTTAAATTGGTGCTTCCGAGTTCTTTTACATGAACTCAATATGATTCATTGTGCCTGCATCTACCTTTAAAATAATCATAGTGCTGCTCGAGCTTGTGAAATCTTTCTGGTTCCAATGTAATTGTACTTCCAAACTCCTGGTTTTCTTAATCGTTTTACTCTGTCAAAACTAATTGCAGGACCCTCAACCAGAATACAAGCTTTTTGGGATAATTGTGCATTCTGGATTTTCTCCTGAATCTGGGCACTATTATGCATACGTTAAGGTTCGTTTTCTGTCCCTTTTCAGTTTTCCAACGTAACGCAAACTCTCGAACTTGCTTGCTGACCTTTAAACTGCC
Organism: Iljinskaea planisiliqua; assembly: GCA_900108845.1. Lineage (NCBI taxonomy): Eukaryota > Viridiplantae > Streptophyta > Magnoliopsida > Brassicales > Brassicaceae > Iljinskaea > Iljinskaea planisiliqua. The sequence goes on along the minus strand of FNXX01000010.1, from coordinate 4,649,034 downwards.
TTTGGTGTAGGATTCTTTGGATCGATGGTATTGTTGCAACGATGCGTCCGTCTCACACTCCACCTTGCAAGAGGTTTTGTCAGAGAAAGCTTACATTCTGTTTTTCAGCCGTTCCAACCAGAGGCCGGCATCTGCTAAAACTCTGGTAATATCCAACGGGACTACATCTCACGACATTAATGGTTGTGAGACACCAAGGCGTCAGAAGTTTATTGGGCCCCTTAACAATGTCAACATGGAAGCACGAGCCGAGCAGTCCTCCCCGAAGAATAATAATAACCTCGCTTCTTCAAAGCCCCATAAATTTACTCGTCCCCTTAAAGATGCTAACATAAAACCACGAGGAGAGCAGCAGCCTTTCCACAAGAACAACCTTGCTTCTCCCGAAGTTGAAAAGGCTCCTTTAAAGCCACATGCAAAGATCAGTATATCTGTCAACCTTGGTGCCAAAAGGGTCTCTCCAACTGTAAATGGCAGACTTTCTTTCGACCAAGATCAGGACATAGCTCCAGAGGCGGACAAAGAGAATATTGGATCCGTTTCGGCAAAGAGGGTTTACACGTGTTCGGAGAAAAAGTTTGGTACTGAAAATGGTGGAAATGGAGTGAAAGAAAACGGCAGTGCTCAAGGTAGTAGTAGTAGTAGTAATAATAATAAAGGGGTGACATTGCATCCCCATGAGCGTAGTAACGGCTCCAGCAATGGGGGTGATCATCACAACGAAGATAGCTTACATCAATGCAAGAGTAACGGTTCACGAAATGGAACTGATCATCACCCGGAAAATGAGAAGGACGGTGTTAGTACAACACAATCCAAAGCCTTGGATTCTTCAACAAAGGAAGATGACCGCTGCATTTTTCTTAGAAAAGACGCTTCATCTCGTGATCAACTTGAACTAATAAAAGAGAGGTAAGTTGGGTTTTGTGCATTTGCTTTAATACTCCTATTTGTATCTGATGACATAGCTAAGCTAGAATGATTGTGTTTCCAACAGGCTGCAGAAAAACGTGTCGTCATATTTGCGGTCATGCGGATGGTATGACAAAGTACACATGTCGATGCGTTCCAAGAAGAGATTGCGTGCAGAGGAATCAGGAGGAGATGGTGAAGATGGTAACGAATTAAAGTAAAGTGAAACCCCGACTTTTAACTTCTCATAGTTTTCTCTCTCTCTCCCCCGCTTGAGTAGATTAGCAGATTGGATTTTGAGTTAACGGTTGGAGCTTGTGCAGGAGGAGGTTGATAGCAGATGAAAAATCAAGTTCACATCAGATTCCAGATGAGCTGAAAGCAGAGCTCGTAGAGTGTCTCCGGAGAATCGGCAAAAAGAAATACTCATGAACCCTTTATTGGTTGCTTAACTCGTTAAAGTCTCTACTTGGTCCCTTTATCACCACGTCGCACATATTTCTTGACCCATCCCGTTGGTTGTGTGATATACAGAGAGAAGGGGTCGAGATTTTTTCCTGTGAGGGTGAAGTGAATTTTTTGTTTGTTCCCTTGTTATTGTTACATTTTTGGAAGAGAGTTAAAAAGGTAAATTAACGAAAAAAAAAACAGATCTTTATACTGTATAATATTGAGTCTTCTCTGAACTTTTCTTTTTCCCCCTATCGATTAACTTTCCTGGCTTTAATTTTTTTATGTTATCTATTCCTTAAACATTCACGTGGTAGTACACAAAAAGATGGATCAAAAATGTAACAAAAGAATGTTTGATGAGCAGTGAGCAGTGACAACTGAAAATGAAGTCGAAACACTCGACGAGTAGACGAAAAATTAAACAAATTGAACAACTCTTGATACTGAGAGATTACAAATAGATTCTCATTGAAAAAAGTTGATGGACGATTGGCCAAAGAAACGTATGATTTCTTCGGGTCTTTCGTCTTATTGAAAAAAGAGGGGAAAAAGTGCATTTTTGGGATCGTAAATTGAATGGTCTAAGAAGAAGAGACTTTGTTGGTCTTGACGTAGTGACCAAGAGACCAGGAAGAGAAGCCTGGACACGATGAAGAGAGTCTCTCTGCGGTGGCTCTGACTAACTCTTCAAAGTCGAACTCTTCCTCGGAGATTGTGGTCAACATGTTCTTGAATGGTTCTCTCGTCGCCGATATCAACTTAGCCGGAGCCACCTCGGTGATGAACCTGCAGGTCTTAACTGTTTCCATTGGTGATTGAGATTGAGATCTTCTGAATCGAAAAGAAAGTGTGGGGAGAACAAAGCTTCTTCGTTGGGCATGGAAGGGCAAAACAAAAAGATTAAGATATGAGGAGACTTCAGGAAAGATATGTGTGAATGATTTGGGTGACAAGTGAAGTGTATTTATAATGAGTAGCAAGTGCATGTGACCGTGTAAAGTACTTACATCTTGACTGCAAAGGACAACATATGTTGAATAGTACTTTCACTCCCTCTCGTCATTAATCGAAACCAAACCTAACTTTTAAATGTCATCTTTCATTTAACCACCGATTTTTACAAAAATAAAACGAATATTGTCATTTGTCGCCGAGCTTAATTATCTGTTAATCTTCAATTTCAAGTGAGTATCAATGTACCAAATAATTAAGAACCGTTTTTAAAATTTTTTTTTTCTTTGTGGTAGCCCGGTCATCGAGGCAAAAACCTAACTATGTCAAACATACCATGTTACAAGCACAACATGTTAAACATCCGGGCTAAAGTGCAGAGTAAACTGGTCGGGTAACAGTGAGTGTCCAAGTGGGAATGGAACTGAGGAGAAGCGGATTTACGACTTGACTCCAGTAAATTACCACCCGACCATCATTGATGGGTTCCATTGTTTACTTTGAACCTATAGCTATATATGAATATGATGACTAAATCATTGGATTCAATCAATATTAGATTTACAAACACATTGAACGGATGCGAAATCAAGTGATAGGTAAGAAGTTGCTTTCAAGGAGACGACGATGTGGGGGCTCTTCATTTATAATCAAAAGCCAAATATTAATTATGGACAACCATCGCCCTTTTAGCTTTGAATTTCTCTTTTAAGTTGTTGATTTAAAAAAACGTGGCTCCATGAGAAATATCAATTCTAAAAACAAGTAAATAGAAAGTTATGTTATATTTTTGTCCAAAAAAGAAAGAAAGTTATGTTATCCCATCCATAATTCCTATTTTCCAATTTTTTTTAATATATAGCTGTGTGATACGTACCCGTTGAGATAACTATATTATTTATTTTCTAAGAGACTTAAAAAATTGACAGCAACATAATGGTAACACATCACAGGATTTGCCAAACTTTTAGCAATAATTTCTTGAAGAGGACATATAATAGATATACGTAGATGCATCACCGATGTACATACATTACTTACTGTCTCTTAACTTAACTCAAAAGTCAGAATTTAGAGCTGGGCATTTAGGTTTTGTTGTTCGATTGGATTTTTTTGAATTATTCTGCAAGGTTTACTAACATCCAACTCAAGAACAAATTTATTATGAATAAACTAATCTAAGTCATTATAACTATTGTTTTAGATACTATTACTTTATCAAAAATTTTAAAGCATTGAATTTAAATTAGAAATTAAATTTTTTCCGATTCAGTTCATTTCTTTACAGAAAAAAATAATAATATAGTTAACCGTTTTAAATACTGCCTAATCTGTTTAACACCAATTTTAATTTCGAATTTTTTTTTTGTTTTATTCTGTTTTGGTGAAGTAAATTCAAATTTGTTGGGCACTGATGACCAACAAATTTAATTTTTTTTTTATTCGGTCCTAAGTCCTAACTCTGTTAAGTTAGATATGTTTTGATAATATATCGGTTTAAAGGTCGTGTATATAGAAGTGTAGAGTAGAATCTAGATAAAGCACTAATCCAAATCCACATATAAAACAAAAGCTCGTGTTTCCTTATATTGATATGATGAATCAATTATATGAAAACTATACAACTAGATGAGTCTAGGAAAAATCTATGGAGGCGTTGCTAAACACGAGGCTGCATAGTTACTAATTGGAAGAAAACAAGAAAAGTCGATCACATATTTAATGGCATGATGGGACAATTCAGGTAACATAGTTGTTAGACGTCGTACCATATAAAGCATTTTCTTTTGATATGTTATTATAGAAACCACAAAACAGACCGATGGACCACCTTTACTCTATGGCTGAGAAAGGTAGCTGCTCCAATACGGCGTCGCATGGGACCATTTTGCCTCTTCAAGCTTCCCGCCTCCGTCTCATTGACATCTAAAAAAGGTTTATTTTGGAATCTTCCTATGAGCTGAACTCTCTAGTTGACCTAGAGAGTTTGTTGACGTAAGCTCCACTCTTGCCGACGTTATTTAACAGACTTCTAGAACTTGTAAATCTTCTTGTTGAAGAATGCTTTAACGTATTTAATTGTTATATATAATAAACACAATCATGAATATTCCATTAATCCACACAATAAAATGAATTTCTTCTACTGGTTTCTCCGACCATCTACATATATTTCATTGTTTTATCTAATTACCTATTTCTGTGAAGTAGTGGAACGAATATAAACTATTCGAATTAAATTGGAATTTGGAAAATTTTGTCAGCCCATCTTCTAGATTATATTCTTTAATCCCAACTTTTAGATTCTATTCTTGAATTAGGGTTTTAGTCAAAATTCCCAACCATGCATATGGGAAATAGAATCGAGAATAAAATAATATGCATAACCTATCGCATTTGTATGCCTATAAATATCAATGCATATAAACTAGGCTTAAACCACAACACAAGAGTCAAAGAAAGAGGCAACACATTTGAAATAAGCAGCTGTATAGATCGAGAGACAACGACGAGAGTCTCTGGTTGTATATCAGAAGGTCTTGCATGAAGGAATAGAGAGTGGAATTGAGCCAAGGATGACTTGCCGGTTTAAACATTCAACCGGTTTATGAGTCTTGATTCGGTCACATACACATACGTTGATTTGTGTCTGGCAAGTTGACCTTGGCTCTGTTTCGTTCTCTATTTCTCCGTGTTAGATTACAGATGTACGTACGCATACTCATTTGGTCATATATTTATATATAATTGGTCTTAATGGGATTGACCGATGATTTGAGACTGTAACGTCATATAATATTCAAACTCTCCAAATGATATATACATTATATACTTAGATTTTTTATGTTTGTTACATGATTACTAATCTCGTTAGTTTTCCACGCTTCAAATGTTCGTTTGATTGCATCTAGAGACTTGTAGGTCTCGAAACTTTCGTTAGGACTAATTAGAATCTAATAACATTCACTATTTTAAAGAATTAGATAATGCCACTTTCTTTCTTTCTAACTTAATTCCTCCACTTCAATTAATCATCAAGAAAAGAGAACAATCGTATATGGAATAGATTTTCTTGGTGAAATTAGTTCGAAAATTGTTAGGGTTTTAACAAAACAACAAGTGTACTAAATGTTTTTAGATCTCTTTTCTTTTTTTGTGGGAGATCTATATTTACTTATTGTTTTCCAAAAGAGTAAATCATGGGGTGGAATAAATGGATTTGATACTCGTGTGATGCTTGAAAGATGCGACGCGTGGATTATGCAACAGTCTATATATACTACAAATGTCGATGCGATGAGTAGTGCTACGAATTCAATACTATTCACATTTCAACTATTTTAGATTCTATTCGATCTGTCTTTTAGGCTGGTCAACCTACTTTTGGTCGCGCCAAGCAAATTAAAGTTCGAACCATCTAGTATTATAATCTCGACTTTGGCATATATTTATTTGATAAAACTAGGTATAGATGTGATTAATGATAGTGGATAGAAGTCTCTTTTTGCGTCAGAAGAATTCTCCAAATCGGGAGTTACTTCTGGGAAAATAAGCCAAACCATATATATGTGAATGAATTTTCTTACTTAGGAAAAGAATATTAAATTATTAATAAAGTTAGATGTTGGAAAAAAGCTGTTTGAAAAGGTGCACAGCCATAAACAAAAAAATAATCATAAATGAACGAAGACGACTTAATTTAATAAACAGTCTATATGTATATATCTTTATTCATTATTTACTTAAGGCTAATAAAATATCAAACTTTTAGACCTTTCTCGTACGTAATACCAAATTTAGATAAAATGACAAATTAGGATAAACAAAACAAGACAGTTACCTAAAACTGAGACTGGTCATAATCTTATCACATGATAATATTGAATGATTGAGCGCTTGTTTTGTCTGTTATGAGTTGGAACACTTAATATAAGAGACAAATATCTTTCTTTTCGTAACACAGAAACATATAATGGACAAGACTGATCAAAACGTTATTGACGGCTCAGCCTTAGAGCTTAACCGCACGGAGAGAAATGTAGAGACGGTCCTGCGAGTAGCAGCAGTGGCTCTAAGTATTGCGGCTCTCGTGATCATGATCAAAAACGCTACCTCCAATGACTTTGGCTCTCTTTCTTACTCAAATCTCGGAGCTTTCAAGTCCACCTTCTTCTCTCACTCTCTTCCTCTTCTTGCGTCACTTAGAAAGTAATCACACATTGATACTTAATTTGCTTTTGTTTCTCTCTTCTTGCAGGTATTTGGTGAATGCTAATGGAGTTTGTGCTGCCTATTCTCTTCTTTCTGCTATCTTTGTAATAGTCGTTCCGTATCCAATAAGCAAGCTCAGAGTCTGGACATTGTTCTTGCTTGACCAGGTGGTCACGTATGCGGTTTTAGCGGCTGGGACTGTATCTGCAGAGATTGTATACTTAGCATATAAAGGAAACATAAGCCTAACTTGGAGCTCTGCTTGTGATTATTATGGAATCTTCTGTCACAAGGCACTAGTCTCAATTATATTCACATTCCTAGTGTCCGTTATTTATGTGTCGCTTTCATTCATCTCTTCCTATAGACTCTTTAGCAGATTTGAAGCACCTAAGCAGTGAAATGAAAACACGTAAACATGAAGGCAGACTTACGAGAAACCTATATGATCAAAGTGAAAGTGAAAGTTAAATAAAAGAGTAACTGATATTAATGTTTTTTCGCTAATGTTTTGTCCATATGGTTAGGCGTAGGTGGTTTATATAACTAGGACCGGCGGCTAGTCCAATAAAACATTGTTATTGATCACTATTTTTTTAAGTGTCAATATACATAAGTGTTATGGCCCCAAATTGAAAAGAAAAAAAATCTATTAAAATTTATAATAAAATGTTTATACAGTCCAAAAATCTCAACGTCCGTCCTGTATATAAGTTCACATGATCGATTTCCTACAAGGTAGCAAAAGAAAACAGCACTCTTAACTAAAAAAAAAGGCTAATTATGTAATGTAGAGAAACTTACAAATTCAGTTGCTGTCGGATAGAAGAAGTGTTTTATTCACATTTGATTGGAAGCGAGTTCGAAATCAAACCATCCCATAAAGCCCATTTACAGGTATTGGGCCGAGTCTGAATTAGTCAACTACAAGCGTCGACTATTTGACTTCTCGAGTGCTAAGTGTAGGTATTGATATAAGTACTAAGCTTAATTAGATAATTACAGTCTCATAATTTATAGACGTTTTATGATGTGCGTGTCCCTTTGTGCGTTGGCTGTTTCAAAAATTAATTCGTTAAGTTACGTTGTTTATATTTTTGTAAGGCTCTAGTTAGTTTTTTGTTTTTTGTTATTTAAATAATATTAACTTAAAAGTGGGCATAGTTCAATGTATTTGAAAACCCATATGGTATGTTGTTTTATTAAATAATTGTTGTGGGCTCCAAGGTGATGATTAGGAACTTCTGTTATGTTTTAAACTCAATGAACGTTGGTACATGATATGACCATGTCAAACCTGTTGAATTAAAGTGCTTTTGTATTAACTAACCAGGGAGCTTAATCAGGACACAATAATTATGATAAAGTACCAAATTAATCATCGTATTAAAAGAAAAAACAGAGAAAGCGAAGATGCGATGCACCTCAAAAGGGGCTGACTATATGGTTCACATTCACAACACTCCAATGCGTATTTTTGGGAGCGTCAACATGACTCCGATCTCCGATGCATTTATAGTATAGTCTTGAAACGAAGAATTGCTAAATAACCGAAAATCGTTGAAATATTCATAAGTTAAGTCATGCAAGTCCTTTTTTTACATATATTTATTTACATTCCCATCTAAGGCACGGATTATATATATATATATTACCTATACAGTTATACTTATACATATAGACTAATTCATATAAATGAGGATATTTTTTTCTCTTTCTGTTAGAAGTAGTGGCAAAATGCAACTATTCATCACATGATAGGTTAAGCATTATTTCCTCTTCGAATAATGGTTTTTCTTAATAATTAATACAGGTTGGATTCTTTGCCTCCATCAATTATTTTCTCTAAATTTCTTTTTTTTTTTCGCTTGCAGTATATTATTTGAAACTGAAACAAAAAAAAAATAATGAGAAATCTTGAATGAGAGTTAGCTCATTCAAAAATCGATATATGTGTATATATATATATATATCTTGAAATAGAATACTACTAATATAGTAGTTAATAGTATGATTATACATACTTACATATACAGTTTTACACCCAATCTCAATAATCGATTTTAAAGGTAAAGATACTTAATTATATAAGGATGTACTAATTGTGCTATTATCACGTTCGTCGAGTCGACCAGAGTATAAATGGAGTGATTCATTATGCCAAACCACGTGGTTAATTAACAAAACCCCATTACTTTTAATGCAAATCGCTTGATGATATATTGACAATTTGACATTATTGTGTTCAATTACCAGTTAACACATATACTTAGGGTAAGATCCTCGTGTTTTCCTTTTCCTGACATCTTGGGTTTAACAGTATTTGTTTTCGCGATTTTGTTTTGCAACTTGCATCATGCAATTAGGTACCGGTCTGATCTGGCATATATCTGTAGTTGATTATACTGATTAAATAAAAGACTATCATATCAAATTGAAACAAATATTTTGATGAAACTACACTTAAACCAATCATTAATCTAGCTATCATCTATGTATACTCTTCTCTAGATGACCGGTTAAGCCATCTAACCGTCAAATCTCTCCATTTAGCTTTTATAAGATATATATCAGTGACTCCATGTATCAACCTGATCAACGAGCAATCCACGAGCTTATAATTTGATAACTTCAATAATTGATTTTAGAAGAAAAAAAACAAAGATAGTATATTTTATGAATAATATAATAATTAGGTAGGAAGTAAATGGGAAGTAATTATTGGAAGAATTATTAACCTAATTATATACCAATAGAAGCGACAAAGATGGGTCCTATGTTGGCCACGTGGCAGACAAAGTAAGACTTTAGAGTCGACGTGGGTCCCGCAACGGTAAGAAGCCCTAGTAATGGCCCATCACATGGATCCAGTTCCCATATTCTCCTCAACATGCGAATCCCCCTTAAATTTATGACCAACGACCCAAAATAAAAAATAACGATGAAATTTTTATGTTTAAATAATGAATACCAATTATTAAAATTTGTATCGTTTCGACAAAATATTTGTTTGTATTCATAATCAAATTGCTGTTAATTTATGAACTAAAATCTTTTTTTTTTTTAAAGACTTCTAAATAATTAATATATTTTAACATGTTAAAAGTGTATGTGTAACTTTCTCGCTCTTTTATCATAAGATTTTGATGGATGAGATAAGATGTATTTTTTGGAATATGGTAAAAAGTAAATTTTATAACTAATGATAATCTAGTTGTTGATAACCTGGCTATATGATATATATCTAAAATACTATTGCGTATCAACTAGCTAGTATAATAGTCTTGCTACGAAAATGAAAGCTTAGCAAACAAATGCTATATTATTACTGTGTTTTAGCATTAAACGTATATAATTGACTCCTTAAACGATAGATAAGATCGTTAGCGTAGGCTCAGTACACGTAAGTGTGATGAAGCTAATTTTGAGGAACGTTACTGCCGACAAACTGTTACTGCCTCATTAATGCACACAGACGCGCATTTACTCTCACTGACCATAAGTTTCTTCACATTCACGCACCTATATAAAATTAGGGTTAAACCACTTGCATTTTTCGTGAAAGTAAAATACTCCTATATATTATTCCTCAAGTCGAAATTTGTTTGTTCTCCAACTCAATAAATTTTCTCGAGCTATTTGTTATGCATGTATTATTATGGTAAACAAGAGCATGTGACTGCACACCCAAGATTAATCATAATTTCAATCCATGATACTATAATTATTTAAACTTAAACCAAATGAAAAAAGAAATGACTCGTTAAGGTCAAACGAATCACTTTCCCTTGTCTTTTCCCCCAACTTCCTCAAAGTCAAGCCTAAATCGCCCAAACATAACCCTTTTATTTTAATCAATAAACTAAGTAAACTAATTAATCACTTTTGCTCCTGTCCTGTCTTAACTATTCTCTTTATAAATAACTCAGACTTCCCCGCCCTTGAAACACACACAAAAAAACGAGCCAAGAACCAAAAAAATAAAATGGAAGAAGAAGATATATATTTCCCTGACACCGATCTCGATCTCAGCTTTACATCCACCGTCACTGACCGTACGTTCGCCTCCTCGAGCGGTCGCTCCAGCCTCACACTAAGCTTCAACGATAGACTCTCCACTTCCTCCGCCGTAACAACCTCATCCGTCTCCTCCTCTACCGTCAACCACCGTCGTCAAGATCCTCACTGGTCGGCAATCAAATCAGCGAAACTTCTCTCCTCCGACGGAAACATCCACCTTCGTCACCTGAAACTAATACGCCACCTCGGCACCGGAAACCTAGGCCGTGTCTTCCTCTGCAACCTTCGCGACTCCTCCGCAAGATTCGCCTTAAAGGTCATCGATAGAAACAATCTCACTACGGCGAAGAAGCTATCTCAGGTCGAAACGGAGGCAGAAATCCTCTCCTTGCTAGACCACCCTTTCCTCCCTACGCTTCACGCTCGTATCGACGAGTCTCACTACACGTGCCTCCTCATCGATTATGCTCCCAACGGAGACTTACATTCCTTGCTCCGCAAGCAACCTAGTAACCGTTTACCAATTCAGCCGGTTAGATTCTTCGCCGCCGAAGTTCTCGTCGCCTTAGAGTACCTTCACGCTATGGGAATCGTGTACCGAGATCTCAAACCGGAAAACGTTTTGCTTCGTGAAGACGGACACGTCATGTTGTCTGATTTCGATCTCTGCTTTAAATCCGACGTTGTCCCCACTTTTAAGTCTCGTCGGTACCGGAGAACTTCTTCTTCACCGTCGCTTCGTCGCCGTAGGAGCGGTTGCTTCTCCGCAGCGGCTGAGGAAAAGTACGAGAGGGAGGAGATCGTTGCGGAGTTTGCGGCGGAGCCCGTGACGGCATTTTCACGGTCTTGCGTCGGAACACATGAGTACCTTGCGCCAGAGCTAGTCTCCGGCAACGGACACGGAAGCGGAGTAGATTGGTGGGCGTTCGGAATATTTCTTTACGAGATGATGTACGGAACGACCCCGTTTAAAGGAGGTTGTAAAGAGCAGACGCTGCGCAATATAGTATCGACCACCAAGACTGTGAACTTCGACGTGGACAGTGATTCGGAGGAAGCGAGGGACTTGATTGAGAAGCTTTTGGTTAAGGACCCGAAGAAAAGGCTAGGATGCGCCAAGGGTGCGCAAGATATCAAACGGCACCCGTTTTTCGACGGGATTAAGTGGCCGTTGATTAGGCATTATAAGCCACCGGAGGAAGTTAGAGGTCTTGTGATTAAGAAATCGACGAGAGCACATGCTAGCCACGTGACCGCCGTTTCACCGCGACGGAGGAAGTCGTTTTTGTGGAGGGCATTGTCTTATTTACTACGTGGTAAAAGCTCTACTGGTGGAAGTAAAAATCAGAGCAACAGTAATTATTATCATTATGTAGGCAAAAGCTACGCGAGTCGCAAACGCGTTTAAGGCTGTCTCACGCATTTTTATTTTATTTTTTTTCCTTCTTCAATTTTCTTATACGACTTAGAGGTAAAACAACACAAACATAGAGGGTGTATATGTGTGTATTAGTGTATGTATACAAATAGGATGTTCAACGATTTTGTATATGGAATATATACAGGGATAATTAGTTTGTTTGTCATATTTCGTCTATATATATATACGTGATTGCATCAGTATCGTTTCATCAATTCCAAGTGCGAATAAATCATAAAAAAAACAAATTAAATCATATTACAAGTTTTACAACCCAAGATTAATAAAATCTGTATATTATACATACTAATACATTCTCTTATAGAGGTTCAATAAAAAAAATACACTCTTATATAATTATTTTTAGATTTTAGTAGTTTCCATGACAAGTTAAGAGTTCTTACAAAAAAGAACTAATTAATACACTCCCACAAAAACAAAAAAGAGTTCTTTACAATCCGTAAGACGATAATTATCTCATAAGTAAGGTTTACTGAGAGGAAACATGTAACTTCGTGAAAGTTCATAAGAAAAAGAAAAAAAAAAAAACATGTAACTTCGTTTTTTCAATTGCATTGCACCATGCCACCTTGTAAACATCCGTAAAATACTAAGTTGAATGAAAAGGACGTTGACACCAAATAATGGTTAGATACAGATGGGTCTAAGACCCATCATATTAAAAAACAACACTATAGTTAAAATTGGGCTAAGCTTTACCGTTGGGACGATTAGACCTCAATGCGATTGACTATGAAGGATTCTTGTAGCCCACATCGTATCCTTCAATTGATTGGAATGTGAGTGTATTGGTTTGGTTATAACAAACAACATCATAATAATTTCTGATTCTGGTTGGGCTTAGAATACTCAGACCCACAACAACATATACATTAATGTCTTCATATCTTAACTTGTCTGATTGATGAGGATCTGAATGTGCTACAGAATCTGTTGTGATCCGGAAACTGATACAAGAAGTGACGAAGAATTGATTAGAAAAATGAGGATGAAATCAAGAGGGATGATTTTGTTCTACCAGCTGTAAAACCGCAACGAATTATAGAGAAACGGGAAGAGTCACAATCTCGATTATAGATATTGTGTTTGCGTATTTTAATTTCGACAATGGTTAAAGATAATGTTTATAATTCCAAGCTGAGATATGAGTGGACCGACCACAGATTAGAAAATATTATAGTTCATTTTTTTTTCTGTTAAAATAAATATATTTTTGACACTTCCAATAATAAAGTACTTGCCAAGTTAACAAGACAACTAAATTAAATTATTAAATGTAACTTTGGTACTCTTTATCTAAATTTCAATTATCCATTACGTCTTTTGTTTTACTTACTTTTTTGTATAACAAAAGACCAGATTATATAAAGTCTAACGACAAATGCTTCTCCGGCTAATTCATTATCAAAATTAGGTTGGAATAGTCTGTAGCAAAGAGAATACAGTCATTGAGATCGAAATTAAAGTATTTTATTTGAGTTAGATGGTTTAGCATTATAATTGTCGATCCGGTTTGATTCGATCTTTTGTTATGCTCTTGAAGATAATTCGGTTTTAATTACATTGATTGAAAAAATATATGTCGAGATTATAAAAAGAGAAGTGAACCAAACAAACCTGCTCGAGTGGAGAAGGCAAAGATCAGATTGCCGGTTGCATGTTCCCCTGAACTCAATCTCAAAACATATGTTTTGTCTTCTTTCAACATCTCTCCTCTTTTCATGCCCACCTTTCTCCCTTTTCTACTCTTTCTTCTTCTTTCTTTAGATTGTGTTGAAGCCTATTAAACAATGTTGTTAAGTTAATTAAATAATTGCCTTTTAAGCGTTAAAAACAAATAATATTAATCAACAGCTGTGTGTTACCGCGTTTCTTACATATATATAAAAGTACACGAAATAAGTTTTTTTCCTTCTAATCTCAAGACAATTAGATTATTTATTTTTATGAGCAGAATTTTGAATTGTATACGTGTGCTTCTTGTTCCGTTCCATACACGATACCACATAAGTAAATTTTCACCGAACTTTCCTATGTTAAGGTTCGTTATCTTACTCTTAATATATATATATATGTGTAGTATTTTAAAGAATTGTTATTTTGCAACCCATAAAATAATAGATTAGACAATGACAGAAATAAAAGATTTATGTCTAAAGTTATGATTTCATGAAAGTATAGTTCCTTGGAGAATTCAAAGCGAGCCATGCAAATCCCAATGTCAATGAACTAAAAATATCAAGACCATATACATCTCCTCTTGATTCACTTCCTTTTTATTTACTACACCTCTTTCTTCTTTTTCTTCTCTATATAAACTCTTCATATCCATATCTCCATCATCATAATACTTTCCTTTGCTCTCTCTCTTCCATCACCCACAAAAGGGTTTTTTTTTGGGGGCACCACCCTTAAACCAAAAACAAAGTCTCCATCTTTGTTCACTAATATAAACCCTAATTGTCAACCCCATGGCAGAATTCAAGAGAAAGTTCAACAAAGGTCATGCCTTTACAAGCAAATGTGTTTCCTTGGTAAAGGAACAACGAGCTCGTCTTTATATTCTCCGCCGTTGCGCCACCATGCTTTGCTGCTGGTACATCCATGGCGATGAATAGAGAGAGCCCTTGGAGCTCTCCTTCAAGTTAACCTCTACATATAACTATATATGTATATATATATTCCTCTACTTCTCCATCTCTTCTTCTTGAATCTCCATCGATGTTGAAGCAGCTCTCTGCTGGTGTTGGTGGCTGCATGGCGTGATCTCTCTCCACAAGACTTTTGATTCTCTCTCTTCTCCTGATGCAAAACCCTGCAAAATCTCATCTTTTTTAAACCTAAAGAATCCGTCTTTTGGTTTTTTTTTTGTTTTTCATGGGTTTTTATTGCATCAACCAAAAGAGAGAGACTTTATCCGCCGATTGAGCTGTCGGAGTTTTTACTGTTTCTGGAACATATGGAGAGAGAGATGCCATGGATGATGTTATGTGAGAAAAGGAGTTCAAAATCTTCTGGAAGTTCTTGGGTTCAGTTTCATTTTGGCCAAAGAAATCTCTTTTGGTTTCATCTATATATGACCTAAGATCTTCTTGTTTGATTTTTGCCTCTGGTTGTAACCAATGCGAGAATTATAAGTACAAAACTTTTGATTTTGGAAATTTTAGATTCTTGTATTGGCTCAAGCTCAAAAAAAACTAAACAAACCAGCAGAACTCATCTTATTTATGTTACAAACCAACATCTCAACCGAGTTCCGGTTCAGTCAAGATTTATTACAAGAACCAAGTTCCGGTTCAAAAACAGAGCACTCTTCAAAGAGGGGACATCTGAAGGTCATAATCCGGTCCAAGCCTGACCGAGTTTACATAATCATTCGGGCAATGATCCGAGAGACCTGGAATCAACAGTCCTATAAGCCTAAACAAGATCCTAAACCATCCTTCTTTATAAGCCGGTCCATGAATGTACCCCATCGTCAAGCCTCTAACCAACTCCCAAACTGCGTTTACATGACCAAGAATCGCATAACGCATACCGTAAGGATTCGGATCCGGTTCATCCTCTGCTTTCTGTCAAACATGCAAGAAGAACCATCATTATTTAAGTCATTATTTAAATCTGAAATCCGCAAGTTCGTTTGTAGTGAGAGATAGCCTTACTGTCTCGTTGTAGAAGCTGTCGTAGTAAAGACAGAGTCCGAAATGCTTGTAGAGGAACGTTTTGTCATCGTAAGGCAACCTCGGGACAAGATCGTTGCAGTATACAACTCGAAAGTATCGGTCTACAGGGTGATTCAGTTGAGCTTTCATGAAGTTCCCAATCTCTCTGTTTCCGATCCTCGGTTGTCCAAACGTGTAAACTCCAAGCAGCCTCTTCATCATCTCTGTCTCCTCTTTCAACACGAGCAACGTGGGAAACAGTATCGCTAAAGCACCTCCTAAACTGTGACCTGTGACTACAAACTGGGCGTTTTCGTGTTCCGAAAGCAAACGTTTCAGAGTCTTTCGAACTGCGTAATAAGCGCTTCTCTCTACCATCTCCAGGAGATTCGTTTTATGATTCTCTTCCTCAGAGGAGTTTAGCTCGGAGAGATGGTAAGCGAAAGTGGGAGTGTCGTCTCTGGTACCTAAACCCATTGCTTCGATGAAACCCATGTGAAGCTTCCCCACATTGGGGACTTCGTACCACGAATAGTCAAAATCGGTTCCCCAATCATCTGCATCAAACGGCTCAGTGCCTCTGAAGCTTACTAGTATCAAGTTTGCATCTTTCTGCTTATCAGTAAGTATAAAAACTTGTGTAGACATCTGCTTCTGATAATCTGCAAAGATACACAAAAACACAACAGTGTTCACATATAAAGTAAAGACTGTCTAATTAAGCAAATGTTAAAAGACTCACCATTCCAACAATCCAAGAACTCCACCAGATTCATCTGCAGACACATTAAAAGATGGAAACTTTATAAAGTTGGAAACTTTTTTTTCCTAGCAAAAACATTTTTGAAGTTTCTATTCTTAGATTAACTTGCCTTCCAATGGAGAGTAACGACGCTTTCAACAACCTTAGCGTTCTCATACGCAAGCTTCGAGGCCATGACACACAGATCCATAAGCCCACGACTTCCCGGTTCGATGCTAACCGAGTCCTCCATGCTCACCAGCTGTTCAACGAAATTCCAACCCTTGTACAGATCAATTCTCCCATCAAGATGCCCAATTGTACTAACAAACGCCACAGAGCCTCTCTCTGGTATCACGACTTTCGCTGCAACGCAAAATCAATTCACATTGAAAAATCATCTACACTGATAATAAAAATGCGACCTTTTTATCGTTTCTCTCTCAAAGTTTGTAACTTTGACTACCTTGGATTAACCCGAGAAGCAAACCGAACAAGCCACCATTCGCAGACAAGAGATTGAGCAAAAAGTCAACGAAGAGACCTGTGTACTCCATAGGCGTTCGGAGAAGTCCGATGATCTTACGGACCAGAATCGAAACAACGATTACCCAACGGTGATCATCCGCTTCCTCATCGATCACCAATGTGCTCCTGCAAGAGTATTCATCAGGCCGTTCCAGGAACTTTTCCTTGCTCGTTTCGTCTCCTCTCACACCGTATCGAAACAAGTCTGTGTACCCACCTCGGTGAGGCCGAACAATCAAGTAGTTCGAACCCGGATTCGAACCAGAACCCGATTCGTTGCCTTTGTGCATGTCTCTAGTTTCCTCTCTTCCGTTTGTGTCAATGAGATGGAGACTAGCTTTGTATAACTCTATATGTATGTATCTGCAGTTTTGCATGCATTTATATCTATCTCTCTGTTTGTGTTTAGGCTTTTAATTTGTCGCAGAGGAGATGTTACATTTTTTCTTATAATTTTTTTTGTCATTTTCTTATCAGATTCTGATTTTATTTAGTTAGCTCGTAACTTGTTACTTTTTCTTTTCTTTTTTGTTTTAAAGTTATTTTTGTCAATGGGGAAACCAAAGTAATTGTCTCAGTTAAATGAGTTTTAGAGTTGGCAAAATCAAACAAATACATACAAATGTGGAAAAGCTAATCCGTGAACAAACAAAAATTGCAGTAGTTAATGCGCTTAAGAGTCATCTGACAAAAAAGGGAAAACTTATTCACCAACCATTTCAACTTTTAATTGAGTCTATATCAAGGAACGTTTTCTTTTTATGCGTAATAAATCTAAGTTGTTACTTGTTACGCTTAGTTGTAGATACTTTCAAACTTGAAATATATAGCATTTCTTAAACAAATTATCTAAATCCACAGTAAAGGAATAATCCAAAACTAGAATCTCATATTATAATTTTTGTAAACACGGTAATTCATTATGTGGACCACGTTAACGTTGATTTACATGTTTTTATTGATAAGTAATAGCTGCGGCTATTGTCGTTGTTCCTCGTGTGTCTTTTTGGTATCATTCCTTTTGTGTTTTTGCGATTCTTTATTACTTTTGTGTAGTCGGTAGTGTTTGATATGTTTCTTTGTTGTCGCTCCGGTTTAGTCCAACAACGCTTGTTTTTGTTCACTTGCTACTTGTAAGGCGTTTGATGCTATTGAAACTGTTGTCTCGAATTTTGTTAAACAGTTATAAAGATTTATCTAATATGGAACTTTATTCTCGAAATTTTGTCTATCTGCTTCTTTTTTTCTTTCTATTCATTGATTTTTTATTTTTCCAACTATTAATAATCGATGTAAAATGGACTAATTGCAAGAAATAAAAAGGAGAATATGAAAAATTCGGATAAACGTAGGCACGTGTAGCCGTGTAGATGTTCAGAAAGTGGGCCGTAATTATATTGGCCCAACAAGTGCGTGTGCCTACGTTTTTAGATGTTCAGAAAGTAGGCCTCTGTCCTCAACGGCCCAAAAATCCAACGCATGTGGCTGAGTTCACGTGTCCTCTCGTTTCCACTCTTTCTGACCCATATTTTGACAAATGTTCATCGCTCTCTCACACCTTACCTTAATAACAATCTTTCTAAGCTAAGATTTTACATAAATATACAATAATCTACATAACCATTATTAGAGTAAACATCGACTCAAATGTGTTACGTGTATCGCTGTAAATTAATCCCTATGCTTGAATTTAGGATGATTGAGAATCTCCCTTTATGTTGTATATTGGTTTTGGCAAGTAGATATGACGTTGTAATCTAAAGCTGTAAGCACTTCATCGTTTAAGGTGTAAGGACCGGTCGGTTAAAAGCGGCTCGCTCTCGGCTCTCGCTATAGATAGATTAAAAAGCACGATTATATTCATTTAATGCAAGTCTTGTAACTTTTTGGGAACATACAAAATTTTCTTCTCTTGACATGCACGCAACACGTTGGTTCTGTCTATTATCAGGTTCTCCATCCTAATTCTTCCGAAAGAAAGTAAACTCTCCTACAAGCAAAGCATTTTGTCTTATGTGTCTCTTTTCTCAGATTAGTAAATTAATAAACTCATACGTACCAGTTTCATTTAGCTTTTTTATTTTTTAGCTGTGATATATATAGCCGAATATATAAAGAACTAGTTTTGACGAAAGACATGTTATATCATCTATGAACTAATATGATATATGCATATCTCTGATTCTTTCTCTGAGAAATTTTTGGTGGACTTGTTAACAAGTGGCTTATTTGATATTCCTAGAAATTAGTGTTGGAATAACTTTCAGTACTTTATTTATTTAAATTAAAAGATAAATATACTATTCGGTCTGTATATAACACAAAAAACATATACAATACAGGGTCCTGGACTCCGAAGGAATAAACCAAAAAGGGCATAAAAATACGTATGAATAGTAATAACAACCAAGTTTGTGAACATTACGAACTTAGGAATAATTTATAAGATCTAGTCTATATAAAGGCTTTGTAGTGGGGTGACCTATACATTAATCAATTGACATGTTACTTTAAATTTCGTGGGTGGAAAAATATCTTTTAAAGTAAACCATAGAACCATATACAATATACTGGAAAATAGATAAATAAAGAAGCATACACAATACACACTAATAACACGCACCGACCATTTTATTATGGACGCAACTATTTCTCCTCCATCCTTGCGAATGGACCTACCAAAATAACGTAATTAGGTGGCCTAGAAATCAGAAAATAAAAACGACGCGTAGTCTGTCGGCAAACAAATAAACGGCAGCACATTACGTGTATAGACTAATCAGAGATCGTACGACATGGTCTAGTAGTTTAACGACTTGATAGGTTTTTCTGAAAGATGATTGGTTAGGAGCAGATAAACGTAAGCTGTTTTGTGTATTGATTCGAACTTCTTCTTCTTATGGTAATTTTTGTCTAAAAACGTTGTATTTATTGAACTTAATAGTCCAAGTCAAGTGTCAATAGAAATTATAATAGACCTAATACCTACTCCACGATATACAATCCTACGAAATTTATACTAGTGAACTCAAATGACTAACAATGAGACAAACAAAAACGCAAAAGATAATAATAGTAAATACATGCATGATGAGTGTTTTTGTCACCCGACGAACATTTGTAGATATACGTCAGGTTTCAAAGAAGCTAACCTGTTTGTGTTTCGTTTTTTTATCTGATGTTTTCTTAACATCTGTTTAAAAAAATATATAGTTGTTAAGTTTCAACGAATGGATCTTTGAACAAAAAACAAAAATTGCTGGACAGATACATCATATCTTTCCGTATATAATATATATACCGCCCGTGTCATCCCTGCTTGCTGGCACACGCTTGGCTTCAAGCAATTGATCTCTATTCGTCTACATAAATTGTAACAATAAGTATATTTAAAATTTTTAATTTATAATTTATAATTACGTATATCCAACTTATGTAGGAATATAAAATCACTCCATTTACGGGATTTTAAGTATGGGAGTTTTAGCTATCCAAATACCTAATTTTATTTATTATATAATATGGTATTTGAATTTTAGTAAATAGATAGATGTCACCAACAGTTTTCTGGAAATTGTATCAATACTATTATTACTCCAAAATGCTAAAATCCAAACCACGTTTCAAATATATGTATTTGTCTCGTCGGTGCATTTAAAAACTAATATGCCATACACGTATTTTGTTGGCCGGTCAAATATTAAGAGTAAGTTGAAATTAATTAAAATGAGAAAAATCAAAGAAGACGAACGTTGTACACGAAGAAATTTTCAACGAAGACATTAGTAAGGGAATGAGAGGCAAACCACGTAGAGTGACCGATTAACACGTTTTTACCAAACTATTATTTCGTTTTTATTTGGGATAATCTAAACTAAATGATTGATTATCCTGATGTAACTTAATGTTTTACAATAATATCAAAGTTAGCGAAATGATTGGCATATAAAAAAAGTGCTGAATGACGTTTTGGGATGTTCCATTTAAGTATCTAACTAAAAATGCTAATCTTAATTAGTAAATACTCATTATTCTCTTTTCTCATACACTGACTGAAACACATAATCAAATATTTGCTACAAGAATCTCGTGAATTTCTTTAAGTTGAATTTATTGAATACATTGTACACCCATAATTGCGTGTTTTAACTCATATTCACCAATCACCCACATGTTTGTTCACAAACAAAACAATTACCTTTTTTTGCACAACAAACTCATTACTTTGGTAAGAAAATTAACTTTTTTACTTTTGAATCCCACTTAGATGTGAAGGGAAAGTAATTAATTCTTCAAAGCAATGATGGAAAGACTCAATCATAACCAATCTTCAAAGTAATCTATACTGTATGAAAGCTTCGTTTTATTCACAGGAAGAAAATGTTATACTAGAAGCTGCAAAAATGAATTAAAATACCGAATAGAAAAGACGAATATACAACCTTTAAAAGCGCGTAGGCCTTATGAAAACTACAGGTAGTTATTATTTTATTTGTATTTTTTTTTTATATTTTGTGGGAATGAGAGAATGCATAAAAACCAAAAAAGGACAAAGCGTCAGAGCATAACCATGATACACCAACCAAGATCAATTGTTTTAATAAATCTCATGGACATACTTAATAGGAAAATTAAGCGTAATATTAATTTAATATTTGATGAAAATCAGGAATAATAATAAAAATTGTAAAAGTATATCGAAGTACTCAAAAAAAAAAAAAAAAAAATTGTTAAGCTAAGCGCCGAAGCCTATTTCTATGGCTCTTGGATTCTTACTTATAGCAAATCGTGCTCGCCAGCTTTATTACTCGATAAATTCGTCTTATGGCTGAAACAGTATAAAATCTAGCTAACATAATTTATCCTCAGATAATAATAATTAAATAAATCTCAGAACACAAAAAGCCTGAAAATTTACAAATTCAAGTTTTTTCTCTTTTTGGGACTTTGCCATTTGGGTTTTCTTCTGTCTCATCTGGTTAGAGAGAGAGAGAGAGAGAGAGAGAGAGAGAGAGAGAGAGAGAGAGAGAGAGAGAGAGAGAGAGAGGAAGGAGGAAGGTGGAAGAAGATGACTGAGAATCGGGTGGTTTTGGCTCTGTTTATACTCTGCATTGTAGGGTTGAAGCCAAGTTTCATCCATGGAGCCACAGATGCATCTGATAGTGAGTTTACTTTTCTTCCACTGTGTTTTCTCTCTTCTCTCCTCAAAAGTCTCGATCTTTTCATGTTTTTTAACCCGTCATTTGTTTTAGTTTTATCCGTGATTCTGGGTTTATGTTTCCCCTACAGACTTTTGATTTCTTCAACCCCAAAGCTCAAAACTTTATGTTCTTATGTTCTTTTCTTCAAAACGGGTTTGTTTCGACCAAAATGGGTTTCCCCAACCCCAAATCTCGAATCTTTTCTCCTTTTCACTCAGTTTCTATTTTGTTTCCTTTTCTCCTTTCTTCTGTGTATCTCTTTTCTGTTTTTTTTTTTTTTTTTGCCTTTCTTCAATTAGACCGGAAACTTTTAAGTCCTTTCATAGCTCATAAAACCCCAGTGATCTCTAATATTGGATCTGTTTTACCGAACCGACAAAAAAACCGAGATGATTAAGATTCAGCTAATGGTTTGAATAGTTTCCTCATGGTCTCTGATTCTCAATATGTGCAGCTTTGGTCTTAAACAACCTGTTCAGCTCCATGAATTCTCCAGGACAGCTATCACAATGGACAGGATCGGGAGGTGATCCTTGTGGACAAAACTGGAAAGGCATAACGTGCTCTGACTCAAGAGTTACTCAAATGTAATGATTTTTATATCATTAAACATCGTTTCTAGTCACTGTGTTCTATCTTGTTTTCTCTTGTATCTATGCTCAATACATTTGTTTTGTTTTTCTTATCTTCTTGCAGAAAGTTATCAGGTCTTGGACTTTCTGGATCACTAGGATACACGCTTGATAAATTGACTTCTGTTACTGAGTTGTAAGAATTCGTCTTCTATTATACAATGCTCCAAAGTTTCTGTTTTTCTATTTTTTATTTCTTTTAATGGCATAGCTTATATTCTCATGGATCGTTTTTGGTGAAACCTGCAGTGATGTTAGCAATAATAATCTTGGAGGGGATTTTCCGTATCAGCTTCCTCCAAATGTGGAGCGATTGTATGTTTGATGATTCTCTCTATATGTTCGACAAGTTTTTGTCTGTGTTTCCAAGTTGATAAAGTTTCTGAATTTGGTTAGGAATCTTGCTAATAACCAGTTCACTGGATCTACTCCTTATTCCATTTCTCTAATGACACCGCTCAAGTACCTGTAAGTTCTCAGTTTAGTTCAGTTATCTATCTTCAGACATCTCTTGGATAAAACTGGTTATCTAATGCTCCATTGGTTTTCCCCAGGAATCTTGCTCACAACCAGCTTAAGCAACTATCTATTGACTTCACGAAACTCACCTCTCTCTCTATCTTGTAAGATCCTCTCTCTTTTTTTTTTTGAATTAAATTTGTTAGAGATTGATTAGTTAATGAACAAAGTTTTGACGAATTCATGTGTGCTTTCAGGGACCTCTCTTCCAATACTTTCACGGGTTCTCTTCCGAGCACATTAAGCTTTCTGACGAGTGCAAAATCAATGTAAGTCTTCTTGAAGTAGCCTCCATGTGTTGAAAGAACATACGTTATGTGAACCAGTTAATACTAACATTATGTTTATTAAATGAACTTCACAGTTATCTTCAGAACAATCAGTTCTCAGGAACCATTGATGTCCTTGCCACCCTTCCTCTCGAAAATTTGTGGGTAACTCAAGCTTTATCCGTTTTAGAAATCTATCACATTGTTAGCATCATTTGAATGTTGTTCTTGCTGAATGCTTCCTCAGGAATATTGCAAACAACCGTTTCACGGGTTGGGTCCCAGATTCTTTGAAAGGCATTAACCTGCAGTAAGTTTTTCATCAGTTTCTTCGATCTTCTTGAAACTTTTTTCTTTTTCTTATCTCACTAATTTTTTCCTGAATGATCTTGGAAACAGAAAAGATGGTAATTCATTCAGTTCCGGGCCTGCACCTCCACCACCTCCAGGCACACCTCCGATCCGTAAATCACCTACTCCTAAATCCGGTAACGGTGGATCCCGGTCTGATGGTGAATCCAGCAGTCACAATGAATCCAAGAGCTCAGGGATTGGAGCTGGTGGAATAGCAGGAATAGTCATTTCATTGTTAGTTGTAACAGCAGTCATAGCTTTCTTCTTGATCAAGAGAAAAAGATCAAAGAGGACATCCTCCACGGACATTGAAAAGACTGAAAACATCAACCAACCCTTCACACTCGCTTCAAATGACTTTCATCAAGGTAACAACACGTTCAAAGAATTGTAGTAATGTAGATACATCAAATGTTCTTATGGTTTTCTAACTTTGTATTCATGTGGTTGCAGAGAATAAGTCTGTACAGAATCCACCATTAGTTGTGACAAAGAAACTGGATACGTCATTGTCAATGAATCTACGCCCTCCACCATCTGAGCGACATAAGTCGTTTGATGACGATGATTCAACAGTGAGAAAACCAATTGTTGCAAAGAAACCTGCTGTCGTCGTTCCTTCAAATGTGACTATGTATACGGTTGCAGATCTTCAAATAGCTACCAATAGTTTCAGCGTCGATAATCTTCTTGGTGAAGGGACTTTTGGAAGAGTATACAGAGCTCAGTTTGATGATGGAAAGGTATCAAATTTTGTAGGAATTTTTGCATGTAACAGCACAGTTTCATAAGATTCTGCTGCTGAGATATTGTTTTGATCTAATAGGTGCTTGCTGTGAAGAAAATAGACTCATCTGCGCTTCCCACTGACACGGCTGATGATTTTACGGAAATAGTATCGAAAATTGCGCATTTGGATCATGAAAATGTCACAAAGCTTGACGGTTACTGTTCTGAACACGGGCAACACTTGGTGATATATGAGTTCCATAGAAACGGCTCACTGCACGACTTCTTACATCTTTCGGAAGAGGAAAGCAAACCATTGATATGGAATCCTCGTGTCAAGATCGCTCTTGGCACTGCACGCGCATTGGAGTAAGTCTTCAAACTACTCAATCACATTATTTGCCCGTTATATGGCAAGAGTCTCATGAAAGTGTTGTTGTCGTTGCAGGTACTTGCATGAAGTTTGTTCACCATCTATAGTCCACAAGAACATCAAATCCGCAAATATTTTACTTGACTCAGAGCTGAACCCGCACCTCTCAGACTCTGGTCTCGCTAGCTTCCTCCCTACTGCGAATGAGGTATATACAGAAGCCTCCAACAGTTTCATATCTTCTCCAATCTCTTGTATCTCTCTCTCTCTCTCGTTTCTCCATTACTAATCATTCTGATACAATGTGCAGCTACTGAACCAGAACGATGAAGGATACAGCGCACCAGAAGTTTCAATGTCAGGCCAATACTCTCTGAAGAGCGATGTTTACAGTTTTGGAGTAGTGATGCTTGAGCTTTTAACCGGAAGAAAACCATTCGACAGGTTATATAACCATCCATATCTCTCTGGAAAGATGAGAAACGTTTTTGTGAAGAGATTATTGACGTTTTTGATTCCTGGTGACTGTTGACAGCACAAGGTCAAGATCCGAGCAGTCATTGGTGAGATGGGCAACACCTCAGCTTCACGACATTGATGCATTGGGAAAAATGGTCGATCCAGCTCTCAAAGGGCTTTACCCCGTTAAATCTCTCTCCCGATTTGCAGATGTTATTGCACTTTGCGTTCAGGTAATGAAAATAGATATACATATAAATGTCTCTCTGCAGATAGAAAGAATGAAATCTCAATATAAATGGTGTTGTTTGTGACAGCCGGAGCCAGAGTTTAGACCGCCGATGTCTGAAGTGGTGCAGGCGTTGGTTGTGTTGGTGCAGAGAGCTAACATGAGCAAGAGAACTGTCGGAGTCGGCTCCGGTAGCTCTGGAACCAATGATTACATGTAAATTCTTTACCTGAAAGATCAAAAACAAACAAAATCTTTGCCCTTTTTCTCTCTGGTCCGCTCGGATTCTGAGTTGGACGAGACTAAGTGACAGAGACGGACAATCAACAAAAACAAAAGTTTTCTTCCTTTTTTTTTTCTTTTTTTTTTTTGTTCTTCATAAAACCGACCGAGAGAATAACGACAACCACCTTTACGCATTGTACAATCCCATGTTTCCTTGTAATATGTTCCCCAATTTGTAGCCTTTTTAGATTCCGACAACATGATCAAAACCATCTCCTTTTGTGAGTTCCGAGCGAAGACGGTATTATTCCATTTGTATTATTATTATTTTTTGAATAATTTTCCTGTTAATAAATGAAATATTAATCGAATTCAAATTATGTGCTACTGCTGAGTTGATTAAGCTCAAACGCACAAACGGTCGTGTTCGTAGCGATCTCGGTTTTCATTAAGCGGCATCGAAGGCGACGACTGAGATTGACCCGGAACCGTTTAAAAAGCCGACACGGAACACAAGTGGCACGTGGTGTCCTAGAATACATTTGTGACATAACCAAAAACCAACGCAGTTTTGGAGAGTAGATAACACACGAGACGCCCACGTATACACTTTTAATGACACGTGACACACAGTCGATAATAGTAATGCACACCTCACGTGTGAATCAAAACCATATAGTATCATAGTAATATAAGACGCTTCGTTGGAAAATTAATCAAAAGGTAGAACAGGATTTTACAGGAAAGGTAAGGGTGACACTAGAAAAATGATGATCAGAAAGTGGTTGAGATCTGTCGGAACCGTCGGAAAGTGTGATGGTCGGTACTACGGCGTGAGGACGATGGTTGGAAAAGCCTCGAACCGAGCCGGTGTTCATGGTTCCAGGACTCCCGACGCTAAATCACTCGACAATGTAATTAAATATATATATGCATCCCATTAGCCACTAATTAACTGAGATTACAAGAACTTTTTCTTTTTTTTTTTGGTTATTGAAAAACATTTGTCCCTATTAATTATGA
The DNA here is from genome assembly GCA_900108845.1 of Iljinskaea planisiliqua. Taxonomy (NCBI): domain Eukaryota; kingdom Viridiplantae; phylum Streptophyta; class Magnoliopsida; order Brassicales; family Brassicaceae; genus Iljinskaea; species Iljinskaea planisiliqua. The sequence goes on along the minus strand of FNXX01000010.1, from coordinate 4,622,100 downwards.
AATTTGTCTCTTGTAATGCATAGGAGGAAGAGATTAAGGAGAGAATCAATAAAGGGAAAGAAGACAAAGAACAGAAAAGAAGAGAGATTGAGAAAAATGTAGAAGGCTCCCAAAGACAATCCACCAGCAACAACGACGATGCATCCTCCTCCGCCCGGTGATGACTGATGCGTCATGTTTTTATTTTTTTTAATTTACTGTCTATTCTTCTTTAATCTCTAGAATTTCCCATCTTTATTTATGTGTTTCTTATGATTGGGCTTACTTGCTCAACTACCATATTTCAGTAAACCAAAGAAAAAAAGAAACTACGATATTTTCCTTGATAATGAATTTTATGAATCTCATAACCACTAAACCACACAATTGTAGGTATAAAAAAACAAAAATACATTGGTGCAAAGAAAATATATATTGGACCCAAAAATAAGATACTGCCCTCTCTTAGAGGGTACAAACATCGGGAGAGAAAAGCCCAAATATTAGAAGCCCATTAAGCCCACAAAACAAAGTTGCCATTGTGTAAGCTTATCCATCTCCTTCTTCGTGTCTCCTCTACAGACACACAGGAACAAACTAACTTGTCCGCTACTTTCTTACCGTTAACTGTTGCGTATGTACAAAATCTGGTCGGGACGTGGTTCGAGTCTTTCCTTCTTCTCACTCCCGTGCTGAATGAATTTCCAATGCCTTCTTTAGGTACGTTTACAAATTTTTATTCGCAAATATTATAATGCAAACCGATCGATTTCACCTTTTCTGTTTTTGTCTCTGTATAATGGTTCACTTCTTCTTCCGGTCCAAATTGTATCTCTTCCAAATCTTTTTTTTTTGGGTTAAAAGTGTTTCAATGATTCAAAACAACATGCAGATGTCGCAACTCTACAAGCTCATCTCTCTCCACTGGTGTCTCCAAGTATCATCCATTCTAGATTCTTACAAATTCCATGGAGACAACAACAACAACAATCCGGTTTCTCAAACCATTTAGGAATCTACACACGCCTCTGTAGATCCGCTAAACTCGACGAAGCCGTCGTCACTCTGCTAGAGAAGTCATCCTCACCGTCCGATCCAGAGGCTTACACAAACGCGCTCCACGCATGCATCTCCGCGAGATCGCTTCACCATGGCCAGAAAATCTGCTCTTTGGTTCTCAACAACCCTACTCTCCGTCACGACCCCAAGTTGCTAAGCAAGCTCATCACTCTTTTCTCCGTTTGCCGCCGACTGGATCTCGCTCGGGAACTCTTCGACGATGTCGCCGGTTCGAACCTTCTCACTGAGGAAGTTTGGGCGGCGATGGCGATTGGGTACTCTAGAAACGGGTCACCGAGAGACGCTTTGCTTGCGTATATTGGTATGTTGTCTAGTTTCATTGCTCCTGGGGACTTTTCGATTTCCGTCGCGTTGAAAGCTTGCATTGACCTTAAAGATCTTCGCTTTGGGAGAGGAATCCATGCGCAGATCTTGAAACGGAGGAAGAAGGTTGATCAGGTTGTGGATAACGTGTTGTTGAAGCTTTACATGGAACGAGGCTCATTCGAAGATGCACGCAAGGTGTTCGATGGAATGCCTCAGAGAAACGTTGTTACTTGGAATTCTCTGATTTCAGTACTCAGCAAGAAAGCTCGCGTTCATGAGATGTTTAATCTGTTCAGAAAGATGCAGGAAGAGAAGATCGGGTTTAGTTGGGCGACGCTCACGACGATATTGCCTGCTTGTTCACGTGTCGCTGCTCTTCTCACCGGGAAAGAGATTCATGCACAGGTTCTGAAATCGAAAGAGAAACCTGATGTTCCGTTGCTTAACTCGTTGATGGATATGTATGGGAAGTGTGGTGAGGTTGAATATGGTAGGAGAATCTTTGATGGGATGTCAAGTAAGGATCTGACTTCATGGAACACGATGCTAAACTGTTACGCGATCAATGGAAATATTAAAGAAGAGATCTTTCTGTTTGATACGATGATAGAGTCAGGCGTCGAACCAGATGGGATTACCTTTGTTGCTTTGTTATCTGGGTGTAGCGACACAGGGCTCACGGAGTATGGTCTAAGTTTGTTTGAACGCATGAGAACAGAGTTCAGTGTTTCGCCGGCATTGGAGCATTATGCTTGTTTGGTTGACATCTTGGGTCGAGCGGGTAGAATCGAAGAAGCAGTCGAGGTAATAGAGAGAATGCCCTTTAAGCCTAGTGGATCCATTTGGGGATCACTGCTCAACTCTTGCAGGCTCCATGGGAACGTTTCAGTGGGAGAGATTGCAGCAAAGGAGTTGTTTGTTCTTGAGCCTCGTAATCCAGGGAACTATGTTATGCTTTCTAACATATACGCTGATGCGAGGATGTGGGACAATGTGGATAAGATCCGAGAGATGATGAAACAGAGAGGCATCAGAAAAGAAGCTGGTTGCAGTTGGGTACAGGTTAAAGACAAGATTCAAATCTTTGTTGCAGGAGGTGGATACGAGTTTCGTAAGTCAGATGAGTATAAGAAAGTCTGGTCAGAACTACATGAATCAATTGAGAAATGGGGTTATTCTCCTGATACAAGCGTGGTGCTTCATGATGTTGATGAAGAAACTAAGTCAAATTGGGTTTGTGGACACAGCGAGAGACTCGCAACAAGTTATTCTTTAATTCATACCGGTGAGGGGGTTCCGATTAGGGTTACTAAGAATCTGAGAGTATGTGCAGACTGCCATGCATGGATGAAGATTGTGTCGCAAGTAACTGGGAGAGTCATAGTCCTCAGAGACACAAAACGATTCCATCATTTCGCTGACGGCATCTGCTCATGTAAAGATTACTGGTGACAGGTGAAGTATTCGATTACTACAAGCGAAAAATATTAACATTTGCAACAAGTGAGGAGTAGCGAAAAGTGCTTGAGCTTGCTGCCCTAAGAGAGCCATTTGCTGAAGCATCATTGTTACTTGGAGAGGTAGAATGCTCATAGCCGAAGCAAGGCAACTGATTATGTCAGTACATATAAATGGAAACACAAGCATTCTTGTTCGGCATGGACAATGGTATGATTAATAAAGGCCGTCTCTGCTAAGCAGACTAGATTGATTTTATTGGAGTCTTTTACCATCGGCTCTCGTTGGGTCAAAGAAAAAGAAAACAGAGAGAAACCAGTGAGGCAATCAAAGACTGAAGAAAAATAGTGGAGTGTTCATCAAGAAAGATAATGAAGAAGGTCCACATGAGGTGAGGCCAAGTCATGGTTGGGTTTTTTTAAGTCACGCTTTATGGTTTTTGGTTTTGTTTAGTTAACAACACTTCACAATTTGAAAATTAGGAAATTTTTTGATTTTACTTTTTTTGGTTATTCCAGTTTAGGAAGTTTTCCATGTTAGAAAACTATAAAGTAAGAGTCGATTGTTCAGGAAAACAAATCAATCCATTAATCAACAAACAGCGGTTTTTTAAAGGAACTCTTACTTGGGTTTATACATTATCTACCACCAAAAAAAAAAAATAATGTGGAATTTGAAGATGAGCGACTATGATTATTGCTTATCAATAGTGTTCGGCTACGCCTATTGTGTGCTTCTGTATGGTATCTGCCGAGTGTTGTCTTGGGCTTGTGACCGTGTTGATGATGATGCTTACTATGATCATCACGATCATGGCACCAGCGATGACCATATCATTATTACCATCACGGAGCTGGCCGGTATCGAACCCTTCGTTCTCCGATCAATCCCTGTCGTAGATTTCAACTCTCGGGACTTCCAAGACGGCTTCGAATGCGTCGTTTGCCTCTCCGAGCTCGTGGACGGAGATGAAGCAAGGCTTTTGCCAACCTGTAATCACTGGTTCCACGCCGATTGCATTGACCCGTGGCTTCAACTGCACTCTTCTTGTCCTATCTGCAGAACTAGAGTTGGTTCGGTCCAAAACCACGTTCCGACATCCGAATTTTCTCGAGTTTTAACTCTGGACGAATCTCCGGCAGTTATTCTAGTCTTTTATTCCGACGATGCAACTTCGTTTTGTGTGTGAGCATATGACTTTTAACACAATATTGTATGGAGTTAGCTTATATATAGATGCAACTATAATTATGTCAAACAAAAACAAAAAGGTTGAATTTTAATTTGTCGACCACATTAATATTTGATGCAGTCTTTTTTTTCCACTTAATCCATTGATTGATATAACTCTAATAACTGCAACAGAAATATAATTCCCTTGACTATATCCACAAATTTCCAGGATGATGATATCATATAATGATTGTTACTGCGTGTAATCAATAGTCCAAGGTCATGTAGAAAGATCTTTTCAAGAACGCAAAACTGAAGATTTTAATTTTTAAATTCGGATTAGAATCAAAATGCAAGTTGCTAAAAAGGTAAAAATGGAAAAAATCTAGCTAGTAACCAAAAATGGAAATAGTACAAATTATCGAACGTTAGAAGAATCTAAGAAGACAGAGTTGCTATGGAATAATATCGCCTTATTTGTAAACTGTGACATTGTATATCTACTAAAAATGGAAAAGAGGGAAACCTAATTAGAATGGAATTGGCTTTATAAAATACATTAAACAAGTTGATCAATAAGAACCTTTCTATACGACACAGTGTTTTTTCTCTCTTACTTTCAGTTACCGGGAGATGAACGATCTAATCAATCTCGGAATAATTCTCGCCTTCGCCGTGATTTCTATTGGAAGTTTTGCTGCTGTGGTGATTTGTATTATTAAAATTTACAATAATGATATTGGTGACAATCATGATTATGGAAGCAGCGATGAACATGTAACTATTACCATCAACGAATTGGCCTGTATCAATCCATCCATCCTTCGATCACTTTCCATCGTAGACTTCAACTCTCAAGACTTCAAAGACTGCATTGAATGCGTTTGTCTCTCCAACCTCGCTGATGGAGACAAAGCAAGGGTTTTGCCGAGTTGTAATCACTGGTTTCACGCTGCATGCATCGACTCGTGGTTTCAATCTCACTCCACGTGTCCTATCTGTAGAAAGATAGTTGGTTTGGTGCAGCGAGAAGCGAGGCTCGAACTTGGTGGCGACGAGGGTTTGGCCCAAAGTCATTATCCTTCAAGTATGATCAACACGGTGGTTATTGAAGACCAGAACTCTGACGAAGCAAGCTAAGTTCGACCAATTTGACTGCCATTGTGGTAGACATTCCTGCCGAAGCGAATTGAAAATTTTCTAAACCATGTACCTTAACTAGTAGGACGAATCATTCCATTAGAGGTAGGGACACGAAGCAACGATATCCACGATTTTATGTGCACTTACTATTTGATATACGAGTACTCAAATTTGTATATGTATTCAGCAGCTTGTTATAAATGTATTCCCTAAATTTTAACTATTTGGTAAAAAATTATCTATTACTAGTAATTTGCGAATTACACTCAAATTTCTTGCATGTCATTGCATATAGAAAAACATAGCTCTAAGAAGAAATTTGGAGTGTAGGCTAAATAAACGGGTCAAGACATAGTATATAAGCAGAGCCGTGCCAAGTTGATTAGGGGCTTGAGGCCAGTTTACACAACATTAAGATTATGTTGATGTACTTTCAAGACTTGTCGGAAGAATATAACAATTATTAACAAGTCTGAAGCTGCGGATCGGGCAAGGTTTCGTGAGCGTCCGCAGCTTTGCAATTATGATTCCTGGGTTCACAATTTCAAACCTTATTAGGAGTGTGTCATTGTATATTTATAACTCAATTGCATGTCAAAGAGTATCGACAAAATAAATAATTATAGAATCCTGATCAGAGTGGAATTAGGTTTTTGTCAGTTCCTTATGGTTTCGGACTTTCGGTTTTCAGTTTCTTTGGATATAGAAGACCTGAAAAAGGTAAATTTATTTAAATGATATTAAAATTAGTTAGGTTTTGGTCAGTTATTTCGGCACGGTTTGCACAACTCTACGATTCTACAATACCGGAAACCCAAAACTCAGGCCCGTTACTTGTGAAGATGTGGCCCCATGCAAAAAGCTACGGTTTTCTTTTTTCAACGAAATATATTTTTATTAAAACTACAAAGATACAAAGTTAAAAGGTAAGATTATAAAGCCGCATAAATTGGAAATAGAGCGAATATTTTACTCAAAACTAAAAACTGTAGAGTTTTTAGAGATATCAGAGTCGGTGGGATACACTCCTCCGGAACCAAACTAAAATACAAGTTAAAATCTTGAACAAGACTTAAATACAGAATTTAAAAAAAAAAAAAAAAAATCTACTACTAACATTAAAAATTAATTAAAATTTTCACTGATAAAATCACAAACGACAGAAAAAATAGACTAAACTGAGCAACATGACCAGGATAAAAACTCTTCTCGATGGAACTGATCGCGTTCGTCGTCGTCTATTACAAAACTTGCGTTTCCTACTTCATCAAGATCACTATCCCAACCTAAGTCTGCGAAAAACAGCTGAAACAATATCCCAAAATTTTTACCGTAAAAGAACACCAAAAGATAAGAAAGGTAGGATCTGTTTTGACAGTGACGCCGAGGATACGTCAACCGCCGAAATCAACAAACGACAGCCACCATAAGTTTAGATTTAGTTATAGATAAAAGCAAGAGAAAAAACTGAATGTACAGTATATATTCTGCATAAAACTACCGTTATATTACACCCAAAAAAAACATAAAGACAGAACTATTATTTATTTCTTGCAAGATTTATTGAATGTTGACTACAGTTTGTAATTAGTCAATAGTTTACATGTCCAAATGTGAAACTGGAGATACTGTGAATGTCACGATGAATGTTTTTAATAGTATAGTATAGATATGGTATTATTTCTACTAGTTAATTTTTATGAGAAATTTACATCTTCCAACGCTCTACTGACACCATATCAACTAGATAAACTTTGTGCGCAGCAACACGTGCAAAGCGTGAACAGAGACAAATCTACCAACAATAATTAGAGCCTCGTGATTGTAGGAAGATTGAATAGTTGTACATGTAATATACATATTAATTATGATAATTGGAGTAAAACATTCGAAAATACAACTTAGACTCTTGTTTATTTTAAAATTTAGTAGTTGCATCGGATGCCCTCCTGTATCTGCAAATTGTTGTCGGAAAGAGTATGCAAGTTGTTTCTTGTTTTTCTTTTTAATATCTTAACCCACACTATTAAATTTTTTCTGCTTTCTTTTTCTATAATAATAAAAGATTGATGAACAAATAATTATAATTTAATAGTAAATCAGGATTTACATGATTCTAACATAACTTTTTTTATTTAACTAGAGAAAAGTTGCCGAGAAATAAAGAAAATGAAAGAAAGACTGATGATTACAATTTACAACTGTGCCTACTTTCTAAACGAGGGAACAAACTTTATTATGGCCAAAGACTGAGGTTGCTTTCATAATCTTTTTTTTTTACCTACAAATATTCATACCTTGCCTCCTGCGTGCGCCTCTATAATCCCTTCAAACCAAAACCATTTTAATTTAGTCATTTATACGATGAGATATGGTCCTTTTCTGAATGCATTTTCGGATTGAACAACTTTTATTCTACCTACGTGTTTTTAGTCTTGTTTAGGATTGGAGGTAATTAATTTTCTTAACTACTAAATATGAACTGGAAATAATGATGTAAGAAAGTGATAGATGGCATCTTTGAAACTATTTTGAAAATTATACTAATACAAACAGACTATGTACGTTTTGTACAAGCTGATATACGCACGATTAGTGAAATTATAAAAATACTTTTCAGATGTGTCATCTATAATAACTTTTGTTTTGTCAAGGTTAACATTACCTCGCGAAGTACAAACCAAGAATTTTCTTCGTATTGGTATGGTAAACAACCTGATCAAAAGAGCAATATTATATACCATTTGTATATTTCACCATTCATACATTGTGTGTATGTTGTTCTTGGAGAGATGCCTTTAGAACATGCAACCTCGGGGAATTTTATGATAATGAAAATGATTTAGTTGCTATATTACTCGAACCGACAATAACATATCTTTATATATAAACTTTTTTTTCTCTTATTACAGAAGCAAAAAGTTATTACCAGAAGGCTAGGATTTGCGTTGTACGTATACCGACAAAAACTTGTGTTTTAAATATACCTAAATCGAATTAATGAAATATTTTGTTTTTTAAATATGGTAAATGGACCCAGGACAGGCTTGCAGCAGCCTATTACACTTTCACAGCCATCGACTTCAATACTTTATATTTATTATTTCATCGATATATTCGGTGCCGCGCTGCTATCTATAATCGCTATGTAACTTTAGCTTTGCCTTAATTACACATTTATACTTACATTCTGCAAATAGAAATATATATATGTACCATTATTTTAGATATGTCACCGTTTACAGACTTACAGTAAATATGTTCTCTCGGTGCTAAATACAAAAATCAGATAAAATATTATCATTTTAGTAATTTTAGTTTCAGAAATGGACATACGATTAAATGGTGTTTTAAAAAAACGACGGTCCAGTTCATTACATCAAATAGTGTACCTTTCTGCAACACCAATAATTTTCCCAATAATTTTGTATAGGTTGCTGTTAATCGTGAATATAATATTAAAATCCAAATGGAGAATATAACTTTATAATAAAGAAAAAATTATTGTCGATTTGAGTTATATCCGACTACGTATTTTTCTTTATCACAAAGTTCCCTAAGTTTACATGCCTATGTAAAAGAATTCAAACGTCAGCGATACACATATACTTACGCAAGACAGAGACACTATACTACTATAACGGGAGAAAAAAACTATCCTACAGTTTAAAAACAGAGTATATTTGATTTATATCGATAACTTTTGAAGTATACTTCCATCCTACTGTAACCCAATTTTTAGATTATTTGGGGGTACTGTTAATAAGTGTTTAACATATTGTTTAGTAACCAAACATAAGGTTAAATTTCCAAAATTCGCTGTAATACATTAGTACAAACTAGTACGCTACATGTTTGATCACATACAAATTAAGAGTTTTATCTTATTATATAAGACAAAATCAAGTAGTATTCTTTTTCGTAAAATCTTGAAAATATCTAAAACATTAGTTTCAAACCACTATATGTTATATCTCGGTCACTGAATAGTTGATTAAAGACCTTAAGGTGTATGAAATAAACGAAGTGTGGTGAGTTCATCACTAGTAAGTAGTAACTGGTATAAGCATAACAACGAATGTTACGGTTAGACTTGTCTTCGGAGAATATTCAAACCAATTACATAAATACAAATTTGGGAACACGACAATAGTCAATAGGGTGCTTCTGTGGAACTCGCATAATCGGAATAATATTCTATTGGAATAATATTCTATTATTTATTCTGTTAAAAAAAAAAAAAAAAATCTTATCTTCTATTAAACAAGGCGGCTTATAACATGTGTTTTTTTTTTTTTTTTTTTCTGTTTACTGAAATTCCACTCAAATAATAGAGTCAAGAAAAGTAAGAGGAAAGAAAAAGAAAATCCATTAAAAAAAATCTCGTTTATGATTTTAATTTTATCAATATAAACACCCACTCTCCAGGAGCACATAACACATTCAATACTCACTCATCAGTGTCAAACAATGGCATTATCTATCAAAGAAATCTTCTCCAAAGATAATTTCAAGAGAAATAAGAAACTTGTTTTACTATCCGCCACCGTAGCCTTGCTCCTCGTGGCTGCCGTCGCCGGAATCGCCGCCGGAGCTTCTAAAGGCAACGAAAATGGAAAACGAACTCTAACACCGTCGTCTCACGCCGTGCTAAGATCCGCCTGCAGCTCCACGCTTTACCCTGAGCTCTGCATCTCGGCCGTGGCCACCTCCGGCGGCGTCAAACTTACGTCGCAGAAAGACGTCATTGAGGCTTCGCTTAACCTAACAACAACCGCCGTGGAACACAATTACTTCTGCGTGAAGAAACTGATCAAGAATAGGAAAGGACTGACTCCTCGCGAGAAGACGGCGCTTCATGACTGTTTGGAGACTATTGATGAGACGCTCGACGAGCTTCACGAGGCGGTGGAAGATCTCCATTTGTATCCTAACAAGAAATCTCTCCGGGAACACGCCGGTGATCTCAAAACCCTAATTAGCTCTGCCATTACCAACCAGGAGACTTGTCTCGACGGCTTCTCTCATGACGACGCCGACAAGAAAGTCCGTAAGGCCTTGATGAAGGGTCAGGTATGTACAAACATCAAATTATTAACCATTACGGCTCTCATGTGGACTTGCAGAACAATTGAAATAAAATATAAATATGTGAAATATATAAATCAGTGTGATAAAAATGATTTAATTTTAAAATTGTACATGTTGACAAATGCAATTGTTTTTGGTTCACTAAATTTAAGGAATCTGAAATGGCTCAACAAAACATCACTGTTCTGTTATTTCATCGTGGAGTATACGAATTGAGATTGATTTTTAAATGTATACAGTTGTGAAAAAAAAAGTTATAGATAGGGTAACAAGAAAACAAGATAGATCATACATCACATCACATCATGTTGACAATTTTTTAGATTTGTTTTAGTATTTATTCTTACTATTACGAAATGTTGTTAGCTAGTGTTGGTCTATGTGTATGAATAGTTGCTATCAGTTGTTAATAGAGTATACATTTAATTACATAAACTTGTTGATAACAGGATCTTTTTAAAATGTAGCTTCATAACGAAATGATTATGTGTAGATACACGTAGAGCACATGTGCAGCAACGCACTAGCAATGATCAAGAACATGACTGATACCGACATAGCCAATTTCGAGCTGAAAGCTAAACTCACCTCAAACAACCGTAAACTCAAGGAGGAGGAGAGTACGGTGGCCGTAGATATTGCCGGCGCCGGAGAACTAGACGCGGAGGGGTGGCCGACTTGGTTATCCGCGGGAGATAGGAGGCTTCTTCAAGGGTCTACGGTGAAAGCTGATGCTACCGTGGCGGCTGACGGTAGCGGTACATACAAGACTGTGGCGGCTGCGGTTGCGGCAGCCCCGGAGAATAGTAATAAGAGGTATGTGATACATATAAAAGCAGGAGTTTATAGAGAGAATGTGGAAGTGGCGAAGAAGAAAAAGAATATAATGTTTATGGGAGATGGCCGGACAAGAACTATTATTACCGCAAATAGAAACGTCGTCGACGGTAGCACCACCTTTCACTCCGCCACAGTTGGTAAGCAATTTTAGTTTTTTTTTTTTAACATTAAAGTAGTTTTGCACGATGTGGGCCATTTTTCTGGTGGAGAATCTTTACTCTTTTCATGCACATTAATTATACACATGTAGATTCGTAGTCTTAGTACTCACTACAAGAGATGATTCGCACATGTAGCCAAGTAGCGAGATAAAAATAAATTTGAATTTGATATACCATAACTGAACAAAAAGGCTTTGTAAGGTCTGAGTCATGTGCCAGTCTCGATCCATCTTGGCTTTATTAATATGCTTTTCCAGGTCACTTAATGTGGATTGGGTTTATGGCTCATCCACTCGTGAAGAGAGCCTTTCGTTTGATTACCTTTTGTTTTATTCTTATTTCATTGTTGTTGACTTTTCTAGTCGATCCTTCCCTTATTGACATATGTTACATCATTCCACTACATTTGATATCATCACATTTCAAGTCTGCATATAATATCTTTTCCACTTTTAAAAATATTTTATAAAAAGGTAAAATTATAAATCCGTTAAACTAAAGTGAGATTCCAGCTAAACTAGTCTGTGTTCCTTTTTAGCTAATGATGCCGTTAAACTAGCTAATGTTTTCTTTTGTGGGGCCCAGCTGCTGTCGGGGAGAGATTCCTAGCGCGTGACATCACTTTCCAGAACACGGCGGGTCCGTCGAAGCACCAAGCGGTGGCTCTCCGTGTCGGTTCCGATTTCTCCGCTTTCTACCAATGCGACATGTTAGCTTACCAAGACACTCTCTACGTCCACTCAAACCGTCAGTTCTTCGTCAAGTGCCTCATCGCCGGAACCGTCGACTTCATCTTCGGAAACGCCGCCGTCGTTCTCCAAGACTGCGACATCCACGCTCGCCGGCCAAACTCCGGCCAGAAAAACATGGTCACGGCCCAAGGACGGACGGACCCGAACCAGAACACCGGGATCGTTATCCAGAAATGTCGGATCGGTGCCACGTCGGATTTACAGTCCGTAAAAAGTAGTTTTCCAACGTATCTTGGTCGGCCGTGGAAGGAGTATTCACAGACGGTGATAATGCAGTCGGATATCTCCGACGTGATCCGACCCGAAGGGTGGTCCGAGTGGACGGGGACTTTCGCGTTGAACACTCTCACTTACAGAGAGTATGCGAACAAAGGAGCTGGGGCTGGAACTGCAAATAGAGTGAAGTGGAAGGGCTTTAAGGTAATTACGGCTGCTTCTGAAGCTCAGCGATATACGGCTGGTCAATTTATTGGTGGTGGAGGCTGGTTAGCTTCGACCGGTTTCCCTTTCTCGCTCGGTCTTTGAGATATTATTGTTGTGTCTTCTTACATATTGTTGGTCGAATAATTATTGATTTTATATATAAATCAGAATGCTTTATGTAGTTTTCATTTCTTTCTAGATCGTAGTACTTGGAAACGAGATAAAATGATGTGAACTTTGGGCCTTCAGAATATGGATTTGTAAGAGGAGATGTTTGCCTATCGATGATGATGATGATTGATGTCGTGATAAAATGCAAAAATATGTTCACCTTTTTTTGTCCACGGATCTTCTGCTTTTCATATTTATTTCTTTTAACAATTTCATTATGCAATATGCTATAACAAGAAAAAATCTTGATACCATATAACCCTCCTTTACACATTTGCAATATTACTGACCTTTCATGACAAAATATTATAAATATCACTGAGTGTAAATTTACGTGAGTTATTAATTACTTTGACTGGATCATGGACTACTAGTTTACTAGAGTAGACACTATAGTCTAAAACTTGACTGCATTACAGAGAGTATGCGACTAGTTTTTCTTCTTCTTTAAATTAACCGAATGAATCTAGTTAAGAACATATTCCAGTTTGCAACAATACAACATACTATTATAAACACAATTATAGAAGACAGTTCATCCTTAATCTTTGTTCTGAATCGCCTCGCAATTCTGTTTATATAGCTGGGAGATCTTTCGTGATAACACAATTTTGTTTTTTAGACCACATAATCACACCCTTATATTGTAGATAAATACACCTTCCAATAAGGAAGAGACGAATCAGTTAACCTCTCTAAAACCAAATATTCTTTGGATATGATATTTCTATAAACGATACCTATAGAACGTAGACAGCAAAAACTTCTTTAGTATTCTGCAAGAAACTGATCCCACAATTAATGCAATAAATCACCCCAATTTCTCATCAATTATATAATTCAATCATAATCCAAAACACTCAGAATTTCCATAGTGAAAACACTAAAAAGTTAGAATTACTATAATGAATATTATAATAGATCTTCAAATAAAATCATGACATAAACATAAGCATGCATTAAAATGTTCAATCTAGCCAAATTAACCAATATATTGTGATAATATTTCCGATAAGTAGTCAAAACAATTAAGCACACTATTAATACCGTCCAATATGTACTACGTAAACAATTTTCTTCGGCGAGCTTACTATGTTGTTAGATTCACTGGACTGATTTGCATGTGTTATTAAGCAAGACTAGAATGTCTACTACTCTCGAATATTCTTTCACTGAATAAACAATATTCAATAAAAATATGGTGAAAGACTGAGAAAGGAAACTACCTAATGAAGATAGGTTTAAATTAATTAGTGACATAACACTATGAATCACTATTTCCTGTAACGGAAAATATGCCTGTGGCGTTAAAATAAATGTTAACATACTCTACCACTTATATAAAGCCATGCTTAATCGAAAACCAAATCCTTCTTTGTTCGAGTACAAAAAAAAAAGAGAAAAATAAACTCTTATAAGCTTTTGATATTAGTTTCTATGGATACTTTGAATCTAATCAAAGGATATTTCAAAGTAGATGATGAAGCGCAAGATATAGCGTCGAAGACAAAAGCGCGGAATCGGTTGCTTGTAGTTGTCGTCTCCATCGCGTGTCTATTAACGATGATCATCGGAGCTACGGTTGGCGTTGTTCGTAGCCAGAAGAACGATTACAATGATTCGTCACCTAGTTCAACTCCAAAGCTGACACCAGCCGCTTCGCTCAAGAATGTGTGCAGCGTCACTCGCTTCCCTGAGTCTTGTATCTCCAGCATCTCCAAGATTCCATCGTCCAACACGACGGACCCGGAAGTTATTTTCAGGCTTTCCCTGAAGGTGGTTGCCGACGAGCTCGCTTCTATCTCCGGTTTGCCGAGGAAGCTCGCCGAGGAGACTGACGATGAGGATATCAAATCGGCGCTTGACGTTTGCGGAGAGATGTTAGACGTCGCGATGGATAGTATCAACGAGACGGTTTCCGCCATGGATGTCGGAGACGTGACGAATATCTTGAACTCGGGGATGATAGACGATCTCAAGACGTGGCTCACTGCCGCCGTAACGTACCACGAGACGTGTTACGACACGCTCGCCGAGATCAGCCCGAACGCGAATGTCACAATCTCGCAGAACCTTATATCCGCCATGAGAAACTCCAGCGAGTTCACCAGCAACAGTCTATCCATCGCCGCGAAGATACTCTCTACCTTGAGTGACTTTGACATCCCGGTTCACAGGAGACGGCTACTCGGTTCGAGTTCGTCCCCGGCTTGGGTGAGCCCTGGGGTGCGTCGGCTACTTCGGGGGGAAAATGTAACGCCCAACGTGACGGTGGCGGCTGACGGCTCCGGCGACGTGAGGACGATTACCGAGGCCTTAGCAAAGGTACCTAAGAAGTCGAACACAACGTTCGTTATATACGTAAAAGCTGGTACGTATGTAGAGAATGTTATTATGGATAAGAGCATGTGGAATGTTATGATCTACGGCGACGGCAAGTCCAGTACCATTATTTCCGGCAGCAAGAACTACGGCGTCGATGGGATTAAAACCTACTATACTGCTCCGTTGGGTAACTCCCTCTTGCTTATGCTACTCGCCTTACATTAGATGCTGCATTTGCTTAAGGTCAATTGTTAATTTATAAACTTTTTATTTTGTAGCTTTAATAAATGCATGAAACTGATATTTTCGTAGAGTGTGCTATTATTAACCGAACCAACTGAATCCACTGTCCGCAACCATATCACATTCTTTGCATTTTGCTATTGTTTATATTTATATCAACTACATTTTATTTGTTTTTCCGAACTAATTGGAACCGGACCAAACAGGATTTTGAAACTCGTTTCGAAAATTTAGATAACTGCAAATATATGTAATGATAAAAATACTTGAGTAATATTTTTGCTGATGGCTACTTCACCCTCAATTCATGGGGCTTGTTTACGATTTTACTCCTCCACGTAGGGGTTCAAGGGAAAGGGTTCATAATGAAGAACATGGGAATCATAAACACGGCCGGACCAGAGAAAGGACAGGCGGTGGCGTTCCGGTCAGATTCCGATCTGTCAGTCTACTACCAATGCTCATTCGACGGTTATCAAGACACTCTCTACACACACGCCAACCGCCAATACTACCGTGACTGCGACGTCACCGGGACAGTCGACTTCATTTTCGGAAACGCCGCCGTAGTCTTCCAGGGCTGCAACATCCGACCACGTCAGCCGCTTCCGAAGCAGTACAACACAATCACCGCACAGGGCAAAACGGAAGAGAATCAGCACTCCGGGATCGTGATCCAGGGATGCACAATCGCTGCCAACGGTAACGTAACCGCTGCGACGTATCTCGGCCGTCCGTGGAAGCGGTACTCCACGACGGTGGTTATGCAAACGGAGATTGGGCCGCTCGTGCGGGCCGCCGGGTGGATGAGCTGGGATACCGGAGTTGACCCGCCTTCGACTATACTCTATGGAGAGTATAAAAATTCGGGTCCGGGTTCGGGTGTAACCGAGAGAGTTAACTGGTCCGGTTACAAGCCTGTCATGTCTGCTGACGAGGCGGGGAGGTTTACAGTTGGCACGTTTGTCAAAGGAAACAATTGGTTACCGGCGACTGGAGTGCCGTATCAGCCAAGTTTCTTTTAACAAACAGAAGTACCCTACCATGATCCATCAAACCAGCCGCCAGCGTTCATCTTGTGCGAGGATCGAACATTCCATCCAAAGACTTAGCTACTTCTCTCATCTGTTCTGAGACTCTTTCTTTTATCTTAGTTCCGACCTCTCTGCAGTCGTTTCTTAGTCGGTTCTTTTACTTAAATTCTTTTTTTTCTCTCTTTGCACCATAGAATCCGCCGGCCAAAAGCTTAACTGGGTCTACTTTATTTGGACCCACCTGAGCATCCTAATTACTTTCATCTCCCAATTTTATGATATCTTTTTTCCGGTTACTGATGCTCCTCTTTTGTCATCTTTCTTTCATTTATTTTATTTTATGACTGAGACGTAAGAGAAATATCGAAAAACATTCCACCATGGTGTTTTTCAGGCTTTGACGTCATTGCTCCTTTTGGAGAAGATCTATTCCCTAAAAGATGAAAAATATTCTAAACAATTGGTATCACAATGAATTATATGATGTATGTTATTTGTGTATTTTATCATAAATTTCTTATTAAATAAAAATGGTTTTTTTTTTTGGTTTTTGTAATTTTTATATAATATTAAATTTAATTAATTTTTTAATATAATTTTAGATTTATTTTCTAACAAAAATTTGGATTTTTGAAATTATTATATATATTTTGATAACTATTTGATTTTGTTATTTCTTAAGTGTGTGGAAAAGTAGCTAAATGACACCAATCCAAATTTAATGAACAATTAGTAACACCTATTTTAAAAAGTCCTACATATATCATTTTTATTGCAAATATATTTTTATCTTTATTTAATTTATTGAAAACAAAGTATGATTAAAACAAAAATTCAATAAATATTTTTCACAAATTTTGTTTTCCTTTAAAAATTATTTTCTTCTTCATAAAATTTTAGATAAGATTTACTAATTTTGAAAAAAATGATCAACAAACTTTTATTATTCTCTACCTTCGTGTCTTGGGATTCATCACCATTTGATCTTCAGTGAGAACACCAAAGAGAGGTTCAGCGTGTCATAAAACAATGCTCCCTCTGTTCTCCGTGTAATTAATTAAAAAGTATGTTTCTCAACCGAATCCAAACGGGTATGGGTATAAATGCGAGATAATATTTTGGAGAATTTTCTATCCATCTTTTCACTACACTAGACAAGTCCGTACAGTCTCCATTTAAAGTACAATTCTAATATCTCGTCCACATAAACTCAAATAATTATAGAATAATTAAACGACATAATTAGAAATGAATATAACACATCTATATAAAAATAAAACTACTAACACATTTCAAATGTTTATACCTACAAATATATTTCTTTTCAAAAGAAAAAACTAAACATCAGAAAAAGAATTCAATTTTTTTCTGCCATTAGCACATGGTAGAATTCAGGATTGTGGTTTTTAAGAATAAAAGAAAGAATATGTGGTAAAAAGAAGTTTCATTTCACGGTATTTTTATTATATGAAAATCATATATTTGTCATGAGTAAAGAGAGTGTATTCAATTTTATATTTGGAAAGATTTAAGATGATGTGATTTATAATAAGTTTTGAAATGGTTTTAGGTGAATTAAGAAAATTGCAATGATTTTAATTTAAAATACTTTACAATTACATCTAAAATCATGCAATTTGGATTTTAATATTTTTAACTAAAAAATTTTACCAAAACAATTTCAAATCACAACAAATCTCATAAATTTTATTATTTAAAAATATTTCCAATAACAATGAATTTGAGAGTACATTTTAAAATCACAAGTTTAATAACATTAAATTTAAAAAATATTTTTAAAATTAATGTGTGAATAATAACAGATTTATCATTTTAAAACAATTTGATTGAATACATCCTTGACTAGAAATATAAAGAGTTTAACATATCAACACTTTAAATAATAACAACAACAATGGTCAGGCCCTATAGGTTTGTCCAGATCCGAAGCACGACATTCTCCATTATTATACCCCTGCGATATGCAATAACCCTCGCATTCTTTCGATGAATATGAACTCGTACATAACGTACTTAAGCATTTAACGCCAACCGGATCATATTTCTCTATGATCTCTACACAAATATACACAAACATTGCATTAATCTAATTATTATTTATATAACATGCTAAATTATATTTATAAAACCCCATCTTTTTCATCATTTCCACACAAAGAAAAAAAGTAGAACATGGAATATTTGAGAATGTATTGTCTTTTGTTTTTAATGATAAAATCTAATTAGTTGCAGTGTAATTAGTATATAAAAACCATACCGGATGCTATATGGGGTTGAATGAACACCGAAATGACCAATATAACTACAAAAAAGAAACAAACAAATTTGTGAAATTCATTATCACGTGTACTGAAGAATACAAATTGGTTTGCAATTTTTAAGATCAATTTATATGACTCTTGGTCTTGGATTGAACACATAAAACCAATTATCTTACTTCCCAAATAATCTTAAGATCTTCTGTATTAACTTTTATTTAATTTTCTTACCATAATTTGTTTCTTTCATATTTTTAAAATCATTATATTTGGAAAAAATATCTTTGAATAAGTATTAACATTTAATTATATGTTTTTGTTTATAGATGATTTGGTGCAAGTTTATGGAATGTAGTATATGTAGTCAAATAATTTGTTCTCATCTCATAGTCAAATTTGTTAGATGGGTACAAACTTATTGGGAGATGTTTCCAATATAAGAATTATGGTGATTTATATTAATATAAATTTAGTGTTATTAAATTTGTGATTTTAAAATATGTGGTTATTAGAAATGTTTCTAATAATGATTTTTAAAAGACTTGTTGTGGTTTTAAGGTGTTTTACTAGAGTTTATTTATTAAAATTTTAAAATTTCAAATCTTATGATTTTAGAAAAGAGTTTAAAGTATTTTAATAAAATCATAACAAACTTCATAATTTACCTAAAATCATTAAAAAATATGAAAAATCAAAACCTTTCAAATCCTCTCAAATACTAGATTTAATACATTTACCATCATGTATTTGACTGTTGATATTTTTATATTTTCTTTCTTAAATACCAAATTCATAAATTAAGCGCACATATAGTATAAACTCTATAAATTAATACTCAATAAATTGATAGATTTGTTCAATCCCAAGTTGGACCAATTTAATAAAAAGATAAGATAATAAATTTTATAAAACTATTAAGTAAATATATAGTTCCACTATAATCACAAATCAATAATTACTATATATATAAATTATATATATATATATATATATATATATATAAACATAGCTATTGTATTGTTTTTTGTTTTCTCTTTAAATTGAAATTTATCTAATTTTATTTTTATTTCAAAATATTTGGTGTTATTTTTTCGAATTACATCTAAAATGGATCTAAATTATAGGATATGTATCTTCAATACAACAAAAACATCAAATAATCTAATACAAATATATAAAAGCCAAAACTATGAAGTTTAATCAATATATAAGATTGCGAAAGTAAATATACTTTTTGTTTTAAATAATTAAATCTGAAAAGTAAAATTTCTTTAATATAATAACTCTATAAATCAATAAAATATCATAATCCCAACATTAGTAATTTATAGAATTTTACTTAGATAGATGTTTACAAAAATAAAATCTTCTATATATTTTCTACAAAATGAATGATTTTTTTTTTAAAACTAATATTACTAAATTTACTAAATTTTAAACTTAAAATCATATTGTTAACATTTTACATTTGAAATTCGCTGGGAACATCTAGTTATAAAAAATGGAGACCCCAAAATTTACTTAATATTAAAAGGCCTAACGCAAATGCCTTATTTTTTCCTTATTGGACACGGCCGGATTATAAACTTGATCACATTTCATGTTTCTCTTAAAAAAGATTTTGTCTTTTAATATATTGCATATAATTTAAATTATATTAAATTTATATTTTGCTTATTTTTTGCTTATTTTTTGCTTATTTTTGGCTTACTTTTTGTTTATTTTTTGTTTATTTTTTGCTTATTTTTGGCTTACTTTTTGTTTATTTTTTGTTTATTTTTTGCTTATTTTTTGTTTATTTTCTGTTTATTTTTGTTTATTTTGTTTATTTATTTTTACTGTCCAGAAATAAGAATCAGTAAAAACAAAAATTTAAACTAAAAAAAATAAAAAGAAAAAAGAGAAAATATAATATTTTTTTTAATTTTAATCGTTAATTAAAATTGAAATTGATAAAAAAAATTTAAAAAAATGAGGTATTTTGCTGGTCACCAAACTACTATGGCAGCCATGATCTTGATCTTGGTGTCTGTTGGGAAATGGTTTTCAGAGTCTCCAGTTTTGTTTAGGGACTCTGTTCTTCAAGCATTGTAACAACATGTAAGTCTCATAGGTTTTCTAACAACATGAAGACAATCCAACAATTAGACGATTTTCAAGAGGTTTTGTGACAGAAGTTGAAAATGATGAGCTAAGGGGAAAATTAACTTATGTCATCATGGATCATGAAACTTGCTTGGATGTCTTTGAGGAGATGAAAGAGTCAGATTTTTCAAGTTATAGAAGAATCAAGAACTAATTAAGATTCACAGATTCTTTCAAGAAAGGGAAGCAGCTCATGAGCAAGAGCTTAAGTTTTTCATCCAAAAGCTTAGGCGACTTAGCCAAACTTGATGAAAATAGTCTAACTGGCTTTCGTATCTGTTTGATCTCGAATACTATAAATCACTATCGACATGTGAATAAATCTCAAACATTACAATTACCAAAGACAAAACAGGATAAAGAGATTATCTACAGGATAAAGAGATTATCTAACTATTAGCGAAAGTCCCAAAGAACGGGAATAAAAGTTCAAAATTCGTGATACACATTACAGAAGGTGTTTATCTTGAAAACATGGTTGTCCCCACAATATTGTAATGTATGGAAATGGAAAGATGAAAACGGTTGATGTGGGTAGCCTGCGGTTCGACAAACCTCACTTCACGACCTTTCAAACGGCCACTTATGTCAAGGCTTTGATATTGCCATATAACTTGGGCCTTAAATAGGCTATAATTAAATCTAATAAATTGGACATTGCTTTTAGGCTAACATACAAAATGCTTAACCTAATTATTAAGCTTAAATACAAAATTGTTGCTCCAAGAGCCCATTCATAGAATTTGACTCGTAGTCGTAGTAGGTTTCTACTTTCTACTTTCTAGTACAGTAGTACTTCACCATCGTAATATAATTAAGTGATTAAGAAGATAATGTTAACAAATATGGTATGGCTTATATAAAATTTGGAGATCGTACAATATCGATAAGTTAGGCCACCACTACGCGATGATATAAGTGGACGACGATCTAGAAAAATGATATATGAAAATAACTTTAGTGACGTATATAACATCCCAGCCTCCTGAATCAGAGACCACAAGTATTAGTTACAATTATTTTACATAAAAATTATATACTAAGTACCAAATAATCAATCAGCATTAATATTATCTAGTATCTACCAATACTATAATATAATTAGTGTTGGTTTGAGCGACAAAAAGAAATTGATTGTGGAAGTTTTCTTTTCTTGTATTGTTAAAAGCCATTCTGGAAGTGTTTTCCCTACCTTGATATATATGATTCATTCCACCATTTAGAGTTTTATTATTTTATTTTTTTGGTTCAGAATGTCCAAAGTTGATGATGACTCAGAAACTAGTGAACATTTGTGGTTTTCTTTTAAGAAAAAAAAAATAAAGATTCGTATAAGTTTATTTAATTTGACAGAGTCATATTCGTTGTCATAAATAGTTTGGTGTTTATTTGTTAATTAATTAGACCAGCGAGATAATATTACTCTAGAACACAACATACTGACCTTGGAAAGAGACGACCTTTTCCGAGCAACTGTACGACGATGTCTCCATGCTTAGCCAACAAATAATCTCTCGTCTAATAATTAATATCATTTAACTATGTACACCAATTATTGACATTTTGAAATAAAACAAAAAATTTACATGTCACTAAGACACGTGCCACAGTTTAATTAAGTAAGAAATAATTCGTCGTCACTGGGCGGCAGATAGTGATAATAAACCACTAAGTTACACTATTTTTCTTTTGTCGACAACTTATGCTAATTTATGTGTTGTGTTTTAGTTTCAGGAAGCGAGTAAAAAAATCCAAATACTATTCCAAAAATATACTATATTTGGAGATAAAAACTTTAATTTTAATTAAAAAAATAATAATCATCTCATAATCATATATGTGAAAGCAATTTTATGCACTATAGTTCTACATATCAAATTACGTAAACGACAATGATGATATTTATTTTCTTTTAAACAACACCAATCAATACTCTTACCAGAGTAGACCTGAGTAGACATTTATGTATTCATTATGCGCATAAATTCAACGATTAGGGAAAAATTGACTGGCCGACCTTTCAGTAAATGAAAAGTAAGAAGAAAAACATTAGGAACAAAAAAAAAGAGAATAAATTTACAACTTATTAAACAGTACTATGAGAGTAATGACCCCACGACGAAGACATTATGAACTTATTTAAAAAGATGATCACTCTTATCGGCTATTATAGTATTTGCATCTTGTGTCTATTTAAACTATAAAAAGCTTTTAAAATAATTAAAGTAAGATTCAACCAATCATCGGAGTTTATAAGTTTTGTTTTGCCATTATCTTTGATTAAGTTCTTGGGACCTATAAACCAAACATTTTGTCCCAAAAAAAAGAGATCAAATTAGTTTCATCTAGAAAGAAAAAAAAACACAGAGGCTATGGCATATTCAACTAAACTTTGTCTTCCTCTTCAAACACCATGTTTTGTTCCAAAGACAATAAGATCAAACACTTTGATGCTTCAACAGAGTCAAGTTCAAGTTAAAGTCAAGCAAGCCACAGTTTCACAGCCTCAACCAATAAGATACTCCACCAAGAACACTGTACGATCCTTTCTTCTTTTTATCTAGAACTGGGTCTGAGAATCTAGACACGACCCATTTGGCAAAATCTGATCTTGAAAATGGTTTTTGTTATTCAAAACAGGTATTTGAAGATCCGATACAAGGGATCATATGTTACACGGATGATAACGGAGAGGTTATATGTGAAGGGTACGATGAAGGTCCTCGTCGTCCCCTAGAGAGTCCAATGGTAGCTTCTTACTCAAGGTATGATAACTTCCTAATCGTAAATTCTTAAGACTAAAAATACCATCAGATCGATCTTGTTTCAATGTTTTTAATTATTGAATTTGGTATATATAAAAAAAAAAAAAAAACAGAGAGGTGGAAATTCTTGATCTTCTGCAAAGAAGTTATCAGGAAATGAGAGTTGCAGAGAAGGGTGATCGTCAAAGACAGGAGTTAAAAATGATCAAATGGAGCAGCTTTGACTTCCTCTAATTCTCTTTCTCTCTCTCTCTTTTTATTTTATATCAGAAATCAAGATCTGTTCTCTTCAAAAGGCCTCTTAAATAAGAATGTACAGGAAAAAAAGGCTGTGAAAGAAGCAGCGATTTGCTTCTTTCTTGTTTCTCTTTTGTAAGAACACACAAGAATATATGTCCAGATTCTGATTTCATTGTTTTCTTAAGTATTAAGACGGAAGCAACAACAACAAACAAAAACAACTGTGCCAACATCAAACATATAAGAAAAGAATCTCATATACAAAAGAAAACTGTCAATTTGTTTTTGTACAGACGGGATAAAAATTGAAAATAATCTCACATCTTCCTGATGAATTTTCAGACCATCTCCTAAAACCCTACTTGAACGACCCAAAATCGATATCCGAGAGAAACCCAATTTTCCAAGAGAGGAAAAAACGAATCACCGAAGAATAGTGTTCCCAAATGAACAATACCAATTTCTATACAAGACCAAAACTATAAAAAAACTTGACATTATGAGGACTCATATATATATCACTCTACTTGCGTGCCAGCTTGAGAGGTTTCTTCTGGCTGATCAGACCTGGAGTTACAAGTAATGACATTAGGCGGAGACCATTGATCAGGAACCATGAGAAAGTAAGTCGTCATCGCCTTCCTAAATCTTCTCTTGTATTGCTTTGGAGATATTACTGTTGGTGCTTCATTCTTTGGTCCTCCTAAGATTCCTGTAAATTTCACCCAAGACTCTAGATGTTTGTCCCACGTGTACTGCCTTAAGAAATCGATGATCCCCAGAACTAGCTCGTTCTTTTCTTCATCCACGCCTACTAGCAACGAGTAATCCATCACATCACCCAACTGCAAACACAAACAAGATACATATACGTTTATAAACTTTACGAAGAGTAGCGACGAGTATATGATTTGCATCAGAGTAAAACTCACTGCAAGAAAAGCGGTATCGTTCCAGACGGCTCGTTCCAACAATCGTTTTGCTTTGTTACCAACGAAAATGGGAGAGGTTGGCATTGCTTCAATCAAGTTCTGGTCCAACAAGACTTTGTTGCTCCCACTAGAGTCAGGATTGTATCGCGCCCGGGAAGATCCTTTGAGGTCATAAAGCCGTTTCACAGTTCTTCCAAACAGAAGATTCTCCATAATCAGAACATCCATCTTCGTTTCTTTCCCGCTCTTAAGTTGCTTTGTTGCGACCTATTAACACAAATTACATACTCTCATCAAGAGTGAATCAAACCTGACCAGAAAATATCTCTCAACTAAGCAGTTAAGTACCTGATAGATTCCCAAGATTTTTGCCAGGCAAGTCGGACTTTTCGTGCTGATGGACTCAGATAGGTATTTGAAGTAAGCAGGTGCAAATTTGATGAATGATTCCAACTCTGTCTTGGTGACTTGCTTGATAATAAAACGATCGTCCAGGGTTTTAGCAAAGAAGACATTGCTCTTTCCACCTTGAGCTCCCCATTTTTTACACCGGCTAAGAGACCTTATAAACTCAAGTTCCGAAGGGATACATATACCCCGTAACGCCTCAAACCGTTTTGCATAGTAACAAGTAACTGTGTACTTCACTTTTCCAAGAGTGCCGTCTTCTCCATATGAGACTCGAGCATGTAAAGCTTTTGTATATGAAAGTGGGTCCAACCGCAGTGAGCTGCTCCGAGATGAGGACATTGAAAGGATACTCTCATCGACTGAACCAGTGCTTCTGCTAGGGTCAAAAATTGTGTCATCAACTGGGCGAGGGATATTCAGTTCAGAAGGATATGAAACTAGAGATTCCCCTTCAACAGAAATTTGGCGTTGATATTCGGGTGACATCAAGGCATATGCGATCATACTTGTGGGCTCATCATCATACACCGGAACAACAATATCATTCATGCCTACAGGCAGAAGTAGCCTTGGTCCACCTTGAAGCTCTGCCTCTTTAAAAGATGAAATATAGATAGGGCTATGCTCGCCAAATGTATCGAGCTTCTGAGAGCTAAGCAAGAAATTCTTGTTGATGGAACGGTAGAAATTGAGGAATGGCATGCCTAACCAGCTTACAGAATCTTCTGAGTTCTCATAATTTTTACTCGGTAATGCAGGTGAAACTGGATAGGCCACCTTGAATTCGTTTTGCAGTTCTGGGAGATCTATTGACTTTAATTCCTCTGAGATTGGAGGGAAAGTTGAAGAGTTTGACATTGAGGAAGGAGGAAGCAAGATCTTAGTATTGGTTGGAATCTCCACTGATGTTTGACGTTCGCCTATCCATGCTGCATCAAGAGTGGCTGATAGATTTTTCATAACTATCTGGCCATCAGACTGTGTCCTACGAACATCGAGTTTATTTTCCGAAGGATCATTTACGGTCTTGCTGGGAGAAACTTCTCCCCCATCTTCCTTTCCCTGATTCAAATCTAAATTTGTATCCGCTTCCTTCTGAACCTTATTTAACGAGCCGGTGTCACCAGTAAAACCACCATCCGGATTCGGATCAACCTCTGAGCCAGCAAGAAGAGAGTTGGTCCCAGCATTCATCTCGGGGAGAGTCTGGCTCTTAGCCAAGGGTGGTTTCTCAGTTTCTTCTCGCTTTGTGTCATCACTACTCTCAACCTTATGTACAGTTGATGCATTAATCAAGCGGTGATCCCACATATATGACTGAAACATCAGCTGTCTGCGAATCCGGTATAGCTCAAGAATGTCCACTAGAGGTTGGCCTTCCTTCACCTCCCTGTGCAACATCTTTTTCATATTCTCCTGGAAGAAACGTAAGAACAGTTACAAAACAAACCTTCTGTCTTAAAAAAATTACGGTCGTACATTGGTTTTAGGAGATAAAACCCAATTTATTTTGCACCGCAGAGTTCTAGATGCTCTTTAATATAGAACATAATTTATTACCTCGAATTCTGCTTTCTCTCTTTGCAGCACTTCTTCGAGTTCACCAATTCGACGCCTAAAACCTTTCGCTGCTATTTGACTAATAGCATTTAATACTTCAGAAAACAGAAGCTCTGCTCTCTCTACCACCTGCTTAATAAAAAAGAAGGAGAACTCCGTCAAGTCAATGTGCTAGACTTCAAAACTGCATCCAAGAAAACCACAGGTATTTAACCTCATCTGTCTCTCTCTGTATCCAGTCCTGATTATCATAGTTGAAACTAAGAATGGATGGTGGAAGGTAGACCGAATGAACATCTATAGTAGCGTACCGGAAGCAGGCAACCATGTTCCCAAATCTGCATGGGCACAACTCGTTAGTCGTTAGAGCAAAGGAAAAAAAAACACAGTTTTTAATCAGACATGTTTCAACAATTTAGTCATATTCCGCCCCAGAGGAATGCAAGAAAAAGTACCCATAGAAGCGAAGACAGTCTCTATGGAGAGAATGGCCACAACAAGCTACTCTACTGGCAGCTGCGTGATTTGAGAAACTGAGCTCCAGAAACTTCCCAAACGATAATCCCCATGCAGCATCAGACATCACCACTCGTAGAGTCGCTGGAGGGAAGCCGTTAGGTCGGGGACATCTCAGGCACCTATGCCACATCCAGATCTTCCCCTCCTTTTCACCAGGTAAGAGATAATCTTGAAGCTTCTTGACAGATATTGTAAGGCTGCCTTGCCGATGAGTGTAACAGTGAACGTGAGCCTCTGATGGCATCTCACATGAACGGCACCTGTAACCCTGCGATTTGAGTATTTAGTTGGGTTACCAAATTATTACGTAAGCAATAAAACAGAAGTCACATTCCAAAACATAAATAGGAAAAAAAAACTCACCTGATCGAACAAATGATCTCTCAAGAACCGTCCCAATGGTTTATCAAAACTACCATAGTATTTTATCCGGAAAAGGTGAGACCTCTCACACACAGTTCCTTTCCACACTGATCGGGACGATAGAGAAACCAAAATGCTCTGGTGATCAGAAGGTGACGGAGGAAATTCCTCTTTTTGAGATTGTAGTTCCTTTGGAATCTCACTGTTTTGTTGTTGGGTGGTTGTAATCTCAGACCCATTGTCTTGGTTTTCGACTATAACGCTCGTACTACTTTGAGAACTCTTTCGCACAAAGCCTTGCCCTGATGAATGTAGGGAATTGTCCAATATGTCTGCTGACTCAATAGTTGAACTGTTTTTATTTGCTGGTGTGTCTGCCACTGCAGATCTTTCAGACAAATCTGAGTTTCTTCCCTCTATCACGCGGTCAGGCAAATTCAATGAAACATTATAGCGTGAAAATATGAAACTCGGATTCATTTCTCTAGCCTGCCAGCCTGAACCATTGGGTATCGGAGGATTTATATCCTTCTGGATGGATAGATCGACAGTGGTCGAGAGTAACTCTGATGCTGGGACACTGTTTGCTCGTTGTGGTTCTGAACCAGATAGCATTGTGGAGACCGTAAAACCTGGCACAGTAGATATTGAACGTTCAATGCTCGTAGATTTATCTGGAAGTGCTACCGTAATTGGGGAGTTCAGGGGGAGTTCTGGTGAGGCTCCTTCGTCAGCGAGAAACGATGTCTCGAGTGCCAAATGATAAGCTGCAAAAACTCCATATTGGACCACATGTTTCACTTTTTTCAACTCGTCTTCATTAGCACCCCTAAGCAAAATCTGAAGAAGAAAGGACATATAAAGCAAGAAGTAATGTTATGAGGCAATCAGATATAAGAAATATGCTCTGTATTTTAAATTCTAATGGTTGGGAATGCTTACTGTAAAGCCTAACGGCTTTGGACAACCCTCAAAATACATCAACGTCTTCACTACTTTCTTTCCAACTTGGCCAGATGAACCATGTTCTTCAAGAAACCTATCCACCCGAAAATTCTCACAGAAACCCAGCTTTTGAGAGGAGAGGTGGTCTACTGAAGGAATTATCTGAGCACCAGTGCAGCGAGCAATGCGGTCTAAAAGTGGCCTCTTAATGTTCAGAACAAGCGATATATCTTTGGCTAAAAGATACTCTTGCGCAAATCGAGAAACTGATTTTTCGACTAGTAGAATATTTGGACGTTCAGCGTGAATCTTTGCAACAGCCATCTTTAGATGATCCTTTTCCTGAAAACCGAAATAGGTGTGAGAACTAAAAGGGTTTAGGCATAAATAAGCAAATTCCATATCTAAACACCAACGAGAAGAAAACGAAAATGGAAGTGGCATGCAAAATTTTACCTGTTGCAACAACGTATCAAAACTCGATAACTGGTTTGAGACCCTTTGATACTCAAGCCCACCGCCTAGAATCAATAGTCGAGCTTTCTCAATCTTCGCTCTCATTCTCCTGTGAGCCACGTTTTTCTTGCAAACAACTCCCTTTACCACCATGCTGTAATGTAAATACACGGATTACTAAAAAATGAAACTTCACAAGAATCCAGATAACATAATGAAAATAGACCGCGCATAAAATGAAGCACTATGGACTCAACAGCAGTATTTTGGGATTAGTTTTTGTTGCTTTGATTACCTATCATGTCGGAACCCGGAAGCTAAGCACTTTACTTTGACATAGCCACCAGGATCCATTCCTCCACTTTTGCTCATATCAGGCTTCAATAAGTTAGCCGCCTCCCAAGAAAGAGAGGTGATAATCTCTAACCAACTCTCTTTGCCCTCTTCATCGCTCAGAGGGATGTTCTCGACTTGCAAGAGTTGTGCAAGCAAAGCTCTAAAGTGCCCATCAACCACATTTTTCATAGCCTTCTTGTGCTCTTCACTTGTTCGATCCTCGCTACGGTACTCTCCACTTCCAAAGCTAGTGGAAGGTCGTAAGTATCCCCACTCACCTGAGGCATCTCCCTCATTATCTTCCTCATCCGACAAAGGACATTCTCTCTCATCATCTTCATTTTCTGGATCAGGTGGAACCCACAAAAGTCCATTATTCTCGAAATCCACCGGTTCTGCCACTTGATCATCCGAAATATCTGGCGGAGAAGGGGCTTCACATCCGTCACGACCATCATGCTCCTCTTTCTTCTGGAACTGCTCTGCTCCTTCCCCAATTAGAGATTCAAGACAGTGATGAATGAGTGGAGAGCCGCTTAAACTTTTCTGGTCAGAGGTTTCACCACTAAGATGCTTATAGGGGCCATCACTTATGCTCATCTCCTCATATTCCATTGGACCATAATATTGATTAGCATGAGGAGAATGACTCGTCTCAATATCAGTCTGGTATACACCATACTCGTACTCATCATCACTCCTGATGCATAAAGCAAAGAAACAAAAAATTAAATAACACAAACACGATTGCGAATCTAAAGTATTCTGATTTCCTAGTTTTGACTATAAGTTGCTGCTACATACTTCACATGAAAAAGAAATATTTTGATCGATCTCTACCCTGAAATTGAATAAAAACGTGGTCAGAGGCCACAGGACCTACCCTAGAGCTTGTTTGCAGAGTCAAATAAGCTTCGCCCGTACCTATGAGATCAAAGGGAACTCAGAGAAAAGGAGTACCTATTTAAAGCAAAGCGAGATGGATCTTCCACATCTGTGGCGATGAAGCTGTTCCTCCTTGAAGTTTCTTTGCCCTGCCTGGTTGTGCTTGTCTCCATAGAAGATACTCCGTGCAAACTGACATCAGAACCACGTTGAACTCTTTGATAAGGACCAACTAATCCTGGCATCGAGCCAAGAGCGAAGCTACTACTATTGGCAGTTGTACTAGTCTTTGAGCTAAGAAGACTTGTCTCTGAAGGTGAAGAACTAAGTTCGGGGAGATTTGAAACATGCGCTCCACCATCACCTTGCTCCCATTGCCTGAAACAATAATTGCAAACACGGATCCTCTCCCACTCTTCACGAGGAGTTCTCAAGTCGCTGGTAGCCAAAGGTATTGAGTTAGCTGTACACTTGCCACAGAAAACTCTGCCACAAAGACGACAATGGTGCCTACGGTTGATAAGGGTGAACTGACTATCACACTCGTAACATACACGACAGCTCTGATCAGGCATCCAAAAATCCCTGGACACAGTAGCTGGCTCGGACCGCCAGGGGAGCCAGGATTTAACCAGACCCACAATCTCAGAGAGTGTCCTATTACTATCTCTTGTATCCATCTAAAATCTTCCCAACCTTCCCAACCATCATGCTACGACGGTCATGGAAGTCTAGAATCAAAATCAGCAAACAAAGCACAACACTTGAACAGATTAAAACCTCAACATCCAACAACTACTACTCTATTTCCTTGACGCACTCCAATACAGATTCATCTTTGAGAGAACTAAAGCAGAAACTGATGATGGTCTCTCATCTTACAAAGGCTGGTTGATTATAGCAGAGACCTTTAGCTTAACCTCTCGCTGTAAAGAAAAACAAAACCAGACATAGAAGTTAAAACGCTAGAAATGGTTTTCATAATGAACACCAACTATCACAAGAGTCAAGGAAGATCCCGATCCAATTATCACTATATTAACACGAAATCAATCAGAACAAAGAAAAAAAACTAAAATTCTGGGGGCGATCATAAAATCCTTCGTTCTGTATTTTTTTTATTTTTTATTTTTTTTCACGAACAAGCAAAGATCTTTCCAGATAACACGAAATCAAAATCGAGCAAAACCTATGCAATCACCATTCATGCTCCGAGGAGACCAAAATGCACAGCGAAAATCGAAATCCTTGGATTTGACGATCATGAATTTTTTTAAGAAAAGTAAGCAGAATCATTTTCGAAATATGATTAACCTAAAACCCCGTGTGGATTGATCGCATCGAATTACCTTAAACAGAAACTTCTTCAAGTCACCAGAAGAAGATCGTCGTCTTGTATACTCGAATTTTGTCTGATTATTTTTCCCCCTATGAATTCAGGTTTTTGAATTTTTTTAATGTTTAATCGAAAATTTGGAGGTATTGACTGATATTCATGTTTTTCTGTGGCAGGGAAAGCGACATCGTCACATCAATAATCCGCGTTCCCACAGTTTTGTCTTACACCTTCACGTAGCTAATCCAAGCTCCTCATGTGATTCTCGCCCATTTTTGGAAACCGAATATGGTCCATTATACTTCAAATCCCATAATTATTACTTATTAATTAATTCTTAAAGTCAAAATTGCTCAGATGCATCTCACAAACTTTGACGTGAAAAGAAAATCGAGAATAGTCGTCAACTAGAAAAAAAGAGAAGGAAACTGATAATATTATTTGGAAAAATGAAATGAGAAACTAGAGCGAGGACTCTCCGTCGATGAAGAGTTGACCAACAAAACTAGTACTATTATTTTCTCTTTTATAAGAAAGTTTCTTAAATATATATATATCATTGTAGATATATTGATATATAATATTTAAAACCATTAAATTTTAAATCTCATCAATAAAAATTATTAAATTAATCTTTTAAAAAAACATTTAAAATTTTAGTTAATTAATTATGCAAACATTATTTCTTCACTTGTTGTTGATTAGATACCCACTAATTCAACTAGTTTACGATATCTATAATTTAAAAAAAAAGTTTTTAAATAATATAATCCAATCATTTGATATCAAAAAAGTATTTTTTATATTACGATTAGCTTAATTTGAATAAATCATTTAAACAATAAAAAAAGTAAATATTCAAATTATGATTAGACCAAACTGATGAAATCAGTTTCACAATTGTCAAAAATCTTAACATATTGATAATTCAAAAAAAAATCAATTTTATTTGATTATAAGATCAACATTTCAACCTTTTTTTTCTTTTTTTTCTTTATATATTTTAATCATGCATAATTCTATAAAATATATTTACAAATCTAAAATGAAGAATTAAACTAAATACAATTAAGAAATTATTATAATAAACAATTGTAGTTTATTTAAGAAAAAAAATATTGCAACTCAATAAACCCTAAAATGAATAACTAAATCAATTTGAATTTTTATACATTAAATCAAAATTTCTAATTAAAACAACATAAAATCAATATAAGACAAAGTCTCAGTATACGTGATGATCAATGGAAGCACCATCACAGTTCACATTTTCCTTTTGAGCCCATATTGGCATAAAGTTTGTTGCTTCAGGATTTTGATGAAACTCACGGCATGCCTCCCATAAATTACATAGATGTTTTACATTTTTATACTGCCATGAAAATGATTAGGTGATCATTATGGAATTAGTGGATACCATAATTGCCTTTTCATTGCCATATATTGGGTCATTATCTTGGGTTTTTTGAAGTTTAATGGGCTTCAATGGGCCTACCGCCTACCGCCTACACACCCAATTTTGTTTTGTATGCATCTGTTTCACTTAAACCAGATATATTTGTTCAAATGACACAGAAAAAGACGAGTGTATCCCATTTGAAGTTGGATAAATGGCATGAAGCAAGGTTTTGAAAAATGCTATGTATTATTTTATTTTGTTATTTTAAAGGGGCATTAGGCAATATGGCCTTGTTCACCAACATCATTTGCATAGATAAACCTTTAACTCAAATTATGTAGATTAAATACGTTTTCATAGTGCAATAGTTCATGCAAATTAGTTTTATGACTAATTATTATTCATCCTTTTAAATTATATTATAATTTTTTATATTTCAAATTTAGAATATCAAAATGCATAATAAATTTTATTAAAGTTTATAATACATTACATTAGCAGTAAAATTAAGATATATTAAATTAACATTAGAAAAATAATAGAAAAAAAATAAGTATGTCAAATTTTCAAAATTACAAGAGAGAATGCTTAAAAAAAAAATAGAAAGGTTAAACTATCAAATTAACAGCAAAAGTGGTATATCTTCTAGTATCCATATAATTAATGTATTAATGTGATCATCAGATTATCTTAAAATGAAGAATTAACGTTTGGTTTATTTATGTACCTACTAAATTATATTTGACTTTTTATTTTTTACTTATTGAATTTGTTATTATATTAACTTTATTCTTTAAGAGCACCTTCATGAATGATATGAGAAAAGGGTTCTAAATATTATTAAATACAAATATTATATAAATATTAATTAGGATTTTTAAAACTTGAGAACCCATCTAATAGTTTCTCAAATGAAAACTTACTAGATAAGTTTTTCAAATTTTAAGAACCTCATTTAATTTTTATTTTTATAATTTTTTAGAATCTTGTTTCATAGAAGTGCTCTTGGTCTTAGATCTATCACTATTGTCATATACTCATGCTAATCTTATGTGTCCCATTCCGATTTCTTAAAATGACCCCAAAAGTGTTCTATTAATAATAATATGAATTAGCTAGGAGCTTATGAGTACTCACACAATTTTATAAGATGTATCATTAATTGGCCTTCTGCACACCAATAGAGAAATGCATATGCTTTAAAAACAAGATTAGGCTACCTAATACTTCAATCAAAGTACTTCATACACTACATCATCTATTGTTTAACTAATCTAACAAAATTCTAAAATATCATCTTCTATTTGTCAGTAGTCGATACATGGACCTGGTGCTTATCCTAACACAAAAAGGCGCAAAAAGTACCCTCCAAAAGGTTAAAATATATTGGACCGTTTGTGTCATCTAAATTGGATTTGTAACGGATCATGGACACTTAGGGACAAAACGTTATTTAATTAATGGTTCAAAATACTTACGTCAGAAAGTGTATAAAATTTTCATTTTAGACAATGAAACTCTTGGACTAACGCAATATTCTACAATTCTACATGAATAAAGTAACACGAGGTGAAAGTGTCAATATTAATGTTTTCTTACTTACCATACCATGAAGCGTGAGCTATTAACATTTGAAAACGGGTAATTAGGTTTTGAACTTTAAATATAATTAAATCAAGATACATAGAGATTTTAGACAGATGATTATATATAGGACATGCACAGGGTTAAATCATATAACTATGCGAAACTCTTTCAAATCCGAACTAATAACTTATTACCTGCTGGTGTAACAAGCGTTTAAGTTATATTTTCAAAATATTTGTTTTTTCAGTTATCTCATCGATTATTATACTTCCACTTGCTGTTTAATTAGTATTATATCGGGAATCCGTCAGCCACGAGACAAGTTCAACATGCCAGAATTTGATATTACTCAATTAAAGTGTATAAAAAAGTAAAAAACAATACGACAAACTAAAACCTAATTTATAGTTTACATGATTAAAGAAAGAAACTAGAATATATAATTAAGACAGAAACAAAACGGTAATGATGTCTGACGCTTATCCGCCTAAGACCTAAAACCTGTGACACAATGCACTCTTTGTCGACTTCAACTCCATTTACTAACACTGACGACCTTATTTTAAATTTATTTAATTGATTGGCACATAGTTACAACAGTTGTAAAATCATACGTACTGTACATCTTTTAATCATAGAGTAAACGATACACGACAATAAATTAATAGCTCTATCGCGACGATATATATCCGGTATATATATATTACATATGTTTATTAAGATTTTTTCTTTTCTTTTTTTTTTGGTCACAGTATATTAAGATATTTAGCACACAAAAATGTATACTAAGATATTAATGCGCCTCAAAATGATCCAGATGGTATACGATATTAAGCATTGACCAATTTTTTTTTTATATGTTTTCGCTGATATCGTGTGATCTATATATCATGCATACCAAGAAAAGTGATTATATTAACTTAAACATCTAGAGGTATTTTGAACGAAATATAATTTAATATGCCATTTTACATGGTCTTTGCCTGGTATTTATCTAATTAACATTGGTGTGAGTGTGACATGCGCACACGAGGAAATACAACTCAAAATCGATTGAGCAACTTCTCAAACTGCCTAGAGCTCCCTATGTCTCTCTCTAGTTATATTATAAATGTAATATTTTCTTAATTTTTTTGTCTCTAAAGATTGTCGTTATGGTTTCACATTATACATGTGGCAGAAGACCTCGATATCGATATATATATAGTTGTTCACATATACACAACAGAAAACTATATAAATAACTATAGATGACATGCATAATCAACAAATATGAAACAAATTGAAGATTCAAACATATAATGGGATCAACTTTCTTCTAAAACACGTGGAGACTTAATAATGTGATAAGAACGTACTTAGTTACTTTGAATAATCATAAACGAGTAGACAATCATTAAGTTGACTTAAAAAAATCACTAATGAAAAAAAGCAAGTAATAACTTCCACAAATCGGGTGTAGTATATAAACCCAAGTTCCAGTACGTTTATCTCGACCAAATCAAATCATTAAAAAAAAAAAAAAAAAAATTGAATCATCGTCGTCTCGATATATAGCTATATATTATATGCAAATATTCCGACGACCTTACGAGACAAAAGCTTGGGAGAATCGAATCTGTCCAGCGGAAACTATGGTGAAGGTTCATCCCAACCGGAAAACCTCCGCCGCCGGAGAAGAAACAAGCTCGCCGTACTTAACGACGGCGAAAGAAAGCTTCACGATTTGGATGAAGTCGTTGGTGTTCAATACAAATGGCTGCACCGTCTTCGATTCTAAGGGAAATATAATTTATCGTGTCGATAATTATAATTCTAAGAGCTGCCGCGAAGTTTATCTTATGGATTTACACGGTCATGTCTTGTTTACCTTACGTAGACAGGTAGACACACGTACCAATGTTATTTTCATGCAAGATTCTTTTCTTTTTATTGCATAACACAATTGTTCACTTTGAAACTAATTTAGTTTTTTCCTTTTCTTGTGTGTGTAGAAATTTGGATTATTCAAGACCTGGGAAGGATATAGATCACCATCGGGGACAGATGAATCAACGAGAAATTTAGAATATTTTCGAGTGAAAAATAATATTTTTCAGATTCCGAGTAAAGATTCATCTTCTTCGTATAGAGTCATAACAGGATCGTGTAGAGACGATGAACAATGTTGTTATAAGATGGTGACTCGGGGATCAAGTTTAGGAATCGAGGACAGTTGTGGAAGACTTGTGGCAGAAGTGAAGAGAAAACAATCGAGGAATGGTTTGGAGTTAGGAGAAGATGTTTTGACGATGATGGTAGAGTCACAAGTTGATCACTCTTTCATCATCGGACTTGTTCTAACTCATAGTCTTATCAATTGTAAACTGTAATAAAAAAGGTAAAAACTTTATTAAACAGTTAACCACTAATTGATGAGGTTTTTTGGGTTCTAATATTAGTTTTTTTTTTTAACTTCCACAAATTTTGTATCTCTGTTGCGAATGAAAGTACAAGTGATGTATGCTACTTGTACGATAAAATTTTCAATAAAGTGAGTGTAAGCTCCCTTTTCATCGTTTAAATGTTTAAGAGTTAAAAAACGGAGCCAATTATAAAAATTCGATATGGATGGATTTCAGATTTTATATGTTAGGGTAATAGGCGAAGAAAATTTAACGTCGCTCTTAAGAAATTTCTACAAATTAATATTAAGCGCATAAAAGTATAATTAATCAAGTACCAGCAAAATCCCAATTATAAAATTTTATCGGTGAGATTTGATTCGATTTCTATGAGAAGATCTGCATCGTTCATCTTTGTTTAACACTAAAACAAAAAAAAAAATGTAAAATTATAATATGTACGTAATGTTAACAGATTCAATTATATGCAATAATGTCAATATATTCTGTCATTAAAATTGTCATTCATCTAATCCAATACAATTTCCATCTAATATACGCTATTACTTAACGTGAAGAACGCCAATAACGTATTCTGACATATATAATACCAGAAGGAGAATTAGTTTGACGCTCTGGTGAAAAGAAGTTCCGGACTATCGTAGAATTGAGCTTGAATTTGTACTATATGGATTTGTGTGTGTGTGTGTGTGTTTATATACAGTATGAAATTGATTTACTTACAATTGTAATCTATTTATATTTAAGATAAACGTGGTGTTACCTATATAAGTTCGATTGTTACATATGACATTTATTCTCATAGAGTAAAATGTGAAAGGTTTCTTTGTTTTGTTTTTAGAGATAACCAAAAGGCATTTGACTGCTAGTTCAATTACCTAATATTTCATATTCCAATGCTTAATTAATACTATATTCATTAATAACTACTTATCCTATGCAATTAACCAAAAGAGACCCTTGGAATCCAACGTCCAACGCCATTATTTAACGTGAATGAGCCCAACTTCTATGCAAGAAACGAAATAAAACAAAAAAGAAACAGATCAAAACGATACGATGAAGAATGGATCGTCATCATCGTCAAACACAACGATGGACGTGGATGTGTTAGTAGATGAATCCTACTTCTCTGCTCTATTCGATTACGGTGAACTTTTCCCAATCTCCGACGTTAACTACGCGACTGAGCTTCATCTCCAAGAAGCTCTCTTCTCTTCCTTGATCGCTTCAAAGGTTGAGGTCAATAACCATCCCCAAATCCAAAGGATGGCCACGTTGATCAAGCAAGAACCGGAGATAAAAATCGAGAAGGAATCAATGGAGCCATCTAAAAGGTTATGTATGATCTGCATGGACGAGAAGCCTTCCTCAGACATTATCCGAGGATCAATCACTTGCACTCACGCCTACTGCACTGAGTGCACCATACGTTACGTGGCGACCAAGATAAAAGAAAACTCAGCGAGGATCAAATGCCCTGACGTAGAGTGCACGCGTATGATAGAGCCGTACACATGTAGAGAGTTGATCCCAAAGGACGTGTTCGAGCGGTGGGAGAAAATCTTGTGCGAGTCACTGATCTCTTCC
Source organism: Iljinskaea planisiliqua (assembly GCA_900108845.1). Classification (NCBI taxonomy): domain Eukaryota; kingdom Viridiplantae; phylum Streptophyta; class Magnoliopsida; order Brassicales; family Brassicaceae; genus Iljinskaea; species Iljinskaea planisiliqua. Next base: position 4,583,768 of record FNXX01000010.1, on the reverse strand, counting down.
TGGGACAAGTGCTATTGTCCGTTCAAAGACTGTTCAGCCATGATGGTGCTTGACGATGGAGGTAATAATAATGCTAAAGTGACGCAGACCGAGTGTCCATCTTGCCACAGAATGTTCTGCGCTCAGTGTAAGGTGGCGTGGCACGCGGGGATAGGCTGTGAGGAGTTCCAGAGATATGGGAACACAAAGAAGAAGAGTAGCGATGAAGAAGATGCTTTGTTGGTTCAGATGGCGAAGAATAAGCAGTGGAGGAGGTGTCCTAGTTGCAAGTTCTACGTTGAGAAAGTCAATGGCTGTATGCATATAACTTGCAGGTCAGTGTTTTATTTTTTATTTTTTATTTTTGGTGAAGAGATCAGTGTTTTAAAATTCATTACAAATCATTATTGCCATAAGAAAATGTTAAATACTGATGAATTTCGTTTTTTATTCTTTTTTATTACGTTGCAGGTGTGGATTTCAGTTTTGCTACGGTTGTGGATCAACGTGGGTTTCTAATCACGCATGCTAAATTCGTACCTGAAGGCGAATCGATGAGTAACTTATATGTATTTCTATGTTTTATTTCCCAATAAAAAAATAAAAAGATAATTTCGTTACGTCTACCAAGTTTATCAACGTTTTATAACTTCTTCCCGGCGTAAGAAACTGAGCCCCATTGTAGAATTTTTTTTTTTTTGGGATGCCGGAACTAAGCCCATTACATGATACTAATGTCGATTATTTTTCCCTATAAATGAACAAGTAAGGTTTATAAAGGGTTAAAGGTTGATTCGACTTTTACTAAAACTAGCAGAAAGCTAACGTGTGAGAAGATATTAATAAGAGAAAGAGGTCTACTTTGTCCCACTTTTAGAGAGTTTCTACTCATTACTAGACTTCCTCCATAGTCAATAATTGCTTGCATGTGACCTAAATCAAAATGGGCCAAATCAAAATATAGTCTCAATTTCTTATCTCCGAAGTCTCTAGCGGAGACGAAAACCAGTATATTTTATATAAAATATATAATACACTGGACCTACTTATTGGCCGTATCTCCCATCAATACAGTTGAATGGGTACATTTATTTGTTGAAATAGTTTTTCGTTTTATTATAGACCTTGTATTATTTAATTTAGATGGTGTGTTCAAGGTAAAAAGAACAGAAAAATAGCAGAAACGAACAAAAACACGTGAACAACACTGCTTTTGGCTTCTGTGTTTGTAAAAATAATACGTTAGAATATACTGTATCTAGGAAGGAAAAATAACAATGGCTCTATCCTCGATAAATAATGCCATAAACATCGACCCACTCAGGTGGATTTCTATGAAACATGGACATGATCGTAACTCGTATTTATTATGCCTCCAAAGGTCCAAATATTGTTTTGCAGACTAACTGTTAACAACAATAATGATTACTACTCACTTTACATTTAATAAGTCGTTCATAGCTTATTATAAAAATTCATTTTACATCTATCTAAATTTCTAGTCAACATTTTGGCAAGATAACGCCTTTTATCCTTGTTTTGATTAATTAAAATGTTTCAAGTTCAGCCTAAGATTCTACACGAGCGATTCGAACACGTGTCGAAGAAACCTAGGACCCACATGACATCCACCGGTGCAGATGACGTGAACAAGCCTTAGCTTTGTTTTATATAGGCTCTGAAGACTTCGAATCATTCAAACTTTACTTACAAAGATGGAATCAAAATTTGATTAACTTAAGAGATAATAATAATAAATCGACAAATATCCCATTCCCATCTACTGCATCTGAAGATATAAATTCAAGATCCCGTGAACGAAACATATGAATCTGTCACCTGAAACACAACTGCATCAACTGAATATAAAGATCTTATTATGTTAATTCATATCTTCTATTGGACGATAGCTATGTGATTCAATCTTTTCTCTTTTACTTTTCTTCAAAAGCACAGGGGTAATTGGGTAATAATAATAAAATAACAAAGCAAAAAAGACAGTGCCTCCAGCTCACAGACACTAGACAGTGGCACAACTTCTTCTGCTTTGCTCTGTACACACTAGACACAAGTCTTTCCTCTCTTTCTCCGCTTCCACCCAAAAATCAAATGGCAATGTGGTACCCTCTACCTTCTTCTTCTTCCTCCACTCACTAACCAAATCTAGAACCAACAATACGAAAGAGAAAGCCCTAATATTTCTCGTCAATGGCTTTCTTCTTCTTCTTCTTCCTCTTCACTCTCTTTTCCCCTTCTTCTTCTTCCTCTTCAAACGACCTAAACCCCTTGACTTACATCGTCCACGTAGACCACGAAGCTAAACCCTCAATCTTCCCCACTCATCGTCACTGGTACACCTCCTCTCTTGCCTCACTCACATCCACTCCTTCCTCCGTCATCCACACATACGACACCGTTTTCCACGGCTTCTCCGCTAGACTCACCGCTCAAGAAGCTGGTCAGCTCTTAGACCATCCTCATGTTATCTCTGTTATTCCCGAGCAAGTCCGTCACTTGCACACCACTCGTTCCCCTGAGTTTCTCGGCCTTAGGTCCACCGACAAGGCGGGTCTACTCGAGGAGTCCGATTTCGGGTCGGATCTTGTTATCGGAGTTATTGACACGGGTATCTGGCCCGAGAGGCCTAGCTTCGACGACCGTGGTCTTGGTCCTGTTCCCACTAAATGGAAAGGCCAATGTGTACCCTCAGAGGATTTCCCGGCGTCTGCGTGTAACCGGAAACTCGTCGGAGCAAGGTTCTTCTGCGGTGGGTACGAAGCCACCAACGGAAAGATGAACGAAACGACGGAGTTTCGCTCTCCGCGTGACTCCGACGGCCATGGGACACACACCGCTTCTATCTCCGCCGGACGGTACGTTTTTCCGGCATCCACTCTTGGCTACGCTCGCGGCGTCGCTTCCGGGATGGCTCCGAAAGCTAGACTCGCCGCCTACAAAGTCTGCTGGAACTCCGGCTGCTACGACTCCGACATCTTAGCCGCTTTCGACACAGCAGTTGCCGACGGAGTCGACGTCGTCTCTCTCTCCGTTGGAGGCGTCGTAGTTCCTTACTACCTCGACGCCATCGCCATTGGAGCTTTCGGAGCAATCGACAGAGGCATATTCGTCTCCGCCTCCGCCGGAAACGGAGGTCCCGGTGCTTTGACGGTGACGAACGTCGCTCCGTGGATGACGACGGTTGGAGCCGGAACAATCGACCGCGATTTCCCCGCCAACGTGAAACTCGGTAACGGAAAAACGATTCCGGGTGTTAGCGTTTACGGTGGACCGGATCTGGATCCGAATCGGATGTACCCGCTTGTCTACGGCGGTAGTTTGCTCGGCGGCGACGGTTACTCTTCGTCTCTGTGTATCGAAGGCTCGTTGGATCCGAACTTGGTGAAAGGCAAAATCGTTCTCTGCGACAGAGGAATCAATTCGAGGGCAACCAAAGGGGAAATCGTAAGGAAAAACGGTGGCTTGGGGATGATTATAGCGAACGGTGTGTTCGACGGCGAAGGTTTAGTCGCCGATTGCCACGTGTTACCTGCGACTTCGGTCGGTGCTTCTGGAGGTGATGAAATCAGGAGGTACATCTCCGAGTCATCGAAATCTCGTTCGTCGAAAGAACCAACGGCCACGATTGTTTTCAAAGGGACCCGACTTGGAATCCGACCCGCACCCGTAGTTGCTTCTTTCTCCGCTCGTGGGCCTAATCCAGAGACTCCGGAGATTCTTAAACCGGATGTTATCGCACCCGGTTTAAACATCCTCGCCGCTTGGCCTGACAAGATCGGTCCGTCTGGGGTTCCTTCTGATAACCGGAGAACGGAGTTCAACATTTTATCAGGCACTTCAATGGCGTGCCCGCACGTGTCGGGTCTCGCCGCTCTGCTCAAGGCGGCTCATCCAGATTGGAGCCCGGCGGCGATAAGATCCGCGTTGATGACTACGGCTTACACGGTGGATAACGGTGATGAGCCAATGCGGGATGAGTCCACCGGTAATACGTCGTCGGTTATGGATTACGGGTCGGGCCACGTTCACCCGACCAAAGCTATGGATCCAGGACTAGTCTACGATATAACATCTTACGATTACATCAACTTCCTGTGTAACTCGAACTACACAGGAACCAACATTGTGACAATAACCCGACGTAAGGCGGACTGCGATGGTGCTAGACGCGCGGGACACGTCGGGAACTTGAACTATCCGTCGTTCTCCGTCGTGTTTCAGCAGTATGGAGATGATAAAATGTCGACGCATTTCATTAGGACAGTGACAAATGTAGGCGATGCGGACTCGGTTTACGAGGTTAAGATTAGGCCGCCGAGAGGGACTACTGTGACGGTTGAGCCGGAGAAGCTATCGTTCAGACGGGTCGGGCAGAAATTGAATTTTGCGGTTAGGGTTAAGACGACGGAGGTGAAACTGTCACCAGGAGCGACAAGTGTTGAGACCGGTTACATAGTTTGGTCGGATGGGAAACGAAATGTGACAAGTCCCTTGGTGGTTACTCTTCAACAACCTCTCTGAAGGGGTTTTAGGATTTGAAGACCGGAAAAATTCTGGTCTCTTTGTTTTTTATAAAATGTAAAAGGGAAGAGATCATAAGCTATTGTTGCTGTTCTGTCCTAATGTCTATGATCTTTGTTGGGTGTTTCTGTAATATAAAATGTATCTTTTGTTGTTAAGATACAGAATCTTAAGAACGTCCCATTTTTTGTAGAATCTAGTAAGCTGAAAAAATATCTTTTATTTGTGATGCGGGCTTCTAATGAGGCTTGTAGAGCTAAACGCTCCGAGCCCATATCTTTCATTCCACTTCTAGATGTTTAGTTGGTGAACATATATTTTATGATATCATTATTCGTTTAACTACTTGGGTTGCTGAGTTCACAATTTGTAAGTTATATGTAATTGAATAAAAATCAATATAATTCTTGTTTTTCCTTTTTTGTCGTTTCACTCGAATTAAAGGATGATGATTCGAGTCGAAAATAAACAAAATAAAATAGGATGATGATTCGATTAGAGCCTAAATTAGAAGATACGTGTAGTGCAGGTGTTTTGGTGTGTATAGTGGTTTACTGCTAGTAGTGGCAGACACCAAGATTATGTGTTAGATAAAGACTTAGATTTGAGATTTAAATATTCGATTCGGGAGCTTTTCAAAATTTATTACAGTCATCGAAAATAAATGTAGATTACCTACCAGTCAAAAAGATAAAAAGTTACATTTTTTTTTCTTTCTATAATAGATTTAATAAAAATACGCAGTTGAATCTTTTTAATATATATTTATTTATATATTATTTGGTTATTTGAGTTCGTATAAGTTCATTTAATAATAATGTAGCAAAAATAATTGCAGGATACGAGTAGCTTTCAGAAGTTACATCATCTTCTGTTTCTTGAGATCAGCTATTTTAGGAGCTTTGTCTCAATCGAACCAAAAGAAAATGGTCCTACTTTCTTTTGCATTCTTAACTTTATCTTGTAGATATTTATTTATTTTGGTATAACTTTATCTTGTAGATATTTATTTTGTTGGTATAACTTTATCTTGTAGAAACATTGATTACATACGTATAGTCACCCATCTTCAGTTATCCCGAATATAATTTAAAGAAAACATAATAGAAACAAAAAAAAAGTAATCTATCTTTAAAACGATGGTAAGAGGAACCGGATAATATCAATTAAGATTAGCAAAACAATAAACAGCAGATGATGATTTTGAGTTTTAACTAAATGGGCGTCAAGTGTGTGGTACAAAGTGGGACCAGACAACGCAAAGCCTTGTCGTAAGTCCACTTGCTCAACTTGTTGTCTTTCTTTTATCTCTTTTCGACTCTCAATAAACTTCGTGCACCACAAAACACACGTGTAACACAATCGCACAAGTAGAAGAACTTTTTTTTTTTTTTTGTGTATTTCCAAATTTGCTACTCCATGATAATTTCATCTAGGGATGGGGTTCCTTTATCTTGATTCGTCAAGATAGTATGAAATGCCAACAAATCTCGTCGACTATTAAAACATATGAATGATTTGTTAATTCCTTGAAATTGGCAATTATGTGGGAATATATTAAACATACATCTTATATGTATACCTCATGGAAAATACTAACACTAGAGTTTAAATTGTATCATATTATAGTTCATGCTCGAGCTGATTGGTTTACGTAAACATGAAATGACGGTGACTCCAGACTTTTCCTCGTGTGTACAGAGAGTTAAATGAGACACGCAAGAGCTTCTACATGGAAGCTAGCGCGATTTCAAAAGTGACTAAAGAAAAAGTTGACGGTTATAAGCTCAACTTGGACTCTTTGTTCCAAACCCATTCAAAACGTGAAGATTTGGTGTACTCACGAAGATTCAAAATAAAATTGGATTCAAGTTGCCACTTGCCACTGCCTACACAATGTCAGGCCCTCGCAATCATAATGGATGGTTGAGTTCGCGTCGCCTTTGCAAAACTATTGCCTATGTTTTGCCGATGCTGAAGTAATTCTATGGGAGATTATTCATACAGCTATAATAGTAAAAGAATGTTCGCCTCAATTGTTTTGTTTATAGCTTGTCTTGTGCTTTCGTGTTTTTCTAATTAGATATTTTTTTTTTCATCTGAGATCTAACAACAAAAACTTCAACAACCAAAAAACTTATTTCATTAATGACAAGTGTAAAGTTGAAATATGTTTTTTTTTTTGTGTGACAAAGAATACACTATTTCCCACGATGATGAAAAAACATATATAAGCTTTTAGCTGTTATTTTGAATATTAATAAAATTTTGATTGGTAGTAGTTAAATACTCGGTACTTTGTTTTCTCAACAATATGCATTATGTCGGATTCAAATCTAAGTAGTAAAGCATTTTTTTCTAGCAACAGGTTTCTTCAATATAAAAGGCGGCTCGTATAAAGTACCAAAAAAAAAAAAAAAATTGGTCATTGCCTTGCCTGCATAAAATTCGATCTCTGATTCTATTTTTTTCTTTTCTCTTAAATAATTAATATTATTATCGAATGATGCATGTACCTTACACTTTTCAATTTTCGTGGCCTGCTTTATTTACCGTGTCATGTTACATGGTTACATCTCAACGTCTCTTCAGCAGTTCTTCAAGATTCTGAGATTAATGTTTTTTCCATTTTACCATTACCTTATAATCATATGTACTTTTTTTTCATCATTGTCTTGTTTTTAGTAAAATCAATGTTATAATCATGCGAATGTGAACATTCCTCACAAAAAGATGTTACAAGAGAGTGTTAGAAAATTGATCTAAACACTTTGTTTTTTTTCTATATCAGCTTATAAATATTTATTGATTTTATCAAATATTTTCAAATATGTATATCTCCAATATATTTGTATATTAAATTTGAATGTACAAATATCTTTATTTTTGTAACAAATACATTAATTGCAGTATTCTTAAATATTAAACATTAATATTGCTAAGTAATGTGTAAATTTTATATAATTCATCAATGTTCATAAATTTTATAGTATATTTTCGTCATCAAGTGATTCGAATCCAATGTTCATAATTACTATAAGAAACATATTTGATTTCTTGTTGTCGGTTTATTCATTTGAAATATCCAATCTCCATCACCACTTACTATTGTTAATTTGATTAACTTGTTATAGCATACGAGATTATTACTTTTTACACTTGATTACAAAGGCCACATAAGGCACAACTATTTAGCTCTACAGATTTTCTTACCCAAATAACTTATAGTTTAACAATACTTTGAATGGAAAAAAATAAAAATATATATATTTATTTCCACTGTTATTCATGATTTCTTTCCATATATAGTGATTACATTAATAAAGTGTAGCACATTTTTGATAAGTTTAGAAGCTATAAATAGTCAATTATATTCACAAATCTAAAAGATGGGAAATTAGTAATTACCTTAAGTTACACTAAAGTTACAATAAACAGATGCAATTAACTCACAAATGGCATTATTGTAGAACGAGTGACAAGTAAGGGCACAATAATAAATAATCAACCTATATAATATACGACGCACCATCTCTCTATCTTTCTGGAGAGTTCACAAACCACAGCGAGAGAGAGAAATAAAAATTAAAAGAGAATCCAAAAGAAGCTAAATATTTATCGTTTCGCCGCGAAAGTTTGTATTTCTGTACATTTAACACCCCTCAAAAAGAGTGTAGCGCATTTGTGAAAGCCGCCATGTGTGGAGGAGCTATAATCTCCGACTTCATTCCTCCGCCGAGGTCCCGCCGCGTCACGAGCGAGTTGATCTGGCCGGATCTGAAAAACAATGGGAAAGCTTCGAAGAAGAGATCGAAGAAGCGATCCGATTTCTTCGATCTGGACGATGAGTTCGAGGCTGATTTCCAAGGGTTTAAGGACGACTCAGCTTTTGACTGCGAAGATGAATTCGATGTTGATGACGATGCCTTCGCCAATGTGAAGCCCTTTGTCTTCACCGGAGCTACCAAACCCGTAGCTTTCCCTCACACCGTCTTCGCCTCCACTGGTAATATATTTGGGATTGATTCGAATCTCACTTTATCTGAATGGCTTTTGTGAGTTTCTGTCTCTTGGGTATTCATGTTTTTCATGAAATTTCATTTTTTTTTCCCGTTTCAATAGGAAAGATGAGATTTTTATCTTTATGATTCTCATAAACTTGGTTGCTCTATTGATATGGTGTTGTGTGGATCTTAATCATGATGTTCGTTTTAGTATCTCTTTCGATTGTTATTGCTCAACAGAAAACATTCTGACCAAAAAAGTAAAGATCTGCATAACTTTTCAAGGTTTCTGAGTAAAGGGACAAGAGATAGACCTTTTCTAGCTTTGATTTTTATAAGCCTTTTCTATATTTCTAGAAATATTGAGACTTCGTCAAGTTTTGTAAAAGGTTATTTGACTTTTCTACTTTTATATGATCATCTAAAAGTTCATGATATGAGCTAGATCTTCTGGATCTTGTTTTTTTTTTCCAGAGGCTTTACTTAGTGTCTAGCGTTAATTGTTGTTTGAAGTTGTTGGAAATATGGTTGATATTATTGGTTTTTGTTAATATGTTGATGAATCTTTTCAGATCCCTTAGCTCCTGAAGAGATGCAGTTTTGTTTATTTATATTTTCGACCGTCTTTTGTGAGTTCTCATATGATTGATATCGTGTGTTTTGACTCCATTAGGTTCAGTTTCCGGCAAGAAAACCGTAGAGTCCGATGGGCAAGCTGAGAAATCTGCCAAGAGAAAGAGAAAGAATCAGTACAGGGGGATTAGGCAGCGCCCTTGGGGAAAATGGGCCGCTGAGATCCGTGATCCCAGAAAAGGCTCCAGGGAATGGCTTGGAACGTTCGACACTGCTGAGGAAGCAGCAAGAGCCTACGATGCAGCTGCACGCAGGATCCGTGGCAGTAAAGCTAAGGTGAATTTCCCAGAGGAGATGACCCCTAGCGTCTCCCAGAAACGCCCTACTGCTAAGACCAGTAATCATAAGAAGCCAGTGGCTAAACCAAACCATACCCCAGCTTTGGTTCAGCCACCAACACATCTGAGTCAGTACTGCAACAACATGGGACATGACTCCGTTGGTGATGTTAGTTTCATGGAAGAGAAGCCTCAGATGTACAACAATCAGTTTGGGTTAACAAACTCGTTCGATGTTGGAGGTAACAATGGATACCAGTATTTCAGTTCTGATCAGGGCAGTAACTCTTTCGACTGCTCTGAGTTTGGGTGGAGCGATCTCGGCCCTAAGACACCTGAGATCTCTTCAATGCTAGTCAATAATAACCAAGCTCCGTTTGCCGAAGAAACCAATGCAGCCAAGAAGCTCAAACCGAACTCTGAGGATGGTACAAGCAACAATGATAGCTCTGATGATCTGATGGCATACCTTGACAACGCCTTGTGGGAGTCTCCACTAGAAGTGGAAGCTATGCTCGGCGTAGATGCTGCTGCTGTGACTCAGGAAGAGGAAAACCCGATGGACCTATGGAGCTTAGATGATATCAATTCCATGCTGGATGGAGTCTTCTGAAGTGGTTGATGGGTTGCCTAGTTTTGTAAATAAAGCTGTGTGTGTGTTGGTAAGTTTCAATCCCCACTTTGGTCAATTTGTCAAGACAAACAGCCTCGACTTTGGTTTACTTAATCTTCAGTCTGGTCTTTGTTGTCTCGCAGGGTTTTGCTGTTGGGGGAGATGGTACAAGTCACACCTGGAGCTTATTGCATCGTTATCTTATATGAGTCTCTTTCCCATGGAGAGTGTCTCTTTTAATTTTATGAAATAAAAGGGGTGATGAAAGTAAATAGAGGTGTAATCTATCTAATGAGTCTTCTTTCTTCCTTCAACTTTTTTTTCTGTCTTTTTATTTTATTTAATAGTTTGAGCTCTCTTTTTGATCTTTCTTTTATAACGTACCATCATCACCCTCGTAAGTGTTTTGTTTTGTACCCTCAAAACTTATTTAACATTATAATAAAACATGTTTGGAACCTCTCTGTTTGTTCTATGGATCTTTCCTGCCTAATAGAACTTTGCTTGGTTGATACTGAGAAATAATGCTATAGTATTTTTATAATCGTTCATCGTAAATAATTTGAAAATTTTAATCTTTCTTTTTAAAAACCAATGTGAAAAGATTCGGGGTTCACCTTGAAAACAACACCGGTTACTAAAATTCAGGAAACACAACCTGAACCGGACAAAGAATGCGTCTAGTAATAAGGAGAAAACACTTGTTTATTTTGTTTCTAGTGGTGCTTGTTTAAATTAAAAATTCTTTAACAAAATAAAAATATTAAAAAAGAACAGGACTGGGGATGGCTGTAGTTGAATACTTGATGGATGTAATAATACACAAAATTTACTGACAAGGGACAAGAGAGTAATAAACACCCAAATGATTAAAATCTTTCAATATTAAAGCCTAGTTGCTCACCACAAAAAAAAAACAAAAAAAAATACAAAAATGAAAAGATTTACACCGACAAAAGAAAAAAGAAGATTTACATTTGATTTGGAATTCTTTAGTTTTGTTTAAACTAATCAATTCACATGGTACAGTTTAACTTTTCCATTGACCAGCAGTCCCGTGAATGACAAGAAACTGATATATAGCTTTATATTCAATTATTTCAAGCATATTTTTATCGAAAGTTTGACTGGCTAATACAATTGTATTATATTTATATAGTTCCCTCCCATATTATAATCACATATTAGACTATTCAAAGAGGAAATCTTGTAATTTAATTTTGGAAAATCAAAAGAGGAAACTGTCCAGAAACGTCTCGTATCATTGCTCTTCATTTTTTTTTTTCTAGCTGGCTTTGACTCACTATCAAGTATCACCTATATAAAGACAGGTGTTGTTCTACCTATATATCACACTCATTTTATATAAAAAATAATTAGCTTAAGGAATACGAATCATATGGCAAACATTGAGCGATTTTGTTCGATATTCTCACTCTTGACTATAATTTTATCGATCAGTTTAATAAGCTGCGAGAAAAGTCTACTAACGAACCAAGCAGCATTATACGTGTTCGGAGACTCAGTGTTCGACGTTGGCAACAACAACTACATCAACACATTTCGAGCTGCTCAGGCCAATGTTTGGCCGTATGGTCAAACCACGTTCAAGTTCCCCACCGGTAGAAATTCTGACGGCCGTTTGATTCCTGATTTTATCGGTATAAACAAAAACATATATCCATCTTACATGCATAATTAATATTCCTCACTGAAACTAATTAATGATAAAAACACTTTCCGTGGATAACAAGTTTGAGATGATTGCAGCGGAATACGCTTGGTTACCGTTGATACCACCTTATCTACAGCCCGGAAATGGCGTCAATCAGTTTACTTACGGCGTCAATTTCGCTTCTGCCGGCGCCGGAGCTTTGGTCGAAACATATCAACCACAGGTGTTTAATTATCATATTTTTTTCAACATTATTTGCATACGAGCCTAGACATATATAACTTTGCTTTTGGAGATATGTTGAGTCTTTAATCACGATATTGCACGCTATCAAAATGGATATTTTTGAATGTTACTCTCTATCTAATTAAATTGATTTAAACATATCTCTAATTAGAACGTGATACCGTTGGGAAGCCAGTTAAACAACTTCAAGAATGTGGAGAAGATGTTGAAGGATAAATTAGGAGATGAAGAGACCAAGAGGATAATCTCAAGAGCTGTTTATCTCATTCAGATTGGTCCTAACGACTATTTTTATCCCTTCTCCGTTAACGTCTCCCATTACGAATCCAATAGCAAAGACAAATTCGTGGATTATGTTATTGGTAACACCACGGCTGTGATCGAGGTATATATATATATGTGTGGACTAACTGATTCCACACAAAACTATTGTTTTCCAATATCTGATAGGTCATAATATTACCAAAAGTGTTGATCACAAGATCACTGTTCTAAACTAGTGATTAATCATAAGTCATAAGATTTAATTTGTTGTATGCTTTGCAGGGAATATATAAAATCGGAGGAAGGAAGCTTGGGATCATGAACATGGGTCGACTCGACTGTGTTCCGGGATTGCTAACAATGGATCCAACAAGAATAGGATCATGTTTCGAACCCATCACCGAGTTGATAAAACTTCACAATGCAAGACTTCCATATGTTTTGAGAGATCTACAACGTCGATTATCCGATTTCAAATACTCTCTTTTCGACTCCTTCACTGCTGGAACCGAAGCTATGGAGAATCCCACGAAATACGGTATGTATCAACATTTGTGTGTTCTTTGTTTTTGCTTACAGTAACTTAACATCTCATGTATGCGAGGCTCAAATATAATGCATGTCACAATTGTGAATTTCTTTTTGGTACTTAGGGTTTAAGGAAGTGAAGAAAGCTTGTTGCGGAAGTGGACCGTTCAGGGGAAGCAGTACGTGTGGGTACCGAGCAGGAACGTCACGTGATTTCGAGTTATGCGATAACGTTAGTGACTATATGTTCTTCGATGGCTCACACACGTCTGAGAAGGCTAATCAACAGACCGCCGAGTTGATGTGGGACGGTCCGTCCGATCTTGTTGGACCTTACAATCTCAAGACCTTGTTTCAAAATATTTGATTAGTTGAAAGATCAATCGATGAATCTAAAATATATGGCCACGTTTGTGTTAAGACGACTATAAAAACTCAAACCATCAACAAGAATTTGTAGGCCAGATGCAAGGAGCAATGAAAAAAATGATACAAGCCCATTGAGATTGAACATTTGAATCATTCTAATTTTGGTCAACTCAGGCTACACACAACAATAAAACAGATTTTAACTAGCACTTCAACAATGGGACAACCCAAAAATTTGTAATGGATGCTTCTTTGTTTTAGGCCTTTAATGAGGACATGGGCCGTTTTACTACTGGGTCAAGATGTAAAGTCCATTGTTATTTAGGTCGACGTCATTCTTTTAAATCATTGTTGTCGTCATGAGCGACTAAAAGACGAATCTGATTCTGGAACCCTAGACCACCGTTTTTTACTATTACAGAAGAAATATTGAGTAAATACATTAACAACACCGGTCAAATGTTCCTAATAGTTATGACTACAATGATGAATATAAGTTTTGGCACTACATCGACAAAAGCTTTAAAAAATTCTCGCGTTTGTCGTGGCCAAGGGAAGTCCACATGGTTATAATTTTTATCGTGATCACATCAGCTTTTTTTCCTTTTGTACAACAGAACCACCGTTGCATTTTCTAATTCATTTGACAATTCTAACATAACCAGTACTTTTTGAACGTAAAACTTTCTTATAACAGTTTGAATATTCCTTTGGTTATTTTCAAGGTCGCATGTTTGCATTTTCCTGGTCAAATTTCAAGACCAGGTATGATAACATTAGAAGTCAACCACTGAGATAAAAATAATATAGTACAAATGTAAATATTGGAATAAATTGGCCGTTAGAAGGTAGCGATACTACACTAGTATAGTATTATCCATTATTTGTGACTGTCTTCGTCAAAACTCCACCGCCGTATACAAAATAATCGGGTCCTTACTGAAAATTGTATTCAAAGGCGTACCACTGAAAGTTATGATTACAAAGAAGAAGCACCTTGACCACGTTACATTTTTAAGATAAAAAAATATTCAACACCTTTGTGTATATATATAAAACGAACGAGATGTTGAGTATGTACAGGAAGAAAAAGAGACTGCAACGTAACTAAAAAGATGGCAAGTTCCAGATTTAGCTCAATGGTCATCTTCTTATTCATCTACACAATAAGCTTATCGATCGGTTCGATTTCTTGCAAAAGCGATTTAGTTACGAACCAAGCCGCTTTGTTCGTGTTCGGAGATTCCCTGTTCGAAGCCGGAAACAACAATTACTTCGATTCTCTTCCTAGTTTCCGGTCAAATTTCTGGCCATACGGCAAAACAACGTTTCAGTTTCCAACCGGACGAGTTTCCGATGGACGGACAATGACAGATTTTCTCGGTAAATCATCAATGTTAACACCATTTTTTTCATTTTAAATTGTTTTTGTTTAGACAAAGAAATGTTGTAATAATTGGTATGTACGTGTTTTGATATATGTTACCATAATAATGCATGTTGCTGATATCTGACGTGGCAGCTGAATATGCTTGGTTGCCATTGCTGCCGCCAACTCTACAACCTGGTTATAGTAACAGTCAATTAACCTACGGTCTTAATTTCGCTACCACAGCCGCCGGAGTACTTGCCGGAACTTTTCCCGGAGTGGTAGTTAATTTCTTCAACAGAAATATAAAACATAAAAAATACAAATTTATATGTTTTGACTAAAGTCATTGACTTTTGGACTTTTCTTTTTTGTTGGTTTCATCGAAGTCGAAAGATTTGAGAACACAATTAAACAGCTTCAAGAACGTATCGCAAGTGTTGAGATCGAGATTAGGAGATGCAGAGGCGAGAAGAGTCATCTCAAAAGCTGTTTATCTCTTTCACATCGGGGCAAATGACTATCAATACCCTTTCTTTGCAAATACCTCAACTTTTAGTACCACTACCAAAGAGAGATTCGTCGATTACGTCATCGGTAACACAACTAACGTCATCGAGGTAAAATCATAGATTTAATATCTTTACAACAAAAAAAAAAAAAAAAAAAAAAAAAAAAAAAAAATCTTTACAACAAAAGCAGAGAAGAAAATAGAAAAAACAAAAAGTGAAATCTTGTTATCTTGTGTCTTTTCAGGAATTGTATAAAATAGGAGCAAGGAAGTTCGGATTCTTGAGCTTGGGTCCGTACGGCTGTACACCGAGCGCGTCGATAACAGACCGGACAAAGATAGGATCATGTTTCGAACCGGTGTCGGAGCTGATCAACCTCCATAACCAAGAATTCTCTAAAGTTTTGAGGCGTCTAGAGCGCCAACTATCCGGATTCAAGTACTCTCTTCACGACTTTCACACTTCTCTGCTCCAAAGAATCAACAATCCTTCTCGCTACGGTTTCAAGCAAGGGAAGATGGCATGCTGCGGAAGCGGACCATTGAGAGGAATCAATACATGTGGATTCCGAAACGGACCTTCACAAAGTTACGAGCTATGCGATAACGCTGAAGATTACATCTTCTTTGATGCCTCTCATTTGACGGAGAAGGCTCATGGACAGATCGCTGAGCTGATTTGGAGCGGACCGCCTAATGTCACTGCGCCTTACAATCTCAAAACATTATTTGGACTCTAGGCTTTTTTCAATGTAAACGGTTTGTTGTTGTTTTTTGAGTTTTACACACACATACACCTTTGACTTTACTATACAACAACCATTTACTTATTCCGCAAGTAACACGTCAAGATTGGTGTGTCTAGATGTCTTGCGCCGGAAGATTAGTCACGGATTTACCAACGAGAGCCCTTATGTTGACCGGAGAAACGACATGTTTGTCTCCGGAATAGAAGAGATTAGCGATACCTTCATCGGTTCTCTCGGTGTTGTGACGCCCGTCGAAGAAGAGAAATGATTTCTCGTAGCTGCAGAGTTTCCAATGCAAGTAGCTATAACCGCACCCGAACGCATTTCTCGATCCAATACCACAGCATGAGTTCGTTGTATCAGTATAACCTAACCATCAAAATCGCCATTTCATTTCATATGATTACTAAATCAGAATGTTTCTTTTCTTTACGTAATTAATTCACTAATTACCATAGCGTGAAGGTTCATTGATCCTTCGGAGAATTTCACCGTTGAAATCAAAGAGGCTGTATCGTAAGCTATGGTATGGTACGGTCATCGCAAAGAGCAAAGGACCAAGCCGTTCATTGTGTTTTGTCGCCATGAAGTTAACCATCTCCATACAAGCTTCACCTGTCTTAAACTCTTGTCTCACTATTGGTAAGCAACCAAGCGGCCCCAAGTTCTGTACCGCGAACTTCCTCGCCCCACCTGACCGGTACAAACTCTGCATACCATCATAATAAAGTTTCCCGGTTCAATGTTTGATTTCCACTACGATCAAAACCTCATAAAAAAGCTAGGCCGCAGGGACGGCACTCAGAGCCACAGACCGGACCGAACCTAAACCGGCCCTTATAGCCGGAATGTGTGAGGACAAGACGGATTATATAGCTCATTGCAACATTCTCTAGTTGGATCCAATCTATAAAAATTAAGAGACTTTCTAAAAGTAGATTAGGTATATTACCATTACATCTCTGGATAACCTTTGAAGAACATGGGCAACATGAGCAATCTGCTCCACAGGATTAGCATTTGGATGAGCCTTAGCGAAATTCAAGTAATCATCAGCTCCGATACTGATCATGTATATTGCTTCTGCTCGTTCTTTATCGCTCCATTTCTTATGTAACTCTACAAATTTCGATATCTGTTGTCCAAGACTCATCTGCGAAAACAACAACAAAAAATTACTAGAAAATGACATAACAGACAAAAAAAAAAGAAGAAGAAGAAGAAGCTTACAGTGTCAGATGGAGATCCAAGAACAGCTGCTCCAGAAATGGCGAAGCTTGCTCCATGAGAAAGATCAGCTTTTGGGTCAAGTACCGGAGGAATCGGCTCGTGATTACCAATCAATCGACCTGGTTTGCAATTAGATCGGAATCAATTACATGAACAGTAGAGAAAATAAAGTACAAGACTTTGGTCTATATGTGTGTCAGTGTGTGTATAACAAATGTATACCGACAAAATCAGGGACAATGTTGCCGTCAGACCAACGACCGGTTGGAAAATCAACAGATTCGCCGTATGGCCACGTGGTGGCCGGATCGAACGCCGGCGAGAAGAACTTCGTGTTGCCCACATCGTAGGAAGAGTCGCCGAAAGTGAATAAGAGAGGTGGCTCGCCGGAAACGTACGCCGGAAAACTGCCGAGTGTGAAAGACGCTAGTAACCCTGCGAAGAAGATTAAATTACAGTTGATTGCCATTTTCAGAAAAAGGCTTTGCTGTGTGTCGTCTACTCTCTGTGTTATGCTTGTTCAAGTGTCTGTTGTGTGATATACTAAACCAATCCAAACCGAGATGAACCGGTACACTACATAAAACCGTAACTAACCAAAGAGATTTAAATACGTCTGTCACATATAAATGTGATGAGATCCAATCTGTATTAAATAAGAGAAATTGGGACATGTTGCTAGTATGATATTTGCGACTTAATTAAATGCATTTTTTTCATCTTCCCCTCACCTCGGAACCGGAACTGATAATATACTGTATCCATCTCGCAGTAAACGTTTCATAAAAATATTGGTTTATATATTTCTAATGTAGACGTTTAACAAATATCAGTCGAATTGATATACATTGGTACATATTTATGCATGCATATTATTAGTCCAGCCAGTGATCAAGCTGTATAAACAATCGCTATATATATATATCTCTTATTATTGTATTCACAGATAACAAAGCAGAATACATATATTGAAGATTCAGCTTTCAGTAACCGATGTAGAATCGGTAGATGGACAAGTCGACGACTTGTTAGGCTCCCTATAATCGAGCATATTATCTCCAGCTGGAAAGACGATTAGCTCACGGACGTTCATTGGTTGGATCACGTTAGTGTTGGCTCCATAGATCAGATGAGCGATCTCCTCTTGAGCCTTCTCTGTGTTGTGACGTCCATCGAAGAAGAGGTAGGATCTTTGGTACTCACATAGCTTCGAGTGAACGTTTTCCATTCCGCAACCGTACGCATTGTGCGTCCCAGTACCGCAACACGATGAGTTCGACACGTAGAATCCTATATATATATATATATAATCAGAGAGATATTAAATATGTGTTAAACAAACCATTCGATTAAAAAGATATGTCTCACTAAAACTTTGGTTAATGAAGCGACGATCGATATATTGACTTAATTACGGTAGTCAAGTTGTCTATGTGTCCTACGGAGAACGGCGTTGTAGAAATCGAAGACGGTGAACTGAAAACCGCCGTTGGGTTTTCTAGCAAACTCGTTTAACATCGGACCGATCTTCTCGTTGTGTTGTTTTGCCAAGTCGTTGAGTGTCTCGTAACAGTCGTTGCCGGTTTTGTATTCTTGTCTGATGATCGGTAAGCAACCCAATGGTGCTAGCAATTGAACCATGAACTTACTCGCCCCCAAGGAGTATAGCAACTGTCAAATATATATAATAAATGTATAAATTTATAAAAAAAACTAGTAAGAAATTTGAACATAAAGTACAAAAACGCATACACTGGTTATTGACAACTTACGGCGAGGTCGTTCTTGAATGTGTTCGTGACGGAAATGACAAAAGCTTGCTGAGCAGAAGCGTCTGCAGTGGGATTAGTCTTGATGAAGTTCAAATAATCTTCCGTACCAATGTATATCATAAATAGTGATTTCTCGATGTAGTCGTCGTTCCAATTTGATTTCATACTTCTGAATTTGTTCACTTGTTGATTCAGTGTCATCTGGATATACAAAAAAATAATTGTTTATTATGCGAGTGATTGTTCATTTCTACATAATTTTCTCTTGGACACGATATATATATTTGTTATATGTTAATCAACATGTGGTTTTTGTTCATTATGTGTGTAATTTCCACATGGACAGCCAAATGTAAAGTAGTCCATGGCTTCTTATTTTTGCACATTTTACCCAACCTCTTTTTTCCTAATTTTTGCAAATCACACTAAAAATAACCTTAATTGATAGCTTATATTTTTAAAATAAATAAAAAGACGACAGCTGTATCTTGATATGTTAAAAGAGGGGGAAAAGAGATAAGAAATGAAACCTTGTTAATATGTTTTTTTTTTTCTTTTTTTTTGGCAAAAAAAGAAAGATATATCGTGTTTTTAATGATAAAAAAACAAAAAAAAAACATTTTAGTGAAAGCGGACGACTTACAGATTCCGCCGGAGCCCCAAGGATAGAAGCATCGGCGACGGCAAAACTAGCTCCACGTGAGAGATTAACCCCCGGTTTAAGTGCCGGCGGGATTCCGTTCGGTATGGATATGAAGTCACCTACATACAATCATCATTGTTGGTATTATCATATAAACATAACCTTTATATCATATATTATAATATATCAGTGAATAATATCGTGGAAAAAGAACGTACCGATAAAATCGGGGACGATGTGGCCGTCGGAAAACTTGCCGTTAGGATCGTCGCGGGATTTGCCATAAGGCCATTTGGTTTGCGGAGGACTTTTGTTTTCGCTTAGAAACACTTTGTTTCCGGCGTCGTAATAAGAGTCTCCGAAACTGAACAAAGCTACCTCCGGAACACCCTCGCCGGCGTAAACGATGATCGGATTATGGAAGATGATTAATACCAATGCTGTCCCAAGAACACTCACTAAACCATACTCGTATACCATCTCTTAATGATTAGTGATGCGAGCATGAGTGGAATGATTATATATATATATTGGCCGGGTTGGTAAACTTCACATTCTCCACTTGTCAAATGTATGTTGTAAAAGATGATAATAATTAGCTTATATAAGTATTTAACTTAATCAAATACATAAACGAATCTTAGATATGAGGCTGATCCGGTGACATCTCAGATATACTAGCTCAATTTTTTTTTGGTAAACTATATGAGATTCTTATCATCATTCTATAACCATTAGAACACTATTTCAATAAAATTTGACATTTGAGATATATTTTAGTATTCTATAACGTGTAACTTTGGTAAAATATTCATTTCAAAGATATCTTTGGTAAATTTATAAAATTCTTTTTCTCAGATTTATTTTTAATTTCAAGAAGTATTTGAGACAAATTTAAAGTGCCACAATGATGATATGTGTGTGACCATTGGCAGTTCAAATCCAAACTTAAGTTGGTTTGATAAAAAAAATAATTTCTTTCTTAAAACTTTTTTTTCCCGGTTCATTGTGGTCGATTATGAAGATAGCCGCTAAGGTTCGCTGTTGCTATGAAAGCGTGTATCAGAGTTTGGATCATGTTAGGGTCGTGTTAGCACCTCTAACCTAGGACGGATCTCTAGCTAGTTGGGAAGAGGGCATGTGTCCCTTGGTTGATATCATATATATATTTGGACAAAGATATCATATAGTTTTTTATTTTCAATTAATTTTATGATTCTCATTAATGTTTGCCCCAGATGATCTCAAGTTCGAATCCCAGATTGCCTTCTTGTCTTTCTTTCTCCTTTCCTTTTAAGTTTTAACACATTCAAAGGTGCCACAATCTGCAATAACATATAATAAATGTCATATAGCGCAATATTTATTTGTGGTTGTGACTATGTTAGATAGATCGTATACATTTTTTTAGAAAACAAAAAGAATGGATTCGATAATTAAATTTTAAAGCATCCAATCTATTACTAGTTGATTTCTAAATATAATAAATATTAAAAATGTAGTCTATTAAAAACTGTTTTTTGATGTGGTGTATTTAGAGTTTAAGATTTAGGATTAGGACGTAACTTCCAAAAGAGCTAGTGTTTCTCGGAGACAACTAACATTAGGCGAATTGCAATATCCTTTTTCTATAACACCTATAGATTACGGAGCATAATACATTTTATTAACACATTCAAAATCAATATACTCAACGGATAAACAGAATTACCACGTAATACAAAATACAGTAGTTGTAGGCTCATATATAAAACGAAAGATTAAGCTCAAAGTCATCCAACTAATAATAAGCTGATAAATCGAGGTAAGAGTCACGAGATGGACGACGACGAGTAGCCAGCTTGTTGGGCTCCCAAAACTCACGCATATTCTCCTTGGCCGGAAAGACGATTAGCTCACGAACGGTCATCGGCTGGACCACGTTAGGGTCGGCTCCATAGATAAGATGAGCGATTTCTTCCTGAGCCTTCTCTGAGTTGTGACGTCCGTCAAAGAAGAAGTAAGATCTTTGGTACTCACATAGCTTCGAGTGCACGTTAGCCATTCCACAACCATACGCATTGTGAGTCCCTACCCCGCAACACGATGAGTTGGTCACATAAAACCCTATAGATCAACGTGAATCATTGAAAGGTCATTATATCTTCACGTACGGTTTACGTATAGTTTGGTATCTTTTATCTTTTCTTTTCTTTGCATTGCACTTGATAAAAAAAATATTATAAGATCCCTGAAAATTTCTCAATGCACTTAACAATATATGCAACAATTAATTAATAAGCAGGAACGGATCTAGCCTAAGAGATAGGGGCAAGTTCCCCTGGTAGATTTAGATATTAATTAAACTATATTTGTGTAGTTTTTTTTTTTTTTTTACCATATCTTGTTTATTAACTATTTGTGCTCCCGGTTTAAAAGGTTTCTAGATTCCCGGAGTTAGTAAGTTAGTGATTATTATGATGATGACTTACGGTAGTTAATACTCCTTCTTGTCCTACGGAGAACGGCATTATAGAAATCGAAGACGGTGAACTGAAAACCACCGTTGGGTTTTCTAGCAAACTCGTTTAACATCGGACCGATCTTCTCGTTGTGTTGTTTGGCCAAGTCGTTGAGTGGCTCGTAACAGTTGTTGCCGGTTTTGTATTCTTGTCTGACGATCGGTAAGCAACCCAATGGTGCTAGCAGTTGAACCGTGAATTTACTCGCTCCCAAGGAGTATAACAACTGTAAAATGAACGTATACTATATAGTGATCCAAATGAACATGAAGTATATAAAAGCGCATATATTTTATTTGTGGACAACTTACGCCGAGGTCGTTCTTTAATTTGTTCGTGACGGAAATGACAAAAGCTTGCTGAGCAGAAGCGTCTGCTTTGGGATTGATCTTGATGAAGTTCAAATAATCTTCCGTACCGATGTATATCATAAACAGTGATTTCTCAACGTAGTCGTCGTTCCAATTTGATTTCATACTTCTGAATTTGTTCACTTGTTGATTCAGTGTCATCTGGATAAAAATAACAAATTAAAAATCGAATTTTTTAATTTTCTTTTCAATTCTTAACAAAAGACAACATTTATTTTCGACCATTTAAAAAAATATCTAAAGCCGTACTTCCAGATGTTTTCAAGACAAAGCTGTACTTCCAGATGTTTTCAAGACAAAAATGTATATCTCTTACAAATAAAACAAAATTTGGTCTTGTAGTGAAAGGGGACTTACAGATTCCACCGGAGCTCCAAGAATGGAAGCATCGGCGACGGCAAAGCTAGCTCCACGTGAAAGATTAACGCCCGGTTTAAGCGCCGGCGGGATTCCGTTTGGAATGGACATGAAGTCACCTATATCACCACCATGATTAATTATTCACCTTGTTTTCTTAATATAACTAAACTATATATTATATGCGGGAAACAAATTATCTTAAAAGAGTAATAATAAAGAGCGTACCGATAAAGTCGGGGACGATGTAGCCGTCGGAAAACTTGCCGTTAGGGTCGTCGCGGGATTTGCCGTAAGGCCACATGGTTTGTGGAGGGTTTTGTTTTTTGCTTAGAAAGACTTTGTTTCCGGCGTCGTAGTAAGAGTCTCCAAAAGTGAACAATGCTACCTCCGGAACACCTTCGCCGGCGTAGACGATGATCGGATCATGGACGATGGACAATACCAATAATGCCCCCATAATAATCATCAAACAACACTTACCTGCCATCTTCAAAAATTAGTTATGCGAGCAAGAGAGAGATAATTGGTAGTGGTGAACTTCACAGTCCCTTTGTCATATTTATAATATTCAACTCTATGTAATTTGTGAAATAATCTTTACCTTCTTGTAATCTTATTTTATCGGAAAAGACAAAAAATAAATAAATGAGATAAAAAAGTTATCTAAACTATAACATAAAAATAAACAAATATAAAATTCTTTACCGCATGTTAATGTTTGGATCAGAAATATTGTATACTGGAAATTTTAAACCAGACTATATATATTATAAGGAGAACCTATATCAAGTCTTCTTTTTCTTGTGATTTGAGATTTTCGTAAGCGTTCAAACCTTCCCTCGGATTAATTTTTTTTCCTCTCATCATCATCAAATATTTTGGCTTCAATTAGTGAGTTATATAGAGACAAGAGTTAGAAGAAATTTGATATATTTTTAAAAATTTACATTCTTTAAGAGGAATTTTAAATTTACATTATTGAAGAGGAATTTTTTTTTAATTTAGTTCTTCCAGTATTCCTTTATAAATATTATAAAACAATTTTTTTTTACTATCAAAATTGAAGAGGAACAATGAGAAATAAAATTTAAATTTCTTTTATCATTAAATAATATAAAAATATTTTTTTCAATAATACTTACTTCTTTAATAAATAGTATTTTCAAAACAAAAAATAATTGATTTTTATTTATTTGATTTTTATTAATTTAAAAAATATAACTATTTTATGGCCACAATCACTCCAGAATTTATTTTATGGACCAATCACTCTAGAATTTATGTTATGGTCACGTACTTGGGACCAAAATTGTTAAGGGAAATAGTTATTGTAACTAACACTAGGACAAACCATCCTTGTTAGAAATAAATAGACCCATGTCTGATTGCTATTTTATTTTATTTAAGTCTACTGACACATGTCTTATTATTATTAGTGATTTTTAGAACTTGTGTTTGGGGATCAAAAATATGTAGTTTAATATTTTGTATTAATGTGTTATACTGTAATTCAGATTAGAAACTCTTATATTTTCATGTCAAAGAAAAGTAAATTAGAGTGCGGTGGGCAACATTTTCTCTTCACCTAGTCTCGTCCCATAATGATATCAACCCGGTTATTCGGTCAAGACAGATCTGATTTGGCTTCAAATCCACGAAACTCACATACGATGTAACAAATATATAAAGAATATATGTAAGGTCCATCGACTCAAGAGTATATCTACATTTGCTGGAGATATCAAGAGTTTTCAGTACTCCTTCTATGACTTCTTCAATTAGATCCAGGACAGAGTTTTCGAAGCTGAGACTCTTAGTAAGTCCTTTTGATCAGTACAATCATCAAGACAGGGGTTTCAACTCCGAGAAAATAATTCTTGTCATGTCAGCATTCTGACAAGAACGGCTGCTTGTTGTCGGACTGCCTATATAAACAGGACTGCTTGTGCATGCAGTTAACAACGTATATGTGCCAAATCGGGAAAGTAAGTATACGTACGTCTGCTTCGATGGTAATCATTTAATTTATAGTTTGACTAGTTTATTGGATTTGAATTGAGGCAGAACAAAATTCAGAGCATCTATGATGTCAAAGGGTTTATCAGGTTAGTAAAGCTAGCTCCTTTGTGATATAACAAGTTCAGATTGTGTTAATATGTACTGGTGATGGGAAAATGACGTAGTTATAAAACTTGTTGAAGAAGTTCGTTGAATAAAAATCATAAAGGGCTAGTTGTAGATTTACAGTTGATTTAGTTAAACTCCAGAAAATTACGATTGATGCGAGAGACGTTATTATACAATGGACCTTAGTAACTGGCCCGGTAAGCCTACATAAGATGAATATAGGGTTTTTAAAATATTTTGTGAAATAACCAAAGAAAATTTGCACCCAATAACCATACAAAAATCCATATTTTAAAAATTAACCAAAATCTTCTCTTTTCTCTCTCACTCTTTCTATCTCTCTCTAACCTTTTACTACTTTTTTAATTTCAATTTTTTTTTGTTATTTCACAAATTCACCCATAACAAAATGATTTCACAATATCACTTATTTGTAATATCATAACAGAATTCTTTTACGATATCACTTATTTGTAGTATCAATCATATAATTTTATGTAATTTTGAATTTTATTCAAGTATCTTATCATTCTACAAAATCAATGAGAACATTTCAAAATATGATTTATTGGGTGCAAATTCTCATGTTAATTTTTGAGATTATATATGCTGAAAAAGTTACATTTTTTATTTTTTATTAAGAGATAATAAGTTAGATATGTTTCAAACATGCCATTAAGATTCTACATATTTTACTTTTTATTAGGGGATAAGTTAGATATGTTTCAAACATGCCATTAAGATTCTAATATGGCATGTTTAGGTGTTTAAAACTTAGGTCATCAGTTGGTTGAAGAAAAAGCAATTAATTCAGAACAAGAAAAGAAAGGGAAAATGAAGTAGTGGTTGCCAAAAAGGGACACTTGTTCCCTCAATCATTGGACATTTCACTTAGTTTCCACATTTTCGGCTCTAATTAATCCTCTCTCTCCCCATTTTCCGCTTTCTTTCTTTAATCTCCTCTTTAATTCAATTTTATTGTTAAGCCGTAACTTTTGTTGTGTACCTTAAAAAAAGCAAATGAATCTCATCTATTTTTACTTTTTAGATTTAAAACTTTTAACCAATTCAAACGAATATACAGATAGGATAGCATTGGAGTATGTTCAAGTCTCAATCATTTAGCCGTAAAAAAAGTTCAAACATTACTTAGTAGCACCATTCTCTAAATGTTTATAGTAATGACAATCAAGCACACATATAGACCTTATGTTTATTAAGATCTGGCCTTTTGTATTATTGAGAAAGAAAACATATACTGATATAACATAGCAACAAACGGACGATAATGTTTATAGGACGAAACCTTTTCAGCGATGACAAATTGATTGTTTAAGGTTGTCACGCGAATCTATATATTTATCAGATTTATTTCTAAAAGGAGAAAAAAAATGTATAAACAGAGAAACCAATAATTGCTTAAAAAGGCTCCACGTCACGTAGTTGAGAGTGAGTTGCAATTTAAATAATAAGTATCGGCGAATAAATAATAATTACGTAAAAAAATTGGCCGCCACGGTGGTCCAGACAAAACTCCACGTGATGCTCGTTGTTATATGACGAAAGGCCCACGCTGTGCCAAGTCATCACGACAGCTGTCTCCAGTTCCTCGTTTCCGGGTTTTTCCCATGTTGTTGTTATGATACAGGTCACTTCCCCCAAACTACGTCGTTTCTAGCCGTCGGATATTACAAATCCAACGGTTCGGGAGCTCTCATTAACGTTCTTCCTTTATTTTATATTTTATTTTTATTTTCTTTCTATTGATGCATTAAAAGTCTCTAGTCTTTATCAACGCAATTTAGCTCTTTCGTTCTCGCAAGTATAAATGAATGAATAGATTATTATCTCCTTTATGCAAGACTCTTGCCAATTCAATTACAATAATAAGTGAAGCGATTAGCTGATTTTAACTATATATATTTGGTGTTTAGAATAACTAGAACGATTTTTATAAAAATATATAATGTCATAAATTGAAACGTGTATCCTTTGCAAGCCATTTGATTAATATTAAAGACGAATTGGAGAATTTGACAAAGGAATAAAAAAGTGTGGAAATTAAATTTACGATCAAATTAATATCAAGTTGAAGATGGAATATAAGCATATTAGTATATTCTCCTTTTTGTTTATACAAATATTCCATTCGCTGATTGCTTTCTAATGATTCTATTCTCCAATTTACAGCTTTTAGAGAGACCAATGGTCCGACGGCAAGTCGAATCCAACTTACTTATGAGTTATGATGTTTATTTTGGCCACCTCTTTTCTGTAAAATTTTAGATATCACTGTAATCATTCGTAAATTATATTTTCTACTATCATTCATTATTAACACGTTCATGTAGTTCGACAACTATATTTTTTTTATTCAAAACAATAAATGTTGTAGTGTGCTAACTTTTAAAATTGCTGTTTTTTACGTACTAGATAAAATGACATAAAAAAAAAAAGTCTAAAATCAAAGCTAACCAAATGTTGGGGTTTGTTTTGTTTTATCAACTCGTGAAGATAGAAACTGGCTGCTATCTTATGTTCGTCAACTTTATTTGTCTTTTTATATACCGACACCTTGATGACCTTAATTTCATCATATAGAAAAATAAAATCATTTTTATATATCATAAACGTAAATTGATTTAGTAAACTAATAGAATTGACTAATTTGATCACACCACAAAATATCTTAGATCGGAGTAGAAGGATCCATCAATATCCAAAGGGAGTTTGTACACCCGTACACGTTTGATTAATATTCACACTGTAAGAAAAGTACGAATCCTCCATTATTTGTATTAGTATTTATTTAATGGAAGGTGAAAACGAGTTTGACATGATTTTGTAAATTAGAAAACTGACATTCTCGAAATGCTGATCACGTTTGTCATTGACTTCATGATATCTAATAGTTGGCATGATGTAAAAGCAAACATCAAATAGAATTTTTTCTATTTACATCTTGGATTAGTGCTAATTATCAACAGTAAAAAAATGTTTAAAATGCTTATGATTGTGGGTGCATACAGGAAGCATAAATTTAAATGCCAATCAAAGATATGATAATTTAAATGTTAGAATAAGATATGATTATTATTTTTAATTGAAATATAATCCAACAAAAATAATAATTTAAAAGAAAAATTATCAACATGATATAAAGAACCATTAATTGTAAAAAAAAAACCAACCAATAAAATATTTCCATAACATTTTGGATCTACCCTTATAATTAACAGTAAAAAACAGTATAAAATGATTGAAAACAAAATACAAAGTTAAATGTCAATCAAAGATTTAATAATTTAAATGTTAAAATATGATACAGTTAATAATTTTCCTTTGAAAAAATTGAAGTGTACCTAAAAACAACCTATAAACAAATAAAAAAATGTGATACACTGAATGCAAAATGTATAAATAAGGGAAAATGAAGATAATCCATAAGAAAAATTATCAATAAATCAAACACATTCATCATCTGCTCATCATGTAATATCTAAGAGAAATAATATATATATTTAACCTTTTGCATTTGTTAATATCTTTTGTATTCCTTGTCAAGTTATTTATAAATTTGTCTTTTGACTATTTATATCTCTTTATATAAATTTCCTGTTTATTGGAAATATACATTACTTTTATTTTTCTAACTATTTTGTATATTTTATACAAAAGTTATTTATATTTATACTGATTTATATTTGTTCTAAAATAATACTAATATAGTAGTATTGAATTGATGGGTAGTATTGTTTAATACTTGCATAAAATCAGTTTCAAATTTATTTGTGTGTAATTAACTGATATAAGCTCATAAGGAATTGTGACAAAAAATTAAAAATTTTAAAAGCTCATAAGAAGGTAATTTCGTCGGCCAGCTCATATGGAGTTGATTTTATTTTATTTCTTAAACCAACATAATTAATATACGCAACAATCGGACCTTTTAATTAAATTTGAAAACATAAAAACCTATTGGAACAAGTTACAAGTCACCCTTTAGTTTCAGCAAAGATTTTACAAGTCAAACTTACCTTTTCGAAATCGAATATTACTACAGAACCGTTTTTATTTTGGCAAACGACAAAAATAAAATTACAGATTTAGGAGATGTATAAAGAGCGCCTAAAGTTAAAAACTTAAAAACCTAAGAAAATAAAAATATAATAAATCTCATTTTTGTTTTTCTCGTTAAATTTTTCTGTGGTTCCGGTCACCGCAGCTCTGTCATCATCTTCTTCTTCATCTACCAATCTGAAATCTGCTCTTCTTCTCTGTTAATATAATTATTCCCGCAAAATCTCGATCTGTAGACCTTATTACTAAAAGGGTGATCTTAAAATCGTTTTGTTTGTGTTTCTGATTACAGTTGTAATTGCAAAGATTCGATTTTTATTTGAGTTTTGTGTAGTTTTGTGTCTGTGAAGTCAGATTCAGTTTCCTCTGATCTGTTCGGATTTTTTGGGGGACTTGTATCGTTTCTGTGATCTATTTGGGGGATTTGTTCCCTTTTCTGCGAGTTCCTTGTTTTGTTAATTATATCGAAAGGGCCCGAGTTTATCGAGCTCCGGGTCTCAATAGCTTTTTTTTTTTTCAAATGGCGGCGTCAGAGAGATCGACAGACCAACAAGTCGACATGAGTTCTTCGTTCCTCCAAAAATTCAGGCTTTACGAGACGCGCTCGGTGATGATTCCTCCTCCTCTTATCTCTCTCCAACATTTCATCATGATTGATTTGCTTGTTTGAGTGATTCCTTGTGTCTGTGTGTGTGTGTTTTGCTGCATCTAAGGGTTTCTCAAAAATTGATTTCTCTTTTGAATTCGATTTGCTAATTCTGAACCTTTTTTTGTTTTTCTGTGTGAACAACAGAACTTCTACATGATTGGAAGAGATAAAAACCGAACCTTTTGGAGGGTCCTCAAGTTAGATAGGGCAGAGCAAACAGAGCTCAACTTTTACGAAGATTCAACGGCTTACACAGAAGCTGAATGCTTTGAAACTTTGAGAAGGATACACGAAGGAAACAGATCATCTGGTGGATTGAAATTCGTCACCACTTGCTACGGGATCATCGGTAACGTCTTATAGCATTCTTATACTATACTAGCTGTTTCTTCTTCTTCTTCTTTATAAACATTACATTTCTTACCTCCATCGTCTCTTGGTTTAGGATTCATAAGGTTCTTGGGACCTTATTACATGCTGATAATCACTAAAAGAAGGAAGCTCGGTGAAATCTGTGGGCACACAGTTTATGGTGTTGCAAAAAGCAAGATAATTACGATTCCACATGCCTCTGTGCTATCCAATGTGGCTTATTCTAAGGACGAGAAAAGGTCTTCTTATGTCACTTCTGCTTGTAAAATGAAAAACCTGTACCTTGGTACCTTCATTACATTACATTTCGAAATTATAAAACTTTCCCCTTGTACATTAGTTTCTACTGTCTTTTTCTCTCTCCATTGTGTCCCTATTTCATCCTACACGATAAGACTGTCACAGGTTTCCTTAGACAAGTTAACAGTTGTTGAGGTAACTGTGTCCTTTGCCTGTTGGAGCTAATCCAGCAGCTTAGAGTTTCATTAATATCTTTTCCATTTTGTTATATCTCTAGTCAGACCATTTTTGTTGCACCTTTTTTGCTTTTTACTATTACTAGGTATTCTTCTCCCCTGTCTCTACAGTGGGTACACTTCTGTTTGTTGTATATTTTTTTTATATATTATATGACAGAGGTATTATCAAGAAAAGGGAGAGCTCATTTTTATTTTCTTTTAATTTCGTTTAATCTGTTATATTTTGAACTTTGATTTACCTTGTTTCTTCAGTTCTTTTTCAGATTATTTACTGATGCAGGTTCTGAATCATGTTTCGTTTTTTTGTTTCTGCTGTCTTCTTTGAAAATTTTATAGGTACAAGAGGCTTCTCTGCACTGTCGATCTCACAAAGGACTTCTTCTTCAGCTATTCCTATCACATCATGCATTCACTTCAGAGCAATCTGGCAAACAATGTGGAAGGACACTCTTACTATGAATCGATGTTTGTCTGGAACGAACACTTAACTCGACGGATTCGAAATAATGCTAAGGACTGTATGTGGACAGTTGCCCTTGTATATGGATTTTTCAAACAGGTACTACTTTTACTAATTGCTCCTAATGTTTCTATTACTTTTTCTTACATTCAGATATATGCATATATACAAGCCGGTATTGAGATGTTTTAACGTCACATTAAAAATTCTATTGTCCATGTTACTTGATTTTGAACATTTCTGCTGCATGAGAGAAGAAACTCTCGCAAGAATTAGGAATAAACCCCATACTATTATGTGGATGCCTTATCAAATCTTTTGTCTTTTTGATGCACATTAAAAGTTGTTTACCTTTGGAATGCCTTTTTCTCTTGTCTAATATTTAGGTTAAGCTATCAGTTTCTGAGAAGAACTTTAGATTGACTCTAATTGCGCGTCGATCTCGGCATTATGCTGGCACAAGGTACAATCACTTCACTTGAGCTTGTTCAATCTCTGCCATTCATTTAGTTAAGCTGTAATGAGATTAATTGTTAGTATGGTCGTAATTCTCTATCTTGTTCCACAGATATCTGAAACGTGGTGTGAACGAGAAAGGCAGGGTAGCTAATGATGTTGAGACAGAGCAGATTGTTTTCGAGGAAGCTCAAGATGGTAATCCTGTGCGAATAAGTTCTGTAGTTCAGAACCGGGGTTCGATACCTTTGTTCTGGTCTCAGGAGACCTCACGCTTGAATATCAAACCTGATATAATATGTATGATCTTTTGTCCTCCAACATAATAAGTTCTTATAAATTTCTTTTCTGCTTTCATTTTTGTGCTGATTTATCTTATCTGTGTTAAGTGTCAGCGAAAGACCCTAACTTCGAGGCAACCAGACTGCATTTTGAAAATCTCGCAAAGAGATATGGGAATCCAATCATCATATTGAACTTGATAAAGGTTGGTATGCTTACTTGTCGATGAAGTTACAAATTTTGATATATTCTTCCTGGTAATTGCTAATTCACTTGATTGATAAAACAGACGCGTGAAAAGAGGCCTCGAGAGACTATTCTGCGTGCAGAGTTTGCAAATGCAATCAAATTTATAAACAAAGGGTTAAGCAAAGAGGAGCGTCTAAGGCCTCTTCACTGGGATTTGCATAAACACTCCAGAAAGTACGTGATGGACACAACCTCATACGCTTCTTTGTTTCCTTTCTTTTATATTTTTATTGCATTTTCTAGTAACACAATATGCGTTTTTACTTGCTGAAGTTTTTTTTGTTTCCTGTTCCAGAAAAGGCACAAACGTGTTGGCAATTCTCGGCAGGTTGGCTACTTATGCCCTGAACTTGACTGGCATCTTCTACTGTCAGCTAACTTCAGATCTCAGAGCTGATGGGTTTCAGAACCAGAATCCATCCACATTGGAGTGAGTATCCAAATTTACCAACAGATTTTTACCTTCTATATAGTTTATTGATTAGCATATTATCATCTCTCTTCTACTAACTAGGCTTGGCATCGTTTTGGTTTTTATTGCAGGAACAACATTGATGAATGTTCTACTAATGAACTTCCCAAAAAAGATGAGACTGCGTCAGATTTGGCGGTGGAGAATGGGAATGACAGTGAGGATGCTAAGGAGGATCAGCAAAAGGAAGTCACCAGGCTTCAGAAAGGAGTCCTGAGGACCAATTGCATAGACTGTTTAGATCGCACCAATGTTGCTCAGTATGCCTATGGTTTGGTAGCATTTGGGCGTCAACTCCATGCTTTGGGACTGACAGAGTCTACTACTATTGATCTAGATAATCCCCTCGCTGAAGATTTGATGGGAATTTATGAGACAATGGGAGACACGCTTGCCCTTCAGTATGGAGGATCCGCAGCACACAACAAGGTCTCTTTGTTAGCTTCTATGGCCATAATATGTTTCCTTGCTAGAGTAAAAACCTCGGACATAGATTATTAACCAATGATCTTATCTTTGTGCTCAGATATTTTGTGAAAGGCGTGGTCAATGGAAAGCAGCGACTCAGTCACAAGAATTATTCAGAACATTACAACGTTACTACAGTAATGCCTATATGGATGCCGAAAAGCAAGATGCGATTAACTTGTAGGCTGCGTTAAATTTTCTATTTCTACGCCTCTCTGCCCTCAGGTGTGACAAAATTATTTAACTTTTCACTTGTATATTCTTCTGCAGGTTCTTGGGATACTTTCAGCCACAACAAGATAAGCCAGCGCTATGGGAATTGGGTTCTGATCAGCATTACAATGCAGCAAGATTTCTTGCCAGTTTTGTACCGGAGAATTCAAGGTTCATTTCTTGGTTTGATGAGACACGTGTAGAGTAGCTTGAAACATGTAATGTTCATTAGAGATTACTTAACATTACATTTTACCGTATTTAGGTCTACGATGAAACGATCTCTATCAGAAAGTAGCATCCTTAGCGAGGGCAGTACAGGCGCGTTGGGACCAGTAGCTAGACATGGTTTATCTGAAAAGGATGAAGACGGTAAAGGTCTTTCAGATTCAGCACCTGAGATCTCAACGGCTGACACTGCCATGATTGCTGCTAGTTTGAGGTAAAGAAAAGAAAAAAAAAACATATGATCTCTGTCAAATAATTTTTCTAACTTTTGGTTGTTGCCAGCTAAATATTGGGAATGGCTTTGTTTGTTTGCAGTGCTCCACCACCGACGTTGGAGGATATAGGTTTAGACCAGATTCTTGAAAATGATTGCTTCTGCTGTGATGGGCATGGTGACCAATGTACATGTGCAGCTTTTGATATGGATTGGGTTTCTTCTTCAGGAAACTCTTGTGAAGATGAGAGTTACGGAAGGTAAAAAAGAGAGGAACCCTTTCGGACTAATATATAACCAACCAAATATGTTCTCTGAAGTCGAGATTTTTTTTTTCATCTTATGCAGATCCACAGTGGTTAGATCCTTCGAAACCATTCCTGAAAGTACAAAAATAGAGTCAGAAATTTGTGTTATTGAATCTTGTTCCGGCAACACAAAGGTGAGAAGAAGAAGATAACATGAAATAAACAAAAAAAATAAAAGAAAGTTAACTAAGACAAAACAGCCATTGATGCATAATACGTAATGCTAATATCAAACTCTGCTTTTGACAGAGAGATGAAGGAACTGTGGAGGAAGAAGCCATTTCCGGAATTCCTCAAGGTTATGTGAGGTGGGTTATGGATGAAGACGGACATTTCTGGTGAGACAAGCTCTTTTCAACTCTACATCATTTTTTTGCAAGAAAAAATGGAAAAAAGAAAGAAAACATACACTTTAGTGCTGATGAAGAAAGAAACGTATCAGAGAAGAAAATAACCGAAAAATAAAAACTAACCGCCACTAATTTATTAATCGGATTGCAAGAAAAAAGGTGAGAAAGAAAAAGAGATAGAGAGAGGGGAGAAGGTAATCAAACTTGTAAATAATTTACTGAAAGACATGATGATGAACATAACTCAGAAGATCGTGTTGGATTTTTCCTTTTTTTTTTGACATTTTAAATTTTTTTGGAGGCTCTGATTCCGAATGCAATAAAACAGATGTTGTTCACTACTCCAACACCGTTCAAAAGTAGTCTTCCGAGCTGAGTTCCGACAGTAATGGACTAATTTGTCTTAAGATACGTGCGTGTACTTATAAGTACAATCTTTGATGTTTTACAACGAGGTCAAGTTCTGGTTGATCTTTTAGCTTTGTAATAAGCAAAGGCATTACATTACATAAAGGTAAAATTAACGAGGTGAAATGGTCAGTATATAAAGGTAAAATTAACAAGGATAAACAAAACCCATTCCTAATTACTTGCTTAAACGACAGATTAGTAATCAGCGAGTGGGTCCGGCGGATTTAACGCGTTTAAAGCTAAAAAGCACATCTTTACAAGAGATATTGACGGTGACGCAAGAACTCCGAGTTTAGAGCAATTTACGAAGAGACCACGTTCATTAGAACCTTCTGGAGAGCCACTAAGAAAATATCAACAAATCTCAAATCTGAGCCGCACTCTCATGATCGATATGATTGAATTATTTATTATTCTCTCAGCCAATGAAAAAAGAAAGACAAAACAACCACCACAATAGTTTTTTTCGCAAAAAATATTTCAGCTTTTTTTTTTTATTTAAAAATAAAATAAAATAAACAGGTCCAATATCGGATTTTATTGCCATCATCGTTTAGTTAAAAATGTAAAATAACTCGAACTTTTTGTTTACAAAGAAAATAAAATTCCAACTTTTGACGATTCATCCACACTTTTTATATGATACAGAATATATTGGCACAGAAGTTACAAGTTTGGGGTAAAAGAAAAAGTTAATACTATGAATGGAAATGTTCTATAAATTAGATATTTTCTTCCCACAAAAATATACTACATGATTAGTATTTGTTTGACCACCAAACAGAAGAAGAAGAAGAAGATAATTAGTATAATAGTTTATTAATAAAAATAAAAAGAATAAAGAAAAAGGAAAGTACTAGGAGAAAAAAAATCTCAGACAAGTGGTAAGAGGTTCTGGAGAGTTCCATTCTCTCTAACGTATGTAGGAGAGATAGAGAGAAGGAAACAAACAAACCCATAAATAAAAAAAGGAGGTCCCTTTGGTTTTTTGCTCTTCTCCTCTCCGAATTTCTTCTTTGATCGTCTACGATTCCTATCGAACCCTAATCTCCCCTTGTCCCTGCGTCTTTAGAACGTGGTTTCGAATCCATTGAATCACTCTAGTATCAAAGCTCTTGGACTGTGTAGCTCTGTTTTTTTCTGGGGGGAGCTTAAAAATTCGTCGAGAAAACGAGAAAGGATCGATTTTTTTGGTTTTGTTTTGTAATCTGGGGGAGAAAGTAAAAAATGGCGTCGAACAATAGCGAGAAAGGTAACGATGATTTGTATGCTGTTCTTGGTTTGAACAAGGAATGTACGACGACCGAACTCCGTAGTGCTTATAAGAAGCTTGCTCTTGTGAGTTCTTCTTCTTCTTCTTTTTGATTTAATATCTCGTGTTTTGTCCAGGGAACGAACCACTTAAGATTAATGAAACCGAATCTGTTTTTGCCTGATTTGGATATTGCATGTAATAGCAAACCGATTTGTTTTGTTAGTTTAGTCAGATGAATCCTCGATGCAAATTTTGGATTCCTGAATTGAGATTTGGAAACTGAGGTGTGAAAATCATTACTTTGGCACTGAACTTTAATTTTTACTTTTGGGATTTAGAGATGGCATCCAGATCGTTGTTCATCAATGGGGAAATTGGAGTTTGTAGATGAAGCAAAGAAGAAATTTCAAGCCATTCAAGAGGCTTACTCTGGTAATTTCAATGAACTTTTCTTCTTCATCGTTCTTCTCAAAACTCTTTTTTATTGTTTTATGGAACAAATGGGAGTTGGTTATTGGATGCAGAAGATTCTCTATTATTTCCTTGTTCCTTGATGTGTTGTTCTCTTTTTCTTTTAAGTATTGTTTATGTTTTCTGATTAAGCTTTTTCCTTTTGTGGGCACACAGTTCTGTCCGACTCCAACAAGAGGTTCCTCTATGATGTTGGAGCTTATAATAATGATGATCATGATGACCAAAACGTAAACTCTCTTTTTTTAGATTAAAGATTTTGTTTGATTGTATCTAAAGGGCAATGCTCTCGAAACTGTTTTGTGTTGCAATTGGATCAAGTAATATGATGACATATGAGCCTTGTAGTGATGATGAATGTTGTTGTTTTTTCAGGGAATGGGAGATTTCTTGAACGAAATGGCTGCCATGATGAACCAATCCAAGCCTAATGTAAGGCAGCTTGCATTACTTGTTTTCACATTAGTTTGTTATTAGACGCCATTGAGTGCGGCGAGTGACGTTTTTTGAGATGGTTGGTTTGGCAGGAGAGCAATACAGGGGACAGTTTTGAACAGCTACAAGATCTGTTTAATGAAATGTTTCAAGGAGACGCTGCAGCATTCTCATCATCATCATCATCACCGTCTTGCTCTGCATCAACTTTCACTTCCTCTTGTAGCTTTGTCTTCGACACAAATGTTCAGCGGTCACCGTTTGAGACAAGTTCCATGGGGATGAATGATCCTTTCGGATTTGACCCCAGAGCTCACACCTTCTCTTTAGGGGTAAAGAGTTTAAAGAAAAACTAGTTTCTTAGTGCTATTAAAGGTGACGTTTGTTCTTGATGATGAAATGGTTTTTGCTGGTGAAGCAGGTGGAACATCAACAGGATTTCAAGAAGGGGAAGAACAATGGTGGGAGAAGAAACCGAAGGAAGAACAGTGCTCAATCGGCTTCACACGGAACGTCGTCGTCCAACAACTACGGAGTCCCCACTTCATAGCCCTTCAGGACCATATTTTTGCTAACTCATCTTCACATTTGTCGACTAGTCACACACACAAGAGGACTGGTTCTGGTCTTCTTAACGGCGATGCATTATCAACTCAAAGCGTTGTCGTTTGTAAACTACCCACCTCTTTGTCTCGAAGCTTCTTTTTTCTGCTTGCTCTCTCGCTAGTCTGTCATTGAATTGTTCTCTCAAGCAAAGATTCATTATCATCATTGAGATCGATGAAGTCAACGGCTTTATGATGACGAATACATGTCCTAAATTCTTAATAGTCGTTGGTTTTCTCAGCATTTGATTATATATATACATTTTTGTTTGGTCCATTCTAGTTGAACCAGAGTGACAGCAAAATATATTGTTGTTTGTTCCCCGTGAATGTGCATCTATGTGTCAGATTTTGTATTTTAGCCCACTAAATTGCAGTAAATCCATATATATGAATCATCAAATTAATAATTCAAAATGTTCAAAAATTTTACAACAGTCTATGAAGAATAATCTTGTAAGTTGCTGTAGAATCACGTTAATAATGTGACTTTATGGTTGTCTCCGTAATTTAATAGAAGCAATGATGGGCTTTTTCGTCAATTCGCAAACCCGATCGAGTCAGCAACGGAGAAACTGATTTGTACATAGCCGGCGAAATCACATGATTCTCACGCCGATGAACAACTTTCCCTTCCGACAAACCATTCAGATCCAATCTTCGCCGTAGCTTTGTCCGGTCCGACGGCGGCGATAAACTAATCCATGGAGGAAGATGACGAGACTCGGTCACGGCCGTCGCCGGAAGGTTCCCTTTCCCCAGATCCGCCGACCGAACTTAAAACCACCATAAAGTCGCCTCCTTTACCTCCGTCTCCTCGGAACGGTTTAGAGTCAGTGTCTTCTCCTCCTAGTCAGGCTGTTACCGGCGGAGGTAGCCACGGAAGAAGCGGAGGAGGAGGAGGGAGAGAGGACTGTTGGAGCGAAGAAGCGACGGAGATTCTAATCGATGCGTGGGGAGAGAGATACTTGGAGCTGAAGAGAGGGAATCTGAAGCAGCAGCACTGGAAGGAAGTAGCGGAGATCGTGAACACAAGCAGTAGTAGCAAATCTCCGAAAACTGACATACAGTGTAAGAACAGAATCGACACGGTGAAGAAGAAGTTCAAGCAGGAAAAAGCTAAAATCGCAGCAGGTGCCGATAACGGCAGATGGATCTTCTTCAAAAAGCTCGAGACTTTGATCGGAGGAGCTACTACAGCTACAACTACGGCGAGTAAGGCTTTAGTGGTAACTCCGTTGAGCAGCCGTTCGAGTCTTTACCAACGGAAAGCAAAGGCTACGGCTTTGAAGCAACAAGCAAGTGTGAAAAGGAGCGGCGATTCAACGTGGTGGCATTTCAGGAAACGAATCGCTTATGAGACGGAATCAGAATCTGAGCCTGATCTCTCCGCCGACTCAGCTGACGACAGCCTACCACCACCGCCGCCGGTGAAATCGGATAAGACCGGAGATGGAGGAAGAAGGGAGCTTGGAGAGGTGGCAACGGCGATAATTGGATTTGCAGAAAGTTATGAAAAAGCAGAGACCGTGAAGCTTAAGCAATTTGTGGAGCTGGAGAAAGAGAGGATGAAGTTCGCTAAGGAGCTTCAGCTGCAGAGAATGCAATTCTTTAAATCTCAATTGGAGATGTTACGGAACATTCAAGAAGATGGAGACGGTGAAAGAATAAGCAGGAGTCAACGCAGTGTCAAGGATAATGGCAACGTAAGTTAACGGGTGAAGAGAGTTATGTTGATAAGATAGGGTACAGTGCTTGTTGTGGAATGTGTAAATGTAAAATTGGACAACATGTCTTAGAGGACTGTGTCACAGAGCATTGGTGGTAAATGGAAACTGTCTGAAATGT
The DNA here is from genome assembly GCA_900108845.1 of Iljinskaea planisiliqua. Lineage (NCBI taxonomy): Eukaryota > Viridiplantae > Streptophyta > Magnoliopsida > Brassicales > Brassicaceae > Iljinskaea > Iljinskaea planisiliqua. The sequence continues at coordinate 4,544,702 of FNXX01000010.1, read as the reverse complement.
TAAAGTTAATCAGAAACTCGGGCTAATGAGAATGCTCAAATGCTTGAAAAGGTTCAAACTTTTTTATTGATGAAATCAGTTACCGAGTAGTACATGAAGAACCGAAACATTGTTGAGCTAAACAAAAGATAGTTGCTACTACTACTTGTTCATCTGAAGGATGAAAATTTTCAAAGACAGAGAAACAGGCATTCAAAAGAGGTCGTCATAGTCTTCTTTGAGAGTGAATTCAGCTGAATCGAACCGCCAAGCCAGAGGAGTGGAAGGCATCATCATAGAGCCATGACGGATTGGGGAGCGCCACGGAGTTGAGCTCTTTAGCCAATCAGTCAACTTGGGCGATGGAATCTCTTCTGGTTCGTCACATGTCAGATTGTTCTTAGCATCCATCTGAAACCAAAAACACATAAGTATAGTCACATAATGTAAATCAACGACATAAGCTCTCAAGAATCAAGAGAGACGCATTGAAGTGGAGTCGAGTACCATTTCTTTGTCATACTTGAGATGCTTCTCCTTGATGCTGGAAGAATCTGTAAAAACAGAATAACAAGCTTTAGCACAAACTTACAAACAAAGATTGCTCACCATCATATAGCTTAGATGAAAATGTATTACCATGGTGGAGTGGAATATCACCAGAGAAGTGATCGTCCCAGAGATTTTGCTGCTCTTTGATGCATTTGCTGTGATCATGTAAGTACCTCTCCCCAGCAATGTTGATTTCGCATTTTGCAGCAGAAGCGATTTGCTTGTTCTTAGAAGAAGCTTTCGGATGAATCCCAGACTTGTTTGTAATATCATTCAGCGCCTTACGAGCTCCAGGTTTCTTCTGACCAAGCACAGATCCTTTGGCTTTCACAGAAGCAGCAGTAACAGACTCTGCAAAGAGCAAAAGAAAAGACAAAACCAAAAGTCTTGTTACAGAGCATCCATCAACAGTTCAAACATATGGTTTTAAAGAGACAAGAGCGATATATAACTACTTTTGCGATGAATCGGAGCGTTCTCGTCAGGGAAAATCATCTGTTGAAGAGCGTTCATGTTCGCCATAGGTTTCTTCAACTGTTTACACAAATAAACAAAAAAGATTGTCGAAGGAATCGAAATTAAAAAGCATAAATCGAGCGACAAAACTTTAAGGAACCCTAAAATTGGTAGATCTGTTATATACCCAATACAAAACCCAAACCCGAATTTGATTCTCCAAAACCAATCAATTAGCGACAAACCGAAATCAGAAGGAAGAAAGAAACCTTCGTGAAATGGAGCAGTTTCTTGGTAGATATTCTTGTGCGAGAGAAGAGTCTAAGAAGAAGAAGAAGAAGAAGAGCGCTTTTTTTCTTTTCTTTCTGGAGATTGTTTAACGGTAACTTTTCGATGTTTGTTCTTTGCTTTATCGACGATTAAAGAAGAGACTCCGAATTAGGCCTAAAACTGAATTTATGGAAGAAACCAAAAAAGGTTACTAGCCGTTAAGAGCCGTTGCATAATATTTTAACTATGGCCCAATCAAGACCAGGCCCAGGCCCATCTTGTAGGAATAAGATAATAAAATCTATATTGAAAATAAGGGAAACTTGAATAGGTTAGCCAGTTATGTACGTCAAAGTGGTTAGAGTTTTCTTTTGATAGCGTCAGACAAGTTGGATAAAAAGCCAAACGTGTCACATCCTATAAACTCATTGTCTAAGCGATCTTCTTATCGGCTCTAGATTTATCAACTTTGTTTAATAATATCATCATCCTTGATTAAATCTCCTTAATTTTGGAAGGTTAAAATTAAGGTCAAATCTATATAATTAGTCTAACCAAAGTTACTCAACGCTTCTCTTTCCAATCTTTATATAAAACCACTATCCTCTTTCAATGAAGAAAGAAAACATAAGACTCCCTTAACAAAAACCCTCTAGAGATAGAACAAAAAAAAAACAAAAACAAAAATTTGACTGGAGATATGGGATTCTTACACAAGCTTTGGGATGAAACTGTGGCCGGTCCTACGCCCGAAAATGGTCTCGAGAAGTTGAGAAATCACATTTCCGGCGAAAATGTTACAAGGAATGGTCACCAGAAGTTGATGGTGGATCCAGGTCGTGTCCCGGATTCTCCTGTCGGATCAAGCATCTCGGGTTCTCCTTTGACTCGTAAGTTACTTTTGTTGGTGTTGTTTTGATCTATTATTTATCTATGGGTGTATTATATATGAGCCATTAAAACCCTAAGCTTGCAAAAGACTTCGTGATATTTGTGTACATAGTCGCAAGCTTTGGAATATTTGATTTGTAAATTGATTATTGATCATTGATCATTGTCATAATCATATATGTGTGCAGCTGGAACACCAAGTGAAACACATGCCACAAATCTCAATGCTTGCGATTGGTTTGAACTTCATCTTTTTTTCATTCTCATATGATCCTCTTTTTTTTCTTCCTATTAGTTTGAAGTGTTTTAATAGTACTATATAGTATACATATATCCTTTATAACGTCCGTAATATTGCAGGATTGTGCTAAATGCATTGGACCGCTGAAAGAGATTAAAGGGAAACATGTACGTGAAAAAGATTAAAAGGAAACATGTACGTGAAAAATATCCGATCCAACGTCTTTATTTTGTATATGGTTGCAGTGTACATATGTATAATGGATTCATGTAAATAGTAGTCAAATGGCCGCTTTTAAAAATTTATGTTTGTGTGATTACTCATAAAAGAGTTTAATATAATTTGCTATTTACAAAGCTGAGAAGTTCTTTGGAGACATGAATTATTTAATATCTTTTACTTCTTAGAAGTAAGTGTCCGTATATTTTCTACTGGTAAGAAAAACAAATACAAATTGCATGTGACATCTTGTACACGTACCTACGATGCAAGAAGTGGTGTAGTTATTTTGGGTTTGTAACCCATTGGAACAATGAATTAACAAGTGACAAGCCCAAAATAAAACCCATTAAAAGAGAGTAATGCATCCACGTCACCGTTCTTAAAATTTGTAAGAAAAAGAAGAATATTAAAAGACAGTAATCACGATTTATCGATGCATATATATATATATATATATATGTTTTTTTCATTGGTGTGAAAGTCGAGATGGACATGAAGCAAAGAAAGAAGACACAACTGGAAACAATCGACGGACATAATGTCCAAACGACCGATATTGAAACTGGCGGTTAGGCTAAGGGTAATTTGGGTACATCACCGGCACGTGGATATTCCCGGTAATTTTAGACAAGTAAATGGCCTTTTCCGTCAATTAACAAACTCATCGGATTATTATGAGGAAAGGGAAATTACGAGAGAAACCCATCTTTACCTTAAACCGGGCCGGCAACTTTACCGGTGACGGAATGTTACTCTGACCTACCAATCAGGTCCTTACACGTCGACTCCCCGTATCGTCTCAGTTACCTCCACGTGTCCCCCCTACTCACCGACGCCGTCTCCTTCCCGTTATCCCCACCCGAACAGATATTAAGCCAAACCCTAACCCTATCTCCTCTTTACGACATTCTGACCAGATCCGGCGAAATCACATTCATGGAGGACGAAGAGGAGATCCGATCTCACGCCTCGCCGACGGGCTCCGATTCACCCGATCCCTCTTCTTCGCCGCCGGCGGGACGAGTTACGGTAACGGTGGCTTCGACAGGTCCGCCTTCTTATTCTCTGACTCCTCCGGCTTGTTCGTCGCAGCAGAAGGATCCCGACGCGTTGGCTCTGGCGCTGCTGCCGGTTCAGTCCAGCGGCGGAGGCGGAGGCAGTAGCAGCAACGGGAGACCGAGCGGCGGCGGTGGGAGGGAGGACTGCTGGAGCGAGAGGGCGACGGCTGTGTTGATCGATGCGTGGGGGGAGAGATACTTGGAGCTGAGCAGAGGGAATCTGAAACAGAAGCACTGGAAAGAGGTGGCGGAGATCGTTAGCAGCAGGGAGGATTACGGTAAAACTCCCAAAACCGATATACAGTGTAAGAACAGGATTGATACGGTGAAGAAGAAGTATAAGCAAGAGAAGGTGAGAATCGCCAACGGTGGTGGCCGCAGCAGATGGGTCTTCTTCGACAAACTTGACCGTCTTATTGGTTCAACGGCGAAGATCCCAACCGCACCTCCTGCCATCAGCGGTGGTGCTAGTCCTGGAGGAGGAGGAGGATTGCATAAGATTCCTATGGGTATCCCCATGGGAAGTCGTTCGAATGTGTACCATCACCAAGCTAAGGCTGCTGCAACGCCGCCTTTCAATAATCTTGACCGTCTTATCGGAGCTACGGCGAGGGTTACAGCTGCTTCGTTTGGTGGCGGAGGCGGAGGAGGAGGTTCCGTCAACGTACCTATGGGAATTCCGATGAGCAGCCGTGTAAATCCGTTTGGACAGCATGGGAGAACGCTGCCACAGCAAGGGAGGACGTTGCCTCAACAACAGCAGGGGATGATGGTGAAAAGGTGCAGCGAGGCAAAGCAACGCTGGCGTTTCAGCAAGAGGAATGCCTCTGATTCGGACTCGGAATCAGAAGCAGCCATGTCTGATGACTCGGGCGACAGTTTACCGCCTCCTCCTCTGTCGAAGAGGCTGAAGACGGAGGAGAAGAAGAAGCAAGAGTGTGACGGAGGAGGAAACAAGTGGAGGGAGCTAACTCGTGCAATAATGAGATTCGGTGAGGCTTACGAGCAAACAGAGAATGCGAAACTGCAACAGGTGGTTGAGATGGAGAAGGAGAGGATGAAGTTCTTGAAGGAGCTGGAGTTGCAGAGAATGCAGTTCTTTGTGAAGACACAACTGGAGATATCAGAGCTTAAGCAGCATGGGAGGAGAATGGGAAACACTAGTAATGATCATCACAGCTGCAAGAACAACAACAAAAATAGCATGAATGCGATTGTCAACAACGATGTCGGTAACTAGAGTTTTTAGTGATTCAGGTCGTAATTTACATATTTTAGATTTGAGTTTGCAATTGTTGAAAAAGACACTTATCTAGGCTTCGTGAGTGTATTAATATTTTGCCAAACCTTTGTTTAACTTTTGGTCACATGGAACATATTTAACTTCACTGGAAAGTCCTGAGATCATTCTGAATAACTTTCTCTTCAGACTCCCCTACTGACGCATTGAATGAGTAATAATCATCCGTTGATATGGTTATCTGCAGGTTTTTAAACTTCTCTGAATCTCGTGTGTTATATTGTGTGTTCTGTGAGCTGACACTAGACATTCTTGACACAATCCCACTGCACTTTATGTTATGTTTGGTTATTATGACATTGGAGATTTTGCATGTGTACCTAAAGGCATATTAGCTCTGTCTCTCTTTTTTTTTTTTTTTAATATTGTTTTAGCTAGATTTTCTTGTATCTGAAGCATCATCAACCACCCATGATTTGCTATAAAAGTAGAATGTTAGGCAAAACAACTTTTTGTTTGTGTGTTTAATTCTTTATGATGTTTCCCTTTTGGCGGTTTTAGATACTAGACAACTTGGCATTTAAATCACACATGGAAGTTTCTCACAAATTAGTCTTGTGCACTAGCCTCTAGTTAAATTATATTCATGTTTGTTTGTTTTTTTTTCTATTTTTTTTGGTTCTGATAGATTTCGAAGGTATGTATCGAAAGGTAAATTAATAATATTTGAGTAAAATACCATCTTCCCAGCCCCACCGTAAAAACCATTCAAACTTTGCTTGACGTCTTTGTAGCGACGAATACAACAATGAAAACTTGTTGAAAAATGCAACTCCTTGGTCTTACGCAAAATAAATCCTAATATTTAGAAAGTTCCTGAAACTTATGTTAACCGTAGAAAAAAGTTTGCGATTCCAAAGTTCAACTATTCAACAGCTAATGAACTAAGGTGTCCACGTGTTTCTTAATACGCATAAATTAGTCTAATGATATTTTGGTATCACATAAGCTCCAAAAGGTTAGTAATCGTTTTTTCTTCTCAATAAAATTTAAATCTCAACTAAATTAAGTAACAAAGTAGTAATTACCAAGGACATAGTAAACATATTGTGTTGCAAAATATAGTCTGATTTTCAAACTGGGCAAGAGAAGATACCTAAGAAAGAAAAAAACATTGGAATTTAAGAATTCGGTAGGATTTAAAGCAATGTATAATACTATAATTTGGTTAGGGCCAATTCTCCATTTAAGTTAAAGAAGAATAAAAGGTGATATTCTACAATTAGATATTTTTCCAGCCTTTTTCATGGGGTCCATCATTTTGTTCAAAGTGTCTCCAAAAGTTGGAATTAAAATGGTTGGGTGTTAAAATATTAGTTTTGAGCAGAGTGGAACAAGTAGTTTAGTATTTAATTTTGTCAACATCTAATTAGTATATGTTTAAAACATAATATACGTATTTAAGTATTTGTATACACACACACATTTTTACTCTTTGGAACGCTGATGTTACCATTAACGTTAAATTTTGTGGATCTGAAAGCTAAAGTACCAAAGTACCCTTCATTTGTTCCTGGCCCTGACGAATCTACCCCTTCATTTGTAAAAAAATTCATATACTTCAAATAATAATAAAATAGACACTTCCCCCTATATAATCCAACACGTGTTATAATGTTATAATTTGGGTAAATTTTATATTCTCTAGCCCCTGTGAAAAGCGTTTACCTCTTGAAAATCCTTAAAAAAAAAAAACTAAATTCTGGAAGAAGAACCAAGGGCAAAATGGGTAAAAGGAGCAGCTTTTGGGATTAGGCGAGCCCTATATCCGGAATTTCGCATTTTATTGCCGACTTTCTTTTGTTTTTTTATTTAAAATTTCAAATTTACGCTCTATTACTTTTTTTTCTTTCTCACGTATACGCTACTTCTCGTCAACAAAAATGGTGATTTCTGTCTGAAAAACACTTTCTCTCTCTCTCTCTCTCTCTCTCGAATTTACTTTCTCTCTCAAAAAGTAGTTTTTTGACAAAGAGAGTATTAGGCGGAAGGAGAGACAATGGGAGAGAGATCGAATCCACCACCACTCTGAAAGCAACTTGGAAAAGAGTTGGAGTTGAGAGTTTCCGAGTGAAGAGCAGATGAAACTAAACAATCGCCATTGTTAGGGTTTTAAGAAGCTCTGAGAAGACGTTTTTTAATTGGGGAACCTTAACATAGACAGCAGAGAAAGAGACTCCACAATGATAGTGACTATTCGAATTTGAATCGGAAAGAGACCCGATTCATCGGATATCAAACGAAGATCTCATTTTTGTTTTCTACTTACAGGTAAAGGATCCGAGTAGGACTTCACTTGAAATCTCTGAGTACTGCTGATTCCAAATGTCGTTTTGTTTTTTTTTTTTTTTTGCCTTTGAATTTCGAATTCGAATCCACCGTCTTGCTGGATTCGACTTTACTCGGTGTGAATCAGTTTCCTTTATTGATTGAATTTTCTTTTTCAAATTTTCCATGATCGGAACCAGATCTGGCAATGCGATTGATGCTGTGTTTTGTGAACTTTGGGGTGAAGGGTTTCTATTATTGTAATGTGGACTTAAGCTGGGGTTTAAAATTGTATCCAAATATGGATATTGCTTCCTATGCATTCACTGATTCTTCTTCTTGTTCGAATCCCCAATGTGGATCCGTTACTCACGTTTCTCTCTGCCTCTTCGAATTCCTATTGCATTTACGTTTTCAGGGATGATGATGACCTTTGCTTCAAGAGCTTTTGATGCTTTGCTCTCTTTTTTTCCTTTTTTTGGGTCTGTGAAGGGTGAAGACTGAGGTTTTTTTGTTTTTGTTTTGGAGAAGAGGAGAAGATGAGACCAGCTATACCTCTTGACTATGCTGTCTTCCAACTCTCCCCAAAGCGGTCGAGGTAATATTAAAAGATGGATTCTTCTTTTTCCTTGTTACATTGTTAGTGTTTGTTGGGTTCCTTTTTAAGTTATTTTCTATGTTTTGTTCTTTCTTTCTTGGCAGATGTGAATTGTTTGTCTCTACTGCTGGGAATACTGAGAAGCTTGCTTCTGGCCTGGTGAAACCATTTGTTGCTCATTTGAAAGTCGCTGAAGAGCAGGTCGCCCGGGAAGTTCACTCTATCAGGCTGGAAGTTGAAAGCAGCAAAAATGCTGGAACTTGGTTTACTAAAGGGACTCTCGAGAGGTTTAGATTCCTTTTCGAACCAGTGATATTCAAGAGTTTTTACTGGAGTAGAGCTCGTTGCTAACCGCTCGATTTTTTCCTTGTGCCTGCTCTGGTTGATAGGTTTGTACGCTTTGTTAGTACCCCAGAGGTTCTGGAATTGGTAAGCGCATTGGATGTGGAAATGTCTCAGTTGGAGGCTGCCCGGAAAATATATGGCGAGGTACTTCTCCTCTTTTATGGTTCAAGTAAGCAGATGAATGTGTTAACTGGGATGCTTTTATTGATTTTGATAATATCTTTCTTTAGGGGACTGGTGATCAGCGATCTGGTGCAAAAGGTATGCATACGGTTAACTTGTCTTGTAAATGTATATTCTGTTACAATATACCGTACATGGGAAATTGTGCTTTGGTTCTATGGAGTTGGTCACAGTGACGGTTAGTGGATAAAAGTAGTGAAGTGAATTATGATGCTAGCAAGTCATTCATGGACGCTTGAAAAGTCTCTTTGTATAGACCGTCATTGTGCCCATTTTGATTAGGCTTTTATACGGGCTGAGTGAAAAAATGCACGCCTCCAAAATCAGTGAGTTACCACTAGAAATCTTACTGCCAAATATGAGAAAAGCATCGACAGGGTGCTTTATGAGTGGCAGAGTGACATTTAGAATCTGAAGTCATTATATCGTTTTATATTTTTATCCACGCATGTCCATCAGATTTATTTAATTACATGTTAGTCGTTTCTTTCTTGCTTTGGCTAAACCTTTCTTGGTTCAGATGGCACAGAGACTACACCAGCAGCTGATGTGACAAAGTAAGGTCCCAACCTTACATGATATTTACCTTTGATAATTATGAAAATTTAGCCAAAGTATCTATTTAATATGTGTTCTGCTTAACTGTGCAAAGTTTTTGATTTTTAAAATGTCTTATGCTCTCAATAAATGTGTAACGCTGAATCTTTTCCCCCTTTTCTGCCTTTTCAGGAAGGAGCTACTGAGAGCTATTGATTTACGGCTTGCAGCAGTTAGACAGGACTTAGCAACTGCTTGTAATCGTGCATCCGCTGCTGGTTTCAACCCAATCACTGTCCCCGAACTTTGTCAATTTGCTGATCGATTTGGGGCCAATCGCTTGAAGTAAGTGTTAAGATATCCTTTACTTCCTATCCTCTTTAATATATTTGCCAGGTCTTTCCTGTCGTTCTGGCCTTTTTGTGAGCAATTATTTGGAGCCCATTTTACACACAAGAAGACAAGAAATCTTCAGTTACTTCACCTTGTCTAATTTATCTGGGTTTAAACCGAGAAGGTCTGGGTGGTGGGTGCTGTCTTTTGAGTTTTATTTTTTCATAGTTGCAGCTATCAATTTTACACCTTTACTAGTTTGCATACTCTTGCTAGGTAGACCTTCTGCCAGTTATTCCTCTATGAAATCTGGACTTTCGTGATAACACCTATGTAGTCCTTGATCACCATTACCACATGTTTATATAGTCGCCTATATGTTTTAATGTTTTATGTTTTAATGTTTAGGCGTTGATGCATGCTCTTTTCCATAAACAGAAATCCATCATGCTCTAATTTAGGTAGGTTTGGTCTGATAGAGACTTGAGAACTGCTGGTAGGTGGATGAACGTGATTACAAAAGGACTAGGATGCCTAACTGTACTAAAAGAATTCAATCTCTTTTTTTTGGGGTTACCAATAGTCAACGTGGTGCGTTATCTCACTTTTTAGAGTAGGCATTTCTAATTGACAGAGTTCCAAAAATATTTTGGGTTTCAACTTGCTTAATTACTCTGATCATGCTTGATCTGCTATACTTATCGCAGTGAAGCATGCACCAAGTTTATCGCACTTTGCCAGAGAAGGCCAGAGCTAATGAGCTCTTGGAGGTTCAACCAGGAAGAAGAAGCTATACGTTCGTCATGGGAATCTGATATGTCAATTGATGATCCCATTGAAGACCCATCCAAAAACCTAGCAACTAGTAGAACCCAACAAAAGAGAGAACATCAAGCTGGTATGGAAGAGCAAAGCGCAAAAGGAGCCAACTACTCCCAACAAGAAGCAAAGCTTATGCCACAAAGTAGTCATGACGAAAAGGATGAAAAAATTCCTGTGCAAAATGAGCCAGTAGCAAGCCAGTCTAGGCAACTCACGAGACGGCTCAGTGTGCAGGAGAGAATCAACCTATTTGAAAACAAGCAGAAAGAAAACTCTGGAGGGAAAACAGCAGTGGTAAAATCCACTGAGCTGAAAAGGCTCTCTTCTGATTTATCATCTTCTGCAGGCATGGAAAAAGTTGTGGTACGAAGATGGAGTGGTGCTAGTGACATGAGCATTGATTTAGGAAATGAAAGGAAGGATGGTACTGATGATAGTCCATTGTGCACTCCCTCGTCATCATCAGTGTCCAAAGATGGAAGTGGTATATCTTCGAAACAATTTGCGGGCTACAATAAAAAAGAGCAGAATGGATTGAGCCATGTTGAGAATACTCATAAGAATGAAGACGAAAGTAGTTCCAACAATGTTGGTGACTGGGGAACGGATGAAGTAGAGTCCCAGAATTCAAGCTCTACTTTCTTACCGAAAGAGGTGCCATTGAGCACGGATAATCAAGTGGGGCACCAAGGAAATTCGCAGGATGGTCTTTTGGAGAAGAATTCCAAGTTTCCATACTACGAAAAAAATTCCAGAGGCATTTTGGGTTACTCAGGGAATGCAGATATAGATGACGAGTCAGATAACAAAAAGGGCGATTTTGAATCAAATCAGCAGAACCAAGTACAGTTTAGGGATCCTCGGAGTCATTCATTGTCTACATTACAGCAATTAGGTGGTACCGAATCTAATATCACTAGTGTTTGGAGCAATGGAGTTACTGCGGAGTCTCCTACGAAAGAACCTTCGGGGCAACTACCACTAGTTGAGGATCGCCAGAGAAAGACACAGGTCTATGGAGGTCAGTCAAGTTAAAAATGTGTTGGTCTTTCCTTTATATACATATTCTTATATTAAGATATTTCATGTGTGGGAGATCCTTGATAATTCCGTCTGTTTTTTATGCATCTAACCCAATATTGACATCAACGAAATATGGGATCATCAACTGAGATGTTCTACGTCTATGGTTTCTTCTTTGTTTTTTTAATGCTTGAAAATGATCATGATCGTTGAAGTATTCTTTTTATTATTAAACAGTTGAGTCTGAGAATAGGATAACGACTAATTCTCAATGTGATACTTATATTCTTATATTCTTTTCTACTTGTATACTTTCTTAATATCCTGACTTCGACAAAGGGAAATTTAGCAGTTTTCTGATTATGTTCTTGCACCATCGTCTGTTAGGTTCTGAACAGATGAAAAGGCCGCACGGTAGAAGGGATGAAATTGGTTCTGCTGATGTAAATAAAAAGCCACCTGCAAGCATTAATAGTGTGTCAGATACCTCCGAGAGTGATACTTTTAGCCAAGTGTCCTCGGCTGAGCAGGTTCAAAGGGCGAGAGCGTCTAAGGGAAGTCAAGAGCTGAATGATGAATTGAAAGTGAAAGCAAACGAGCTTGAAAAGCTATTTGCTGAACACATGCTTCGTGTACCTGGGGATCAATCCAGTTCTGTACGTAGAGGTAAGCCCGGAAAGCCGAGTGAACAGGTTGTGACGTCACAGCCCAGAAGACCTGTAGCAGAGGATCTATCTTCTGCACAAATTTCTAATCAGAAGACCCCACCAACGTTAAGCTCAACCGATGAAGACAAGTTCAAAACTCCACCAGCATTGAAGGTGGCTCTTAACAATGACTATGGAGATACCACAAGGCAAAAATTTCCAGAAATCAGCTTTTCAGATAATTCTAGAGGAAAGTTCTATGAGAAATATATGCAGAAGAGAGATGCAAAGCTTAAGGAAGACTGGAGTTCAAGAAGGACCGAGAAGGAAGCCAAGTTGAAGGTGATGCGAGATACACTTGATCGCAGTAACGCTGAGATGAAAACCAAATTTTCTCAGTCTACGGCAAGACGTGACTCAAATGCCCGACGTGCAGAGAAGCTTGTATACTTCAATTCTAGGTTGAGTGTTATAAAAGATCAGGTATACGTCATTTTCTTGAAATATTTACCTGTGATTGCTATAACTATTGCGTGGGTGAATATTATTTTTGGTTTCCTAATAAGTTTAACAATGGAATGACTTGACAGCATCCAATTAGCTCATTTCTCAGTGAAGAAGATGAAGATGTTTCCAGGAGCACCCAGAATAAGAAGCTACAACAAAACAGAAACAGTTCGACTGCTCGGACCATTGCTACATCAGCTTCACGCTCTGCAGCTAAAGTTTCTACACCCGGTGCTGTTAGGCGGAGAGGACAATCAGACAAACTTCTTGCACAGTCAGTCCCTAACTTCTCCGACTTCAAGAAGGAAGTAATGAAACCAGCCTCGGGAGTTGGAAAAAATGGTGTCCGCTCACAGGTGAGAAGCTCTGTCCGCCCAAAGGCTGTAACTGAAGACGAGAAGCTTCGAAGGCCGACAAATTTCAGGAAAGGTGCTGCTGAAGCTGCTGAGTTGGCAGACTTTTCTCAGTTGAAGTCAGAGGATGGTGTTTCTGTACCTTCGAATCCTGAGCAAGATCAAAGCGGGAGAAATTTTAACAATCTTGGAATTGGTATCAACTCTGATAATGCGCAGCTAAAGGCTTTAGAAGGATCTGACGCATCAGACGAAATGGAAAAAGACGGGATGGAAGAAGTTCTAGATGACACGGAAGTTGAAGCTTTTACGGATGCAGAAAACGAGAAATCAAGACTGAGTCAAGAGTTTGAAGAATGGGGTAGTACCGGGGTTGCAAATGGTGAATCTATTTCTCAGCTTGACCCTGGTTCAAATGCTGAATTACCTATCGCTATGGCTTCTAGGCATCAAACCATCGGTTCATTTCTGGATTCACCCGGCGAGAGACCTGTACCATGGAATTCACGAGTGAAGCATCAATATCCAAACGAGGTATCTGAAGTTGATGCGTCAGTGGACTCTCCAGTGGGTAGTCCTGCTTTCTGGAACTTATCTTCCCTTAACCATACAGAGAATGATACAACTCAAATGAGAAAGAAATGGGGAGCTGCTCAGAAACGCGTTGCTGCTGGTAATCCATCTCAAAGTCAGTGCCAACAGGATGTGACCAAAGGGTTGAAAAGGCTTTTGAATTTTGGAAGGAAGAACCGTGCGGCTGAGAACTTGGCTGACTGGATATCTGCTACAACCTCTGAAGGGGATGATGATACTGAAGATGGACGAGATCTTGCGAATCGATCATCAGAAGACTTGAGAAAGTCGAGAATGGGATTTTTACAGACTCAACCCTCTGATGATAGCTTCAACGAGAGTGAGCTATTCAATGAACAAGGTAACAACCTTTTCGATCCCAAAGTATTCATTGCCTTATCTTTCTATACATACAGCATCCAAAGATCGTCTTGACACCATCCCAAAATTGGGTAACCTCAACTATAGATGAATAAATGCTAGAGTTATCACCGGCTTAGAGTTATAGCTTATATAGTTCATCTTGATATGAGTCCTGTTGATCTAATATTGGTGTACCTAATTTCAGCCCAAACGACTAGCGCACCATTGAGCTTTAAACTGAAGGAAGATCAGACGTCAGGAACTTCTGTAAAAGGTAATCAATCAAGTCTTGTACTCTCCAAAATTCCAAACCTTCTTTCTCTCCATTGAATCTGGTTGAAAGTCTATTATGAGACACCGTAAAATCTAAATATCTAGCATCCGAGTTTTTAGTCGTTAAATTGTGATCTTACTGGCTAATCAATCAAGTGTTTTACTCACTCGGAAACATATTGTGTAATGCAGCACCACGGTCATTCTTTTCACTCTCCAATTTTCGTAGCAAAGGGAAATGATTCGAAAGCAAGATACCTAAAAGAATTTCAGGATCCAAGCGAATGAAAGATGAAAAGATTCACATCGCAGGCAGTGGCACGGCATGAGTGTAAAAGAGTGAAATGATCTGAGATATTACGTGCTCTTTGTATCATTGAGAATAGTTTCTCTTCTCTTCGTGATCATCCCCTGTTTACTTTCTGATAGTGGTTTTGAGCCTACATTTGTAAATTGTATCAAACCTGAAACATGTCCTTATCGGTTTGATATCGATGTGATTTTGGTAGTACAAACAGAGAAAAAGATGGCAATGTTCATTTACCGTTTTGACCCTTTAGAAGAACAGAGTATGCTGCTTAGGTAATCTGTGAATCATGTCCAATGATTAGGTATAATAACTTGTTAACCAATCCAACTGCATAACCCAAATCTGGTCTGCAGCCGACAGAGTGTGCATCCTCTGCACACTTTGTAGCGTCCTTGTGTTTTCTAGGGGGTTTACAAACATGATTCTCAAGGTACAAACAACCGAAGCTCAAAGAAAAAGAATGGAGAAAAAAACGTTTAGATGAATTCTCTCTCGAACGACGAAGACGAAGACTTGACCAGGAAACCTCCAATGGCCCAATCCTCCACTACATTTTTGTTTTACGTTCGGCCTAACAGAGGCCCACTTTGATAGTTGACTAAAGTCAAGCCTCAATTCTCTAAATACAAATAAAGGAGGAAGAACCCGTTCACCTTATTTAAACAAATGCAAATAATTATTAACTACATAGAAATTTACGTGTAATAAAATATTATGGGTTTTGGTCTTCTACTTCGACTGGACTTGTTGCTCGGTCTTTTCTCAAACACTACACGCGAACGCGAAGTTGTTCTGCATCCCATCATGCCCTCTCGCCGAAGAAGATTATTTCTCTCCGTTATATAATATATATCTACGAGCGAGCGTTAACAAGAGAAACAAAAAGAAAAAGAGAGATGGGTTTCTTCTCCTTTCTTGGAAAAGTTCTCTTCGCTTCTCTCATCATCTTCTCTGCTTGGCAAATGTAACTTTTTTTTTTTTGCTCTTTGTTTCTTCAAAGAAGATTGCTTGGTGCATGCTACTAGCTAGATCTTTTATTTGGAATTGAGGATGACAACCCCCCTAGGCTCTTTCGAGTTGGTCTAAAGCTGATACTTTTTTCCCCTTTTGAGTTTTATGCTTCCATTTTAATCTCTCTTAGTCTTACATTTTGAGGTGAAAGAATCCAATTCCTTTATACATGTCTCGACGTGTGAATCTTTTTTTTTTCCAGTTTTGAGTTTTGTTGTTGTTGTTGTCATAGCTCTTAATTAGTTTGTTCATATGGTTATGGAGATGTCATCCTACAACTGGTGTGTTGGTTTATCATTCCAATGTATATGTAGTGCTCTAGTGAGAAACACCATTAAACTCCAACCCTACATGAATATATATATAACATCTGTTTTCGTACTATTCATTACTATAGTTTAATTTTGTTGACTTGGTATGTTAAGAAGCTATTCAAATATCATCTCCCTGTTTTGACTATATTACTGAAATTAAACACCCCATCTTTGTGGAATTTTAATAGGATCAACGGCTTTGGTGCTCAAAATTTGGATCCAAAGCTTGATCTGGCCAAGGAACATCTATCTTCTAAATTATGGGTAACTTTGTCCAACATAGAGGTAAACTACCTTGTTACGATCTTTTTCTCTTTAGCGCTCACTTTCTATACATGTATCTTTTTCTGATCTTGAGATTGTATCTTTGAAGGTGAAACAAGCCGGTGTGACTATTGTTTCCCTGATAGCAGCCGGAGGATTACTCTTTGTTATTGGAAAATTCTTGAGTGCTTCTTTGGTTAAGCTTCTTCTTTGTTACAAAAAAAAAGGATTCAAACTTTGAAACTTGTTTGACTATAAAATCTCAATTTTTTTATTGTTTTGTTTCAGGCTTTTTACTTTGCAATAGCCGGCCCTGTTCTGTATGATATCTATAAGTACATACCTGAGGATCGTTATTTCTCTCCTTTCTGGATGAATCTCTTGCAGGTTTGTCCAAAATATATGTTTCAACTATGGTAATCTCAAGAAACTGGAGGTTATGTGTTTGCATTACTCTATTTGTTGAACCCAAAAGAAGGTAGCTTGCTTTACCTAGAGAACCAAGATCATCCAGTCAATAATGATTCGATAAAAAAATGTCTCATTAGTTATTCCTTTTGATATCGCAGAGCATCGCTCAGTTTGGAGCATTGGTTCTCTTTTTTATGGAATGAAGAACTCTTAAGCCGGAAACTGAAGAAGACAACTCCTAAGCTGGAAGCTGCTATGACATGAAAACTGACATAAAGTTTGAAGAAAGAAATATTTTTATCCAAGTCTGCTACACACTTGATCCTTTTTAATTTGCTTTTCTCTTTAGCTACGTTGTTGTTTAATGCATCAAGTGGAACGAGATAAATAAAGTATGAATCGTTTCACTTACATCATCTTGATCAAAACTGAAATTGAAATGCATAATTAGCCAACACCTGATTTTATTTGACCAGTTTATAAACTGTCGAAAGATAATTTCATTCTAACTACTATATTATCAATCAACCGACAGACCCGAAAAAGAAATACACAGAACTTGTGATTTTCGAATACAATTAAAAAGAATTTAGTAATGGAACACAAATTTATTGAAACATATTAAAATCAAGTTTGCTAATAAGGTGTATGGAGTATGGTATCAATTACATATCGTTGTCATGTAACATGCGATAGTTTCCAAAAACAAAAACATTTACATTTGAATAATCTTGATTTTGTGATCAACACGTAAAAGTGGGGCAAAGAAGGTACATACTCACACCTTCCCAAAAACCTTTCTCTCCATCTTCCTCGGAAAGTGACGTGAGATCAATGTTGAAGTAACCCAATCAGAAATCCCCAAAAAACCCCTCTTTCTATAACTCCATCAAGGGTACATTAGTCATTCACCTCTAGAAGTCCTCATTAGCCTAACATGATCACATGACTTCAAAGCAAAGTGAAATCTGATGATGTTACTTACCTGCCATGCAAAGTTAGAGAAGATGCTCCATCATCAAGGAACAACAAAAAAAAAAAAGGAGAAACCTTATCTTTATTCTCTCTGTTGTAAAGTTCAATTCTCACACTGTTCAATCTCCAAGAAATGGCTTCTCTTACGCCTAGAGTGTTAATCAAGCTTCTTCAGACGATGAACACCAACATCAAGGTTCGAGGAGAATATCGGTCTGTTCTTTTGCAGGTGATCAGCATAGTCCCTGCTTTATCCGGCTCAGAGCTTTGGCCCAACCAAGGCTTTTTCATCAAAGTCTCAGATTCTTCTCATTCCACTTATGTCTCATTGAGGAACGAAGACAACGAACTTATCTTGAACAACAAATTGGGACTGGGACAGTTCTTCTACGTTGATAAACTTGAAGCTGGGACACCTGTTCCTGTAATGGTGGGAGTTAGACCGATCTCTGGACGCCATCCTTTTGTAGGACATCCCAAAGATTTGATGCAAATGTTGGTTCCCACTGAGACAACACCTCTGCAAGAAGAAAATAACAACAAACATAAGAAGGTGATATCACAATACTCTATCGTCAGACTCTTGAGCTTTTACCTTTATAAGAGATCGATCTTTTCTTAATACAAACTCTTCAGCAGAAAGATGGTGCGAGATCAAACGCGGTGGAGAATCTAAGAAGACGTCAAGATTTTGTAATCAAGGAAGAGAAGACAGGTGTGGCGTCAAGATATATGAAAGGTGTTTCAAACACAAGGGCAAGTGGATCAGACTCGAGTAGCAACAATGAGAGCGAGACTGGATCAATGAAGGCGAGTAAGAGAGTTGGCTGTTTGGCTAAGGGAAAGCAAAGGGAGCACAAAGATCAGGTGTGTGTTCTTCTGATATAATCGCATGTCTTAATGATAAGTCAAATTTCCTAACTAAGCATTAAGGTTATGGTTAACCTGTGATTAACATATATGTGCTACGTAGGCACGTCAAGCTGCTCCTCCACAATCTCGGCCTGCGACAGCTCCAACAAAGGCAGAGCCAAAGAAACTCTCTTTGAGCTCCACTGTGAATAATATTAACAGGAAGAGTAATTCTTCTGAGGATGCATCATGGAGCTCTCTGCCTGTTAATCTAACAAAATTGGGTAAAGTACGCTCTATATGATCTCTGTATCTTTCCTTATATTATTTTAAATCATTCCACTGTGCTCATCACTGATAAATCTCTTGATCCCCAAAGGGAATGCTGAGAAGGAGAAATATTGCTGCTCTGCTGGCCACAGAAGTACAAAGAGAGGCATTGGCTGCTTCACATCTTCTCAAGTGTATCAGGCAAGTACCCTTGAAACCAAACAAGCTCATATATATATATGTATCATGGAGAGGTAAGAGTGAGGAGAGAAATAAAAGGGATACAAGAAGTAGTCTAGTGAGAGTTCCTAATCAAAGAAACAATGAATTTTGCAGTATGTTTGCTGACCTCAGCTCAAGTGCTTCCCCAAAGAATCCACATACCTCTCTCAGAAACTTCTTCACCCTCCAGAGTCTCCTGGACCAAGCACAGGTCTCAGCTGTATCGAAAGATAAAGCGTTCCAGCAGAAGAATGCTCAATCAATATGGACGGAGCCTGAAAACTTGAGCCAGAAAGCTAGTGTAATTTCCAGAAACCCAACAAAGCCATCAAGACGTTCAAAAACTCTAACAGAAGCCGAAAAGCTAGAATGGGTCAAGGGAAATGGTACAGAAGAGATAAAAGAACTAAGAAACACTATGAAAGAAGAAACAAGAAGTTGGTTTTTGAAATTCCTGGAAGAAGCAATAGAAACTGGATTTCATGCTAGTGTCCCGGAGAAGAAAAGAAAAACCAAAGGAGCACGAGTAGAGGAGCCAGATAATCATATTGCCGAGACTTTATCCCAACTTAAGCAAGCAAACGAATGGCTGGACAAAGTTAAAAGTGATCATCACTCGAGTGATAATTCTTTGTTAGAGAATATAGAACGATTGAAGAGGAAAATATACTCTTGCTTGCTACTTTATGTTGATTCAGCTGCATCAGCTATTGAAGTATCAACAAGACCGTGACTGACAAGATAACTAATATGATGTGCTACACATTGTGTGCGCTAATTTATTGTATATAAAAGAAAAAGAAATCAGACATGTGAATTTAATGAACATTCTTAATTGTTCAAGGTCAAGGGATCGTTCGACCAAGAACATTCTTCTTTTATCTTTCTTCGTTGCAGAGATAGGCCATAAAACATAAAAATATAACTAAAAGATGCATACAAGAGTTCCTAGTTTTGGGTCAATACTGCCTAAAAGTCAAATTCAGACGACCTTGTCGGAGGCTTGTTTCCTGAGCAAGAACCACGGGGGTAGTCTCTTTAAGAATTGATCTGACGCCATGAAAGACCTTTCTGGATTTGCCACCAAATAGTAGAACATCTCCAGATTTCAAGACTACTGTCTCTGCCTTGACATCATTCCTCTGATCACTAAACACGAACTCGGCTGAATCTCCAATAGAAAATGATACAACAGGTAATCCCTTCTCAATGGACTTTGCACTCTCATCTTTGTCCTGAAACATCAAGGATTCAAAACTAATGACGCAACTAGTCTTCGAGCTTTATGAAATCAAGAAGTTGTATGAAACACTAACCTGATGGAGACCAAGTCTCCCCGTGGATGTGTAGAAGTTAGCAATACAGATGTCTGGTGACATAAATGGTATCTCAACTTCTCCTTTCGTATTCTTTGAACTTGTAGCAACTAGGGATTGTGAATCTTTGATTGCTCTCTGAACAAGCTGATTGAATTCAACAGGAATTTTCGGTGGAACAGAACCATCATGCGGTCGAGTTTCTCCATATCGAGATGTTTGAGGGTCCCAGTTTTTCCCAAGGCACATCATTTTCAAATGCAATGATGCCTCATCTCGATAACCTGGTTGATAAAACCCTCCTTCACCCAAACCGAGCTCACGGCATCTCTTCACAATCATCACCTAGATGCAATTTGTAAAGCAGAAGAAGCACAGATGATGCATATAAGATAAAACAGATATGGAAAGAAGGAAAAAGGTAGAGAGAGAGAGAGTGCTTACTTGATCGTTGATTGACAAGTAGTTCTGGAGATGTACCATTCCAGGTCTAATAACAATTCCAGTGTAACCCTTAGTTGATGTCCTCTTTTCTCTGTTCAGTTTATGGAAGGAGGGTTTTAGTACCATCACCTTCTTCTCGAGGCAGATATCAAAAGGACTAGTGTTGCTTTCATTCGAAGCGTTCCCGACATCCCCAGACTTGCGAGCAGTCTCATGATCCTCAACACTAGAATGCTTAACCTTCTTATCACTTGTAGAAGGCACAGCCACCTGGCCAGAGAGCGAAACATCTTCCATCCTGTTCACAAGATCACAAGACATCCTAGCGCCAACCTTGACATCCTCACATTCTCTAGGGACAGACGAGCTAGACGGAGCAGATGATTGCCAATAATTCTGGTTATGTTCAGAAAACTTCAAAGCAGCAACTTCATCAGGTTGCTTAGTAAAACCTACATTATCCTCTTGCGACTTTCTTTCCTGTTGAACTCCCTTTTCCATAGAACCCACATTGGAAGCTTGGGATGACTTCTTAACGAACACTTGCGCTGGACCGTTCATAGGAGACAGTGATGGTGAACTACTTCCTCTCCCTCGAAATCCCCTACCCCTACTAGCAGAAAATTCATCCAAAGACCTATCCACTGCAACCTGTATAATTATAAAAGAGCATCTGCTTACCAACCATAGTCCATAGCATAAGCAAGCAACAAGTAAAGGCTAACCAATAAGAACTGGTTCCAATATCGAAAACGGAAAAGAATAACACGATCATTCTCGGAACCAAAGAGTACGAGACGACAATACCCAAATCCCGCTTTTCTGACGGTGACCTCTGTGCTCAGACGCCGGAGAACGTCCCCGAGAACCCCTACGGCCACCGGAACCCCGAGCTTCGCCGTAATTCATCGCTTTACTCCCAAATTCTCACAAAAGACGGTACCTTTGACGACTCAAAAATAAAACTGAATAAAGTCGATCACGCCCTTTATATAGAAACAGTTTCTTAAGGGCAAAAAATTGCAACTTTGCAAAAGAGACTCTTCGGTCTCTGAGTCTGAGTATAAACTGTCCGTTGGGGAAACTCGCTCGCCGTGAGCCGTCATTGGCGGTGCTGACTCAGCAAGCCACGTCATCGCAAGTAAGCTGAGTGGTCAACGTAATAAAATCGGATAGTTTTATTGAAGTCCTTTTTCATATGGGTCAGTAGTTGTTTGGGCCCACTAATTTATCTCGATGGGCCCACTAATTTATCTCGATGGGCCCACTAATTTATCTCTATGGGCCCACTAATTTATCTCTATGGGCCGTAATCCTTTTTTCGTGGGCCATTTGGTGCAAAGGCAAACACTCTCCACGAGTCAGAAGATCCGCATGATCCCATCTCGGGATCTTAGATTTTGTCGTTTTGTGTCATTAACAGCTCCGGACGAAGTTAGATCATTTCCCGACAGTGTTCTTCGGTTTCATTTTTACTAGAGACTTGACAAAACACAAAAACAGCTTTGACCTTCTTTGGTTTGCAAGTTCTGTTTCTGCATCTGAGTTTCGTTTGCTGGATCCTTTAGACATGTGAGTACTTCTACAGTCAGCTCTTTACATCATACATATACTTATATGGTTTTTACTTCTGTCACTCTTAATGATCGCAGCTGATATATACCTATTTCTTGTTGTTTCGTGTACTATAAGGATTGAAGTTACTACTTCAATCAATTCATTTAAAACAGACGAACCAAGTTTGGTAATATAATTACTGGTTTAGGCGTGGTCCTTGTCTGCTTAAGATCAAAGAAATTATGATAATAAAGCCTCTTTAAAGATTGCTAATTTCTGTTTAATCTTGATGGAGGAGCAAGCTTCTTGTATGATTAGTGTTATTTGACTCTCAATTTCGTTACTTTGATATGATCTTCTAGATATATATGGATCAAATCGTCAACGTGAATGAGTTTCATGAGCTGGCGAAACGGGCTCTCCCTAAGATGTACTATGATTTCTATAGTGGAGGAGCAGAGGATCAACACACTCTCAAGGAAAATGTGGAAGCTTTCAGTAGAATCATGTAACAACTCTATATCAATAAATTCTTTTGGTGAGTGGGTGACACTTTAACCTCGTTGGCTCCCATTTTTACTTGTGTGCTATGTATGTGCTTTGATGTTCAGGTTTCGTCCTCGGGTTCTCGTTGATGTGAGCAAAATAGATATGTCTACCAGAATATTGGGTTACCCTATCTCAGCTCCAATCATGATTGCTCCAACAGCAAATCATATGCTTGCTCATCCAGAAGGTATATGTTCATAACTTCTATTAATGGTATATGCAATTATTGGATTTGGAAATTGGTTTTTGATTTGTCTTTCATGTTAGGAGAAACCGCCACTGCGAAAGCTGCAGCTGCGTGTAACACTATCATGGTACTATAGTGTGTATTTTGACTACATGTTTTCCACCATTTGGGTTTTAAGGTGATGAACACAGTTTATTTTGTTGTTTTGTGAATTTCAGATAGTATCATTCATGGCTTCATGCACTATTGAGGAGGTTGCTTCCAGTAGTAACGCTGTTAGGTTTCTTCAAATATATGTAAGTACACAATCTTGGATTTTAGCTGGTTTTGTTACCCTCAAATGTGTTTCCTTGGTGTACGCTTTTGGCCTCGGTTCTTACGTCGCTCTGATATCTTTTGCAGGTGTACAAGAAACGCGAAGTAACTGCTCATATGGTGAAAAGAGCTGAGAAAGCTGGATTCAAGGCCATAGTTTTGACTGTTGATGTTCCTAAACTTGGTAGAAGGGAAGCAGATATAAAGAACAAGTAACACTCTCTCCGTTACTATCAGATTTTTTATATCTTGCAGGAACAATTTGCTTGTTTGTTAAATGATATTACAATATTTTTTGTTTTGTAGAATGATATCCCCACAGCTGAGGAACTTCGAAGGTTTATTTTCAACCGAAGTCCGACCTGTAAGTAGAGCTTGAGTTGAGGTTCATGTAAAAGTGAGGGATTACCTGTTCTTGACGTGATAACTTTTTCTCAGAGTGAAGGTTCAGGGGTTGAAGCCTTCGCCTCTCGTGCACTTGATGCTTCGTTAAACTGGAAGGTATAATCTTTTGAATTGATTCTATTTGTGTCCTTGATTACTAGACAAAGTATTCCCATGACAATGTGATGGTACTCCTTATAATGCAAAATATTAGGACATCGAATGGTTAAGATCTATTACAAAGTTGCCAATACTGATCAAAGGAATACTCACACGCGAAGATGGTAAGGCTCATGTCTCATACTCTGTCGTATATAGCATGTACCATAATAGAAACTCCAAACCATATAGAAAAAAATTTGTTTGATGCTATTGGCAGCTCTTAAGGCTGTGGAAGCCGGTGTAGATGGAATAGTTTTATCTAACCACGGGGCTCGCCAGCTCGACTATTCTCCAGCCACGATAACTGTTTTAGAAGAGGTAAACCCATCGAAGCTTGGTTTTGAACTAACTTATTCTTCTTCACGAACACACTTGTCTTCTTCTGAAACTTTTCAGATTGTTCACGTTGTTCGAGGGAGGATTCCGGTTTTGCTTGATGGAGGAGTGAGACGAGGAACAGATGTTTTCAAAGCGCTGGCACTCGGAGCACAAGCTGTTCTTGTAAGCTTTGAATGTTGGGAGTTTGGGATTTGGCGTACGCTTTTCACGTCGCACTATGTTGATGTAGTGAGTGACACTACTTGGTTTGGATTTTGCAGATAGGGAGGCCTGTAGTTTATGGACTTGCAGCTAAGGGTGAAGATGGAGTGAGAAAAGTGATAGAGATGTTGAAGAATGAGTTTGAGTTAACTATGGCACTTTCTGGTTGTCCCACCGTTGATGACATAACCAGAAACCATGTTAGGACTGAGGATGAGAGACTTAAATCTATGCTCTGATCCAAACAGGCCGACAGATGGTCTCGGAAACTGAATCAGTTGAAAAAAAAATTATCCAATATACTCAATCATGATCATTTTGTGTGTACTTAAAACATATTGTTCGAAAATGTTCTGTGAAACATGGATGAGTCACGTTCTGATCCTTCTTACAAAGCTTTGTTTAGTGCATAAAATTGTAGTAGTAGAAGCCATGTTAAGACAGAGGATGAAAGACTTCACTCTATGCTCTGATCCTCAAAATCAACAGACCTAGTCTCAGTAACTTTATCCGACAGTTAAACAACTGTCAAGAAAAGTGATTACTACGCGCGGACTTTGTGTGATGTTTTTTGTTGTTTGCTTATTTTGCTGTTTATATGAGAGCCTATGAGAGAGAAGGGGCTTCTGAAAGATGATTAACTCTTTGATAATAGAGCAAATTAGGGGAATAGCCAAAAGAAAAAAAAATTTTTAAAAAGTAACCAAAAAACCTAAATCTAATGGTTGGGATGTTGCCACATGGGGACTTTGGTTAGTTTGTTAAATATGTTTTTTTTTTGTAGTTATTGAGTAAATTATTCCTTGATAATAAAGGTAACTTGATCTCTCAGCTTTCAACAAAATTATCACATCAGTCTGACAAGTGAAATCCCTGGTCTGAAAAGAAAATGAGCTACGGCGTAATTTACACGACAAAATAAGCCGACTCTGGGCAATCGGAGAGGAAGAAGCTGTCTCTGGGATATAAGGTAAGGCAATATCAAGATGATGAAAGTTCCTCCTGGAGCTCCAACTGGGACAGACGATACTCTCTCTCAAACAACATAAACTCCTGCAGTTGTATTGCATCCAAATCGATCAGATGGTTCTCAGTTACTACGGATAACTAATTTGCAAAAGGCGAGCCTTTGATTTTGTTCTTCAGGGAGGAGAGCATTGAGTATTTCTAACCTGTAATTGTTGCTGACTGAATAAAGAGAGAAAACCAGTTTCATCAGAGGCCACGAGCTCAATCAGTTCATCGTGATCTTCAGGTGGATTTCCCGACTCCATTAGACAAACGGACACCTGCAAGTAAGTCGTTTAGTGAGAGCAAAGCCATCAAACCAGGAATATAGGTTTATGTTCAGCCTTCTATAGTTCTCACTAATGTAAAAGACCAAAGACTTTATCATCTTCCCTTCATAGAAAATTATCAGACCAAGAACTAACGTGTGCTCTAGATCTACTGTAAATTAAAACGTGAAATGGCAGAGGGTAGTTGCAAATAAGAGAATTTACCTGCATAGATCGAAGAACGAGTTCTGGAAGACAGCATCTCCTACAGAGACCACGGACAATATAAGTTGCAGGTGTTTCAAGCGATCCCTCTTTGCTTGAATACCAAGCGTCTAGGCGGGATATATCCATTGTAACACCTGCCTGGAACCGGGTAAGCTCACCTGCAGTCAAATTTTGTTTTTTTTTTTTGCTTGTTTTAATGATGTCGGTGAATTTAATCTGGAATGAGACATCTCCAAATATATATGGAGAAAGGAGGTAAACCACAGTGAAGGAGAAAGATGTTCCGTAGACATCCCAACCTTTAAATCCAGCTGCCGCAACTGCACTTAAAATACCCCCGTCATTGGTATTATGTGGCCCAAGTCCATCACCCTCAGTTGCTAAACACCGCAGCACAACCTCGATGCAGTAGCTGTCCCTTGATGAAATGGATACATTTACCTGCAGCAAAGATCAACGTAAATAATACGTACCAGACTGCTTTCGAGATTGTGTCACATCTTTAGAAAACACCCAATTCTGTTGCATAACCATTTTAGACAAAAACTTACGTCCAGGGAGTATGCACGCTATATAGGCCTGGGTGAGGCAAAAGGAAGGATAACGGGTAAAAGAAGAGATGCAAAAAGAACATTGGACGAAGGGAATACCATTAACTGACGCTCTAAAACAACTTCTTCAGTGACAGAGGCGTAAAGCGCACTCATCAATGCCGCACAAATAGTGGCATCTGGCCGCAAACATTCACCAGAAGGCAAACAGAGCATCGCAGTTGCATGCAACTCAAGGAACATATATTCTTCTGATTCGAAAACATTGTCTTCGAGAAATGTCAACCAGGGATTGTCTTTTCCTATATAATGAGGTTCAAAACTATCACATAAAACAGCATTTTCAACCAATGTAATAATTGTTCTTCTTGAATACAAGTCAACCATAGATTATAAAGTATGGCGTCACTTACTGAGGAGCAGTGACAAAGAAGAATCCAAAGTCTCTTTGGCTGCTACTACAGCTTTCTGATTTTCCTCTTCTGACAGATCAGTGACTTCAGCATTCTCTAATTGGAATTTGAGCCAGTTGCGATATTTTGCGTCACAAGAATAATATTCATTCTATTTAAAAACAAAGAGATACGTAGTTAGACACTTCACTTTTAAACCTACGGAATAACCAAAAGTAAAAGTGCAGTGAAGGATACCCAGTCTTGGAACTCTTGCAAATTCTCGGAAACATAATCCACGAGGGTATCTGGATTTTCTGAGAGTTGCTTCAGAGGTTCAGCAAGAAAACTAAGAAGTGTGTGTGCGCCCACAGGAGTTGCAGGCACCCTCCACATGGCGATCAAAGCAAACTCTCGGAAAAGTATGTTGCTGAAGGGAGGGGAAAAATATATACCATGAAACGGAGGCAAAAATGAAGATAATGGAAATGGAGGCAGACACTTTACATATTAAAAAGGACTTTCAGTTCAACTAATTCTCCGTTAAGGAATTGAGAAGTTGGATAAGAGAGTCGCGAATTAGGCTACATGTATCAGTGTGTACTGAGCGTACCTGTGCATCAAAGATCGCAGGAGTAATTTGGAAGTGACATCCTTGACATCCTTTATAGTAGATGGAGGTGTAAAACAGAGCCACTGAATGGCTATGGCTTTTTGAAGACTCTGTTGACGATGCTGCTCTGCAACATCAACTGAGGGATCATATTTTGCAAGTTTGATTTCCCGGGATCTTGACAAAACCCTGTGAAAGTTCCATAAATTTGCATTTTGTGAGCTTACTAGACTAAAATGTATCTCACTATTACCATATAATAAACCCGGAAAAATCTAGACCATTGAATACCTGTCAACTATTTCCTCAAAATTTCCTTGCGAGTCATCCACATGAGCAAATGGCAAGTATTCCATAGCGGAAAGGAAGATTTTGTACTTCACATGTACGCTATTTTTCAGGGCAGACGGAAACAAATGTCAAAGAATTTACTTTATGCCATAGACGCATATGCAACGGGTGCTTGTCCGCAAACATAATTTTTTAGTTGAGAGGATCACACGATGCAATATGGAAGACTCTCTTCTGAAACTTATCATCCAACAGCTGAAAATAAGAAATTACCTGCTATGCATCCGTAACTCCATCATGTGTACAAAAAGTTCAATGCAGCGGTGACCAGCAAGCTGAGATGCATATATTCCTACTAGTTCTTCATGTTGTTTTGAAAATAAAAACATCGAGTACCTGGCAGCATTTTCACAGATCACTAGAAAGCCAATTGAGCGTAATATGCATGTAAATGTATTGGTATTTAAGTTCCACAAAGTCACTCTACTACTGCAGCGGAACCAACTCGAAGTGACTCACATATGAAGAATAAGATCGCCAACATTACTGAGCTTCTCCCTGTCCTTGATTTCATCAGCAAGCATATACCTAAGAACAAGCACCACGTGAGCACCGAACTTTATCATATGAGGATCGCCATGGGGCCTGCCAGATGCATAACATATTGAGTCAAATAAAAAACATAGTTATCTTTCTTCTTTACAAATAACCAAGGAACAACAGAAAATATGCAGAAGGTATTGTCATTAAGAGACCCCTACGACCTCCCTGAGTTGGGAACTTTTTGTTAATTCGAAAGAAAATAATGCTAACGGAAAACTATATCCCAAAATTACTTAATATAGGTGAAACTATCTAGAGAGAATTTAATGATTACCTAAAGTTGCTTTGATCATCTTCTAAGGGCGCGATCCATGACCATATTATATCAAGAAGATGTGAGATATCCCCCTTCATAAGGTTCATCTACAAAAGAACGTATTAAGGATGACTAGGCACATAATACATGGTTCCTATATCTTGATGGAAATTTGGCATTTCAGAGATACCTGAATTTGCCGGTGCTGCTCTTTGCATCCCCTGACAACAGCCTCGTGTACCATTTCCCTATGCCAAGAACAAAACAATACGTTGGGCTGTAGCTCTTTAAGGGGAAGAGAATAAGAATCCCAATAGTTGCATGCATACCCTGAATGGAGTTTCTGAAGAAGAGCAGAAAGATCACGTGGTTGTTGCTTTAGAACATGGAGAGGCCAATCTTCTGGCCCAAATGCTGCCTGACAACCATTTTGTATAGTTTCAGGGCTTTCATCAAGGCAGCTTCTAAACCTTTCTGTCAAGCCTGGCTTTGATTGGGCGAGTTCTAGATCAACTTGAACATCAAGCCATGATTTTGCCATCGCCCAGCAAGCTGACTGCAGAAAAATCACCGTTGAGGCTAAGACAATGCCAATTCACGCAGCACATAGACTAAGCTACCAAATATGCTAGAAATTATAGCAGTTTCCAGTTTTTCAAAGATTTTGCACAGGAAGGGTAGAGATGAAAACAAGTATTGGCAATATTGTATCTTGATTATTCCATTTCTTCTTTCGGGAATAAAGTATCAATGATTTAGGATTTATAGAGACATTCGTATCACATATCCATCTTTAAAACAGGGACCAAATATCTCACGAGTGATAATTCAATTCAACAGGGCACACGTACAGGGTGGGGCCTATATAAATTAAGAAGAGAACTTATGCTTCAAATAAACACCTTAATTTATAATGCTGAGATATTTGCCATGACAAAAAACAATGTTCAAATTTGTAAATTGAAAAAAAACAATGGCAGCCAAGATAACAATGTCGAAATATGCTAAATAAAAATCAGATATACAAGTGTGCATGTTTTACCTCCCAATCAGTACAAACTGGTAAGATGCGGTTCAGGTTGCTACATTGGTTCGCAAAAACAGCAACTTCATGTTTGCCACCATCCTGCTCTGCAATTTTCTTCAGAAACAAAGTTTTTTTTTTTTTAATGCAGTTTTTAGTTTCTCTGGGATGGAAAAAAACGAAATTAATTCATTTAGAAAGCAACAAACCTATCAAGAACTCGTATTACCTCTGATGCACAGTACGAAGCCCATTTCCAAAGACGCAGCTGATTGCCAAAGCCACTTTCCAGCTCGATAGCCTGGAGAGTCCTATTTTTCCCATTCTTTACCAGTGCCTCAACAGAAGGAAACATGTCCATTCCCGAAAAAGGGCATAAAGTTGCAGCTCTCCATGGCTGCCGAAGTATAAATTTTAATCGACATTATAGCTAAACAGCTTTGTAACTAAGAGATTTCATATACCTTGTAATATTACCTGCCCAGCGGACCTACAGAGATCACATGCCTCCTCTATTCTCCCAGCCCTTATCAAAATCCAAACATCCTCAAGAAGAGATTCATCTTGTTTCTGCCAAAAAAAAGTTGTAAATAATAATTTCTTCAACAGCTATAACAAGAACAAAATACGACCTTCACAGCACATATATAAACATCCTCAGGGAGGCTAGACCATACAAAAGAAGCACTCACAATTGCTATATTATACGCCCTAGAACAAGCAAAATAGCTACACATAACTGAGGGGATAAAATATATGTTATGAAAAACAAAAATTGGCGGCAACACTGACAAAACTTCTTTTAACCCTATTTATCCACAATGCATTGCTGTCTGGGGAGTCCCACCAACATTGTTAAATGTATACCACATATTGCATATTAAATGAACAAATATAATCAAAGGTAAAACATGCCCACCAGCACTACGAAATATTAAACGAACCTAACTTCAACTCTAGCTGCACAGACTTACATTGTCATCAGGAAGAAGACGAGCATGTTCGCGAGTTGGAGCATCAAAGTCCAAATGGCGTACAGTGTCAGCGGCAGAGCCAGTTTTCTTGAGGTACCTTTGTGTGTGATGCCACACTCCAGTGTTAGGAAGATAAGTACCCACATGAGATCCCCGCACCTGAGAACATATATATTTCCTTATGACTAAATTCTAATCGAGTGTCAATTAGGTCTGTCAAGTTGAGGGTTCATCACGCAACTTTAACTAAGTCGAACAAAGCCTAGGAAACAGTACCAACACCCTATATATCTGGCAAGTAGGAAACACAACATCTGACTCCGATTTCAGAAGAAATAATATTGAGGAGGTGCTCTCTAGGAGTTCCTCAGATTCCATTCATATACAACCAGATCAAGCATTTCTTTAAGTGGAGAGCAAATACTTCTAGAAGAGAAAAAGCAGCAGCAACCGTATTGTTCAACTTCTGTTTCTTGTAATCGTGATGAAAGTTAGAGGAACTACGCTGCAATTAGTGAGTTTTTTAACGATACTATGGACGAGCTCTACCTAGGAAAAAATGACTACATCAAACAATCAAGCATCATGCCAAGATGACTTTGGTAAAGTAATATTTTGAAAAGGAATATATTGGAATAGCCACCTTCCTTTCCAAATCAAGTGATTTTGAAGCTAGTTCTTCCAGCCACAGGACTATCCGAAGGCATAGCTGAGCTGTATGGTCGTTTACAACAAACTGACAAGCCTCCAAATGAGATGTTGATGGTGACTGCAGAAAGTAAACAAAGTCACATAAGTCCATTCGTAAGTTGTACAATAAATGAATGATATCATTTGGAAAAGGATTAAGAGAAAAATGCATTACCATAATCAATTCCTCCGGAACTTCTTCAGTAGCTGCAAGAACAAAGACGTATCATCAGTAATACCTCTCTAGGTAAACATGAAAATATGACATGACACAGAGAGCTTTAACAGACATCAGCTATCAAAGTAAACACACTGCCCCAAGAAAATAGATAGATGGAGCTGAGTTTCCTAACCTTTTCCATATAGGTTCCATAAAAGTGACCAGGAGGCAGCCTCACCAAGCAAAAGCTGAGCCTTCTGTCTCATAAGTTTATCCTCCACAACCCGATGTCTTATATCTGATCCATACCTGTAGATAACCGAAAAGGCAATGAACAAGGAAGAAAAAGTTAAAGTTAAAGAAGCTTGACGGTCCACCTCTTTGAGCCAGAAGACGTACCTAATTGATTGTGAAACATCCCTGCATGACTCCTCAAGTCTTAATATTAGATCTGGAATGGGCATGAGTCCTGCAGAACCAAGACGTCATAATTACAATAAGAGATAACCAGACAAAAATGAGACTCTAGCAACTATAAGTAAAGGGAATCCTATAAGCCCAAAATTACAATGCAAAAACAATACAACCTAGAACATTGCTTAGTTGAGATTTTTGAAAATAATGAGAACCACACAGGCATGCACAAACACACCCATATATTAGCATATTTATGTATACACATACTTTAATGTGAAGACCAATATATCATACAAACCTTGAAGAGCAGAATCAAACAGGGACGCAAACAGAGCAAAGGTTGTATCTCCACTTTCCGCCAGCTCATCATTCTCAATCTTGCAAGCCTTGAGTGATTGACTTTCTACTTGGCGAAACATAGCCTCGTTATCAGCATCTACAATTCCAGCACTCTCCCTCCTGGAAGCAGAGAGCGGGTTTGCAGGTGTCCCTTGGTAAAGATCGGTGTGAAAGTTGTCAACCTCTTCTTTAATGTTTTCAAGAAGCAATGCTGTATTTGTTGGACTATGGATGTAGTGCCCATCATACAGTAATCTGTTCTCACTGACATTCGGACTCGAGATATCCTCATGTGGCGATGTCGAGTGTCTCTTCCTGCAATGTAAAGTGTAAGTTTGCATACATGGGAACACGCAAAGAATTGTTTTACAGAAGAGAAGAAGTCTTCGAGGCTGATTCCTAGCTACTTATTAAATCCATACGCAGATTTCATGAACTAAAAGTCTAAAACCATTAACCTAACGAGATTCAGAGAAAATTCCAAAACCTCAACCAAATTTCAAACCTTTCGAAAACATTCATTTTTTGCTACAATCTGCAAATTTAGACTGCGCTTACAAACAACCCACAACCCATGGAAAAAAAAAAAAGAGAAACACGACGAGACAACCGAAGCTTCTACGCATTGGCCACCGAGAATAGTAGTCGAAAACTAATAAAGGGCAGTACAGAATCTTTACCGGTAACGACGGAATTGATCCCTAACACTGAGGACCTCCGGGTTGAAGTAGCTAGGAGAAGTGTCCATATCCATTTCCATTTCTTCACCAACGAAATCAATTACTCTGGAAAAGTACTCAAAAGCGCGGCAAAGCTCGAGCGTCGATTAGGGTTGTGAGTTCACTCGTCAATAAAACCCTACAAAAATCCTCCGTCCAGTGGAAGACTCCGCCGGCACCACTTCACGGGAACAGTCACGCGACTAGAAGTAGTGAAAAAGCCAAGCTGCTTGAAAACGCCGCGTTTCAACTTTCAAAGCCACTATAAGGCATAAGTGTAATTAAATAGAAAAGGCAGGGGCAAGTATACAATAAAATTACGAATTAGCGATTGATTATGATTTTGGACAAAACTCAAAACGTGATTTTATAAAACAGCGGCGCGAAAGCGGGTTTAAGCTCATTATCCTCAGAGAGAGAGAGAGCGCTTCAGAGATGGCGGCGATTATACGGTGTTGCTCCTCCTTCTCCCATACTTCCGGCGACCGACCCCCGCCGCGCGAAAAGTCTCGAGTGCAAGGTTAGCTCATAGTTCACTCGCTGAATCAGATTTCCAATTCAGGGAATCAGTTGCTTTCTGAGTGATCCTCGAACGCTAATGAGATTGAACATGGTTTTTAGCATTTTGTTCGGAATGACTTTTCTTTTAGGCTATTTGGGGAATGTTTTGATCGCAGAGAAAACGCAATATGTTTGAAAGGAAGTAGCTTGTGGATGGTTTAGGATAAGGAACGGGGAAGATAGTTTTGCTTTGGGCGAAACTTCTTTCACAATTTTGCCATATAGGTGACAGTAGTGTGTAGTCAGCATGTTTTGAGTTGAAATCGTTCTTGTTCTCATCTATATTCATATGGCGATCTTTTATACCGTTGTGACACATCTCCGTATTTGTGTCCCTAGAAAAGCTTAGAAAACGTTTGTTTGGTGGTTTTCACGGATTGTGTTTGCATTCCTAAAAAGTAGTTCAAGCTCGGGTCTGTCATACTTTCTTGTTGGCTCATTTGTCATTTCAATATTAAGTGGCCAATTCTTGGTCGCTTCTGAAGTCATCTTATTTCGCCATTGCTTTGTTTTTCAGAGACTGGAAAGTTAACTACAACTATTGGCTGCTCCTTGGTCAGAAAACATGGGGTTCATCATCCTATCTCCAAGATTGAACAATTGTCTATCAAGCCCAAGGAGCTTGAAAGCAAGGGAATCTTACAAACACCATTTGGCAGCGTGGAAACTTTTGACAAGTTATCAGCTTTTGAGGTATGTTGGTGAGTTCTCAGATATGTAGCCATATCCAGCTGAAAAAACTATGAGTTTTCTGTTCCTTGAATATCTATATATTGCTTTTTTATGTTGTGAAGTTTTCCATTGTGGTAGTCAGCCTTTAGAGATTGATGTGGCAGGGAATTGGGAGGCTCAAATTACCGGTGATGGCAATGTTGTTCACAAACTCCCTACTGATGGGTACACCACTTGAAGCTTTGGCTGCTGAGATATGCGAGCCAGAGAGCTCCATGTTCAGCATGCCAGTTTTGTCGCTTGTAGCTCTTATTGGAGCCACTGTTGGAGGTAGTAATGTGCCCGTTCTTCAATGTTTACTTCTACAAACTCTACCCAACGGGGTTTTGACAACGCTTTTTGTGGTGCACTAACCAGGGTTGCTTGCTCGGCAGAGGAGAGGGGAGTTACAGAGGCTGAATGAACAACTACGACAGATAAACGCAGCTCTCAGGAGACAAGCGAAAATCGAGTCTTATGCACCAGGCCTAAGTTATGCACCAGTGGGAGCAAGAATCCCAGAGAGTGAGATCATTGTGGAACCAAAGAAACAAGAGTTGATTTCCAAGTTGAAAACAGGGAAGACTTTTCTGAGGAATCAAGAACCAGAGAAAGCTTTTGCAGAGTTCAAGATAGCGTTGGAACTTGCTCAGAATCTTAGAGACCCCATCGAAGAAAAGAAGGCTGCCAGAGGCTTAGGCGCTTCACTGCAACGTCAAGGAAAGTATAGAGAAGCCATACAGTATCATAACATGGTTCTAGCCATCTCAAAGAGGGAAGGAGAAGACTCTGGAAGCACTGAAGCATATGGAGCAATCGCAGATTGTTACACTGAGCTGGGAGATCTCGAGAAAGCCGGGAATTACTATGACACCTACATTGCTCGGTTAGAGACGGACTGATTTATCCGCATTGACTTTTTGCCTGTTTGTTGTATTCATGTCAAATCACATAAAATGGATATTCGAATCCCTTTTATTGAATGTAATTTTGCTCGTCGTACAATCCGTGGCTAAGCATACAACTGCAGAATAAAACTTTATATTGATAACTTAAGGGAGAGAAGACAGACAGACAAGACAGACACACACACAAACAAGTTCTAGACCAAAAAGGAAAAAGGAAAAAGAAGAGATCGAAACTTAAGAAAAGTGATAACGGCGCCACGATCTGAGGTTTATTACTGGTAATACATGAGCTGCTGCGCTGCGGCTACATTCTGAAAGCCACCGTCGTACATGGCTGCAGTAGCTCCAGCTGCATTGATTCCATGAGCTGCCTGCCTTAGAGGGTGTTGACCCTGTGGGTGCATTAAAGCCATCTTGCTTAGTGCCAATTGTCTCTCATAGGCTAAGAGATCAGCTGCAGAGAGACCCGGCACTGGTGCTGGAGCAGGTGGAGGAAGTGGGTTAGAGGCTGTTCCTGGTGGAGTTGGTTTGTTGCCCCATGAGCACTACAATCAAAATGATAACAGAATCAAATGTCAGATTACATTCTAAGTGTCGCCTCTAAAGATGCCAGATAATGCAATGTTGGGAGCAGTGAGATCATATAAAGAGAGGATTTTCTTTAATGGTAAAGATACCTTAATCTGTCTGTTAAAGAGGTAAGGCTGAGAGTTGCCCATCTGAATAGCAAGGGCAGCCTCGGGATGAGTGTTATATCTCACAAAACCAAAGCCTTTGTCTCGTTGGACGCGGACCTCTTCAATAACTCCAGCACCAAGAGCGTGGAAGTAGCGGTGTAGATCAAGCTGAGTTACCTGCAAGATAGATAGCTGTAAACGAAGTACCAGAATCTACTGATGCAGTAATACATCAGAGAGCTTAAAAAAAAAGCTGTTTTTGTTATAAAAGTGAAGCAAGTTACAAGGAGAAGTTCCTAAAGAACATGGACTTACCTCTGGGGCGAGGTTTCCCACATAAACAGTGGTAAACTGAGAGCTGTTCTCAGGAGCATCCTCATTTAAGGCCTCCTTACCATCCTCTGCACAAAGCGCCAATGTAGCTTTGTTAAGCTCACGTGTTTCAAGAGAATATCAATGTCGTTTCACGAATTCCAGTTAAACGAGAAAGAAATAAAAATCAGAATTTGCACTGTAATAGAAAGACAACCTGAAGAGCCAGTTGTAAGTTCCACAACACTTTTTCCATCAGAGCTGTGCTTGTCCTCACCAGAAGTAGCGCCTTTGGTGGCCCAGTTGCATCTGATCTGTCTGCTACTTAACCACTTACCTGAGAAAAGATGATAGACGCAATAATTAAGTGCTACGACTAAAGAGAGAACCCCAGCTCTCGAAGCTGACTTGATTAGAACAGAGTTTAAGATCACAAAAAAGAACTTCTCTTTTAAGGCACAGTATCATGCAAATATTAAAGAGCTTCAGAATCGACAAAGCAGAGTTCACAAAAAAAAAAAAAAGAATGAAGTCCTGAGATCTTAGCTGCTATACAATCCTTACCATTCATCTCATTTATGGCAGTTTGAGCATCCTGCAAATTAAAATTAACATCGAAAATTAGCGTAAAACCACGAGCAATCCTCGAGCTACAAAAAAAATATAGACGTAGTGATTTAAAGAATATACAATACCTGTTGGTTGCGGAAGGAAACAAACCCAAAGCCTCTTGAGCGCCCAGTTTTTTGGTCCCACATAACTCTTGCATCCCTTCAAGTGAATAATTATATTAGACTCAGTTAAAAATTTATGGGTTGGATGAAAGTCAGCAGATAAGCTTAATCACTTGGGGAAGGAATTTTGTTATCCCGAGAGTTTTTTTTTCAAATTCATTAAACTAAAATATCATTTTTTTTTACGACAAAGTAGATATCGCTAACAAAGAGTTTGATCAAGCATAAGAACTTACGAACAAGTGGAAAAAGCAGAAAAGCTTTGATATAATGCAGCGTCAGTAACCTCTGGACTGAGGTCTCCAACAAAAATGTTGAAGTGACCTGCATTTCGTGGGGACAAAAGCATTGAGCATCCACGCTTTTCTAGAAACAAACAGACAAAATGCAACTCTTCTAAAAATCAAAACTTACTTGATGTATCTTCCCTCTGACCAGTGGCGTAAGCCCAGTTGACTTTGATAGGCTGTCCGAACCTGTGAACTCAAGTATTATAACCTATGTGAAAGTGTTAAAAGAATATAGAGGGTAACAGAACTACGAAAATTGTTCCTTACAGATGTCTTCCGTTCAGAGACAGTATAGCTAGAGCAGCAGATCTTCGGTCAAAGTAGTGAACAAACCCATATGATGACTGTCGAATAAGAAAGACGCATGTTAGTGAGTCCATTTTTAGTTAGCTTGAGAAACCCAAATAAAGCAAAGAAGCAAGTGCAGTATTTAATAAGCATACAGCTGCGCAAATGTTTAGTTATGCTCGTCCAAAATAAGAATGCTACTTTATAAGAAGGTCGCTTTCACAATCTTTACAAAATAAGAAGAAGAAAAAAAACAGGTGGATTTAGAATCTCTCTACCTTATCTTTTCTGATGAGTTTACTGCTTTCAACAGGGCCGGTGCTTGTAAAAATCTCTTGAAGAAGAGGCTCTGTGACCTGTGTATGGATGTTTCCAACATACCTGCAAAAATTAAGATATATGAGTTAGACCATAACTCATAACTGCACCTTTCAAACTAAAAATTAAAAATTGCAAAGCGAAGCTCAAAACTCAATCACTCACACGCTACGGCAAGTACTGGGATCAAAACCAGGAGGAAGGTTTCCACTTGGAACAGGCTCTAACTGCGAATGCCAAAGACGAAAAAATTATTACAGAACAAGAAGAAATATTGTTACTTTCTTAATCCCCAATGTGAAAATGCATCTCTAGAAGGTAAATATCAGCTCAGCAAAATAGATATATTTCTCGGTGTCAAAAATCTAATGCTAAAATAATCACAGGAAGATGTGTGGCGATGACCCAACAAAACTTAAACTTAATTAAGACATCAAAGAGATAAAGCAAACGGATTAAGCAGCCTACAGGATCTGAAAACCCTAACCTTTCGTCAATCAAGTGTTTCGGAAATAACAAAAAAAGGAAAGAACACAAAGATATGATGAGCACAAACTAAACCCGACCCGAGAAAAATAAGGACCCACAAGAGAAGCGATAGTGTCGAAATGGAATTAAAACTTAAAAAAAAACTCCAATTTCGACCCAAATTAGACACATCGAAGATGTATATAGGAAGACAAACCTGAGGCGGAGCCAAGACACCAGGATGGTAAAGAGAGTGTTGCTGCATCAGAGCTTGCTGCTGCATCAGAGCTTGTTGTTGGTGTTGCTGCTGCTTCAACCTCGGATTCTGCATTTTTTTTCTTTCCACTGGGAAAATGAAAGATATCTGTTTGTTTCCCCCAGAAATTTTTTGATTTTTCCTTGCTAGGGTTCAGGTTCAGGTACTATCGCTCACGAGGTGAAGAAAGAAAAACGAGAAAAAGGAACGAAAATAAAAAACAAAAAGAAAAGAAAAAGGTGAAAAAAAAAATAAAAGAGAAAAAAAAAATCAGAGAGGAAAGAGAAAGAAGCTGTCCGTAGAAGATGAGAGGGACCGTGCGGCACAAGTGAACTATTTATAGGACGATTTATTTTATTACCAAAACTCGAGAGAAGAAGCGGGTGAAACTAACTTCACAGTACTGTGACGATCATTATTTATGACAGCCAATGATACTCCTTGGTGACAGCCCAGCCTCAGGCCCAAGCCCACTTATAAACTGCGTCGTCGTTGATCCCATGGATATATGGAGAGGGACCATTTTTCTGACGAACTTGTTATCTGGGACCCAGGCGTGTAATAATGGGTTAGTCCGGTCTTGTGGCCGCTGATTTTATAGTCTTTATGATCATGGACTCAATTAATATAATGATAAAATATTTATTTTGTTAATAATTATGTCAAATCTACCAAATGAAATTATCAGTTTGTTTTGATTCTGGTAAATCATTCTCATTGCAAGTTTGCAGCTTAACCTATTTTCAAACATTTAATAACCTAAATATAAAGTGCGACTTGTACTATTTATTTTTGTTAATCGGCTCGATTAAAATCATGTATGGTCCACCAACCACATCACATTATGAGGTTTGACAATGTACGTGTATTTTAGCTGGTTTTCGACTATTCGAAATTCAAATTAAAAAACGAAGAAAACATCTCCATTATAATAATTTGAAAATTTTCACACCAAATTAGTACGCTCTTATCCGCAGGTAATTTGATTACAAAAATGTCAGAGATAATATAGATTGATGTCCTTGCCAACACGGTCGTCCAACCACGTCATCGTACTTTCGAAGAACAAAAAAAACAAATTATAAAATAATGAAAATTTTAATTCCTGAATTTATTAGCACGGAAACAAATACACTATTTTGTTTTAAATATTTTGAACGGCTACATTGATTCGTTTGTTGAAAATTAGATACTCACAAGTAGTGATGCCTATCAAATTTTAATTGTTTTTAGATTATTATCTAGATAATTCAAAAAAAAAAAAGGTTTCGAAAATTACTGGCTTCAAATGATCCCCACTATAAAATGAAAGATCATAAGACATGATTGGATATCTAGATGTGTCTCTTTTTAGAGAAAAGTGGGGCTTTAGTTTAGGCATAATAGCATTTATGACTAGATTTCACCAATTAAGTTTGTCAGAAAGTTTAAAAAACTTTCCGGGATGTTTACGCCGCCGGCGAGTAATTCGGAAAGTTTATTTATTCGCAACGTATTCAGAAAGAGACACACGAGGAGTTGAAAAGTCCAAGACTATTTCTCCGTTTTCCCACCTCTTGGAGAAACCTCCAAAAAAAAAAAAAAAAAGACAAAACAAAAAACAGACAGCTTGTTGCTTTACTAGTCTTCTTCTGATAAGAAACGATATTTATTTGATTATAAAAAATTTGAAAAAAAAACAATAATCGGAGTTTGGTTTCTTACAATAATCTGCCAATCTCCTTACATCTGAGAAGAACCTAATCGAATCCGAAGAGGTGAATGATTCTGATTCGTTCGGTTTTGACTTTTGTTGTTTTTCTTGTTCTGTTTTTTCGTTTTTGTTGTTAAGTTCATTTTTTTCGTGTCTGATTGATTTTAGATGGAACTGCCGGAGAATAGTGGCGGTTTAGATTCCGATGGCTCGACGCTGGAGACGGCGGAGAGGATAATACTACGGTGGGACTCAGCGGCGTCTGAGGAAGCGAGAGGGAAGATGATTTTCCAGAGCGATCGTGACGAGGTGGATCGGTTCCTGAGAGCCGTTGATGAAATCCAACGGTCCTTGTCTTCTCTCTCCTTCTCTTCTCCCTCCTCCTCCTCCGCCGCTTCTGCTGCCGTCGATGACCAAGAAGTCAAAGCCAACTCAGCTCTCCAAATCGCCATGGCTAGGCTCGAAGAAGAGTTCCGCAACATTCTTCTCTCCCAAACATCTGTTTTCGAGCCTGATTCTCTTTTCCTCGAGGAGTCATCAGTCTCCTCTCACTCTTCACGCACCGAGACTGGAGAAGATAGCAGCGTAACCCCTGACGATGTTGCCCAAGAAGAAGAAGAAGAAGAAGAAGTAGAAGATTCGAATCCGCCAGATGGTTCCGGTTCGAGCCGGTTATCGCGTAGAAGAAGCAGTTACAGATCCACAAGCACCATACGCGAGATGGATCTGATATCGCCGGAGGCAGTTTCCGACTTAAGGTCGATCGTTCAGAGAATGGTCGCCGCCGGTTACTCCCGCGAGTGCATCCAGGTGTACGGAAACGTTCGTAAATCAGCCATGGAGACGATACTCAAGCAGCTTGGGGTTGCGAAGATGAACATCGGAGACGTGCAGAGGCTCGAGTGGGAAGTCGTCCAAGGAAAAATCCGGCGGTGGATCCGTGCGGCGAAGGTCTGCATCAGGATTGTCTTCTCCAGCGAGAAGAGGCTCTGCGAGCAGCTGTTCGACGGCATTTGCGCTGCGATGGATGAGACATGTTTCATGGAGACGGTGAAGACATCTGCTCTGAGGCTTTTCACTTTCCCTGAGGCTATAAGCATCAGCAGAAGATCACCTGAGAAGCTCTTCAAGATTCTTGATTTACACGATGCAATGGCGGACATGTTGCCTGACATCGAAGCAATCTTTGACTCAGATTCATCAAACGCTATTCGTGTTCAAGCCGCTGAGATTCAGTCGAGACTAGCGGAAGCAGGAAGAGGCATACTTTCGGAGTTCGAGAATGCTGTTCTTCGTGAACCTTCGGTAGTTCCTGTCCCTGGAGGAACTATTCATCCACTGACAAGGTATGTAATGAACTACATCAGCTTGATCTCTGATTATAAGCAAACGCTGAATGATCTAATCATGTCGAATCCCTCTACTGGGTCTGATCCAAACACACCGGTTATGGATTTCACGGAGCTAGAGGGTAAATCTCCATTGGCTTTGCATTTGATATGGTTAATCGTGGTGCTGCATTTTAACTTGGAAGAGAAATCACACCACTACAGAGACACGTCTCTAGCTCACATATTCATCATGAACAACATACATTACATCGTTCAGAAGGTGAAAGGGTCACCGGAACTAAGAGAAATGATCGGAGACCATTATTTAAGGAAACTCACTGGGATATTCAGACACGCAGCGACAAACTATCAAAGATCCACATGGGTCAGAGTACTGAATAGCTTGAGAGATGAAGGGTTACATGTGAGTGGGAGTTTCTCCTCAGGTGTGTCAAGAAGTGCACTGAGAGACAGGTTTAAAGCATTCAATGCAATGTTCGAAGAGGTTCACAGGATTCAATCTACATGGTCGGTTCCAGATGCTCAGCTTAGAGAGGAGCTCCGGATATCTCTGTCCGAGCATCTTATCCCGGCTTATAGGTCGTTTCTTGGAAGGTTCAGGGGTCATATAGAGAGTGGAAGACACCCTGAGAACTACCTGAAATATTCGGTTGAAGATATTGAGACAATCGTTCTAGATTTCTTCGAAGGATATAACACACCACCACACTTGAGGAGGCGGTGAAAGAAGATCCGAAAACGGAGACGTTACTTTTCTTTCTTTTGTTTTGCTTTTTGTTCTCAGCCACGTTAGGTTGTCATAGGATAGAGCCATTCTTTGAATTTTTATTCACGGGTTGCACCGTTCCTATTCTGCCCCATGGAATAATCTCGAGGTAAAACTTGTATTTGTGTGTTGTTGTTTTGTGCCATATGTATACTCTCTTCTTTTAACCAAAGTCCTGATTGATCACAAAACCATTGAAATCTCGCATTGTGCCACGTCCCCTTGTCTTTTGATACATTTATGTTTGTGTACTTTTGTTATAGCCAACTATATCATAAACAAGGGTCTCTGTTTGCCAAGTATAAGCCAACGATCACAGCTTTTCTTCAAAACTTCATTAAAGAGAACTTGCGAAATTTCTTTTTCTTATAAAAAGGCAAAATAGATCCGAAGACAAAAAGTACACGCAGATTATTATTGTCAAATTCTTCCAAAATGAAAAATGAGACCTACATCAGTCCCCTAAATCAACATATCTCCATCCACACACCAAAAAGGCTCCTCATAAAACTTGCGAGCCAAAGCAGAGCATCAAGCCAAGAATGAATGGTGACACAATCCGGCTTAATCAAAGTCAAGAAACTCCATTCTCTTCCTCATTGTTCCTCTCAGCTCACTCGCTTCTCTCTCCACTTTTTGCGCCTACACCAGAATACACACACAGTCCCCAAACCAATTCATCATCACGCAAACAACATCACAGAGTATTAAAAAGTTGTTAACCTATATGTGGAAGTTAGAATATGTCATGGTGATGACCTACCCTTTTGATCTCTGTCTCTGAGACGCGAATCATATGTGGAGGAAGCTCCTCTCTCTCCGTGTCCTAACACATGGTTTTAAGGCCAAATCAGTGAACTGGAGATAACACAAAGTGAGATAACAAAAATATAAACAAGGAGACATCTTACCAGCTCACCAATCAGAACAACATTCTCTCCACGGATTACATAGAGGCCTAGAGGAATGTCGCAGTATTGCTCACCAACAATTACCCTCTCGCAAGCACCTTCTAAAACCGCATTGGCTGTGTAGTGAAAGCGAATAACACATGCTATTAATCTCTCTCCCACTAATAACACTACCGAAAATGTAGGAGAATGAAAAACAAAAAAGTGAATACCGAATTGATCAAACGAACGGAGCGTTCCCATTAGCTTTCTACCATCTCTAAGGAGCACAAGTAGCTTTCCTGCATCATCAAGAGCAGAAGCCAACATCCATAAGTAACTGACGCACAATGATTTATATCTAAAATCAAACAACTCAAAATGAGATTGGAAATAAACCCATATCCCCAAAAATCTGCAAAAAGAAGATCATGAACCTCCAAACTCCATGAACTCGAATCTGAATGCTTAAGCTTAAAGTGAATCATACTCGAAACAGGTTAAATAATACACTTCTAAAGCTGAATCAAGAATGAGCCGGAAATTCCATCATAATTGATCTATTGCACGTTAAAAG
Organism: Iljinskaea planisiliqua; assembly: GCA_900108845.1. Lineage (NCBI taxonomy): Eukaryota > Viridiplantae > Streptophyta > Magnoliopsida > Brassicales > Brassicaceae > Iljinskaea > Iljinskaea planisiliqua. The sequence goes on along the minus strand of FNXX01000010.1, from coordinate 4,501,490 downwards.
CTTAGCATTAATAATCATTGAACAGACTGAATGGCCCTACTATATAATCGAAAGCTTTGAAGAATCAATCTCTTAAATCAATGAAGTCTCGTTGTGATAGCACAACACCGAAATTGACAAACTTTATAAAAGGCCACACAAATGTACTAACTAGTTAGCAATAAGAACTCAAAATCAAAAACAACGAAACACTGAATTGTTTGGACGATTAAGCTCTCCAATGCATGTAGAGCCATCACGCCATATACAAGCATACATACGGTTCAAGAAATCTGTAAATCAGAGAGAAAGAGAGGCGGATTACTATCGAGATAACTGGCGAGTGAAGTTGAAAGGTAAATATCTTCAGGACCAGCCCAAGACATCGTCACTGACTCTATCCGCTCGAAATTGAAGAAAAGTTTCGGTCTTTCTAAAAAACACAACCGATGTAATGTTCTCAGATTTCAGTTGAGGATGTAGGATTGGCTAATCGAACATATAAGTAGTAGAAACTCAGACGAATCGAAAATTGACAGAAAGCAAAAAAAGAAAAAAACTAGGTTAGGGTTTGACCAAAGGCTAAGGAAGCGATAAAAAGATTGGGACTTTCTACTTCAGATCGAAACACGGACACGGGTTCGTCAAAAAAATATAAAACCCAGATCCGATCGCACTTGGATGAGCAATTCGTTGAGGAAAATTCCGAAGAAAGTAACGCGAGCAAGTCGACCACTGGTTCTTAAATATTCTCTCTTTATCCTTTTACGGAGCTAGGGCAAAAGTGTCCGAGATTTTATATAACTCGATCGATAAATGTTAATTCATTGTATTTGTAATACTTCAAGCAATTCCCAATAAATATTTACCTCTTAAAAGTAATTTTTGTAATGAAATTAGTATGAAAATTTTTTTCTAAATAAAATTAGTTAGTTACAAATTTTGAGTATCTTCCAAGACATCTATTTTAGAATACGTGAAAATAATACTTGGACTGAAAATAATTTTTCTATGAGTTGTAACTTAATAACATTTACCACAAAAGACAAGCTTTATACATTTTGGAAGCTTACTGAACACATAAGCAATAATATATGTGACTTGTTAGATTTTTATTCGTAAATACAGTTATGCAGAACTCATTATTATTTTTGAGTTACCATATTTTTACCAAGAAAAATAATAATTGTGTGAATACTGTAAAACTAAATACGTCAGCTCTAGGAAGCTAACAAGATCCAATTATATGTCGCCACGTTAGCACCAGATCACGGCGGCGCGAAACTACGCGGCGTTTGCTCAGCACAAAAACGTAGCGCAGTTTATATAAAGCAAACAAAATCGTTTTGCACTTTTGTAGCTATCTATCATCATCATCATCGGAGAGAAAGCCCTTTGACGGAGATAAGCAAGCAACCTTAACTTTCGCCACTGTAGAACCCTAGAATCAGGGTCACGATTCCTTCTCTATTTTCCAGGTTCGTTTTCATTGAACTTCGTGCTTTCACGATGCGATTGTTGGGGGTGGGATTTAGGGTTTTTTCGTTCTTTGTCTTTAGTTCACGGATCCTGATCCTTTGCTACAGATCATGTTAAATTTCAGGTTGAGTCAAATTCGATTCAAATGTTTTGCAGTTGCTTTGTTTTGTTTTTTGGTAGCATCGGTTGAAAACGCGATACTTATAGGAGTATGGTTTGTTGTGGTTCTCGAGAAATTTCAGGAAAATTAGAGTTTTCTATTAATGGGTGGTTGTTTTCTCTATCCCGAAGTTTCTATTTTTCGAGAATAATTTGTGAAAGGAATGTCCTTTCCTTAGATATTCTATCCAATTTTCCAGCTTTATATGTTCTTCGAAGATCTCTAGCAAAAATCTGAGAGCATATGCACTCGTAGCTGATTCTGGATATTGAATTTGTGGCATTGGCATCAAATTTAGTTAGATCACTTTTGTTTCATCTGTAGTCGTAGACTGAGTGAGTTTTTTTTTTTCGTACTGAATTGTTTCATTGATGTTTTAGGGATAGATTGATCATGGCAACTGCAACCATGGCCACAGCAGCTGGAGCAGCTGCTCTTCTATATTACACACTAAACCGGAAATTAATAGCGGGTCCATCTGATGTTGACGATGAGAATTCTGAAGCTTCTACCAGTCGCGCTTCTTTGAGGATTGACCGTGTTTCACATAGACTTATTCAAGCTCCAGCAACTTGGTTGGAGACTATTTCTACTCTCTCTGAGACTCTTCGTTTTACTTACTCCGAGACTCTAGGGAAGTGGCCAATTGGAGATCTTGCTTTTGGGATCAATTTTCTCATCAAGAGGCAGGTAAACATCTCTCAATCTTAATACTGGTGACAAGTTTTATTTTTTCTCAATCATCTTGTTTGGTAATTGTGTTAATAAAACCGCAGGGACTTCTACATGTTGATCGTGTCTTTGGTGGTGAAGATAGTATAGAGCTTAAAGGACCTGAAGTAGCCAATGAACTCAAATATTATTTGCACTTGTTGACGTTGTGTTGGCATTTCTCCAAGAAGCCATTTCCGTTGTTCTTAGAAGAGACCGGTTTTACGAAGGAAAACGTCCTCATTCACGAACCCAAAGCTGGGGTAAATTATATAACATCTCTCCGACTTTTTAGACGCTTTGTAGACATAGAAGTTGAGAATTAATTTGTGAATTTTGGATCATGCAGATATTGAAGCCAGCTTTTACGGTTCTTGTCGATCACAATACCAAATGTTTTCTATTGTTGATTCGTGGAACGCATAGCATCAAGGACACCTTGACGGCTGCGACCGGAGGAATAGTGCCGTTCCATCATACTGTTGTTAACGAGAGAGGGGTCAGCAATTTAGTGTTGGGATATGCACATTGTGGTATGGTTGCTGCTGCGCGGTGTATAGCAAAACTTGCCACCCCTTGTCTTCTCAAGGGTCTTGAGCAATATCCAGATTATACAATCAAAGTACTTTATGCTGACCGTTCTCTATTCTTCATTTCACCTTTTCCTAAAAGCTAGATTGTCTATAGCCCCATACATTGTAATTTTGCTGCATTTTGTTGGCAGATCGTAGGGCACTCTTTGGGTGGTGGGACGGCTGCACTTTTAACATATATATTGCGGGAGCAGAAAATGCTCTCTACAGCTACCTGTGTTACATTTGCCCCAGGTTTGTCATCCAACATTGTTTTCAATTACATTTATTGTACATTCTCAAGATATAAGACTGAGCTTTTGTTCCTGTGTTCTTCAGCTGCTTGTATGACTTGGGAATTAGCTGACTCTGGGAACGACTTCATCGTTACTGTTATAAATGGAGCTGATCTGGTGCCTACATTTTCTGCTGCATCAGTAGATGACTTACGCGCTGAGGTTAGCTTCCTCAACCCCAAATTCTATGCCTTCACAATGCTACATTTATACACCAGGGAGAACTTTTTTGTATCTTCTTGAGAGAATCCTTTTGTTATTCCCTTTGCCACCTCTTCAGGTAACAGCATCTGCTTGGTTAAATGATCTGAGAAATCAAATCGAACGGACTCGAATCCTCAGCACTGTTTATCGCTCAGCGACGGCTTTAGGATCCCGCCTTCCGTCTATGGCCAGTGCGAAAGCAAAAGTTGCTGGTGCCGGTGCAATGTTACGCCCAGTGTCCAGTGGCACACAGGTAATAAGCTACACTGAATATGCTTCTGTACTTAAACAGCTCTTAATACACAGAGTTTCTGAGAAAAACAAACTTTATGCAGGTTGTGATGAGAAGAGCTCAGAGTATGCTGACTCGTCCTGCATTAAGCTTATCTTCTTGGTCATGTATGGGACCCCGGCGTAGAGCCCCTGCTACTCAATCAAACTCGGAACATCAGTTAGATTCTTCTGAAGCAATGTCCCAAGTTGGACCGGAAACTTCAGATCCTCTTCTTGCTACCACAAGTAGTAATTCCACGGATGAAGAAATCACCACCGGGAAATGGGAATCAGTAGCTGAGTGTTCTTCTAATTACGATGAAACATCTGCTCGTCTTGGAGCCACTGATCTTGACGAGTGTGACGATCCAGCCGACGTGGAAACACGCGAAGAGCGAATGACTGAAGCCGAGCTATGGCAGCAGCTCCAGCATGACCTTTACCACGACGACCCTTCAGAGCTGCCTGAAGAAGCCGATGTGGCAAAAGAGATAAAAGAAGAAGAAGAAGCCGTCATCGCAGAGGCCGGTGTGGGCCAGCCAGAGATCCGGACGCCTAAGATGAAAGAATCTCACAGATTCCTCCCGCCAGGGAAAATTATGCACATTGTCACCGTCCGGCCTGAGGCCATAGAGGCTAACGAAGAAGATAACGGGTCTGCCCTCGAAAGGCCTGAGACAGTGGAGACGGTGGAGGAAGGTAGAGTAGGAATCTTTCTGACGCCGAGGTCATTGTATAGTAAGGTGAGGTTATCGCAGAGGATGATAAGCGATCACTTCATGCCTGTTTACAGGCGACAGATCGAACGGCTAATACAAGAGCTAACACTGGAACAGCCTTAAACTTTTGTTCGTGTTTTATAGTTCCTTTTTTTTTTTTGGCGGTAAAAATTTTTATTTGCAGTTGTAAATGCTTATCTTTATTGACTATATTACCTATAAGAAAGTTCTTTTTTGCTTTTTTTATGCAATATTCAAAAATGTTTTATCTATATATACACATTACACAATGTACAGGAATGCTATTTTACGATGTTTGCCAAATCCTTCTCTATGAGGAAATGACAGAGGAGAAGAAATCTAAATAAAAAGAATAAAAGTCTCAAAATGGGTATCTTTCTGGCCTAATCACGATCATAACAAGAACCTTCCAGACAAATATCATGTGTCCCATTGCTGCTAGTCATTATTATCGTTTTAAACTCAAAATCAATCTATACGTGTGTAGACGTTATTTGGGCCTACGAGAATATATCCAACTTATAATATAAATCCCATTTAATATAAACTTTAAATGCTTGAATCATCAAAAAAACCCATTTTACGAAAATGAAAAGAATGACACGTCTCAGGTGTCAAATTTATCCGACCAGTCCACCATTGTTAAGATTGGGGGAAGAATCCTCACCATTGTTTCGTGCTACCATCACATTCACACCCATTTTCTCTCGCCAACTTTCAAAATCTGGGTTAAGCACGAGAAATTTACAATCTTCCGATCGCTGAATTGATCTTGCTGATCACCTGATTCTCAATTCCGTTTCAACCCAATCTGGGTATATATATCCTAGGGTTTTTCAAAAGCTCAACATCGTATCTTGTTTGTTTGGAAACCCTAGGCCCCTTTTCTGGTTCGGCGAGGTTCTGGGGTTTATGGTTGGTCGGTAATCGAAAACGTTTGAAATGAGTGCTCTGCATTTTCGTTGTAGCTCGAAAAACCCCAAATTTCGAGGGATTTTTAATGGACTCTGTGCTTTGATTCTATTTGTCTTCTTCTTCGATCGGAGCGACACACTCAGGAACCCTTTGTTAAAGAACGCGTCTTTCGTCGACGGTGGTAGTGGTTCGGCCTCTGGAGGTAATCTCAACAATGGGTTTACCCAATTTACGGTGGTTCGTCGACATATGAGCGAAGCTGACACAGATGTTTCGAAGTTTATCAACGGTTCTGGTAATAACAGCTTGAGTAGCACTAGTACTGTATTATGCTCGGGGTTACATAATCACATTGGTTACGTTGATCAATGCGAGTTCTTACAAGCGAATCCAGTTTGCTCCCCTGATGGATTCTTTGACTACCTCAGCTTCTTTTACTGCTCCTGCAGAGATTTCAAGATCTTGGGTTACATGATATTGGGTGTTTGGCTTGTTGCATTGTTTTATCTGTTGGGTAATACTGCTGCTGATTACTTTTGTTGCTCGTTGGAGAAGCTTTCAAAGCTTCTACGGCTGCCTCCAACTGTTGCTGGTGTTACTTTGCTTCCACTGGGGAATGGAGCACCAGATGTGTTTGCAAGTATAGCTGCTTTTGTTGGCACAGACAAAGGAGAAGTGGGTCTTAACAGTGTCTTGGGTGGTGCTGTATTTGTTACTTCGGTTGTTGTTGGGATTGTTTCGCTTTGTGTTGCGGACATGGAAGTCAAGCTCGATAAGAAATGCTTCATCAGAGACTTGAGTTTCTTTCTTTTCACGCTCTTGTCTCTGTTGGTGATTTTGATGGTTGGTAAAGTGACGGTGCGGATTGCCATCGCGTTTGTCTCGATATATGTGGTTTATGCTTTCCTCGTGGCAGCGAATGTGATTCTGAGAAAACATGCGAAGAGGTTTAAACTTGACGCTATTACTCCTTTGCTGCCTATGCAAGGAAGCGTGTTTTCCCCGAGTGTTGAAGAGGATGTTCCAATGCATAGCCCCTTGATCGAAAGTGACTCTGAGGATGGTCCACCTCGGCTACAGAACTCTCTTCCTCAGTGGATGTGGGCTTCAAATGTGGCCATCTATTCAAACCATTTCGCGAGAGTTAGTAGTGTACAAGATGATGACAGGCCACCTTGGGGATGGATAGACGACACTGCAGAAGTTGAGAGCTCTCTGTGTACTAAACTCACTTCCTTGTTGGAAATTCCACTCACGATTCCAAGGAAGTTAACAATTCCATCGGTGGAGGAAGATACATGGTCAAAGACATACGCTGTGGCCAGCGTTTCATTAGCTCCTGTGCTTCTGGCGTCTCTCTGGAGTAGTCAAGACAATGTGAGTCCACAAGCTTGTGGTGTAGCTTACTTTATCGGCCTTGCTATTGGCTCTACACTTGGTTTTTTTGCTTACAAAAACACAGAACCAGATCACCCACCTCGAAGATTCTTGATCCCTTGGGTTCTCGGTGGGTTTGTCATGAGCATCGTGTGGTTCTACATGATTGCAAACGAACTCGTTGCTCTTCTGGTGACATTTGGTGAGATCTACGGAATCAACCCGTCGATACTTGCGCTAACAGTACTTGCTTGGGGAAACTCAATGGGTGACTTAGTGTCGAATATCGCATTGTCGATGAACGGTGGGGATGGTGTACAAATCGCGCTATCGGGATGCTATGCAGGTCCAATGTTCAACACACTCGTCGGGCTCGGTATGTCAATGCTTCTCGGCGCATGGTCCAAGAGTCCTGACTCATACGTGGTCCCGGAAGACAAAAGCTTGTTCTACACACTTGGGTTTCTCGTACTCGGTTTGGTTTGGGCTATGGTTATGCTACCGCGCAACGACATGCGACCTAACAAAACCTTAGGTGTTGGACTCATTGCTCTATATCTGATCTTCGTCACTTTCAGGCTCAGTTGCGCCATGGGATTCATACCATGGGCTACTTAGAAGTTAATGTAACCATGTTCCTACCTTTAACCAAAACAACTAATCAGAGGCTATTATTGTATGTAAAATCATATAACTTGTAATGATGAGCTTTCACAGTTTTTGAATCTTTCGATAATTTGCTTATGCCGCGTTTGCTTCTTATTGGTTCCTCGTTTTGTCATACCTGCCACAACTTTATAACCTCAAGATTCTTCTTATCCTCGTGTCAATATTAAATCGCAATCATGAGTCATGTGACCCACGTCTCCTCCTTAATATAATTCTATTATTATCTCTTGGGAGACGCATTTGGCACCAATTATTCATAAATAGCTGACGTGGCATTAAGACGAAATACAAGATTCAGAAACTGTAAGAGAGATAAATAAATACGTCACCGAAGTATCTCCCACACCGAATCTTTTCATCCAGCGCCATTGCAATGGCCGAGCTCTCTCTCTCCTCCGTCTTCTTCGTTTTCTCTCTCTTCCTCTGTTTCTTATCATCGTCATTATCATCATGGGATGGCTTAGAATCTTACATCGTCCATGTGCAGAGATCTCATAAGCCTTCTCTCTTCTCCTCCCACAACCACTGGCACAACTCTCTCCTCCGCTCCCTCCCATCTTCTCCCCAACCGGCGACCCTCCTCTACTCTTACTCACGCGCCGTTCATGGCTTCTCCGCTCGTCTCTCACCTACACAGACCGCCGCTCTCCGCCGTCACCCCTCCGTCATCTCCGTTATACCAGATCAGGCGCGTGAGATCCACACCACTCATACCCCTGCCTTCCTAGGTTTCTCCGATAACTCTGGTCTCTGGAGCAACTCCGATTACGGAGAAGACGTGATCGTTGGCGTTCTGGACACTGGAATCTGGCCGGAGCATCCGAGTTTCTCGGATTCAGGTCTCGATCCCGTTCCATCTACCTGGAAAGGCGAGTGCGAGACCGGACCGGACTTTCCTGCTTCATCTTGCAATCGGAAGCTTATCGGCGCTCGAGCGTTCTACAAGGGATATTTAACGCATCGGAATGGAACAGTGAAAGCAGCGAAGGAATCGAGATCGCCTCGCGATACAGAAGGTCATGGCACGCACACGGCATCTACGGCAGCTGGATCGGTGGTGGCCAACGCGAGCTTGTACCAGTACGCGCAAGGAGTGGCTCGTGGTATGGCGTCTAAGGCGAGAATCGCCGCCTACAAAATCTGCTGGACCGGCGGGTGTTACGACTCCGATATCCTCGCCGCCATGGATCAGGCGGTTGCGGACGGTGTTCACGTGATCTCTCTCTCCGTAGGCGCCAACGGCTACGCTCCGGAGTATCACATGGACTCTATCGCCATCGGAGCATTTGGAGCGACGAGGCACGGTATCGTCGTCTCCTGCTCCGCCGGAAACTCTGGTCCTGGCCCACAGACAGCTACCAACATCGCTCCTTGGATCCTAACCGTCGGTGCGTCCACGGTCGACAGAGAGTTCTCCGCAAACGCCATCACTGGCGACGGAAAAGTCTTCACCGGAACGTCGCTGTACGCCGGCGAACCTCTACCTAATTCTCAACTTTCTCTAGTATATTCCGGCGATTGCGGAAGCAGCTTGTGCTACCCCGGGAAGTTGAACTCATCCTTGGTGGAAGGCAAGATCGTTCTCTGTGACAGAGGAGGCAACGCCAGAGTTGAGAAAGGAAGTGCCGTCAAGCTAGCCGGCGGCGCAGGGATGATTCTCGCGAACACAGCTGAAAGCGGCGAAGAACTCACCGCTGATTCGCATCTCGTCCCGGCGACAATGGTCGGAGCTAAAGCTGGAGATCAAATCCGCGACTACATCAAAAAGTCAAACTCTCCCACCGCAACAATCAGCTTCCTAGGCACTTTGATCGGACCATCTCCTCCTTCTCCCAGAGTCGCCGCCTTCTCAAGCCGTGGACCAAATCACATAACGCCGGTTATCCTCAAACCGGACGTGATCGCGCCAGGAGTCAACATCTTAGCCGGTTGGACCGGAATGGTTGGTCCGACCGATTTGGATATCGACCCGAGACGGGTCCAATTCAACATAATCTCCGGTACATCGATGTCGTGCCCACACGTCAGCGGACTCGCCGCTCTCCTCCGTAAAGCTCATCCCGATTGGTCACCCGCAGCCATCAAATCCGCTCTCGTAACAACCGCTTACGATACAGAAAACTCCGGCGAACCAATCGAGGATCTCGCCACCGGTAAATCATCGAACTCGTTCATCCACGGAGCCGGCCACGTGGATCCGAACAAAGCCTTGAATCCTGGTTTGGTTTACGACATCGATGTCAAAGAGTACGTCGCCTTCCTCTGCGCCGTGGGATACGAGTTTCCGGGGATTCTAGTCTTCCTTCAGGATCAAACTCTTTACGACGCCTGCGAGACTAGCAAGCTAAGAACCGCCGGCGATCTCAACTATCCATCTTTCTCAGTCGTTTTCGGATCAACCGTCGATGTTGTGAAATACAAAAGGGTTGTTAAAAACGTGGGGAGCAATGTTGACGCGGTTTATGAAGTCGGGGTTAAATCTCCGGCGAATGTGGAGATCGATGTGTCTCCGAGTAAGCTTGCGTTTAGCAAGGAGAAGAGCGAGGTTGAATACGAAGTGACGTTTAAGAGCGTTGTTCTCGGCGGTGGAGTTGGATCCGTGCCGGGTCATGAATTCGGGTCGGTCGAATGGACAGACGGTGAACACGTCGTGAAGAGCCCGGTGGCCGTTCAATGGGGTCAGAGCTCAGTTCAGTCATTCTGATTGATATATATGGGCTCTGCTTTTATGTTTTCATCAAAAAGTAATTCCAATTGGGTTTATTAATGGGCCTAATTGTAAATGGGCCGATCTGTTTACTCATTGTTGAGCCCTTACTCTTGGGTTAGACCACTATGCTTGGGGTCAATGAGCATAAAATTCGATTTGCATTTGTAAAATTTGTTACTTTTCAATATTTCATGCATCCGTCCAACTGTCGGATGTCCCTTCTTCTTCTTTTTTAATAAAACAGACCATTTCGGTTCGACCAAAAAAAAAAAAAAAAGAGTCGTTTTCTATAATTGCTGTGATGATAATCAAGATTATCAATAACTTCAATTTTTGATTCGGTGAATACTCTAAATCCGAAAAGGTGGAAGGCCAATTGTACACACAAGAGCCAAAATAGCACTCTAGTAAAAGTCAACACTCAACATCAAACCAAAAACAAATAAATATTAGCCGTCCATGAATTGACGGACACACAAAACTAAACACAAGTCAAGAAACATATACTTTTCCGCTGAATGGTTCTCACTAGAACCTACATAATTGCATTAACGTTGACTATCTATGCAATAGAGACAAAAGGGGTACTCCTTGAGCTACGTAACTATATGTCGTCTTCTGTAGCAACACATAAATAGGCTTGCTCCTCTATAGCTAAGCTTATCTACTTACATATTTTATGCGCTTGGCTATATGATTACCGATATAATACGAAACTGTAATAACCAAGCCATAGATTTGGGCATCTTATTAACTAAGTGCACACTTACATGATACATGTAATACATACATAACACATGGTTACACTCGAGATGAGACAAGACAATCAAAAGCATTTTGGATGTGTACCTTCACAAAAAAAAAAACTCATAAAATATGGTGATTAATAATAATAACAGTATTCTAACCAAATTATAAGATCTAATGACAATGTTGAGTCCATTTTCTATCTCATTTTCCCATCGTCCAGCTTGTTCTCCTCATTTTTTTTTTTTTTTCATTTATCAGCAATTTACTAACTTTAGATAATTATAAAGTCTCAATACACAAGAATAACAAAATAGATGTATGTGGCGCAACTGAGATGTCGTGATATATAGGTCATCCCCTAAACAAATATATCAGACTGTATATTTTGCTATATAACAACAAAGAACTTTAAATGGTTTATGATTTGGACATAAGATATATTAGTTTACCGAAATTACGCAATATGACATATTAAGTCGTAAGTGACCGCACAACCAATATCATGACTCTAGTCTCTCTATATATAACTTTCTCAATCGAACTCCATAAACCATCTTTATACTCCTTTCCTCAACATAATTCTCTCGCGCGATCCCAATGGATCCCCTCATCACCTCCGCCTCCACCGCATTCCGATTCCCGTCAAGTCGCCGGAAGGTCTATCTCCGTCGGCGTAAGCCGCAAGTTGTACGTCTTGGCGGAAAAAACAGTAGGCCACGCGGGAGATTCTCACTCAAGAGGATGGTGACAAGGATGAGGTTCAAGTGGCTGAGACTGTACTATGTTAGGCTCGTGAAGATGATCAAAGGGTATTATCGTAACTTGGTGAAGGAGTTTGCTGATGCCGGAGCCGACACTATCCAGCAGCGGATGACGGTGGAAACGGCGGCTTTCGCCGCTCCGGGCTTAGGCCTATCTTTCTGTCCCATGTCCGGCCAAGATCGACCTCGTTTTTTTCTTGTGTAGCTAAATTATTTAACTTAATCAGTTTCAAATTAATAACCTTTGTGAATTTTTTTCTTCTTGTTACTACTTTTGAATTTCCTGTTCAAAACTAGGTGTAGAAAGTAAAATTATATATATAACAGCTCTGTCACAGAAATGTCAGAAACTATAAAATGTTTTGAACATTTGAAATAAGGGAAACTTGGAATAATTGAATTATGGGAGGAAACTTGGTCTGTAAGAGTTATTGTCGATGACCAATTGAGAAACAAATAAGTATAGCTAGTATACAAGTCAGACTTGAGACATTGACATACAGGATATGTCTGTTTATTGTGGTGGAAATGTTTTTTTATCTCTCAAATTTCTAAGATAAGGTATACGGAGTTTCCTTTATGATTTAATGATTTTTAATATCTTTACGTGTGAAAATAGTATATTGACTGAAGTATATTATTAATGTGTAAGTGAAACACTCATATTTAAACACATATAGTTTTTTTATTTTACAAGATAATTTGAACTTAGGGTTACCATCATTACATTCATTCGTGCAGAGTAGAGATTCAAATTCAAAAACATGTGAATTATTTAAAACCTTAAATTTCCATCTATTGAAAATTTTATAAGATTTTCAAACAGAATAAATATTGATATTTTAATTATATAATTTTTTTTTTTTAAATGAGAATTGAACTAACAAAACGTTTACCAAATTCTCCTAAGTTTCTCATAGATATTTCTTTTGTTTCAGACTTGTTTGTTCTATCACTGAATCTTGGGTTATTTGACAAAAGACTATTGGATATATAACAAAAGTTGGTTTAGTAAAAGAGAGAACAAAAAATCGATGGGTTTATAGACCCAAAATGTTAGAATTCTTTTAGTCAAGCCCAGGCCACTGAAGTCGATCCAAAGATCCGCAAGAACAGCATTGGGCTAATGATGTTTGTTCTCTTATGTAGGAGTTACTAAAAGACTAAAGTCACTAAACCAAAACGGACACACTCGTGGGTTGTTCTTTTCTCGGTTAAGAGAAAACCGGAATGATATACATGTGAAGAAGATGCGTGCGAGGAAAGAGTGGTTTGCGTGAAGGAAAGAAAAAGGCAGCCCAAACAATTCCACGTGGACAAGTCATAGCTGACCAATTCACGCAATTCGGTTCCCATTGTTTGTTATCTCGGGACCACCTCCTCTCTTTTCTTTTGTTTATCATTTATTCCTAAACCGAAACTAACCGATTTGATTCCCCAAAATATCTTCATTGCTGCATATAAAACCAAATATTTTTCGAATTGAAATGTGATCTCTCTTCTCCCATCTGATCTGACTTCAGAAACAAAAAAAAAACACGTCATTATAAAACGAACATATCAATACGTCTTTCATACACTAAAGCACGTGCTACTATACAATGTAACAGGCGTTTGACAAGTTGACTCTCAACAACCGTAAGAAGTAGTGGTAAATATTCGAATAATAGATTTACGGCTGTAATTCAACTTCAAGCTTAAGATTGAACCGTGGCCGTCTGATATAAGAAGACACACGATCCCCACAAGTCAGTGTAGGTGAAGCTGGGGAGTGGACACGTGAGACGAACGTGACATACATGGCCGCCAATTCGGACGCGTGCCCTGTTCAATCTCGCCGACTTGATCCCACGTGGCGACTATTCTTGCTCTTGATGGTTTTTTCTCCTAGACGCGTCGGTGTGTCCTTATCATAAAAAAACTTCTTCTCGACGGCCTAATCTTCTAGAGCAACGAGAAATACCAAAAATGTTAAAAATTTATAACCAATTATATGAATCTCTCTTAATGCATCGAAAATGTCACTCCTGCCCCTGCTTAATACTAGTTATAAGTAATAACCTATCTTTGCCATTTTATTTTTTTGATCCAACCATATTTTCCCGACTGTAATGTTTGACTGAATATTATATACCACGTTCCTCACGTTATATTTAGTCATTTTGCAAAATCGAATCGCTAATGTTTTTTTTTTTTCTTTTCATTGTTTTTTAAAAATGTAACAAAGATCATATGTTGTTAATAATTTTCCTGTTGTTTTATATAATTGTTTTTATCAATCTATCATTAACACACGTAAGGAGAAGGGATAAAGGAGAGTGGTTAACACAGTCACCAATCTGGGTTCGATCCAGATTCTCCCCTCTTTTAAGTAGACAGGGAAGACAATATCTCATGGTGGACCCTCTTTTCATACTATTTGCTGATTTTTGTTAAAGTTTAAAGTAGCAAATTAACTCTATTTGACCCCCAGGAAATAGTAAAACAATTATTATATCAATACTACTACTATAGAAACTTGTTTTTCAAAACTCGTCATAATCTTATAAATGAATAAAGGTGATGCAAATGGGATGACTCATCTGCCGTAGAGACTGTGCTATAACCATTTAAAAAAAAACATAAACTGAAGAAGAATAAAAAGATTCCAAGAGGATAAGAAGATACATACGAAAATGATAAACAAAAATATGGCGGGGTCATGCATTGGCGTGAAGCTAAAGAAAGCATATAATATAAATATCTCACTTTAATTTTTGTAATTTGCCGACAAAAACTTTTATAAAAAAGTATCATCATTTAATACATATACAAATTTACATAAATATTTAGACTGATAACAGTTGTTTTATTACCGTTAAGTTTTTAATAAGTTTAGAGTCATATTAACGAAAATACGTGAATTAATGTAGACTTGATCGAAATAGTGCTAATAATAAGTCTTGTGCTTCATTTCTTAGTCTGTCATTAGAGGTAGGTTAAAATACAATTATCTTTAAATGAATTTCATCAGCACACAAAAGTCATCGAGTGGCCACTCTCGTAAACTATTCTTTAATGTATTATTTTCTTATAGCAATTGGAGTTGAGATATCGATGTCATCTTATTGTTAATCATTTAATTAGTGTGTCATCAGCTTTTGCAAGCCTCCTTAGTTCAGAGAATCAGGTTTTATTATATAAACTAAGTACCACTTGATCTATAGGTGTTTTGAGTTTGGAAGACAGATTGATAATTCGATATAAGCAAAATTGAAATCTAAAATCGGAAGATCTCATAGATCTTTGGCGCGGAGATAACGCACTAGAAATATTTATTCTTTAGACATATTGAATCTATACCCAATAAAACAAAAATAAATAATATATATTTAAACCATTTATTACATCAATGGATAACGACATAACCAGATCAGACTGTACTAATAATTCCACTTAGTCAGTAATCACCAGAAGGGTAGATGAGTAATTATAACATCGGTTTAGCTTGGTCGGCCGAAATTAAAACAGACGAATAAGAAAGGAGACAGAGAGTGGTGGTTTGGTTTGGTTTCAATGGAAAAAAATCGAAGAGGGAAAAAAGAAATATCTAAAGTAATTTCGTTTCCTTAAAGCAAAGCGTCTTCGTCTCTTCTTCTTCCTTACACACATCATCTTCTTCTTCCTTAGAGTCGTTTTCTTCAATTTTTCATCTTTGAACTCGTATAAATTGTAAATACCTTAGATTTTGATCTGTTCTTCCCATCTATAAAGTAAATTTCTTTTTTTGTTTTGTCTGTATAAAATTCTTTCGAGAGCTCCGTACAAATCTGGGTTTCTCGAATTCGCGAGTTTTGAGTAATCTGTTGGTTTCCATAGAAAAAGGTGACTTTGATTCCCGGGAAATTGACTTTTTTTCGGGGAGCTAATTCTGGGAATTTGTGGATATTCTTTAATTCAATTTCTATTTGATAATCTGAAAGCTGAGTCTTCGGATTCTAAATCAGAACCAGCGAGCTCCAATGGTGGTGGCGACGACGATAGCGCTTTACGCTAGTCCACCTAGCAGCGTCTGTTCCGCGCCGCATCAGATCACCGCTTGTGATCTCGATCTGAGCTCCAGGAGTTCGTCGGCGTCCTCTTCTTTGGCCTCCTCGCCGCAGAAACCGATCGTCGGAGGGCTCTCTTCGCTTTTCTCCGGCGCATCCGTAAAGTCTTCAGCTTCCATCGGAGTTGAGGAGTTTACGTCCTTGCGTCATGATCGGAGTGAGGATTTGAAAGATCTGAGCTTGAGCAGCTCCTTCTGTTATTCTCCGGGGAAGTTCATGGGTTCCTCGTATCATAGACGAGAACACCAAAGCCCAATCTCTGTGCTCCACGGTCCTGTCTCGTGTAGCTGCAGCCCTCCCACGAGGATTTCTCGCGAACGGAATCTCGATGGAAGCTTCCACGGGTCCTTTCGCGTAGGTGCTAACGGATTGTTCAATGGTTTCGTGAGGAAAGCTGTGGGTTCGTGTGTGGATTACGAATTCGGATCGTCTTCTTCGGACTCGGGTCTCGTCGATGAGCTGACGTTTTCCATGGAGGATGGTTTTGGAGCAGATACGAGACAGCCATATGCTAGGGATTTGCTGAGACGTGCTCAGTTAAGGCACAAAATCTTCGAAGATGAATCTGTGATCAAAGCATTTTACGAGGCAGAGAAAGCTCATAGAGGGCAGGTATAATAAGACTAATCTCCATCACCGTGAATTTTGATTCTTGTTTACTTTTGGTTGACTGAAGTTTTGGTTTTTGACGTGTGTAATTCAGATGAGAGCTAGTGGTGATCCTTACTTGCAGCATTGCGTTGAGACTGCTATGTTGTTGGCTAATATCGGAGCTAACTCAACTGTTGTTGTGGCTGGGCTTCTTCACGATACCATGGATGATTCTTTCATGAGCTATGATTATATTCTCAGAAACTTTGGTGCAGGAGTTGCTGATTTGGTCGAAGGGGTAAGAAACAAAGAACGTCTATTGACATTTATTGGTTGTGATACTTGGTTTGAGAAGCCGTGCTGGTTAGCTAATTGAGCTCAATGTGTGTTTTGTATATAAATAGGTCTCAAAGCTTAGCCAACTGAGTAAACTTGCTAGAGAGAACAATACGGCGTGTAAAACTGTTGAAGCAGATCGATTGCACACAATGTTTCTTGCAATGGCGGATGCAAGAGCTGTTCTTATCAAACTGGCTGATCGTCTACACAACATGATGACGCTTTACGCTTTGTCCCCAGTGAAGCAGCAGAGGTTTGCTAAAGAGACGCTTGAGATATTCGCACCTTTGGCAAATAGGTTGGGAATCTCTACGTGGAAAGTTCAGCTTGAAAATCTTTGTTTCAAGCATCTTTACCCACACCAGCATAACGAGATGTCAACCATGCTCGAGGATTCATTCGATGAAGCCATGATTACTTGTGCAATAGAGAAATTGGAGCAAGCTCTCAAGAAAGAAGGCATTTCTTACCATGTTCTCTGTGGTCGGCACAAGAGCTTGTATAGTATTTACTGCAAGATGTTGAAGTAAGTTCTCCTTCCTCCCTTTCACAGATGAAAGAGTGTTGAGTGAAACCACAAGACTGATGTTGATATTGCCTTTTCAATCATACCAGGAAAAAGCTAACGGTGGATGAGATTCACGACATTCATGGGTTACGTTTGATTGTTAACAACGAAGGAGATTGTTACAAGGCGTTAGGAGTAGTTTATAGTGTATGGTCTGAAGTTCCTGGAAAGCTAAAGGATTACATAACTCATCCCAAGTTCAATGGGTAAGTTCATATACCTTTGTTTTTAGCAGTGGCTTGTTAAAGTTATACGAATCTGACTTTTACTATTTTTATATTTACTTTAGGTATCAATCTTTGCACACGGTAGTGATGGACAATGGAACGGTTCCACTTGAAGTCCAAATACGTACACAAGAGATGCATTTGCAAGCTGAGTTTGGGTTTGCAGCTCATTGGAGGTACAAGGAAGGTGACTGCAAATACTCTTCGTTTGTGCTTCAGATGGTTGAATGGGCTAGATGGGTCGTAACTTGGCATTGCGAAACGATGAGCAAAGACCGGTCTTCCATTCGTTCTTCTGATTCCATCAAACCCCCGTGCAAGTTTCCGTCTCACTCCGAGGACTGCCCTGCTTCTTACAAGCCTAACAGTAGCCAGGATGGACCAGTCTATGTCATCGTAATCGAGAACGACAAGGTTTGTTTGTTATAATAACCTTATACTTAAATCTCTCTAAGTAGAAGAGTGTATAGCTTGATTGTTGTACTAAACAAGTCGGAAAAATGCAGATGTCTGTGCAAGAATTCGCAGCGAGTTCAACGGTATCGGATCTGCTGAGCCGGGCGGCGCCTGGGAGCTCGAGGTGGTCCATGTATGGCATACCAGCAAAGGAAGAGCTAAGGCCAAGGCTGAACCAGAGGCCTGTAAGCGACCTCAAGTGGAAGCTAAAGATGGGTGATGTGGTGGAGCTGACTCCACCAATTCCTGATGAGTCTCTGACTGAGTACAGAGAAGAGATTCAACGGATGTATGATCGAGGACTAGCGTTTTCTCGCCCTGGGACTATGGTCGGATGGGGAAGCTGATGAGCCTCTCTGATATGTATATATATATATAGTAATGATTAATTTCTTGTACATAACAATGGCTTCTGTTGATTCTCAGTCTAAGCTGGGAAAAAGTTAATGAAAATTTCAAAATTTGACAAAAACAAAACCGAAACCTCTTAGATATCAATTTTGTAAAACTTTTGCCAATCTATTGCTCTGTTAATAACATTTCTAGTAAAGCTCCCAAAAGTACCATTGAATACCAATGGCTTAACTCGAAGAACTCTAGTAAAGTCTTTTGAAACATCTTCACTTCCGCTGAAGCAAAAGTAATAGAGGATGAAACAGTGATGTTGCAAAGTGCGAAGACCAAAAGCTTCAAGCAGTTGATTAGCATCTCCACAACAAGAGGCCAGTTCACAGAGAACACAAATGTAATGTTGAACCCTTGATGAGTACCTTGCCGTGATTGCACAAGGGTTAAGAAGTTGTTCTGCTCATTTCACTACCTTGTGTCTTCTTCTGCAGCCTATTACTTAGTCTCTGTAAAAGATTCTATATAAAAGATACCTTTGGCCACCAAATCTACTTATTATTAACATTATCCCGTTTACTTTTATAATACAATCTGTTCAAGTTTTGTCCAAATGGTTCAATTGGTATCTGCAGTTTATTGTCTAACACGTGCAAAAATCTTTTCACATTTCTCTTTAGCAAAAGTCTTCCCTCGTTTCTCTTTCTCATTCGCTAAATATAAGTTCATGCAGCGACTTGTATTCTTCCTCGAGTAATTATTTTTGTCTGCGATGTGATCATTCAAGTGAAGTTTCTACCAGCACGAGAAGACTAAACAGTTGTTGGTATCTGCAGTTTGAAATCAACTTCTTCCCAATTTCTTTGTGGGACATTTTCTCTGAAACTTTTAACTCATTTTTTTCCTTCTGATTTCTTATATAAATTCATTATATTATCATGTATTATTATCCTTTTCCTCATATGGTTTACTTCTTTATGTGATCATTCAATATGTAAAAGTTGATGCAAGGTAACGATCATTCAAATAGTATTTCTTCTTCTTCTTTTTTCTGTCATAAGTTTGAACTAAATGCTGCAAATATCTTGTGGCGTTTTCTGGAGTGGTGTTCTATTATAAGCTTACTGTCTTTCAATAATCACAGGTATCCATTTTTTTAAGGACCAAATCACTTCTCGATAGCTGTGTTCTTGACAAAGTTTGCTTTGGGGTGGATAATGCTGATCTAAATTACTCCTTTCGTCTCTGATACTAAATTAGAAGAGAGAGAGTTAGATTGTGATTCTGATTCGATCCTAGATGGAAACTGATTCATTTTTTATTTCAAAACAAAATAACTTTGCAGATAACAGTTTACAGAAGGCTTTAGTTTGGAAGCTTACAACGAAAATTAAGACAAAACTTAAAAGACGGTAGCTACTTCCACAAGGAACAAAAGGAAACTGTCTCTCCTTTCCATAGTAAACCAGCACAGGTATCTCCATCCTCCATCCTTATTTCCCAATTGTTGTCATACTTTCTGAGTAAAGATTTGGCTCCATCAATTGCATCCTCTCCAAATGCATCTGTGGCAAAACCAGCTTTTCTCATTCTCTCATACCATATATCTTTCCCTTCATTCGTCTCTCCTGAACTCATCAACACCTTTGTTGCCTCTCCTTCCATTAGCTTCCTCTCTTCGCTATTCTCTTCTTTGAATCCGTTGCTTGTTGAATCCAGAAACTTCCACAAATACTCCAGTTTCCTCGAGAATCCTGCTGCAAAGTCCCCACTACTACTGCATTCTCCATTGTTTTCACAAAGAACTAATCCTTTTGGCTCTAAGCTTCTCAGTGCTTTCAAAGCCTCACTTCTCTCATCAGGGAAGCTATGTTTCAATTGATACAGCCTAAACTGAGTACAGACGATCAAGGTCTCATGAGGTGAGGTATCAATGAGTTGGAACTTGTCAATTACACTGATCTGGAGGTTGATGTTGAGGGACCGAGCAAAGCCAATTAGTTGAGAGCCATAATTGTAAGATGGTGGACCAACAGAGAAAGGTATGTCTGCGGTTAGATCGGATACAACGGTTATTCGAACACGAGGAGGAGGTCCTTCTGGTCTGCAGCAAAGAGATTCCAGCAAAGTGGGCCACTGCATACCGTGAGAAACACCAATATCAAGAATATGAAGATCTTTTTTATCTGTGGGCTCTTGTGCTAGAATCTGCAGGATAGCTGAGTTTGACATGTTAGTAGGCAAAGCAAACCAAGGGCTTACTTCATAGAACTTGAGCAAAGTCTTCTGAAACATCTTCACTTCTGCTGAAGCAAAAGTAACAGAGGATGACACATAGGAGGTTGAAATATGATTTTGCAAAGCACAAAGACCAAAAGCTGCAAGCCGACGATTAGCATCACCACAAGAAGAGGCCAGTTGAGAGAGAACACAAAGGTAATGTTGAACCCTTGATGAGTTCCTTGCCGTGATTGCCAAGGCACAAGGGTTAAGAAGTTGTTCTGCCCATCTCTCTTCCTTGTTACCATCTTTGCAGCTCATCTCACTAGACTTGTTTGCTTTTTTCTTGCTCTTTGCTGATCTTTTCACTAGGTGGGCATCGATAAGGCCATCACGGTTCCGTTTCTTGGACTGATCGTTTGGTTGATGAAGCACAGGTAAAGGAACCGAATCAATGGCTGGAACTCCGGTTGCCACTTCCAGGTTAGTTGCTTCGCAGACCATATATGCATTAAGATCTTGGCTATAACTATGAAGAAAATCGTATCCCGGATCTTGAGTCTGATGATCCCATTCCCACGATTGAGACCCGTCAAACTCGTGGAGCAAATCAGAATCATTGAATCCAGGTAATGGGGTTAAGGACATAGAATCCTCAAGCCAGCCTAGGACATTATCTAGAGTTTCGTTTGGTAGTTCTGTTTCTTCTAACGACATTGAGTAGATGATGATGAAAGAAGGTATTGTTTGTGAGTAGGTTATAGGTTAAGGTTTAAGATAAACAATAAGAGGATTAAAAAACATTGGAACTGGAAAATTTCTACGATGAGAATCGAATACACATTGAAATGGCGTGTGGTCTTATATATAGGTGTGTGTCGAGGAGTGTATTAACTACTTAAGAAAATGGTTATAAGACTTGTGAACAAGTACCATTAGAACTCTACAGTTTGATTTGCATTTCTTAAGTCAATTAGTCTCTGCACTAATTGCAATTTGGGACCACTGTTGTAGGTTGTACTATACAATTTATGTTTCATATCAGACATTATATAAAGCTAGATATGAGTGTTTTTATAGAATATTTGAGATATATAAGAGTATTAATCTGTACTATGATGTTTAAAATAAGAAGGTTTAGATTGTGGGGACATATTGTGATGCAGACATAGAATCTGGTTTTATCGTCTATCTGTTTGTCTCGAGGATAATCTTTTTTATGGTCATCAAGGCACAGCTCTGCTCCCGTATTGGTTTGAAACTTTAGGGTATATAGAAGAATATTAATTTCCGAAGACATAAGATATCAAACCATTTTCATTCCATTCTCATACGTTTGTTGATATATATATATATATGGTTATATCGCCACTTACAATATAAATATTGAAATGAATACCATCGTGAACATTTTGTCCAACAGTCCACACTAAAGACTATTAATCTTTCTGTGGAATTATCTTTCATCCACATGTTTGCGTCGGAGGAAAATGTAGCATCTATTTCAAGAATATTATGAAACATTAAAAGCTTTCTTCTTTCTTTTTTTAGACATCATTACAAGCTTTCAAGAAACTGATGTTTGCCCACAAACACCCATTGACTAAAAATATTTTTTTACATAAATTTATGCGTATATGTTTAAACAAATTAATATCTTATCAAACTAACATGAATAAAATATCCGTATTTAGCTGGCGATTAGGCTTCCTTCAAAATTGACAACTGAAATTTGGATATGACAATCCAAGAAATATATAATAATATTTTTAAAGGATTTAGAGAGATGTACCAACAATATTGCTTCGAGCAGTAGAACAAATTATTGTGTTGTGGTGACTATTTGGTTGGTGGAGGATTGTATTCATAGAGATTTTGGTGTAGATATTGAGATATGATTGGAGGATTTAAACGTCAGGACATAATAAAATGAGATGAAAACAAATATGTCTTTGTTTGTGTTGGTCAAACGAAGATCAATGGACCACTTGACGTTTCTCGTTATTCATAATTAATGTTTCTCGTCCATAGCAATAGTTTATGTATGATTTTTTACAATGTTTATATGTGAGAGTGAGACGAAGCTAAACCACCCAAAACTTGAAATAGACATGAAACGAATAAAAAAGTAACGGTAAATATCATTGTTTTCAACTTCAAAGGTGGATTTCTATAAACTCAAAGAAAATTAGGGCAGATAAAAATAAAATAAAAGAAAGAAAAAAAATCTTCCATAAACTTTATGAATGTGGATTAAAACCTGCAAAGATTTCCAAAATGCCAACACCAAAACTAGGAATTAATAGCATTACAAATTTGATTGGGTAAATAATATATACTCGTGAGGTGTAAAATAATCAAACATGACATAAATCACAACTCCATGTGTGTTCTCCGAGAGACAATACCAAAGCAAGTAGCATTTGAATTTTAATGGGCCTCGTACAACTCTTTTACAAAGTCATGTAATAATCATCCCTATTAGTTATGGAGGATGTTTAGTTGGATGTACATTATTATTATTGTCTATTGAAAATGTCAATACTTCAGACGTTTATTTTCGATTACAATAGCAAATCACATCATATACTTTTGTCAAAATATCAACTATCTTTAAGGAATTTTTAAAAAATTATATAATAAATGAACATATTTGCCTATTGTTTGATTCAATAACCAAGTTTTGCAAGAATTTAGAGCAGAAATGGACCAAGTAGGCAACAAAACCATAAAGCAAGCTTTACAAAAGTAACAACAAAACAAATAATTATATATGACATAAATCACAAATCCATGTGGGTTCATTTAAACAGAACTAATAAGTTTTAAAACCAATCCAACAACAAACCATAAACAATCCCATAAAAAAAAGCCAAATCAAGGAACAAACTAGTTGAAAGACGTTCAACTTTTGTTTTTTGTTTTTTGCATTAGAGATTGCAGAAAGCAGACTTAAAAAAAGACAGAAATTTTATGGATCAATGAATAGCCAAGGATGACTTCCCGTCATGGTCTCATCAACCACTAGCCGGAGCAAGAGTCTCACATGAGAACTGAGACATGGTGGTTTGATGGATAACCTGAGAACCTGAACTGTGGGTTTTGTTGGAACATGTCGTTGTTGTTCCCAGTTAAGTCCGAACAAGATGTTTTCGAGCCGCTAGACCCGACCCCAACGCCCGAAATGTCCCTTTGCCTGAACTTTCCCTGAGGGTTCTTGAAGAAATGAGGTGTGCCCAAGAATGGAGGAGATTGTGGAGATTTTGATTCTTGATGCTTCTTTGTGTTGAGGAAACGCCCACCAGAGCCTCTGGCTCTCTTTAACGCATGCAGGTGGCGAGACTCGTGAAGGTATGGCTGCATATTATTTAAAGCCAGTCTCTTTAGAGATAGATAGTACTTGTATATATCGGAATGGTGCAACAGATTTTTAGAGATAACCATACTTTGCGGACTTTGATGAGCTTGTTCTGAGCTTCAAGCTTTGCACGGTGTTGCCTGCGTCGGAGAATGGCTTGGTATTGTTTCGCATTCACGAAAATTGGTTCGTTCTCTGGAATGTTGTGAGGCAGAAGCATTCTAGAAGGAATCAACCCTCCAATTTGTGGATGACGCTGCACCTAATTCACAGATTTCCATAAACAAAATACTTCATAAGATGATAAAAGGCTACAGTGCGATATGATGCAACCACAGCATTATCTTGAGATGTAGTAAACTGTGAGTTACCGTGTGTTGTGATGCGTACGGATAAGACATGACACCATTGAAATGTGGCGTTGCATTGCCATGTAGAGGCCAAGAAGCCTGAAGGTATAGAAAACAGACGTCATTAGTTTCGTATTCACAACATTTATAAGAATGGTGAGAGATGGTTGACAGATTAACCTCAATATTAGTAGGAACCGCTGAGTTTTGAGAAACCTTCGACAAGATTGACTTTGGATGACTTCCACTAGGACTCCCTGAGTTTTCTTTGTAACCTGCATCAAAACAAGAACCCATAGATCAGCTACAACGCCGTTGCAAATGCATGTGAAAGAGAGTTGAAAGTTGGACCTGAGAGATGGTTAACAACGATGTTGTGGCCATAACGATTATTATTATGTTCCCCCAAACTTGCAACTTCACCAGATGATTCTCCTCCTCCAGTGGATTGTGTTGAGGAAGAATCATGGTCCTGCAACTGTAAACCAGTTTGTTTCATCCCTGGGAAATGGGTGGACATCATCTCCATCGTCAAGCTTAGAGTATTGTTGTCGGTCATGGATGATGATGATCCTTGGACGTTTGAGTTGGTGAAGACAGAGTTTCCCCAAGAAGTTGCAGGACAAGACAATGAATCTTTGGTATGGAACTCTTGCATTGTCTGAAACGCTACTTCAATAAAAGCTAATCTTCGAGACCATAGTAGACCTATCAAGAGAGACAAGAGATGTGTTTCAGTCACCTAATATAATCCTATCAAGCAAAAAACCAGTCATGATATAGAAATGAATCTAAACAGTTGTTGATCCAAAGTAAGAGCAACTAACAACAGATCTAAGGAAAAAAGAAAGAAAGAAGCCAAAAGAGTAGATCCGATTATCACAAAGTAAACAGAAAGCAAAAGATTCAGAATTTGAGAATCCACGGTCTAAAAAATAAGATCAAAAACAGATTTTGATTCATCACTGAAACGTTCGGAGAAAGCACAAACATGCAATACCAGTAACTGGAAAAGAAAAAAAGTCACAGAGATCCGGAAAATAAATCGGCAAAGCAGAGCTCAATCGACGAGATTTCTGGAATTATAACTACATAGCCATGGAGATAAACTCCTTGGAAATTTACTGATCCAGTTAAAAAAACAAAAACAAAAACAAAAAAGGAAAGAAAATAGAACATAACTAAAAGAAGAAACAAACAAAGCATTCAGATTTTCTCACCTATCACCTAAAAATGGGGCTTTTTTCTTCTCCCTATCTCAAAGCAGAGTACAAGTAGTCAACCCAAATTTAGAGAGTCTGTGGATTTGGTGAAGATGGAGAGGGAGAGAGAGAGAAAAGAAAGAAAAAAAAACAAAATCATGTAAGGTTGAGATGATGCATGTCTCCTTCCTCAAAACATGGCTTCTTTCTTCTTCTTCTTCTTCTTTTCTTTTCTTTTATTCTCTCTCTCTCTTTTGATTTCTTTCACTGTATCTGAAAATTGGGTATAATTGGCTACTCTGGCAAAAAAAGCTTTACCTCACTTCTCTTCCCGCAATACCAATTTTCCCACCACTAATTATTCACTTTGAACACACTACCTTTTAGCTGACACTGATTATTAATATTAACATTATTCGTCGTTTGCATTATTTACCATTCTCATCTTCCTTTTGTTTTATTCTTATTCCTTTTTTATTTGTCTGTCCTTATTCCTTACCAAATAATCAGATTAAAAAAGTACTCCATTTAGCAATCAGATAGTGAACTCTTTGTAAGTGTATATTTCTTTTGCTGGAAAATAAAAATAAAAAAAATAAATAGTCTTAAAAGTTTACAATTCTTATGGAAGTTGAAGAAGTCTTTTGGAGTACTTGATTAAGTATTAATAGTAACTTTTAAAGAGTTTTTAAAAAGGCTTCAACAGAAAAAGTGGATACAAACACTTGGACGAGAGAGAGGTAGTCAGATGGGTAAAGGGGCTTACGGTGCGCAATTGGATTCTGATGTAATTAAAAAAACAAAAACAGTTGTTGTCTTGTCTCAATATTTTATTCACAGCCGCCACATCACTGTTCTAAAATCCACGCGCTTCCCGATTACGCGTGATAGTCACGTCCGGTGTTTGGAAGATGAAACACGTCACAACAACATAGACACTACCCTTTTTGTTCGTCGTTTATAATTTTAAGTTTTTGCCCGAGTAGATTTAGACCATTATAACAAATAACAATGGTTACTACCCAAATTATTTCACAACAAAAAGAACTTACTACCCAAATTTCCTCAGATAAAACATAATTATATAGCAATAAAAAAATGACGCAATCAATAGCCTTTCAACAATCTATAATTTTTTTATGAGTACTTAATTAAAGTTTACTTCGCGTAAAAAGAAACCAAAATCAAGTCAAGCAAGGGGAAGAATCCCTTCCTTTCCTTCCCATTTATTAAATATATATAGTATGAATTTCTGGCATCTGTTAAATGCACATTCCCAAACAAAAAGCAAGGTATTGTAGTTGAGAGTATTCGTTATTTTGTATTCTTTCAGTATCTATATATAATTATATATCACACATAGAAAGAACATTCTTCAATTTATACACTCACATAAGGGGTCATCGGAAAATATAGTGGTTGGTTTCGTCAAAAGTTGTTTCAAAGAACTGAAAACATGATAAGCAATTAGACAAGTGACTATAAAGGGAGCATAGATAAATTCAAGATGAAGATTAGTGAGCAATCATAATTCATAACTCGAAAATGGCTCATGAACGCAATTACACGAAATTATATATGTAACAGCTAAGATTAGGTCTGATTCTTTTGTTCTTTGTCGAATCTTAAACATATTTTTGCTGCCTACCAAATTGTCTCAACGACATATCCACAACTTCATACTCATCATTATTATAACAATCGCTAGGCCAACTATGGATAGCAACGTTTAATGTCATACTAAATAAATAAATAAACATGCCCTACACGAAAAGAACAATGAATATTTTTACGATGCATAGAGAATATATTTTGCGTGCTTTGAAAATCTTCTTTACTCTCCTTTTCTTCTCCAATAAACCAAATCACAAGATTTTGAATTTAGAAAATAAAGATCACCCGAGCATCATGCTGATGGATGTACATGAAACAGAGACAAAAATGCGAACGACGAAGTGATGACACATGAGAAAGGCCTAAACTCTAAAATTTATATATCTTCAGATACAAGAGTACAAATAGATTGTATTTTTTTTTTTTTTTGGGGGGGGGGGGGGGGGGGGGGGGGGGTCTTTAACACGAGATAAAATCCGATGGGGGAATCTAAAAAGGTGAAAAATTGTTTCAGAAATTTTGGCTAAAGAAGAGAGATAAGAAAACGAAAAGAGTAAACCATCACGTCCTTAAAAGAAAAGAAAAAACATCATTCACGATCGGGTTATATTACTCTCGTCCTTGACTGTATGGATTTTCCTGCAACAACAAGAAAGAGAGAGATCTCAGCATCCAAAAACTTAACACTTTGAACACACAAAAAAACAAAAACAAAAAGAGGGAAGAAGAAGAGAGGAAATAGCAGTAACCGACCGGCTGGTAAGGCGGCATGTAACCTATTGGCGGCCTAGGCTGACCAAGCATCATTTGGTGCTGCTGCTGCGGATACTAAACATCACAATTCCATCTCTCATTAGATGATTTTTTTTTTGTTTTCGTTTTGTGATTAGTGATGGTTATATAATAGGTAGGGTTTTTGTGTTGTCAAGTGCCATACCTGGAGTTGCGCATTCGGAGGATAATAGGTTTGACCATGCTGCTCGCCAGGATAATAAAGCATCTGCTGCTGTCCAGGATACTGCGGGTGCATCTGTATTTTTTTTTTTTTTTAACATGTGTCCAGTTTTAGAGACTTAGTGAGTAAACATATTAGGCAGTATCATACAACACAAAGAACTTACTCCGTAACCAACAGGCATTCCAGGCATCTGCTGAACAGGTGTAGCAGGGTAGTAGAATGAGGCACCCGCAATTGGAGGTTGAGGCCGCACAACAGCTGCTGTTTGCGATGGTTTGAAACTCTTTGCCTTTGGATTTAGTTTGAATTCCTGATCAGCCCCAAAACGACTCAGGATCAGTAACCAACAACGACAACAAAGACAATTAAAACACACACAGCTCAACACTTTATCAAGTTTGAACAAATCAATTAACAAGAACCTTTGCATTCGGATTAAGAGTGGACTTTTCTGATGAAGACAAAGAACCAATTGACGAGCTTGGCGATATTCCGGGACGACTTGGTGTCGAGGGAGCTGGGCGGCTCTCTGAACTTCTAGAACCCGACTGCCCAGAAGAGCTTTCAGATTTTGTTTTACCAGAAACTTGACTTACTTGCCTTTCTCCCTCAGCTACAGTCTTCGACGCCGAGGTTCCACCACCACCAAATTTTGCACCTTCTTTCATATCTAGATTCCAAAACACATATATATGTTCAACATGGAGTTGTGGGCATCAATTGTTCAAACGGATAAACAAATATGGTGTGGTGCAGATAGAGAAAACAGAGTAAGAAAGAAGTAGCATATACCTCCATGACCAGAAACTGATTCCTCAGCTGACTGTGTAGATACAAAACGAAGCCAAGGAACCAATGTCAAAAATAATAGAACAAGAATTAAAACGCCAAACGCAATCATTGATAAAACATGCATAATCAACATGGAGTTGAATTTACTCTGTTACTGTGGGAAACCTCGGGACTATTGTTCTTTCTTCGCTCACCCATCTGGCTCTTACTGTGATGTCAAGAGAAATTCCCAATGTGAGAGATGTCTATTAGATGATTTAAAAGTCCGTAGCCTAATGGCAAAAAAGATGACCTGATACTGCTGCCTGGGGCAGGAAAATCTTTGGATCGCTGTTCAGAGGGAAGGTGCCGAGCGTGATCATCAGATATCGAGCAGCTTTGATCTACATTTGTATTATTCCGAGAAGGCTGACCGTCACCCTGAATGAAAATGAATGGCAGATATCAACAATTGTTCTGCTAGAAAGTACTATCAAAAAAGAACTCAACCATACCCGCACGTCTTCATAGCCCTTGCCACTAGAAGAAATTGGCTTCTGTCCGCTAGAAGAAGCAGGCTTCTGGGCATTAGACGTAGATGAACCACCAAAAGTCTGATCGTTGCAAGTGTCCAGCAATTTTTCGTCGTCCTCATCAAACCCACTATCATCAAATCCATCAACTTTACGGACAGCTGAGTATTTAGTTTCCTCGTCAACATCATCCTCATTAAGCTGGCCTCTTTCCTGCAGGCATGAACAATTAGAATCTGGAGTTATATAACAGCAACAAAAACATAGGTATCTATCAAATAAACCCCCCAAAAATCACCTCTGCTACATGAAGATCTCGGGTATTTTCACCCTCAATCTCTCTCGCAATCCTCCGGGCTTGCGCTTCCAGCTCTCTAGTCCGAGCACTTCTTGGAAGTGCTGTGGTATAGAGTTCCTCATCGAAAGTGCTCTTTACTCCAAACAGTGACTCATTCACCTTAAACTGATCCCATCCCCTGCAAGCAGAAACGGATCAGCTGAGCATACTACCAGTAAATCACCATGTTATGAGAGACATGGAAACAGTAGTCTTCCTAATCTTATGGACAATCAGCAAGAGCTCTTCCTCATCAATATATTACACGCTTTCACTAAAAAAATAAGAATAATAATAATCTAGGTCAACAAAGAGATAGAAAGATATTAGCTTTCCAAAAGGAAGATCATAATCCGTCTAAAGTGCAAACACAAAAATAATCTAATTCTTCCTACCATTCTCTCGTCTAAATTGTTCAGCTAAGAAACCGTCGTCTAAGGATCTGGCAAGCAAATCTACATATCTAAGCACAAAAATTTGCATCCCATTAACAAATTTTCAAGAAATTCAAATATGTATTATATATACCTTTTCCAAGGCTCATCAAACACATTATCCAGACCCTGAGGAACATCCCCATCAGGTACCCAGGGTGTTAGCTCTCTTTCCTGATCAACATGACAAGACTTTGATATAGAAGAGTCCGTCAACAGCTCCATCGGCTTCCCACTCTGAACGGCATTTAACATGCCATCACTCGATACGGAGAGATCCTAACACCAACACCAATGATAAAAGGAATGAAAATGTCAAATCTCAAAGTAACGTCCCTGCCATGTAACGCATTGACATAAACCTAAACAGAAAAAAGTTCGCCTGTAATTAATAAAAGCAAGCACACCTTAGCTACAACTTGCACAAGTTCATCTGCAGGAATAATGAATGTCTTTGACGGTGGCTTTCTGCCAAGCTCGGAACGGGATTTATGCCCTCGTAAAGTACCTTCTTTAATCAAGGATGCCATCTTCAGAATGATTCCTGGAAGTTTCAAGAAATTTATAAATAGCAAGAAATAGTAGTGTCTTTCTATGCTCACATATCTAAGGAAAAATTAATTATGATTCAAAGGCTCACCAAAATCCTTCTCTACATCAGCAGCATGAAATATACCACTATAAACCGATCCATTTTTTAGATGCACTTCCACAAGATGCCCAATCTTACATGTTGTGAGGTACACTAAACTATCACGCGAATGCCTCTTCAAGCTTTCAGCTCCCCCATTGAACGCTGAATATATATATATATATATCAAAAAGCATAAGAACTCAGAACATGACGTTGCAGATATATCGCAGCGTATCAACAGCTAACCTGTATTTAGCGTATTAGCGGGATGTGACTTTACAGACTGCGCCCTATTCGAAACTCCCTCTCTTTCACCTCTTCTGTGTGGAGATCCATTTGATGGAGACTTCGACTGCGGAGCAGGTTGCATATTCATGGCAGCCTCAAACTGTTCAAACTAACAAGGAAAAGGAGTTAAATATAAAGAAGAAAAATAGATTAGTTTGATAAAGGTAACTTGCGAAAACAAGAATTTCTCAAGTTTTGATAGTTAGGCATGATAGGACAATTAAGTTCCAGTGTGAAATCTTGGTGCATCGAAGAGCTATTGTCAAGTTTCACAGACGAAGCTGCTCGGCTGAAGCAGAAACGACAGATATAAAGTTACATCTAAATCCATGAATCGATCTAGACAGACAAAAACATCTTCCCCGCTAATACGGTGAGTAACAAAGTTAACTGAGACAAGAGAGCTGAAACAGTAGAAAATCATAGATCTTAAAGCATGGGAACAAACAACAAGGAGTAATAACACCAAAATGCTGAGTTATAGGTCTTAAAGCCTATGCTCCACAGCAAAAGTATATAATCAATATGCAATCAGAAAATAGCCTCACCAGATCATAGAAACACATGATTACTATCTAACGGGGAAATACAATCAGAAAATATCATCGCCATTTCAGAAAAATAAACATAAACAAGAGCTGGCTTGATGCATCAAACATACCGATTAATCTAAAGAACACTGGACTGTTTATGGATTCGAGAACGAAGGAAAAGAAGATAGTGTCGACTTCAACGATTATCCCGCACGAAAATGTAGAGAAGACAAAAACCAAAAGAGTTGCGGCACAAACAGACGCAAAAAAAGGCAGGCATTGATACAATCATGAGCAATCAATTAAAGGGAACTTCGACGAATTCAAACTTAAACTACGTACTCCAGTAAAGCAAAACCCTAAATCGGTAACCTGAGTCACCAAATTCCCAAAATCTGCCCTGATAGCGCGAACGAACAAATGAGCAAAGAAGATGAATTAACAATCCAGAGCTAGAGGCCGAATAAGATTATCACTACCTCAATCTAGCCCGATCAGAAACCAACTCGCCGGCACACCTGTAATTGTAAACGAATGCTCCGACGAGGGACGAGCTCGATCGCTTCCAACGCAGCGAGCTAAGGTTTCGTACAGAGCTATTATTCGCGCGGAGAGAGTGACGGTAAGCGATTCACCATGAATCTTGGAGCAGAAGATATTCGGAGACAATGATCGGAGCTGAGTAACTCTCTGATTTTCGCGAGAAGCAAAATAATGAAAAGAAAGACGAGCTGCACGAAACAGATCGTTGTGTGTGGTATAATCACCTACGGAGAAGTCCAGGGTAAACTAATATGGTCTCTTCTTCTTCCTGTGACAGTTTAGATTTGAGCGGGCTATTGACTATATTTAGGCCCAAAACTAAATGAGCCTACAACTTGTATTGTGTCTGTATAACCTTTGATCGATCCACACTTACCTTAGTCATTAAGAACGTCTAGTTTATGCAATGCTTTTTGTAAAAACAAAGGGATCGTTCTACATCTTTTAACACACGTATATACAACATAAAAGGATCGATCCTTCGGTTATAACTTACTTTATGTCATTTGTGAAAGAAATCAGCAAGAATAAAGAGATTTATCAAAGGCGTTACCTGAAGCAAAGCATACTTGGAAATGAACTTTTAAAAGCGCATGGTTTGCTTAACAATGGGGATAATGTTAACTTGGCTTTCAAAATGGTTTTAAACCGAAGTACTTAAGCCTTGAAGGGGACAGAAAGGTGGGGGGCAAAAAGCATTGATAGGCTTAGTTGGAAAATCGACTCTATAAAGTTTTAAATTATTAATTTATTATATTTAATAACAAGCTTGAATCTTAATTTCATGTCTCATCATGACTTTTTTTTAGATTAGTCACTTTATGCCTTTTTTCAGTTTCGAAGATGAAGTATACTAGTGGTCACCATAAAGCTAGGAATAAATACCAATGATCTTAATAGATAAAATTAAGTAAGCAAGAATCATTTTTAACGTAACTCAAATGACATTATCACCTGACCACTCAAGGGAGAGCTCGGGAAGGTCTTGAGTTCGAACTCCGAATATCAACGGCATGGAATGAGCCATTTCTAGAATTTCTGTAGCCAGCTAAAAAAAATAAAAAAGATCTTTGCCAAAATAAGTTTAACACCTCTAAAAAGAAAAGGAAATAGCAGACTATCAGAAAATTCAAGTTATTTGTATCCAGTGGTCATATTGATATGATTTAGCTGCAGCTACAATATAGTTGAAGATAGAGGCGAAAACATTGAAAAGGAAAGAGAAACAAGAAAAAAAAAATACAAATATCAAACATAAAACCAAGAGAAAACAGTGATCTCACGTGGCAAGGTAAAAAATTAATATTTCCAGTATCCGATCTGATCATTCATTGCTGTAATATTTTTTTTTTCCTAATCGAATATGTATTGTTTTTAGCTGTCTTAAGTAAGAGAAAAATATAGAAAGGAATAAAATAACAAATAGAGAGTCTAAAATATTAATTTTCAAATTTTAAAATGGCGTACGGTAACAAATTCCACAGTGTAGTTAATTCTCGCCCGTTGCTTCACGGCGCTCCTGTGACCATATATGAGATTCTGACATATACAAAATACATACACTCGTAGTTATTCCTTTTTTGGTTTTGTAGATTATTTGAATGCAGTTAATTTGAAAGAGAAAAAAAAAATCAAACGACTAAGTTGCCTATAAATGTTGAATGAATTTGAATTATGGCTGATAAAGTAGCAGCCTCGGTTAATGGCTATTATTATGTCAAACATTTCCCAAAGTGTTCTGTCTTAAAAATTTAAACTACTCGTACTTGAGAAAATTGACAAGATAACACATTAGATTAGGCTTTTGTTCTCTTGTTGGTTTTCTTTTTTCCTTTTCTTTTCTTGGGTGCAATCTAGACAGCCGGAATTATTCCATAATGCACGTGTCAATCTCTGATCACGGCGTGGATATTTTGCACGGCTTCATAATTCTATTTCTATTTTCTACTATAAATAAAACCTAAAGAGGTAATCATTTTATTTTGCTGAATATCGTACTTTGAAAAAAAGGGAAGAAACGGAAAAATAAAAAATAAAAAAAAATTAAGCGAGGACACAGATAAAGGGATTAAAGAAAAGAGAATAATAATTTGAAATTTCCTTGGTCCTATTTCTTCCACATTTTTCCAAGCATTACAATTAGCTCTGGATTAATTAGGGGTGTGTGCGTACTTAATGATTTTTATAGTTTCGTGTTCTCATTGTAAGATGCATGCGTGCAATACACATCATGAAACAATAAAGTGTGATTTCAAACTTTTCAAATACTACATATGAAAATACAGTATAAAACTATTGGAAATCAAGTAGCTTTTACGTATAAAACTGCATAGTCACTATTTATCGCCCTTACCAATGAACAATTAATAAAATAACTAAAACAAAAAATAGACGTTAAAGAAAAACCAAAGATGCACATAAAGCAAAAACTTGATAAAATTCGGATATTAAAGTTTGCAATAAAGCTGTAGAACTTATTATGTTGGCTACCGATCAGAATCTGTGATTTGAATTCGCGTATACGAATCCATAAATATTAAAGTTAAAAAAAAAAAGAGGAAGAATCTGAAAATGCCAATAGTAAACAAAAAAATAAAAATAATAACAAGGAAGGAAGGAAGAAGAAAGAGTAGAGCTTTATTATAGGAAGTAGGAAACACAAAACACCACTTGTGCGCAAACTTTCGCAGTGTCCGACGATCTCAAAGTTCCTCTCTTTCTTTCTTTCTCTCCCTCACCAAAAATTCGTAGCCTTTTTTTTTTCTTTTGCATTTTGCTTCTAAATTCGGCTTCGGATTTCAAAGAGTGTCTCTCATTCAATCTCTCTGTCGAGAGCAGCTTCAAGCCGCAAAAGCACAGACCCAGAGAGAAGTAGAAATGTGGATGCGTTTATAGGTCTGATCTGCAGATCCTCCTGCGCCCTAATTTTTCCGTCGGCGTTACGGTTTCTCCTCCTTGGCCTGCCGTCATTTCGACATCTTCAATAGTGGGTGATATCTGAAAATCTCTGCGGCGGCAGAGAAAGCAATCGAATTTAGCGAGCTGCGAGTGTGTGTACTGTTGGAAGTGCAGTGCGGAGCTACTGTTGCATAAAGGTACAAATCATTGCAAAGTCTCTCTTTTTTTTTTCCTGAAAAGTTTTTAGATTTGATTGTGTTTTTTCCGGTAAAGTAATTTGGGGTTCCTTTTCCGGCTTAGTTCTCAGGTTGAATTCAAACTTCGTGGAGGGTGAGAGAGACAGAGAGGGAGAGAGATGCTCACGTGCATAGCGTGTTCGAAGCAGCTAAGCAGCAACAATGGCGGATCTAAAGAAGAAGAAGATGATGGCAGAGTTCTCGGAACACCCAGGTCTAAGCAGGCGATTAAGTCCCTGACGTCACAAGTACATACAATTCTTCTTTTATCTCTGTCACTTTCACAAGCTCTTTGTCTTTTGTTATGTCGTTTTTTCTGATTAACACAAATGGGAGAAGGAAAGAAACTCCGAGACAGGACCAATTTTGGGTCTTGTTAGTTTCTGTTTGGGAGTTCAGACAAATGAACAAGTCAAAAGTTTCTGCCTACTGTTTGGTTCCTCATCTTTCAGAACGAAATGGGAAAAAAAAGTCTTTTTCTTCCCTGTAGAAGCCAAATTTTAAGTCTGTGACTTTATTTTGTGTGTGTTTGTACTCATTTTTTTTGGGTACAAATGATGTGATTCTTCTTGTACGTATATCTCCAGATAAAAGACATGGCAGTAAAAGCGTCAGGTGCTTACAAAAGCTGCAAACCGTGTTCGGGGTCTTCAAACCGGAATCAGAACCGAAACTACGCTGATTCAGATGCTGCATCAGCTTCTGGGAGGTTCCATTATGCGTACAAGAGACCGGGAAGCGGAAGCTCTACACCGAAGATTCTGGGGAAAGAAATGGAGTCAAGGTTAAAAGGGCTTTTGAGTGGAGAAGGAACACCTGAATCCATGAGTGGCAGGACAGAGTCTACAGTGTTCATGGAGGAAGAAGATGAGCCCAAAGAATGGGTTGCTCAAGTGGAGCCTGGTGTCCTCATCACATTTGTTTCACTGCCTGAGGGAGGAAATGACCTCAAGCGGATTCGATTCAGGTAATTTATCTGTCTTTTGTAGCTTCTCTTTTTTTCTCACAAACTGAAGTTATGATTCTTTAAATGAACCAGGTAAAGAGATTATGTTTTCAGTCGCTGACCTTGAAGTTGATAGATACTCAACTAAAATGAACTTAATCCATTATGTTTTTTATTTGATTTTGGAAATAGAGAATGTGTGTTTCTTGGGGACAAGTTATGAGAAGTACAATCGATATTAAAGATGTTATCTTGTGAGAGACTTTGGAAACTTGCATTTTTCTTGAATCAATTTGAAGTGGTCCCCAAACGTTTATTGTGTATTGTGTGAACCTGTACATCCTTTTGCCAAGAAAGGTTTTTGAGATGTGGATTTATGTTTCGGTAGTCGAATCCGATCTTAAATGGCTTCCCCAAGAACAGCTGTGGGTGAAGTTCATTTTGTAGATGTGACATCTATGAGAGCAGCATGATCTTACTAACTAACTTTCTTCATGACCTCATCAAGAACATTTATAGATTTTATTGATGATTATTACAACATATCCTGAGTTTTGTCAGTTGAACCTAACACTGTTCACTTGGTTGTTATAGTCATTAAAGCAGCTCATCATTTGTTGATTTTTTCTTTTTTTAAATTTCTATTTGGTTGCAGTCGTGAAATGTTTGATAAATGGCAAGCTCAAAAATGGTGGGCGGAGAATTTCGAAAAGGTCATGGAGTTATACAATGTGCAGCAGTTTAATCAGCAGAGCGTCCCTCTTCCAACTCCTCCTCCTAGATCTAAAGATGAGGTATACACTCTCTATCTTCGATTCTGATGAACACGTGAATCCATTCATTCAAAACCTGTCGTTGAGTCTTTGAGGTCTAACTAGAACCAATGTTGATTTGCTATACCAGAGCTCTAGCAAGAACAGTCCTGCAACTCCACCTCTAAACAAAGAATGCCCTCGAGGAAAAGGCTACGCTTCTTCTGGCTCACACGCTCACCTACCAACAACACAAACACAAAGTCGGTACCGTGATTCATCTGGTCTTGCAACCACGCCAAAACTCTCTAGTATAAGTGGGACCAAAACCGAGACATCATCGGTTGGAGGGTCTGCAAGAAGTAGTAGCTCATCAAGGGAAGAAGAAGAAGAAGAAGATCCAGATCATTCGGAGGAGCTCTCTGTAAGTAATGCAAGTGACATCGAAACAGAATGGGTAGAACAAGACGAAGCTGGTGTTTACATCACAATCAGAGCTTTACCGGATGGGACTCGTGAGCTTAGACGCGTTCGCTTCAGGTAAGTAAATAAAATAAAAAACATTACCCTTTCTGTTGCTAAGAAAGCCAGCAAGCACTTGACAACATTTTCATCTTGTTGTAGCCGAGAGAGGTTTGGAGAAACGAATGCAAGATTGTGGTGGGAAGAGAACAGAGCTCGGATACAACAGCAGTACTTGTGATGAAGCTTGGATGCTCTCTGCAAGAACCTGACACAGCAAAACTAAAACACTTTTTTCTTTTTTTTTGAAAATGTTTTACTTGGAGAAAAGATACACATTGATGGAAATAACTTTTGGTTTGAGATAATGCATGTGGTTTTTATGGTTGCTGGTTACTAGATGATCTCTTCTCTTCATCTTTCTTCCTCATTGGAGTTCTTATTATTGTGATCACTAGGAATGCTACAACATCTTGTTTGCGCCTTTTCAGATCGTGCATGAGGGCATATGAAGAATGCTGTAGATAGGTTATGCAAAGTCTCTGCTCCGGTCTTGTGTTTTTGGTTCCTGTTTTCTTCTTAATTAGATGATAAAAAGCTAAACAATTTAAAATTTTGACGATCCTATTAGTCTTGTTTACAAAGGAGAGACATTAATGAAATAAATAGAGTATTGTTGTGATTTTAATAAATTTGGTTTTAGAGAATTATCCAAAGGCTTAGGGTAACTACATCCGAATCAAAACCCAAATTACTATCTAACAAATCCAAAATTAACTAATTTTTATACCAAATTTTTCCTTTAATTCAGATATTTCTAAGTAATTTTGTTAAAAAAAAAAAATCGGCTAATTTAAAATTTTCGATTAATTACACATAACATTTTGAATTAACTTTTTAGTGCACACGTAACATTTTGATGTTAATTTTTTTAAATAGTTAATTCATTATTATATTGAATATTGACCGATCATGATTAGTGTCAATGATTAATTAATTATCACATGTACTACACTATGTATAACGTATTTAGTGTTTTTGAAAATGTATTAATTAAAGTAAAAAGCAGAAAAATGGGAAATTGCAATTTGTATCCCCTTGGAAATTTCACGATTCTCACTTGTGTATTGACATTTGTTTTTATTTGCTTAGTGATCACCTATAAGGGGGTAAAATGGTCATTTTGGGTGTACCCAATTACAGATTTTTCGAACCAATTTTCCCTAGTCTTTCGACGCGTGACAATAAACCCTCCTCGTGCTCTTTGTTTCCCCCAATCCTTAAAACTTCTTCTCTGTGTGCACTGGAAACCCTAAGTGCTGTTTCTGATTTTAGGGTTTAAGAGACGAATCATTACCTACAGCAACCTCACCTTCGCGGATCGTAATTCGTTTTGCTAGATACTCATATCGGTCCCTGTGTTTCTCCGTTTCCTTCGCTTTCGATTTTCCGATACAGCTTGATCGGTAATGGTGTCTGGGTCTAGAACTAGCGGTAATCGGGTGATGGGATCCGATGACAAAGAGAGTAAAGTGATTGAATCGATAAAGGAAATTGTGGGTAATCACTCGGAGGCCGATATTTACACCGCTTTAAAAGAAGCTAACATGAACGCCGACGAGGCTGTGCAGAAGCTGATTCATCAAGGTTTCTCTCTTTGTTACTTTGACGGAAGCTAGAGTTTTTTTTTTTTTTTTCACTCGGTCTTCTCTTCCTCGTTATACGTCTTATTGTGATCACTAGGAATGCTACAACATCGTGCCTGTGTAGGATGCTGTATACAGGTTATGCAAAGTTTCGGTTTTTTTATTGGTTTTACGGAGTTTTGTTAGTAATTCAATTGACGGATACTTCTTAGGTTCCTGTTTTATATTTGTCAATTCTCTTCAGAGTTCTTTGATCAGTGTTTAGCTGAGATAGTATTGGTCTTCACTGGCCTCTGGATTTCTGGATTTGGGATAGGATTTCATTCTACGTTTTCTACTTCTGATATTCTTCCGGCTCTCCTTTTGCTATTTGCAAAATAATGTCTTTTATCTGGGTGACGAGTTCAAGTAGTTTTGTTGCTGTTTTCATCATCATTTTCGCTCGCTAAAGCCTTCTTTTGTTCAGATCCATTTCACGAGGTGAAGAGAAGAAAGGACAGGAAGAAAGAGGTAAAGCTCACAACTCTTTTTTTTTCCCCCCCTTCCACTGCATTTGAAGAAGAGGGATTGGGGTTTGTTGTTCATAGTGCTAGTAGTGCTTGTGTTGCTAGTATATCTCATCGGGTATCCACATGTGCTAAGTTTGTTTGTTGTGTTTAGTGGACATTCTGACCATCCTTACAATGGAATTTCGTCTTTATGTGTGCCTTCTAGTTGGTTCGAAAAGTTTTTCAATTTTTCTATCCATTGAAATAATTTTCTGAATCCCTGGAGATCATTAGGATCCTTCTTTTCT
The DNA here is from genome assembly GCA_900108845.1 of Iljinskaea planisiliqua. Classification (NCBI taxonomy): domain Eukaryota; kingdom Viridiplantae; phylum Streptophyta; class Magnoliopsida; order Brassicales; family Brassicaceae; genus Iljinskaea; species Iljinskaea planisiliqua. The sequence goes on along the minus strand of FNXX01000010.1, from coordinate 4,461,769 downwards.
GTTTTCGGGTTCAATTTAGAGGTCGGCTTCTATGTGGGTGTTGCAAATCTCTGTCCTGTATGAACTTTGATTTCTTACGGATTGTCCTTTGGCTTCAGGATGCAGTATTGGTTGAGCCTGCCAACGAAAAGAAATCTCTTGAAATTGTTACCAGTGAAGTGAAAGTTCGTACACAGCCTGAACATAATGTTCGGAGAGGAGGCTACGGTAGGAATGACTTTCCTAGGAACGCTGCTCCACGAAATGCATTTCCTAGGGACGCTGCTCCACGAAATGCATTTCCTAGGAATGTCTTTCCTAGGAACGCTGCTCCACGAAATGCATTTCCTAGGAATCCTGCTACTGGTAAATCAACGTGACGATAATATACTTGCCAATTTCTTTCGTTTTGCCTGCGCCACAATCCTTAAGACTTGGTTGAATAGAAAAAGAAAATATGTTGGTCAAGGAAAAATAGAAGAAACTGGATTGTAATGCATGTCTTGAATTTTATTTTGATTTTGAATCTTTTGATTGGCGTTAGGCTTCCAAGTATCATGTAATGTGTTGACCATACTCATTTACAAATGCTGTTTTGTATGTCTGAATTTGTTTGTTTCATGTTAGTGCAGGATCCAAGAGAGAGTTTCGCGTTGTTAGAGACAACAGGTCTAATCCAAATGTTGATGAAGAGTTGAAGCATACTTCCACCCAGTCTTCTGGATCAAATATTAGCAAAGTAGTGGTCACTGAGAACATGAAAGGGTATGTATGTTTCATCAATTGTACGTTATCCTGTTCTTCTTGTTCTAGCATGTTCTATCGCTGGCTTTCCTTGTTTTGTTTTTATACATGTGCCAAAGCATGATACTCTTTAATGATTTATTTATATGTTACTATAAGGGAGTTATGTCGCTGTAGCTGTGCTTTCACAAAAACTAGGTTAAGTAAGATTCTTTATGACAGTTAGAGGCACAAATTCGTTTTGTGGCATTGGCTTTTGGTAGACGAAGACAATAATGCTTATGTTCACTTGGTAGGCATCTCACGAATGTTTACCTCAAACATGGTTACTTCTTGGGAAACAGAAAGCCCGCGGAGAACTTGTTATCTTATAATTTCGAGAAAAAGCTATGCTGAATTGAGATGAGAAAAATAAGATTGTCGCTCTATTTTCATTGTTTGCCAGCTCAACAGGTGGTTTAGGCAATCATCACTCTTCTGGGGCTCAAGATTTTTCCGAAGATTGTAATGCAGCAGCAGATCTCAGGCTCAGAGATGCTGAAATTGCTCCATTGCACCATATTACCAGAAAAGAACTCTCTGATGGAAAGCAGACAGCCCCTGGAGTTACTTTGACATCAACCAATTCAGTTCTTGGTGTATATTCGTCTTCCACAGATCCAGTTCATGTACCATCTCCTGTTTCTAGATCGTCACCCGTGGGAGCTATCAAACGTGAAGTAAGAGCTGGAGGCTTTGGTGGAAAACCTTCTGAAAATGTTGGTAAAGATCCATCTGCATCTGCTGGTTCTTTGTCAGGGTTCTCGGTTAAAAAAACTGGGACTCCAAATGCATATCGATCTTCTTCCCCAAATTCAAAGATTGATCAACTCAGCCAAACTACTGTACGAGAGTCTATTTTGCCCAGCGGTGTGGAAAAGAATAGGCCTCTTTTGAACAGGCAGCGTGGGAACAGAGGAAGCCAAAATGCTAGAACACAACAACAAGTTGGTGGCCATACAAAAGGTAATTTATATGCAAATATTAATTAATTGAATGGATGCTGTGCCATTTTGACTTGATTCCTGCTAACCATTTTTCCTAAGGAGGCACTATAAATTTTGCGTGTAGCTTCTGTTTTGGTTAATATGATCCTTTTTCAATCCACTGGGAAGTCCTGGTGAGTAACCATTTCCTGTCATGACTTCTGATATTCTTGATCAACCTGTTCTTAATGCAGGAGTCTCACAGAACAAGGAATGGAAGCCTAAACCCATTCAGAAACCTGTTGGACATAATCCTGGAGTAATTGGAACCCCTACAAAGTCTCAGGCTTCTCGTCCTGTTGATAGTTCCATAAACCTGGAATCGGAGGCTGTTAAGGTGCAAGATAAGCTTTCGCATGTTCATATCAGTGAAAGCCAGAATGTCATCATCGCAGATCATATTCGCGTCCCAGAGACTGACCGATGTCAGCTTACTTTTGGAAGCTTTGTTCAAGAGTTTAGTTCTACAAGTAATTCAGCATCTCCTTTCCAGGAATCATGCTCTTCAGAAGAACTTAGAGAATCTAATCGTAGGTAAGTTCTGACAGTTGGTGGTATTGTTTGTTTTTCTACATTTCGAATAAAGTTTACGATTACTTGTATCTTTCCTCAAGTATAACTTGGTGATATTGTTTGCAGTTCGCCAGCTACTTCTCCAGAGACTTTAACAGATGGTCCGGGCGTTAAGCCTATCGATATTCTTGATGATCATGTCAGAATTTCTGAATCTGACTCACGTGTATCGGTGGCATCTGAGCAACAGTTGCCGGACGAGAAGGAGGCTCCTAGATCTGACAATTTGGATGAGTACTCGGAAATTCAATTGCTCAATAGGAATGGTCCACCTTATACTCCTTTAGAGTTTGAACAGCAGCAAGATCCTTCTGAGTTGCAAAAAAAATCTGTAAGGTTTCCTGCAATTGTACCTTTTAAAAATTTAGGCAGATAGATACTTTCAAAATTGACACTCTCGCCCCATCCAGCAGGCATATGGTAATCCCGGTGGTTATGACTTTCCGTATTTTAGTCCTGCAATGGATGAAAACGTACGAGGACAAGGATTCCCATCTCAGCAGGAGGTAATTTATGTTTCTGTTGTTGCTGGCGTGCCACCATGAGTTGTCTTTAGGCTTCTCATTAAGCAGTTGGGCCCTGCATGTGTCATTATATTCTTTCATTTCATTCGCCAAGATAAGCTGAGCAGGTATCCTTTTGCTAATGTAGCAGGCATTAAGTACTCACATGGTGAACAATGCCCCTTCATGTACGATTCCCATGTTGCAGCAACAACAACAACAGGCGTCAATGCAACAGATGTACCCGCAGGTTCATGTTTCTCATTTTCCCAATCTCATGCCTTATCGTCAGTTCATGTCCCCAGTCTATGTTCCCCAGATGCCCATGCAAGGCTACTCAGGTAACCCAGCAGCATATGCACACCCTTCAAATGGCAATAGCTATGTGCTGATGCCTGGAGGTGGTTCTCATCCTGGTTCAAATGGTGTCAAGTATGGCATCCAGCAATTCAAACCAGTCCCAGCAGGTGGTCCTACGGGTTTTGGTAATTACAACAACCCTAATGGGTATCAGATTAATTCTCCCAACGTAGTTGGAAACGCCATGGGACTTGAAGATCCATCTCGCATGAAATACAAAGATGGAAATATCTATGTTCCAAACCCTCAGGTAATGAGAACTACGTTACTCTTACCCGAACTTCAGGTTTTTACCCGTTATGCTTTATTTCTGATTTGTGTTTCTTTACGTGACACAACAGGTTGAGACTTCTGAGATTTGGATGCAGAATCCAAGAGATCTTTCAAGCCTCCAGTCTCCTCCATATTACAACGTAGCTGGACAAACGCCTCATGGTGCTTATTTACCATCCCATACAGCACATCCATCCTTCAACGCCGCTGCAGCAGCAGCACAATCTTCTCAAATGCAATTCCAGGGTCTCTTCCATCCGCCACAGCCTGGTGCAATGGCGAATCCGCACCACATGGGACCTGGTCTTGGTGGTAATGTTGGAGTCGGGGTTGTGCCCTCTCCTCCCTCTCAACTTGGTGCTTATCAGCAATCACAACTTGGTCATCCGAATTGGCCAGCAAACTTCTGAACAAAAATCTAACCTTTGTCTACTTGTCTAATGGATCATAATAGCCGAAAGCAAATGTTTTGATTTTCCTTGTGAAACGGCCAAACTTAGTTTCATTATTATCTCTAGTCAATTGCATAAAATGTTCCCAGCTCTCAACAACTATCCAGTAAATGCTTCGTCCGTCCCTGCTTCTTAATTTTTTAAATGGTGCTATAGTAAAAGAACCCTACATCGCATGTGATCGTGTTCAAGTGTGAAATCCTGTGACTTGAACATTATTGCTTGCTGAGTGTTTCCCATTGTCAGTGTTCTATATGTATAAAAAGTGAACTGAGAGATTTGTCTAGTTGTTGAAATGTTCTTCTTTCCAGTAGTAATGTGTCTTCTCTCTGTTTCTTCGCATCCCTTAATAAAGTCTAGATAGAGAATCATTAGTTGTTGAGCTTCACCTAACTTCCCTCAAGCCTTTAGAATATAAAACAAATATTCTTCATGAGAACTTGTTGAAGCTAAGCATATAGGTTTTGATTAGCTCCTTGATTACTTTTGTTTTTAGGTGTCATTGCACACTATGTCATCATAGCAACAGAATCTGATTGATCGTTTTGTTGACATATTTAGGGAACTAAACACTTAGTTTGGGGAGGTGGGTCTAAATCAAGGGTCCAACTTCTTTGCTTAGGGCCTAATTTGCTTTTTTTTTATCTCCCAAGTCCTACCTTATTGAGAAATGATTACTCTATATTAATTTCTTGAACTCCATTATTTGGAGGTAACTAACACTCTTTTTGTTTCATATTTGACCAGTCTGTGGTTAATTAAACGTGGTCTTCACTGTTGAGTTCACTCGATATTAATAATAGCTTCCACACAAAAGCAAGGGTTGGCTTGAGATTCTCTGAAACTTTGATAGAGTTTATGAAAATTAAATTTTACTGAAGATGGTTTGAGGAGAATAAAGAATTTGTGAATAAAAAATTAATTTTGGTTAAGACTGGCTAGAGTAGAGGCTTATTATGGTTCATCAGCTAGATAACCCGCATGTGAGAGGGAGAAGAATGTGAGCAATTTTGGCCGTTCTTGACCCTGTTCTCATATAAAATTATAAGAAACTAAGAATAACTGGCGGTTTAACTTAAAATCAAATATATATTTAACTTAATTTGTCGAATAAGTCAAAAGTCCCCATGATTGGTTAGGGGCCATGTAAGCATTACCTCTAACTCCTACCACTTTGGCTAAATTAAAGGCTTGTTTGTTGAAACGAAAAAGATTAATTTCTCCCAACGAATCATCTAAGTTAGTTTTGCTGAGATGTAATTGTAATGTTAAAAATTGTTTTTTTTTCCTTACAACAAAAAGCTTTGAAAACGTTGTTTGTGATTGTCAACAAAAAGACACATCAAATCACAGATAGTGGAGTGATTTACAGACACGCATACACCAAACATGTATGTATGTGGTAAGTATATCTTGCTCATTTGATTGGTCTGTTTAAGCAAAATATGAATATCAAACGTATCTCTCGAAGAGTTGGACCGTGTGCTCTCTAGCTATTCTGATTTAAAAGGAATCTGCTTTTTGCTATTGCATGCACCAACTCATATTATGATGTGATCGGAATCTTTTGTCTTTCTTTTCTCTATCATATCCACACATGCGTGGAAGTGGAATCCCTCCTAGTCCTACGCTTGTGTTTATTATTATATGAATTATATTTTCTAATTAGTTTTCTTTCGTTCTTTTCTATGGCTTATGGAATATTATGCGTTATAAGTGAAGAGATATAAATCACGCAAAAGTATAATAAAAGTTATAAATATAGTGAAGAAGGTGTTGTGGGAGCAGATGTCGAGAGCACAATGAACCCATTCACTTTTCTCTCTACGTTTTTTCTTTTCTTAGTTTGAACTACAACGTAATTTTGGTAATTATATATATACAAATTAAGCAAATGAATAGTTAAAAAATAGGTACGAGGGATGGGTCGTCAAGGATATCTCTACGAGTGTTAAGTATCGTGGATTCGAAGAGGCGATCATTCATAAACAACTTGATTGTTACTTTCTTAATATAACCCGGCTTCTTTAATCTCATAAAAATTTTAAAATTTAAAATTATATACGTTTCTATAATTAAGATACATATTAATGATTTTACCCCAAACTAAACATATCAATTTAAGGAACAGCAATCTATCATTTCCGTCATTTGATTTTTCGTTATTTCAAGTATTAATTGATGACATTAGAGATAATTAGAAAATGGAGTTTTCCTGAGCCCACGGGAGTAATCATTTTGCAAATGAGCACCATTAACTTTTTGAACATGCATTCTTCTCTCTCACATATCAAGTTCGATTATTCAAAACATATATATCTCAAAACCAAAGTTACGCCAAGGGAAATGTACGATTTACAATTGAATAAAATATTAACTTATATCTAAGTTCGTCACCAAAAATGAAGAAGGGTAATTAGCATAAGTTATAACTAACGTACCGCATGCTTATGTATTATTGGCATCACTTTAATATTTGTATTTGAAAAGGATTTTCTCTTAAAAAGACAATTAAAATTAATTTATGAGATAACTAAAAAGATTTTGCGGCTAAAAAGTCATTAACAGTCATATTTATATCATCAAAAAGGTTCTTTCCGTTGGCTAACCGTATAAGTAATTAGCTTTACATATCATACATGTGGGAGACTAATTAATCTACATACTTTTCTACATTCATATAAAACACATCACATCTTAATATTAATTATTCTTTAAAATGTATTTAACGGCAAGCCAAGTATGTTTGTTAATTATAAATTTATAACCATTGATTTTATCAATCGAATCTTACACACTCTGTGAAGTATTTGCACCAACTGTTAGCGCCGAATGTGTCTATACAAATAACCATTCTATAAATTGACGACTGTTATAAGATATTAAAAAAGGTTGATATATACTTATAGTATGGCACTTCTTTAAACTATTCAGCAAATAAGCCTAATTTCGTTCAAATAGTATGTCAAACGTTAGGCAGTAATTTGGATAGACGAGCTTATTTATAACCACTCTTTGATTAGGACACACAACATATATAGTTTTTTCATAAAAAAAATGAGAGAGAATTTGATTAGAGTCAATGATTCAAAGTTACAGTACTCAACCTGATCCTTTTGTAAATGTCTAAAGAAATAAAGGATCCTTATGGGTGAAAACCGGAAAAGAGTCAAGAAATAGATTTTAACATAAATGTAAGTCATCATGACATGAGTTAATTTTTGAATTCAAAAACTTATATTAACTAAAATTCCATTTAAGTAGTAATAAGTTATTGTTGTTTAAATATAAATATAATAAAAATAAAGAAAATATGATAGTTGAAACTATAACAGTGTTGGGTCACTTCTACATGGTAAAAGAAAGTGACGTTTACAGTAATTCTTCATAATTAAAAATCCTCTCTACTTGCTAATAAAGCCTGCTTTTGTTAATCAGATAGATGATCTTGTCTTAATCCCGCTGTCTATGTCTAATCATTTCCATTATACTGTTGCCTCCCTACTGTTTTGCCCTTCTTAGAATATAGCTCACATGTTTTATTTTGTACTAAAATTTACGAGGATTTAGTTAGAGACCTTAAATATTGCAAACTATCACAAAGTAATATTGCAAACTATCACAAATTAATATCACATGGAAGTTTTTCTTGTTTTTTGTAAACTCTTACAACATCTTTTATAAACATAGTCTTTTTAAAACAAATTTAACATTTTTATGAGAGTTACATATTGAATTTGAATATTTTAGAATATGAATACACTATAACCTTTATCTTAAAAGTCCTCAGACATTATTTTTAACACCATTTCGATAATGGATAATTAGATACATTACATTAATCAAACTGAGTGTTTGAAACTGTTCGGTTGTATAGCTAAAATGTACATTAACTAGCTAGGGTGTTTCCAATTACCAAATCCCAATATTCCTTAATTTCTTATAATGACTACATAGGAAACTCAATTGACAATTAAAGGTGGGTTGCAAAATCATGGTTAGTAATGAAAAATGCTGGTTTGGCGTTAGGTTAATAAGTGATAGAGTCTCTTTAGCCGCATTACTTGACTGCTCCTTCATCCTCCAAAAGTCCCTTCTTTTTAACCAGTCTTTACAATTCACTAACACAACGTTGCTTCTTATTTTTGTTTCTGATTTCTAAAGCTAAAGCCTATAGTTTTCGTAGGGTTCCCCAAAATCTCCATCGCTTTTTTTTTCTTTCTTCAATGTTTGGACTCATTTCTTTTGAATTCATTATTTGTATATTCCATGTTCTGCTACGTGTAGATCCCGTGTTAACTTGCTTTCTTTTTTTCGATGTTTGACTGATTCAGTAATTTCTTTTTATCCAATATGTGTATTCAAATTTTGGGTTTTGTTTTAGAGTTTGAAGTTTGTTTCTAGATTTGTTCGAAACTCTGTTAAGGAAAAATTCTAAGAAAACACAAGATTTATTACGAGTTCATCTAACCGCTTCGTGATAACTTATATCTCGCCGTAAATCATTCCAAATGCACTAGAACTTGAGAATATAAGTGATGATCTCGAAATATTCTGTTGTATGACTTTTAGTCCCACTTGTATTGCCACCTTAAACAACCTAGATGCATGTTCCTTTTATACCAAAGTAGAGACAAATAGTCATAGGTTAAGCTTGATTTCCAAGAGTGTCTCCTTTCTACTTCCGATCATCACGAGCTTACGAACGCACTTAATCTTTGTTCATCATATCACTTACGTAGTCTGTAAACAACCAAATGAACCACGAGGGATTGTCTTTTAATTTTAAACTCGAGATCGTCTTTCAAAAGCCTCTTCTCTGATTAGACTTGTCTCTCGCACCCTTTTTACTCGGTTTAGAGTTTCTCAAACCTTTTAATATATTAAAGTGTCTTCTTCAACTCGAGAAACAATCAATCTAGAGTAATTGTATTTTTTTTCTTAATACATAAACAATATATTTCCCTAATAGTTTTATATGTCTCTTAATCCTCCACACACATGTTTATGAACTCAAAATAATGCTTTGTAATCAGTATATAAGAATAATGTGTTTGAATATTTTTGAACTATGTATTTTTGGCAGGACTACTTAATTCATTATATTTTAGATAACAAATAAAAAAAAGTGTAATGGACCCAAGTATCAATATTGGGTTTGCTGTAATAGATTACAGATTTTTGTTAATATATAGTACTTAAAAATAGAGAGAAAATAAAAAAAAATGAAAAATAAAATAAGACTTATGATGAGGGAAGGAACAACTTTAATCTTTTACTTTATAAGTAGGGAACACATAAGTGAATCTTTGGGTCGTGTCATGTGAACAAAGGCTAAGTTGCTCTGTAACCCAGCAGTGATATCCCATAATTCTTTTGGTTCGAGACAAATTCTTTAACCTAACAATTTTGATTCATGAGTCATTACTAAAGAAAAATATTTTAGATTTTAGAAGATCTATGATACTGCCACCATGGACCATGGTAAAGAAAAAATATAGCAAAAGATAACAATCGAGACAGTTTTTGGGTTTTAAGATTTTATATACAGTCTCTAAGGACCATTATTCATAATCAGGTGGTTTAGATTAATGTAGTCAATGTTATTACTCAAGTAAGGAATAATGCATGTTGTTGAGAAAAGAAAAATGTTTCCAAGTTTTGAAGTGAAAAATTATCTTCAATGTTTTCCTTTTCTATTATTATGTTATAGAATGGAATAGATATATACTCCATTCTGTATATCAGTATATACCTTGATAATATTTATACCATTAAGTATAGAATGGAATAATAATAAATAAAAAAAGGACGAAAAAATAAAAGATGATTGGTGTTTGTGGGCAGAGGCAGAGTCCATAAGCTGTCGAGAAAGACACGTGGCAATGATTACCAGTTGTCTGCCTCCCCCTCTTTTAAACACACTTGCTCCTTCCTCCTTCTTCCTCCTCTCTCTCTCTCTCTCTCTCACTCAAAGCTTCTTCTTCTTCTTTTAACAGAGATGGAGACTTGGGAGAAGCCACCAGTCTCATCTTCTAGAGCTCACAACCGTCACCCTTCCTTCTCCTCCACTCTCCTCGACCAAATCTACCGCTCCATCGACGATTCTCCTCCCCTCGAGTCCACCAGGAAGAAGCAGCAGCAGCAGCACCGTAACATATCTCTCCACGAGGATCTTGAAACTTCTGCTACTTCAGACAAACTCGTCTTCCACCGCCGCTCAGTCGCAGCCGATTTCGAGAGATCAAGAAGAACCACCAGCACCAGCACCGGCGACTCCGTTTTCCTCAGATATTCCAACTCCAGCTCCTCCGACTCTAGCGGTTTCTCCTCCTCCGAGTCAGACTCCTTCTACGTACGCTCCAAATCCTCTGCCTCTCCTCCGCATACTCGCCAACCGAAGCCTATTCGAACTTCCACCGTCGAGAGGTTCGACCACTCCGGCGGCCTACAGAAACCTAACAGCAAACAAGAGCTCGGTGGCTTCTTGAGAACCAAGTCAAAGGCGTTGAAGATCTACACCGACTTGAAAAAAGTAAAACAACCCATCTCTCCCGGCGGACGCCTCGCTACTTTCCTCAACTCGCTTTTCACCAACGCAGCAAGTAGCCATAAGAAGCCCAAGAAAACAAGCACCACCGTCGTCTCTGCCGCGGCTGAGCCACCGCAGTCTGCTATGTCCTCCTCCTCCACCACCAACACCACATGCTCCTCCGCCTCGTCTTTCTCCAGGTCTTGCCTGAGCAAAACTCCCTCCTCTACCGGGAAGTCTAAAAGGTCCGTCAGGTTCTGTCCGGTGAATGTGATCCTCGACGAAGACTCCTCCATTCACATCCCTTACGGCTACACTAACAAACTCTACGCTAACAACAAGGACGCCAAACGCGACCGCCACGCCATGGAGGAGGAGAATCGCCGCGTTATCGAAGCGGCCAAGGATCTTATCAGAACTTACCAGATGAAAAAGGATCATTTGGCCGCGACAACGTGCGACCATGTTGCCAACGTTGAAGAAGACGACGACGATGATGCGGCGAGTTACGCCAGCTCCGATCTCTTCGAGTTGGAGAATCTTTCGGCGATTGGGATCGAGAGGTATCGAGAAGAGTTACCAGTCTATGAGACTACTCGTCTGGATAATACGAATCGCGCCATTGCTACTAGTTTAATTGTATAATAATTTATTTATTAGTTTAAATGGTTGGGGGTGATTATATTAGTTTTAGAAACTTTTAATACGTTCTTTTTTTCAATTCTCTCCAGGCTATTATGTTTTACTGTCCGTTTTCTAAAACGGTGTTTTTGTTTTTTTCTTTCTTAGTTTCTCCTATATAAGTAACTTGTGTATAAAACTATCTATGTTAATCATGGTATATTTTGGTCATCACTATGCAGCTTCTGAGCTTCATTAGCTATCTAATTACGTATGAGGTTTAAATAATCTTTATTGCGAGAATTCCAAAATCTTTGATCTGACAAAAGAAGAAAGAGGAACATAAGTTTTGCGATTTTATTCTATGTCACCAATTAGAACAGCAAAGAGTCGTTGCCTTTTCTTTGTTTTTAACTCTTTTTTCTAGGGGGTTGTAAAACTAAATTTATATAAGAAGAGATCGATTTGAGTAGAGAAAAAAAAAAGATAATTAACTAAAAGTAAAAGATTTGATTTGATGCTACTAATAATGATCATTAAGATGGGCGAGAAAAAGTGAAAGAGACTTGGTCTCAAATGTCATGGACAATAGTATCCAATATTTGATTCTTTTCGAGTACTTCTTTTTTGTCCGAATTTGATTGGATTGGCTTTGTCTTGCTCTAAGCATGGCTTAAAACTATAATGTTCGTTTTGTAAGTCTCAAATGTTAGAACGTGGTCTGTGAATACCTATTTTTCCTTATTACTGTAAAGCGAAATCGACATGCAAATAGATTCTAGAATAGTAAAAGTTTCAGTATAAAACACTATTTACTATTTTAAAATAACGGAATCATGCATTATTAGTCATCGTACGTACGTGTGTCAGCTTGACAACCTTCGATTTGATTGCGTTGATTGAACGAGAAAGACTCCACACATCTAACGTTATAATTCACATTAATATATTCGTAATTCGGGCATTTATATGCATACTCTTACTGCACTACATTAATTAACATGATAAAAAAAATGACTCTTGACGACAAACAAAAAAAGAGCATGACAAAAATTAAATTTGGTACAAAGTGACAACTAACAAGATTGGACCACCGAATCATAGCACTATGATAAGCTATTAAAGCTAACAAAAACATGCTAATTAGTTCGAAAATTATGTATTTAGTTAAGTATAAAACAATTATATTATTGCCTAAACAAAACTAAAAAAAAAAGGCTAATATGGCTATGTGGTCAAAAGCTGCGTAGCCAATAAAGAAAAATCCGATACAAAGGAAAGATCACATACATTAGTACGGACCCATTTTCCCACTTTCAATTTCTTTTTGTTTGTTTAATCACTTTAATAAAACGGTTGTTTTATTATCTATAGCTTGCGAATCCCGCATAATCGAGAATCAATCCTTTAATAGCTTCAATAAGAAAAAAGTTTCAAAAGAAAAATATCATATAGTATTTGAGAATTGAGAAGGGTTTTTGATTGATAAAGAGATGATCACTTCAACCAATAATACCCTTAATATATATAGGAAAGCTTATTCAGTCAAATTATAGAGTACTCTATAGAGAATCGTATACATTCGACGTTGAATTGATCAAACAATCAGTTATTAATCAAAATGCTAATGAGTCAAGTGTATAAAATGAATACTCGTCGGTAAGAACCATATATATGTAGATTTGTCTTTATTCGTGGTGGGTGAAGTGGGGGAGTTGTGAAAAGTGAAAATATAATCATGAGAGTAACGTGTTGATTTAGCCAATTAATTTTAAAAGTTTGACTCCAACAATCAAATCTAGTCAATTAAATAATTAATTACTTTTCTATATAAACCAAAATGGCGGTAAAGACGAATTTGACAATCTATTCTTCTGTAGTTCTGAAAAAAAAAACGTTTATCATAGGATAAAAACACTAACTAGTTTGGTTGTTTTTAAAGAGCATTATCTTGTAGATTGAAAATCAAATTTCATTCATATGATGTAAGTGTTATTTAATATTAATTAATAGTAGAGTACCAATATAGGAGTATATAGAATATACGTATTGAACGAAGAAGTTTCGTGGCGATCATACAAATCAATAAAAGCATTTTGGACAGCTATATAATACCATAAATTGGTGTGTAAGTTATAAAGGCTAAAAGAATAATTAAGGGGCATACAATGTCCCATATCAACCATGCACAACTCGTCATTCGCATGCACTAACAGCTATATTTCTATATATTAACTAGCTAGGGCTTACTCCATTTCAAATCAGACAAGCTAAGATACACACTCGATCCACTATATATGTATATTAAATTCGATGGTACTCAACTCTCTACTTCGTGAGCGTGCACGGACGTGTACATGTCGTCGTAAAACGGTACATGGTGCACTGGTGGTGGGACACTCTCAACACTATTATTAACTATCTTATGTGTTTATGTGTCTACGTCCTAGTTATAACAAATCTGCGTTAAATTCGACAATCAAGACATATGGATTCTGAAGTGACGGTTAGTTCGGCTCGGTTTATTAAAGAAAAAATAAATTATACTGATGTATATTAAACTAAATTAAAATCAGATTTATAATTTTAATCGAATTTAACCGAAATATCTGAAATTAATCAAAATTTAATCAAAACAAAAAAACTTTGGTTAATCAAGTGGTCTTAGTCCAGTGGTAAGGTGAGTGCTAGTAGCTTTCCACCACTCGGGTTTTATTCTACTTGGCCACGAATAATTTTATATGGACTGCTTCTCGCCCTCCAAACCACTAAGCGTACCAAGAAGCTCTTAAATGGAAGCTTAAAAATTTCTGATGGCATGGATTTTGGTCTGGTGGGTTAGTCGATTTACGCTTAGTGGGTCGGATACTAGGTTATAAAAAAAAAAAAACTTTGGTTTAATTTAGTATTATTTTGTTAATTGAACTAATCGAAAATCGAATTGAACCGAAATTTTATTCGGTTCAATTTAGAATAAAATTATACAAACCGAATTAACCGGAAATAGAACTATCCGAACCGAATAATTCGAATTAATCGAATCCGCACCCCTAATTGTGGGTGTTGGAGAGATTTGTTTTAAAAGGAAAAGAAAATGAGTTGGTAGAAAAATCAAAATGTTGAGAGGGAAGGACCAACGAAAAGGACACGTGGCAGGGAAGCGCAGAAAGATAGGTTTGGACTGGAGGGAAACGAGTGGATATGAATGTAGCCCGCACGTGACGGGTGGTCGCTGCAAGTGTCGTAACTCTCTCACTCTCACGTGTGCACACGTGTTAACCCTCGTTATATTTCCTGATCCCTATAAGAGAAAAAAGATCTTCCAGTCACACCTCAGATGTGGACCACACTGCAATAGGCAAAACACTGTGCTCTTTAAAAATTACGATGCCAAGTTGCCAACAAACAAAAATATTTATAAAATATAACACACCGTTTTATAACTATGGAGTCTTGTAAAATGTGACATTTAATAATCAGACTTTCTCTTCATTTATTCTCATATGCATCATGCACGAATTTATAAATTAATCTGTAAACATAGATATGTACAAAATGAAATATGTTCTGTGGTTTTCGGGCTTTTAACTAAAACAAATGAAATAGGTGGATTTTTTAAGTGATGGATATATTCTAAAAATTGGCGGAAGTAAATTGAAATTGTTTTCTAGTACCAATTCATACACATCTTTTAGTTATATTCTGGTTTTAAGCTAGTTCTATTTTTGAAGGAGTTGTATTTATTGGTCAAAGATCGAGAAGGAAAGCAAAAGAAGAGAATGTTGGAAGCTAGACCCCAAAAAGTAAAAAATAAAAATGGTTTTGTTTGATTCCAAAAAGATTAATGTCGTGGTTGCATCTTTTTGTCTGAATTACGTCGATGAAATGGGGACGTATAGCTCTTTCTTCCAAGGTTCATCGTCATGTTGGAATAATATTTATAATTCTTAACTTTTTCTTCTTGTATCCTATTTTTTCAAAAGGAAATTGGAGAAAGAGACTGCTGGAAATACAAACTAGGATTTGAGCGGAGGAAGAAGATAGAGTCAAGACATTCACGTGATTTATTTAGGATTTTTTTTATTTTTATAATGGCCATGTGACTATCATGAATATTTGACCATGCACCATAGATCGGTTGCCTTTGTTTTGTAACATGCATATTACTAATAAATTGTTTTGTAACATGCACCATAAATTGTTATTTAGATGTTATGTGGACTTTTTTGTATAATTTCATATATAGTCACGTATTAATATGTGATTAATTCTCTAATAACAACTGCAGCAAGTTAATGATAACGAGCACGACGAACAGAATCACATGGATGGAGACCAAGAAGACTGTAGAGAAGATCAACATATTACTATTTGCCTCTGGATATATTTGTCTTAAACCAACCTAACTCCAAATCATTAATTTCCAGTGGCCAGGCACGATGCACAACCTTGTCTTCTTTTTATAAATGGACCATCCCTTATAACCAAAATTAATTAATCGACATGACTTTATAAGGATAACGACTGATTGATCTATCTCAAATGGGTCAATGTCATCGTCTTGTTTTCTATATAAGCCTAGTCTCTCTCACCATTTGAATATCTAAATGAATTAGAACACCGAATTTTTGTTTGTTAACTAGCTAGCACGTAACATATATAATGGAAATGATTGTGTGATTCTAAATTTTATCAACTAGATCGAAGTTGTGGATCCTAATATTATGGTTTTCAGATTAATATATACCTAGACGTAAATGCATTTGGTATTAAACCTAAACGTATAATTTTGTTTTTGTTTTTAGCCCAAACGCGATATAATATGGGCTTGAAACAAAGTTGGGCTTTAAGATCCAAAGAAGTCAGGCCCAAATTGATCTGCTTTAATTTTGTTCTATCAATCTCTCTGGCGAACAAAAATCCCAACAATGGCGACCGAATCTCCGAGCTCCGTTCGGAAAAGTGAGCCATTGATTCGTCCCATCGACTCTCGTGTATTTGATGTTTAGCTCCTTTCCGGCTCCGATTTGATCGTGTCTATCTTTCTTATTTCCGTCACAGTTGTTGTTCATCTAAGAGCTACGGGAGGTGCTCCAATACTGAAACAGTCCAAATTCAAGGTAACTTCTTTCGGAATCAATCACTCCTTCCTTCGCAAATTGCCAATGATGTCGAGATCAGGGTTCTCACGTTGAAACCATATGTGTGGGTGTGTGTTTGACCATGAAAGGAGAGATCCACCATTTTAGGAAACGTTTTGATATTTCTTGTTTGTGTGTTTCAGATTTCAGGGAGTGACAAGTTTGCTAAAGTGATTGACTTTCTAGGAAGGCAGCTTCACTCTGACTCATTGGTGATCATTTTTATTCAAACCATCTTTTGTGTTTTTGTCGTTGGTGAAACATTGTTTTGTTTGCTGATATCTCTTCACTGTTAAGTTTGTCTATGTAAACAGTGCTTTCTCCCCAACTCCTGATGAGTCTGTAATTGATCTATACAATGTAAGTTTTTTCATCTTTTTTTATCAATAGTTTGTATGTGGTACACTATGCTTCTGGAGAGTAGTTCTACGCTCTTCATCTCTTTATCTTCAACCCTGGCTTGTTTGATCTTTAAATTTGAGAATATTTGTGCCGCTTTCTTCTCTCTGCACTGCTTTTCCTGGAAGAAAACGTTATATGTTTTACCATTCTATTATTAAGATTGTGCTTGTTCTTGGTGATTGCAGAACTTTGGGATTGATGGGAAACTGGTGGTCAACTATGCTTGTTCAATGGCATGGGGATAAAAACCAAGGGTTTCACCATTATCAAGCTCTGAGTATCAACTTGCATCTTATGTTGTCTGTGTCCAATTATGGATCTGCTAGATGATACAAGCTGGCTAGGAGAATCCAAGTGTAGACGGAAAAGTTTTTTGTACAATACATAGGAAATGGCTCTTCATCTTTTTTTTTTTGTTTTACTTGAATATACATTACAAAGTGGATCATATGCAGCAATTTTTGCGGTGATTCTTTCATATAATCTAAGTGGGTATGTTCGAGATTGATTCAATCAGATTAATTTTGTGTGTTTTTCTTGTCTTTGGAAATTTGACGAGCTACTTGCTATTGTGTAGACGTATTGAGTTGCAACCAATGTCAACCTCAACCATGCCGAAAATTAAATTGAACGTAAAAGTGTATATGATTTGTGTGAAGTCGAATAGTGACGTTTTGTAAGAGTGGGTAACATTTTGATTGGGAATACAAATTTGGGTGATGTCATAAAGGGAACTTGAAATTATAGAGGGAGTCAAAAACTAGACTGAACCGAGACGGGTCTCTTATGCCAAAACAGGAAGAAGAGACCAGCCGTGGGTTTATACAGTTTGGGTTGAGGAGGGAGACAAAATGGGCTATAACGTGGGCTTAAGGCCCAATAAATGTGGATGAGAGTATCTGTGTAGGAGGTGAAAGGAAACGCGAAGGGATTGACATTGGATCCGCACCGTGAACAACAAACTATTTCGTCTCCCCCGCAAAGAAAAAAAGACTAAATAGTTAAGGAAGAAGAAGGTTACGTGGTTTATCTGTATCCCTTGGAAGTTAAATAACAGCTTGTAAAATCGAAATCTATATCTCACACTCCCCCTATTTTCTCCTTAATCTCTCTCCCCCCAGATTTAGCCCTAAGCCGTTACTTGTCTCTCTCTCTGCATTTTCCCGGAAAATTTTACCCTTTGAGCCAAAACTTGTTCTGGTCAATTGTTCTTAATCGACCTATTCTCTCTGACTCTCCCCTTCCGAATTCGATTCGTCAATTTGGGGGAATCAAATAAAATCAGAGGCTAGTCTAGTTTGCTTCCTTTCTTCAGATTCGTCATTCCTTCTGAAACTTGCTTCTTCTCGACTCCATCTCTTCAAGGATACGGATACGGAAACGGAAACGGAGCCCTCTCTCTCTCTCTCTTTCACTCCGTTGACTAGATCCTTCTTCCTCATCGATCGATCCATGCTACACGAATCGGACCACGCTATGCCCTGACGGGGAAGCTACATACGAATCTGGATCCGAGTTTTCTTCCGTGGATGCATCAATGGGGTTTTTGAATTTCAATGTTTTACTCCTCGCCTTGATTCTCACTTTCCGTGGCTTCCTCCTTGTCCATTCACAACAAGACCAAGCCCAAACTCAGTCTCCGCCTCCTCCGCCTGATAACTTCTCTCCTCCTCCTCCTCCGCCGTTAGATTTCGTGACGCAATCTCCCCCCGTCGATTCAATCAATACGCCTCCCGTTCAACAGCTCAACACGCCTCCTCCTCCTCCGTCGATTCCTCAGGCCAATGCGCCTCCTCCGCCTCAGACCAGCGTTAGCATTATGACTCCTCCTCCGCCACCTTCACCATCGCCATCACCTCCTCCTCCACCGCCGCCGATTCCTCCTCCTCCTCCTCCTCCTCCGAGTGCGCAAGCTTCTCCTCCTCATTCCAGCAGAAACCAACCGCGGAGGCTACGGCCGCCATCTCCGCCGCCTCCTCCGCCTCCACGGATCTTCAAGCAGCCGGAGAAAAGTGGGTTGAACACTGGGAAAACGGTTGGTCTGGTGTTTGCTGGCTTTGCAGCAATGCTGCAGATTTGCGTCCTTGCCTTCTTAGTTTTCAAGAGAAAGCAGCTTCTAAGGATGCCACATGCTTACTGATCTCCACGCAATTTCTTATTCTGATTTTCTTAGACCACCAAGGAAACGAAGACAAATTCAAAAAAAACAAAAAAAAGGTCTTTCCTTTATATCCAGATCAACAAGACTTCATCATAGCCTTTTCCTCTGTAAATGGGTAAATGACAATCTCCATTCTTTTCTCTTCTCATTGTATTCATTTTTCAGTCTCAATTTTTTTTTTTTTAAGGTCGTGTAGCTTTTTTTTTTTTTCATTTACATGCCTAACGATGCTAACTAGAGTGAAACAGAGAGAGAGGTCGAGAAAAAGAATGAATGACTCTCCAAAGTCATGTAAAATTGTTTTTGCGATTCTGTGAGATGTTCCCCCCCCACAAGAGAAAAAAAAAACAATATCTAATTTCATTTTGTGAGTTCGCAAATGTGTGTTGTCCTTTGAACACTCTCCTTACATTCTCCAAATGTGATTCAGGGTTGTACACTAATCCCCTTGTTTATGCGTTTTTGTGCTATATTGCGGTTTGTTTGTAGTGAGAATCAAGGCAGAGTATGATTGATAGGAACATCTTGTTTCTTCCTCCATGTTTTGCTTTTCTTAGACATTACAGATTCTTTGTCAATTCTCGCAGGTATGATTTTGACGCTTCTGAGACATTTTTTAGGTAGGAACTGATTAGCCCTTGGATACAGACAATGTTGAGTCTTTCGTGTTTTTGATAGCTCTTGGAATCAGAAAAATCTCGTGTTTAATAGCTCTTGGAAATTAGAATCAGAGAATGTCGAATCCCTTTATCATTAAAAATCTTGGCTATTTAGATCTGTAGTTCTGCATCTTCGTCTTATGTATTGTTTCATAGTGCAAATCTTATAGAAGATTCGTATGGTAGATTTTGGAATTGATAAGCAGCCTCTGGTTTTGTGGTCTAGTTTAGTTTGGTTAGAGCTGGAGGCTACTCCGATCATGATTAGTTGATATGGTTTCGCGTACTTCTACAGTCCTGAAAGTTTCATGACCAGATTAGGCAAACCGGCCTGGTTAGGACACATGGTTGAAGATGATGATGATGATATTGATCTTGTTCCCTACTAAGAAAGTGTGTTGAGACGCGTTTTTGCTTGGTATGGCTGAGCAATGATGTGCTGGTTTTGATCTGGACTTGATTCCGCTCACAGAATCTTCGTTGGCAAACATGCTTTTTAAAATGCTTTGTCATATAAATAAATATATTATAATAGTATGAAATATTGGAATACAATAGAATATAATTAGTGCTGGTAATGATTCGAAGTAATCATACGCACGTAAAAGCTTCAGATACTTAATGGATCAAGAGTCATGATGTTGGCCTTTTAACTCTCCCTCGTTCCTCATTCTAAAGAAGCACATGCATGGAAGTCAAATATACACCAAAAGTTGTATATGATTGTTTGTTTTTCCATAAACGACAAAATCTAGATTATACGCAGGTCAAATGGTGTTTAGTTTTGATCACTCTCTCGTTTTATAAATACGTCATTTGACCTGTGTATAATCTCAATATACAGTATTTTTTAGATTATGTATTGGTTCGTTGTGTTTGCCTTTAATCAGTCTTATTACAGTACTTTGCTTCGTCCAGAAGTAGGATAAATTTCAAATATTAAGCCATGATTATCGCATTGCAAATGCCTTTTGCATTTAATATCCACATAAGTTTCCTGATACTTTAAAATGTGATCGCAAATTAAGACAGCCCTTCGAAATGAAAAGAAAATCTAGATGGATGTGTTTAATAATTCCATATGTAATCAACTAAAGATGCTTGCATCCTAAGAAACAAATCAATATATATAGTCTTAACCCTCACAAAAGTCATGCTCTCTTTTGTGTTTCTGTCAGCTACAGTAAAACAAAATAAAAACAATAGCTTGGAATAAAACAGTAGCCGGAAAAAAGCAAGAGAGAAACACACACATATAATATATATGTCGGAGCACTTTTCTTGTTGGACCTAACACACACATGGAGAGATACATAAATGTATACATATAGGTTTCTGCAAACAGTGTCTTGTCTCAATGTTCCACGGAAATAGATGTGAAATGTGACCCTTCAACATTTCAAACTTGTGTGTGTTGGTGCAGACCCATCATTGATACTATCTGGCCTTAAATCAACTACCTGAGAGATTGTACTTAAAATTAATTTTTAAGGTATCAAAAAATTAACACTGTTATTATCTAGCTATTAGCATATATCAGATTGTACATTACCAGTGTCAAGTCTTGAGTGGGAAGAAAGGTCAAGCCAAGAATCTGAACTGTTCTTGTTCTGTGCCCAGTCCTCACCAAAGAAATGATGAAGAGACTTCTTCGTATCAGATGAATCTTTCTCCTCCTCTTCTTGATTATGATGATCTTGTCTCGACGTGTTTGCGAAGACCGTTCTTGTGGGTTTGTTAAACATGTCGGCGCCCAAAACAAAACATTGTTGTTGTTGTTGTCGATGATGATGATCTTGTTCATGATGATGATGCTGATGTTGAGATGATGATGATGAGGACGAATATGTGTGATGATGATCAACCTTATGATCAGTACTACAGTGGTACGGATCATTCATTACTGTTGCTAACGGTTGTTGGTGATGGTATGGAGAATCTTGAAAACTTCTAGAAGCTTCTGGAAAAAAGGTTCTCTCCCCAACTCCAACTCTCTCACCCATCCCTTGAAAAAATCTGAAATCATAATTAAAACAAAAATTCTCATATATTCCAAGATCGTGCCTTTTAAAGTATTAACACAATCGTAACCATGAAACATGGGAAATCAAATGATAAGAGACGGAACCTGAAGTCTTTGTGGTCAGTTGCAGAGGCTAAGACATTGAACTGAGAAGTAGGCGATGTGTTTTGATGAAGTGACAAAGCAGAAGCATGATGAAGAGTTTGTTGTTGTTGTTGTTGTTGTTGCTGTTTAGGTGAAGAAGAAGGATAAGGATAATCAAGGGAATGGTTGTTGAAGTAACCTCTAGTACTGTTACTACTACCGACACCAAACCTAGTGCTGTTACTGTAAGCGTCAATCGAAGGAGACGAAGAAGAAGCAGAATAAGTAGAGGATGAAGAAGACAAGGTGGGGCTTGGGTTGTTGTTGTTTGGGAAAGAGAGAGATGGTGATGTTAAAGGAGCAGTTGTCTGATTCTGGTCAAGAGATTTCCTGGCACGGTTTCTTCCTCTGTGCATGTGTTTTTCACAGTACTTTGAATCTGGGTATGCTTCTCTTGAGCATCTCCACTTCTTACCATCTGTTCTTCTGCATCTTCCTGGTTCAGGATCTGGTTTTCTCCCAAATCCCATCTGATAGCATCCCCACCCAACTGCATCATTGAATTAACCAATACCCTAAAATTAATGATGATGTTTGATGTAAAACCCTAGTTTAAGACCTTAATTAAGTTATCCAAAACCAGCAAAAGACTGTAGACACCGAGTTTTGTGAAAGTGGTCTTAGGAAGAAAAAGTTGAAGACTTTAGTCTTTAAACACTCTAAACGCATAAAGCTGCAAACTTTAGAGGCATGAGAATCAACAAAAGATTGAAACTATATTCAAAAAAAATAATAAAACAAGAAATCACCAAACTAGAAAATAATAATTAAGTTTAGGGCTTACGGGATTGGTGAGGGAGGAGTCTAGAGACCAAGGAAGAGTCCAAGCTTCTTCTAATGGAGAAGATGAGCTCAGGTGGGACAGGAACGCCTGAGACCATGTACTTGTAAATTAGGGCTTGATGCTCCAGTTCTTGCCACTGTGTTGGTGTAAATGGAGGCCTCTCTATTGTTCTCCCACTACTTCCACTTAGGCTCATCATCTTTCTTCTTCTCTAGCTTTCCTCAAAGGGTTATGAAGCAAAATCAAAAGAGCATAAAAAAGGGGGAGAAAAGAGCTTTCTTGATAGATGCAGAGATTAGCTAGGGTTCCTGAGATTAGGACAGAGACAGACAAAGAAGACCACTTTCTCTGTCACTTTTTTCCACTGGTTTGAAATTTATCTCTCTCTCACTAAACATATATTCCTCAGATGCAATTTGCATGAACACTAGCTAGCGTCTCCCTCTTCACGAGGCCAGTCCCTCTTTTATATATATACTCTATTTTCTGTAGCTAATTACAGAATAGAGAGATTACTAAACAATTAGTCACACTCTATTACTATAATACAAACCAGAAAAAGATAAGGTTTTTGGGGGGGAAGTATTAATAAATAAATAAAAAACAAAACATGATTTTATATTGTTAATAGTTAATATCAAAGAGTTAAATCACAAAACATTCATAAAAGAAAATCTAAGAGAGATAGATGTCAAAAAAAAAGGTCAGATGAGGACAAGAGCTTTTAAGGAGTTTTGCCATGTAGTGTAAAATCAAAACAACATTAAAATATCCAATATTGTAAATGTTAAAATAGATAGATAAAAATGTAAGGAAGGGAAGAAGAGTGTGGTCCTATAAAGACTGGCAAATCTGAAGAGACTCAGGCCCAGTGTTCCTGTTGCTTCTTCTGCAGCACTTGATGCTCCTGTCTCTCTGACTACTCTTTCCTTTCTTCTCAATTTTTTTTTTCTCCTCTCTTCTCAATCTTCTTCACTATTGCTCCCTTTTTGAAAATATATAATTATACCCATAAATATGTTGGTATTTCTTTTAAAAAAGTGCATTGAATTTTGGGAATCTTTTTTTTTTCTTCGCAGATGCCCTTTTTTAATTTCAGCTGTATCCCAATACTTGATGGCCTAAAAATGAGTGCCATTTCCTTTTTTACTGAGCTCATTTTAAAAACAAATAAAAAATTACATTTTGTGAGCCCTGATGTTACTGTCTAAAGACAGAGGAAAATCAGATAGATGAAAACAACTGATAGATGTGTTGAAAAAAGAGTTGACGAGTATTTATTAATAGAAATTGGAATGAGCTTCTTCTTGTATCACTGCACAGATCTCTGACTCGGGAAGAAAGAACCAAACTTTTTTTAAACTAAAGATGAAATATTTACGCTTTGCTGACTTACTTAGAAAAAAAACAACGTAAAAATCATAATTTACAATTCATCTTCTTGTCAACGTGTTTTAGTTTTTACATGGTGATATAATATATATTAAACATGTGGTGTTGTTTCTTTAGGTGGCTAAATGGTAAATAAGAAAGAAATAAAAGGGTGTTTAGATGAGAAATAGAGAGCAGGGAAGAGACCATTGGATAAAGAAGGGGACTAGGTTTGTTTGGTTGCAAGTGAAGTGAAAGTACTTTTGTCCTTTTTAAAAAATGTTAAATATTTTGTCGTTTTGGTTAAAAAAAAATATATATATATTCGGGCATTAGTTTTGTAGAATAGGAATAAGAAAGAGGAGAAAGGCATGTGAAGAATCAGAAATATACAGAGAGGGTTGGGTTCATTAAGTGCAGAGGAAAAAAAAAAAAAAAAGAGTAAGACTGTTCACTACTCTGTTTGTTTCTCTGTCTCTTTTCACATGCTCTGTCCTTTTCTCTCCTTCTTTTGAAGCCCCCTAGATCTTTCTTCTTACACACCTACAATCTACCATTCTATACATACTCACATACATTCAATTAGTATATACATACATAGTTCACACATGCATAAGCTTGATGTAGACATGTTTCTCAAAATTTTAGTTCTCTAAAACATTCATGAGGGTTTATATAGTTCGTTTGGACGACCAAAAAAAAGTTTGATTAGTGACATTGCTGATTAGTAGAACTGTGTATAATATATAAGAAACGATTTGTTAGATATCATTCGATTCGGCAGATAACCAATTAAAGCAATTAACCATCATACTAAACACTTTTAAAGAAAATATGTGTTGTTATGTTATACATATGTAGAGGTGTAATATGGTATCTAAACATATAGAGAGCTAAACACGAAGATAGATCTGTTGGGGGTTGGGCAAAGTGACGATCATGACGTGAATAAGGTCGATAAAGAAGGTGGAAAGACCTTTGGACTAAGGGATATTTCCACTTTAGAGCATAAGTTTCCATTTTAGTCATTCATATGCATCATCATCATCATCTTTTCTTCTTCTTTTTTCCTTCTCGCTTTGTTTTTATTATGTCTTGTTTTTAAGAAACTAAAATTGAAAATGGAGAGTTATAGATGCGATCTATATATATAGGAGATGAGGGGTCGGTAAGGAAGATATTATAGGGCAAGAGACCTACCTCCTTCTCTCCCTTTGACTCACTTTTCCCCATTTTCTTTTTTTTTTTCTTCAAAATTTCATGACATATTGACGTGTAAATACTATACCCTAACTTTCTTTCTAGGCCTCTAGGGTTTTTTACGAGTTGCCTGCTTATTATAAAGCGGGATATAACATGCTTTTGATCTATCCAATCACATAAATATCAGCGATGGACATGGCTACATTTATACATTAAAGTATTTATTTCTGTGTTCAGGATATTAATCGCTTTCATAATGAAATGCCTATCGCTTTGTGAAAGTATGTCGATAAAGTTGTTGTTTTCATCTCTATTTAGAAAAAGCTTTTACGCTGCAGTGTTCAATAATGATTCGTTAACTAGACTTATTACAAACCTCATACAATCAAGTGATCAATCTTAAACATTATAATAATGGACATATATGGGAGACATTTGTTATAGTGATCACGTCACCATGCATAATTCATTTCATACGTGGGTTTGAGCCACGGGTTCCTCCTCTTCGTTAATGGGCAGGAGATAGAGCCAACGGCAACAGCCGTCGAGGGGACCGTCGTCGACGTGGACAACAACAACATATGAAACAAATAAGCCAACCTAAAAACCGAACTAGTTGGCTTACGAGTATTAGAACAGGAAACACGATCCAAAATCCCAGATAAATCATTAGTATGTAGATGATTTTGTCATCGTCATACTGAACTAATGCGACAGCAAAGAAAAACCCCGCCGATATGCAAAGAACCGCTACTACCATAAATGTTACAAGGATCGCCATTATCATCCGGTTCCTATATAACAAATATCATCAAATTTTTAAATAATTATATTTTTTTATCTTAAAACCAAACACTTCTCACTCAGTTTTTTTTCTGAATTTTCAAATAAAGATTAGATCTACGATTTGTGAAATTAATTTATCATAGACTCGTAATCCTTTTGTCCACTTAAATAGTGACGAGTCAATATATACTTTTCAAGTATATTGATTTGTTAAATTAATCCAAGTCATCCATTGGACTAATACAATCCTATATTATGTCCAAATCACAGTCAACTTAATCTAATATTATCCATTCGTGAATTTAAATAACAAAAATAGTCACGTTTGAATACCATCTTGTATGTAACTTAGAACACTAACACATTCTTTTCATACACAAAATTCCAAAATTACTAACCATCTACAACTTACCATAGTTTATCTACCAGTAAAGATCATATTATGCATATGAGTTAATGGCATATATAATATATTTATCGACTAATACCTGAGTCGTAACCCGCTGATGACAAGTAGAATGAGGCTCATCGAGGCAGAAAAAGAAACAGTACTGCTAATAACCATTCCAAGATAGAGTCCACGTTTCGAACTCTCGTGCTCCAATACCGAAGTTCCCGCTTTTGCCTTACAAACCGGTACGGTGCCGGTTTGATCTCCGGATGAACAAATATCACTCTCCCATACACCTCCCGGAGGATTAACCATTACTTGAAAACTCATACCAGCTATAACCGTCGCTGCAACCATGAGATTTCCTCTGGTCTTCTCTAACCAATCACCTTGACGATTTAAATACTTCACAAACCACTCTGATGTTTCTTCGTATTGATCTTCTCCACCGTTAACATCCATGATTCAAAGCTTTATATATCTGACAAGAGTGTTTTTGTTTCTTACTTTTATATATATGTAACTTCCCTTTTCGTCGAGATTATAAAGGAAAATATGAAAGTTGTGTTTTGGGGAGGAGAGGTAGAAAGTTCTGGTTTGATTAAAGCAGAAGTCTTATTTGAAACTCTTTTGTTTGTTGAACACGGGATTAAAGAAGTATATTTATTTGATAATTTTGTTTCATCGAGTCAACGATATTGTCATTACGGATGAAGCCTCGTTAGATATTTTTGTTTCTTGTTTGTTTGTAAACTAGAATTATCCGGTTTAGAATAAGAATTGGACAACATCAAATTTGACTTTGGATATGTTTGTTTTGTGTCAACGGTCTTTACTTTCCAAATTAATTATTACATGTATCTAGTGATTCATTACGATGATGACGAATACTTTGGTTATTGATTGGATTTGGTAAATTGGAGTTCAGAGGTAATCGATGAAGTAAAGCACTTCGAAGCAAACCTGTGACAAATAAAAAGTAGAACACCCATCAATTTTAAAACAGTTGATCGAATCATAACGCAGATCTTTTTTTTCTTTTTCAAACACGTAACTTTTAGTTATTGGAAAATAATAAAAAATCATAAAAATCAACCATGGTGATACTCGTTTTAATAGTCAAAACCAGATATTCCATTCATATACTGCACATGTTGATCACCCATGCATAAATGATGCTGCTAGCGGCAAACGAAACCTGTCTTGTTCAATGATTTACTCGGCGACACAAAAAAAAAGAAAATAGATAGTAATTAATTGTATCCTTGCATGCAACCAAAAATATTGGTTCATGTTACTAAAAAAACTCATTAAATGTTCAATAATTCAGGTTAAGTCTGGATTTGTTTTATAAAATGAGAAAATGGTGTTGTGGTTGTGGATGCTCCAAGTAAAAATTTACACTTGTTCAAAAATAAAAACGTGAGTCTACAAAATCTTGGAGTCCGTTTGTTAATAGATAAAATATGTTGTATTGCCAGAATAAGATCTTTGGAATTTTGTTGTATTGATGAATCTCTGTAAAAAAATTTAAAACTAAAGGTTAGATTGAATGTAAATACTAAAATGGGTAATGGGGATCTTTCACACACCGCGTGTAGTTTTTGTTGTTTCTGATGAACTACGCGTTGTTTTCTTTAAGAAGGTCTTTCATACCAGATTAAAGTTAAAAGGGTAAAAAACAAAATTAGGTGAGGCTTTTTATCGAGTCGGCCAAATTATAAGGGTTCGTATTGCAATTTCCCCAAACAAACTCGACCAAATTAGGGTTTATTAGTTCCAGTGTCTCTCTTAACACATTAGTTTCGTGAATCCTGCTGCTCTTCGGCCATGGCGGACGAACAGCAGAACGTCTATATGGAAGAGGATTTCAAGACACCGCAAGTTGTGAAGAAAAAGAAGAAGACGAAGAAAACAAGCGAAACAGAGGAAGACGGGACAATAGACATCAGTGTCAAACAAATCTCCGAGAAACCCGATAGAGTCTCTCCGATTGTGGCTTACTTCGCTTCAGGATACGAACCTTCTGCACAATCTCCGAAGGTCACGGTTTACAGGCATACGTCGGAGCTGAAGAAGAGGCTTAAGGTTGTGGTAAGCCCCTCTGGCTCAAACGTGGAGTTCATTGGCTCGAATTACACGGGAGAGCAAGCGGCTAGACAGACTTGTATCTACACACTTGGTGTTTTGGATAAAGAGACTCAGACACTGAAAATTCTTCCGATTGCTCACAATAAGGTTTGAATTTTAAAAAAGGATGATGCTTTCAAACATTGGACTTTGGGTTTGTGTCATTAAAAGATGAAGTTTTTGGGGGGTTATACTTGCAGGTGATCAGATTGGAGCCAAGAGTTAAAACTACAGAAGCAGGCTATTCAGAAGCTGCGGAAAGTGCGGTCACCACGGAACATAGCGAAGAAGAAGCTGACCCTAGCCACGCTTTTTGGACAAAGAGGGCTATTTTAGATGTACGACATTCTTACCTTTACATGTTTCTTATGCGTTGCTTTGTTTCCTCCTACTAGTCAGTCTTGCTGGTAACATCGCATATGTAAAGCTGTAATATTTCATAGCATTAGTTCTACTCCTTTGTTCGCATCTCACTGTTGTGAAATCGTTGAGAGGATTGTTTTGTCTAAATGATAATCGTGTGTCTGGTGTCTATGCAGGAGAGGAAGAGGCGTGCAAGAAATCTAGGAGATGGTCCTGAGGCACAGAAGTCCCTTGAAGGTAATCTCGACAAAGTAGATGTTAACACTAGTGCTCTTGCAAGTACCAGTGCTATTGTTGCACGCAACATTCCTCCTCATAATGCCGGTGCGACGACTCCAAGAGAAGCTTATCCTATAGAACAGATTATCGAAAACGGAGAATGGGCCTTCCTTCAAGATATCTACAGGCTTCTGCAACAAGAAAATGGAGCAGCAACCGAAGGTTACCCTGTTTTTGTCCTTAACCGGTTGTACAGGTTGCGAGATAACAAGGTAACATTTTGATCCTTTTCTTGGAAGTATGCATATAAATGTTAACACTTGTATATCAACTTGGCTTGCACGCCGTTTGATCGTCATAGTTACATTTACAGCTCAGTTTCTTTATGCATCGGTTTGATTTTTGGTCTACTTGCAACTTGCAGGATGAGGACGAGAAGGAGACGGTTGCTGGTATCTTAACATTCCTAACCCATCTGGTTAAGTTCAAGGACATGAATACGATGGTTGGTTTTGATTCCGCTAAAAACCACAAGTTTCCGCCAATCATCCGTGAGAAATGTACGAGATTGTTCAAGGATTCGGGCGCAAGCAGGATGCCTGATGACAAGACCAACCTTTTGATAAGCTACGTTCTTGTGCTGACCCTTCACGTGGATAAGTTCAAGACAGACTTCGAAGACATAGCCAAGGATCTGAGGATGAGCCCAGTCGATCTGAGGAAGCATTTTGAGAACCTCGGCTGCAAATTGTCGGTTGAGAACTCAGTTTGTGTTGCGAAGTTACCGGTTCCTCTCCAGTTCCCGCAGATTATGCGGAGGAGGAGGAAACGATAGAGGGAGAGAGACACACAAGGGATGATGGTGATGATTTTGGAGAAAAGTTGTTCTATTTTGCCCATTTTTGCTGTCGAGATGCGACTTTAAATTATGTTTCTTTTGTTTAATGACACCTATATGATGACTTTGGTCGGGTTGAGCAGGGTTTTGTCCATTCCCACCATAAAGGAACTTGACGAGAAAAAAGGCCATTAGCTCTGTTTTTGCTTGTTTCAAAGATCCACTCCCTTCCCTCTCTTTTATCAAGTATCAGTTTTTGCATATTGCCAAAGAGGTCCTGCTTTTGTAACTTACAATATCAAATCGTAGGAAGAGACACTCCTCTCTAGTTTTGGTTAGCAATTAATAAATGGGGTTTATTATGATGCCAACCCAAGATGAAACCAAAAAACCCAGTTAACAGTAGAATAGTTGGATTTCTGATTTTATTTCGAGACAAAAATCTGTCGTAACTCAATCAATGTCAATGAATGGCAAAAACAAGCAACTTTGGAAAGCATGCCCAGGCCTAAAGGGATCAAATCTGGTAGAAACTGTTGAACCAGAGAAATTTAATGTCCAACTTTGATGCGTGTATGTGTGTGTGCGCGTATGGATTTTAGAGCAACATAGATTCTGGAGTTTCAATGTAGCCCTTGAATGCTTTCAACCATTCAGCTCCAATCGCACCTGCACAAGAACGACGACTTACTATTAGACGTTTTTCATGAGATGATGATGATAATAGCATAGGAATGGAGATGGATTTGTACCATCTATTACGCGGTGGTCACAGCTAAGTGTTACAGACATGTACGAAGCCACGTTGAATTGGTCGGGGCCACTACCAGCAACAACTCTCTTTTCAGCTGTTTTTGAGATTCAGACACAACAATACAGTCAGTTAGGGGGAAGTAACGTCAATAGATGGAGGATGTGCGTGTGCGTAGAGCTTTACCGGATCCGATTGCTAGAATAGCGGCTTGAGGTGGATTAATGACGGCGCAGAATTGTTTGATGCCAAAAGGTCCTCCCAAGTTGGAGACTGTGAATGTTCCTCCCTGTCAGAAGAAACAATTTGAGATGATTTGCTTTCCGAGAAGCATTCTTAGTGAGCAATGACCGAATTCTAGTCTAACCTCATAATCTTCAGGCTTCAAGCTGTTTTCTTTAGCTTTCTGAGCCAAGAATCGAACCTCTTCTCCAATTGTAGACAATCCTTTCTTGTCCGCGTCCTGGAATTAAGCAAAGTGAGTTTATAAGAAATCTGAAGTTTCTACAGAGGAAGGTTTGATAACTGTATCGAGTACTCCCGCACCTTGACAACAGGAACGTATAGCCCGTTTTCTGTTTGTACTGCGACGTTGATGTTCACATTGCTAAATCTGAACATACAGAGGGGCAAAAATCAACCAATAGATTAGATGATTTGCAAAGTTTTCATGAATCTCTGAAGCAGCAAATACACTTACTGGCGGATGTATTCGTCTGTCCATGAACTATTGCACTGAGGAACTTTCCTTAAAGCCAATGCAGCAGCCTGCAATTTCGAATAAGAAAATATTTCACAATGGAGTACAGAGAAGGAGATTTGATTTGGCTTGCTTTCAGAGACAGAAGTACAATGTACCTTAATAACAAGATCATTTACAGATATCCGTTTCCCGCCGGAAGCCTCTTGAAATGAATTCAGTTGACTCCTAAGACTGCACATAAAAATAGCTATGTCTAGCACCCGTTGACCGAATCAAAATACATCAATTGAAACGTAATACTTACCCCATCATTTTGTCAACACATGTATCCACGGTCAAGTAGTAGTGAGGAATAGTTTGCTTTGAGAATGCCAAGCGTGAGGCTGTGACCTGTCAAACGCATACAATAAACAGATTTCTGAATCCTTGAACAGGGGAAATTTGGCTTATAGTAGAAAACAGAGAGAGATATAGGGTCGAAGCAATCTAGGAATCCCACAAGTAATCATGATATAAGTTTGTATAGGTATTTGCCTTTCGTATCTGAGTGTGAGGGATATCAACATAGTCCAAAGCTGGAACCTTCGAATCCGTGAGCTTGGAAGGCTTGGCAGTAGTTTCTTTTCCGCGTGAAGCTGTACCATAGGACGATGTATTAGGACACTGGGATTGTGAAAATGCTGTTGGTAGAGACAAGAAAGACCCGGCGGAAAATATAAGGAGAAGAGCCAAGGAGTTATTTTACCTAAGAACTCTTCGACATCAGCCTTCACTATTCGTCCTTCAGGACCTGTGCCTTTGATGCTTGAGAGAGGTACCTAATGTTTTTAAGGTAAAAGTAGGAAGTAATTAAGAGCACGGCGATTAACCACAAGAGCTATATTAGAATTTTTTGGAAACTAACACTATTATCTTCAGCCAGCTTTTTTGCAAT
The DNA here is from genome assembly GCA_900108845.1 of Iljinskaea planisiliqua. Classification (NCBI taxonomy): domain Eukaryota; kingdom Viridiplantae; phylum Streptophyta; class Magnoliopsida; order Brassicales; family Brassicaceae; genus Iljinskaea; species Iljinskaea planisiliqua. The sequence continues at coordinate 4,429,704 of FNXX01000010.1, read as the reverse complement.
AGGACTAGCAAAAATACGATCTTCTGAAGGAGCCGAGCTTGGCTTGGAAGTTTTGGCTTCAGGGGCACTGTCTGGCTTCTCGACCTTCTCTTCCTTTGGTGGGGAAGGAGCTGGTTTTGCTTCAGGAGCAGCGGGACTAGTATTAGATGAAGGAGTGTAATCTTTAAACTTTTGAATATCTTCTTCTTCTTCAACTGTGATAGCAATCACCTAGTCGGACAAAGAGATAGAACGATTAATATATGATACGAAAAATGATAGGGAAGAAATCTGCCAATTTAATTGCATAATTTAATAATCTTCAACTCTCAGTTACAAAACGGGAGCGTAGAGCTGACAATCAATACTTGATGAGAACCCATGATAATAAGCAGGTTTCCAAAAGCCAGAAATTGTCATACCTCCCCGACTTGAATTTCTTTAGCCCCTTCCTCCTTCACTATCTTGGCGAGATAACCCTCTTCCATGCATTCCATTTCGACAGTTGCTTTGTCCTAAGTATATAACTCGAGATTAGTGTTATATTCCCGGCATGATAGTAAAAAACAAAGAAGAGATTCAATTAACATTACAGTTTCAACTTCACAAAGCACTTCACCAGGAGCCACTTTATCACCTTCTTTCTTCAGCCACCTGGCAATGTTACCCTGAAGTTTGGACATACAGCTTTAGTATAAAGATAAAATAAATAAAAAGGGAAAATTTTAGTAAGGAAGTATTCGGCGATCCATGCCTCAGTCATTGTTGGCGAAAGAGAAGGCATTCCGATCTCTTGATGAGGAGGAAGATCTGAAACATATTTTAGAAGTTCTTGGTAAAACTAAACATGCAGGAATGCATATTCACAGTAACAGAAACATGATGGCCGCAAAAAAAAACCAAGTTAAACTACTAGTTGTTCCAGTTAGAAATAAAATCCACACAGTTACACGAAACTCATTATGTAGTACACCAAATTTCCATAATAGGAATTCTGTGAACTGTAATAAACACGTTAAATGTCAGCTACATAGCTAGCATAGACAAGAGAAGACCTTTTTCCTATGAATGGTATGAAATTTGATCTGGCAAAGATAAAATAAGAAATTTGATTTTCTCCATACAAATTATCATTCAGGCCAAAGAAGATGTACATAAGAGCAAGCTGGAAGTTATAAGAGTAAAAAACAAACTCGGGATGATGATCTCACTACCTGAACTGGATGAAAATCCTCTTACTGATCGCATCTGGGAGCTGATACGCAACAAAAGAAGCTTGCAATTAGGATAGACGTATCTACTCAGGCAGGAAGCAAAAAAAGTATGCACTTTGGCTGATGCATTCAGAGGAGTAACTACCTTATATACTCTCTAAAAAATGTTGGTCCTGTCATTGGTTTTGTGCTCATTGCTGACATACCACTAGGCACAATTACCTATATAATGCAGTTAATGACAACAGAGAATTATGCTATTGGACATAATTCAATGAAATAGATGAGAAAGGAAACTGAACCGAAAGGGCTTACATTGCTGGCGCTACATTTCGAAATTCTCTCTACCAGGGAACAATTCAAGCGAGTGTTGAACATATCTGAAGACCAAAGCAGGAAGAAAAAAATGGTGAAGCAACAAGGATAATATACACAAACATATAAATTTTCAAAAATCAGTTTGATGATCATTTAATGAAGGAATGACGAAAACAAGTGGAGACATTCCATCACCGAATGAATGAGCTGAGGAAGTGCAATGAAGAGAAGACTCATATTACCTTGTCTTCCAGTGAGAGAGGGCTGGGAGCTGTTGGAGAAACCGCGGACTGCAACAGCATGGTCACGTCGCAGTAAAGTGGAAACATGTTTCAGCTGTCAAAGTACGCAGAGCCATCAAATGGTGTAAAAGTAGAGACTTTTCATCCCAGGAACCATGGAAGATGCAAATCATATAAATTTGACCATCGTGCAATGAGCTCAACTAATAGGGAACGCAGAAAATGCCCATGATTTCATCAACAATTGGCAAATTAAATGTAACAATCGATTGGATTGGGAGAAGGAAGAAAAACCCAGAAATTGAATCAACAGCAGGAAGCAGAAAAGCGATCATTTCAGACTGAGCTCAGAGAGTTTCATAAAGACCACGAAACATGATCATCGAAGGAAACTGAGAATCGAGAGAGAGAAACCTTCTTGGAATGACTGATGATACGGGATGCGTAAGCCATTGTTGTTGAGCAATCGGAGTTTCGCAGCTGTGGATTCTTAGATGGAAAGAAGAAAATGGTGGAGGGTTTCTCCCTTTCCTTTTCGGGGTCTGCAAAAATATCAGAGATCGGAGATTTGATATTACGATATTTGACCTCTGATATTTTAACTTCACTTCCAAATTCCAATTTCGTTTTTGTGTTATTTTCGACTTCTCTGTTATTATTATTCTCTGAGCTTTTGCGCCTCGCCAAAAGACAGCGATCATCAGGTGCGTTTAGTGGAGGCATCTAATCAACGGCAGGGATTAGTCAAAAAACTGTGGCCGATTTTAAAAAGTCAACTCTTACTAATAAGATTAAGCCCATTAGCGAAGGCCCATTAGAGAAGGCCCATTTTAGAAGGCCCATTCAAAATAAATGGTCTTGAGAATTTAAATTCGATTGATTTGCAATTTCGTTCTGAGAATTCAGTGTGCGACGTGTCAATGAATTTTTCGGTAAGCGTCTATACACAAGTCACAAGTCATTAAAGTTGTGTCCTACTTCCTCTTACACACTTAATGCTATATTTCTACATCGATATATATCAAAACTACAGAAACGATGCAACTCTTTGACCTTTATGTGTTTTCGCTTATTACAGTTTGACTCCAGACATGGAAACATGGTTTTGTTTTGCCCTCTCCAGCTTTGTCGTAAAAACGCCTTGGATTTGTTGGAATCATTTCCTGATGAAAAACATAGAGAGATACACAAAATGTGTTAGTAAACATTTTTTTAGATAATACTAGTTTGTTATCATTCACTTGAGTATCTTCCTCCTAATACTCTCATTGTAATTCGGAAGCTGACTTGTTACACGTCATATTTATATATATATATATATATATATATATATATATAGCTTTTCGAAAGTCGCAGGAGAAAGAAAAGTTTGTAAAATAAATTAAAAACAAGGAAGAATCTTTTCTTTTCTGGTCACAAAATAATGAACGATTCCGTGTTCCTAATTTTCCACTAAATAAATAAATATTCTTCATAAATAAAAGCTTTTCCTATCTTTCTACTCAATGTCTCTCAATTTGACAATTGCCACAATTGAGTTAAGACATGAAGTAGTGTTCGGTAAATCCTTGTCCGGCCCAAAAGAGTAATATGAAAGGCTGACTAGGGGTAAAACCGGAAATAAAAAAAGAATAGGAGAAGGTTTCTTATCGAGAAAACCCTAACACGACTCTATGTAAAAAAAAAAAAAAAAAAAAGAAGAGAGAGAAAGAGAGAGGAGTATATAAAGATAGTAACGCGTCTTCTCTCTGCCTCTTTTCCGATTTGTTCACAGTCTCTTCTTTTACAAAGCCTCAATCTTCGCTCTCTGTTCTTTTGGCTCTCTCCCTTCACGGTCTAGATCCGAGTTTGGGAGATTCAGCCTCCCTAAGTTCACAAAAAAAAGCACTCTACTTTACGCTTCTCACAGCTACCAATCTCTATCTCTCTCCAGGTTCGCATCGGTTTTATCTAATTTTTCTCGGTCCTTCCGATGCTCGATGCGACTTTTTGCCTATTGGGTTCTGATTAGGGTTCGAAAGTTTGGAAATTTCTTCGATTTATATAATCTGAAAACTCTTCTGCCGATATTTACCGATGCTTTTTTTAGATCGTGTTCATCTTTATCAGGATTTTAGCCCACTGCGAAATCTAACTTTTTTTCTCTACTAGCTTCCGAGTTGATGATGACGAATATTTATTTTAGGATCTACCCAGCTTAATAGATTTGTTAATTTAATAGGGACTTTAGGTTTGTAGATTCTGCAAGCAGTATGATTGGTTTGGAAGACCCAATTTTTTGTCGTTTTTCTATGGAGAATATAATCCTCTTCAAGCTCTGATTTTTGTGTGTGTTTGATTTTGTTTTAACCTTGAAGACTGTTTCTTTATCCCAAAACTCACTGTGTTTGTTTGACTTAAAGTCTGTAATTTTTGGAGAAATAGGTTGAGTGGTTGTCTATATAATAATGGATAAATCATGTGCCTTTTAAAAAAAAACATTCTCTCCGAACATCATCGGGGATAGATATTAATGCTTGTTTTCCTCTCTTTATGGACTTCGAGTTTGGCTATTTTGTCACATTCCTTCCTCTGCAAATAATCTTCCTCTCTTTTTCTGTTATTTGGTGTCTGCTATAGCTTAATTGCTGTTTGCTCTGTGTATGTAGTCATGGCAGGATCGGCACCAGAAGGCACACAGTTTGATGCACGTCAGTTCGACCAGAAGTTGAACGAAGTGTGAGCTTTCTTATTCTGTTTCATCGCTTTTCGTTCTTGAGTTTTCCTCTTTCCACTAGACTGTTATACTCTAATTGCTAATTTGTGTTTGTATGGTAACAGTCTTGAGGGTCAGGATGAGTTCTTCACATCTTATGATGAGGTTCACGACAGCTTCGACGCCATGGGTCTTCAAGAGAATCTGCTCAGGGGTATTTACGCTTATGGTATGTGTAGAAGAAATCGAGAAAGCTTTGTTTTTCTTTTGGGATTAATGTCTCTCTCTCTCGTTTAAATCTCACCTCATGTGTGCTTTTGTGTCTGTGCTGCATAGGTTTTGAGAAGCCTTCTGCTATTCAGCAAAGAGGAATCGTTCCTTTCTGCAAAGGTCTCGATGTGATCCAACAGGCCCAGTCTGGTACTGGGAAAACCGCTACCTTTTGCTCTGGCGTCTTGCAGCAGCTAGACTACAGCCTTGTCCAGTGCCAGGCTTTGGTTCTGGCTCCAACCAGAGAGCTTGCTCAGCAAATCGAGAAGGTCATGAGGGCCCTTGGTGACTACCTTGGTGTCAAGGTTCATGCCTGTGTTGGTGGAACCAGTGTCCGTGAGGATCAGCGCATTCTCCAAGCTGGTGTCCATGTAGTTGTTGGAACTCCAGGGCGTGTCTTTGACATGTTGAAGAGACAATCTCTCCGTGCTGACCACATCAAGATGTTTGTTCTCGATGAAGCTGATGAAATGCTCTCCCGTGGTTTCAAGGACCAGGTTTGTCGATTTTTCCAAGTGTTTCAAATCCGTTCATATCACGTTTACACTCTGGTCTAACTGTTTTGTTATGTTGTTTCTGCGATTTTTTCCAGATCTATGACATATTCCAGCTTCTCCCACCAAAGATCCAAGTGGGTGTCTTCTCAGCAACAATGCCACCAGAAGCTCTTGAGATCACAAGGAAGTTCATGAGCAAGCCAGTGAGAATCTTGGTGAAGCGTGACGAGCTCACCCTTGAAGGTATCAAGCAGTTCTATGTCAACGTTGAGAAGGAAGAGTGGAAGCTGGAGACACTCTGCGATCTCTACGAGACTCTCGCAATCACTCAGAGTGTCATCTTCGTGAACACTAGGCGAAAGGTGGACTGGCTCACAGACAAAATGAGAGGCCGTGACCACACAGTGTCAGCGACTCACGGAGACATGGACCAGAACACAAGAGACATCATCATGAGGGAGTTCAGGTCTGGCTCGTCGCGTGTGCTAATCACCACTGACCTCTTGGCTCGTGGTATCGATGTCCAGCAAGTCTCTCTGGTTATCAACTACGATCTGCCGACTCAGCCGGAGAACTACCTCCACCGTATAGGAAGAAGTGGAAGGTTCGGGAGGAAAGGTGTGGCGATCAATTTCGTGACTCGTGATGATGAGAGGATGCTGTTTGATATTCAGAAGTTCTATAACGTGGTTGTTGAGGAGCTGCCTTCGAACGTTGCCGATCTGCTGTGAAGGAGAAATTCGCCATCTGCACTATCACCGGAGAAGAAAGGTTTACTTGTTTCCTAAGGCACTCTTTGATCTGATTTTGACCCCCTCATCTCTCTCTCCATCACCGATTATTGCCTCTCTCAAAATTTTCTAGTGTTTTTCACCTCTTCTCTTCTACGAACATATCTCTCTCTCTCTCTCTTGTGACCATTTTTATTTTTATTTATAAATCATATGGAGTATTATATTTCTATTGTCTGGTTTGTTGTCTTCTTTTGTATCAAATCATTTCGTGAAAGTTTTGTCTTAAAACTTCTTTTATATCTCGGTGTCGGATAGTTAGGTTTCTACCAACTTTAGATCAGTCCAAGTTTATGGATGTGAGTGATGTGACCCTCAACTTGAAAGTATGATATGGGCTTCAGTCTTAACATATGTTTGGCCCAAGGGCCTACGGTGGCATCAAAATATATGCGTTGTCACATTCTCACGCACTGCATTAGCGCATGCGCCAACTTCTTTCTTGATAATGGGTTACGATTTGATTGACCTAATTTACGCGTGGATGAACACACTTGATAATAATAAAACCTTTTCCTCGGTCTTCTTACAAAAAATACAAGTATATTTGTACAACTTTTATATAGTATACACTCAAATTTTGTAGAGGCTGATGTCCATTATTTAAGTTCGATATATTCAAGCTTTAGCCCACCACCGACAGGTTGCTCGCTAAATTATTGGTCTGAAAGTTCTGCAAAGTTTCTTCAAGAAAACACGAACTAAAACTTTGTTGAATTTAATGATAGAAAAATGAATTTGAGCTATTTCTTCAGTTATTTCCATTTTCCAGTGTGAAATTACCGGTTTGGACAATTCCATGCGTCTGTCTATTAGAAAAGGTCGGGAAAGCATCACATCCACACAAACCTAACTACGACAAGCATAGGAAAGACAATATGAAAATTGAAAAAGTCTAATGAATTAGACCAATTTCTTACGTATCTATTTTTTTTTTTTTTTGTTCTATTTGTAAGTTTGTATAACTTAATTGTTCTGCGTTAGTTTAAAAATAGGAAGAAAAGAAAAACATGAGTGGGTCCTTGACCAACTCCGGATGAAATTGTAAATTGATTTCCCAAAAGGACGCATTTGATTATTTGAAAAAGAAACAATCATTTCGTTAATTTCCTCCTTATAGCTTTGTTAAAGACCATCCATTAAAAAACAGAGCCGACGACTCTTGTTTCGTCAGAACAAAACGCAAAACCACGGAGCCACCACCATCACCATGGACAATTATTACAAAGAAATGGAACCAACAGCTGGCGCTGCGACTGAAAACCGCCGAGGCGTAGGTGCGGTGAAAAGTTACAGCTCTAGTTTCGACGATTCAGCCGCCGATCAGACAAACGATAACCAGATGAAGGTGAAGAAAAGCAAAAGCGTTCCAAACGCGGATCGTGCGGCGTCTAGAAGCTGGAGTTTCAGCGATCCGGAATCGCGGAGGAAGAGAAGAGTCGCTGGCTATAAGGTTTACTCCGTTGAACAGAAGATGAAGGGATCCATTCGAAAGAGCTTCAAATGGTTCAAAGACGTTATCGGTATTTCTTGAAACATTCTCCCTCTCTTTCTTTCTTAATATATCTATAAATATCTATGTAAAACAAAATCGATGAACCTCTTCGTGCTGAGTGTTTTAAATATCTGTAACAAATACAGGAACCCAAAATTGAACTTTTCCTCCTCTTGCAATTAATCATATCAAAGATATAGTCTTTGAATGAGACAGACAGATAATGAATGAAATCAGTTTCCATATCTACCTGTGACTATGACAATACTTCAACTCTTCAATTACACATCCAAAGCAAATACTTTCTTCCAAAACTATTTACAAGAATCTCTAGTGAAAATTTCTTTATGTTTTTTTTTCTTTCTATTTTCTTTTAGTATACACAAACAAACTCGCACAATACAAGATTCTCTCGTCACTTTCTTTGTTTCCTATGTATCTTCAATCCCATATTCTCTCTTTATTCTGCTCCCTCCAACTTACTGGATTTTTCTCAAGAAAGAGGAAATCAGAAAAAGAAGAAAAGAAACTTACTGGATCAACTATGATGTGTGTTGGACGTTGTATCACTTGACGCTGAGGCGCTCGTACCACTCATACCGCTCATAACGCTCAAAATAGAGTGTTTCCTCTGGAGCCTCCCTCTCAGCTGGCGGATCTTGGCATCAACACGAGCCGTGAATCCAATCTTGGTCTTCTCTCTAGCTTTAGATCTCTCTCTCGTCCACATGCGCTCGTCCTGGACATCAATTCTGAAATGCTTGATCTCTTGAATGATGTGATGGTCCAGAGGGTTTAACGATCTCTGGAACGATATGTGAGCAAGGTAAGGAAGTGTTGTGGCGGCTATGACCAGCAGTGATGTAAGCCAGAAGATTGGGGCAGGTGCTAGAGTTTCCACGAGCATGTGGAAGATGTTGCCTGAGATTTTTGGAGGTAGCATGCCAAAGAGGGCAAGGAAAATGTACCAGGTGAAGATACTTCCCCATATCATGGCGTGTTGGATCCAAGTGAAATGGCTCATTGTAAGAGCAATCTGTACATTCACCGCCCAGATGATGCAAGTGAACATTGCGGTTCCCATTGCGTCCATGTCTGCTGTTTGCCCATTGGAACAGAAAGATTGGACATGGAAGATGCCAAGGTTGAGGCTGAAGATGACAACGGATGCGTAGACTCCATTTCCCATCCATCCGAGGATTCTGTACCAGTCGAAGAACAGGTTCTTGGGGCCTTGCTGGTACAATGCAGGGAACTATAGAGCGAGCGAAACAGAAATTTAAGGTTAGAAGAAGGGTTTGAGGTTTAGATTGGGGAGATTTAAATGAGCAGAGAGAAGTAGACCTGTAAGCAAACTTCTGAAGACACGTCTTGCTCGAAAACACCAAGGGAGATAACCGGGAGAGAAGTGAGAATAACATTGAACAGCAACAAGTAGGAATCGTTATATATGGCTTGACCAGAAAACCCGGTGAAAGCCTCGAAGTAGAAGAGAGTTAGACCAAATGTTATGTTCTTGTAGAAGAAGTAACAGATCTGTCACAAAAGAATATGAATCAAGATCAGGTTGATATCTTGTTTAATGGGTTACGATGCAATCGTCTGTATATGAGTTATTTGAATCACAGATCGTTACCATCTGGGCTATTCTTTTGTAGCACCAGTGCCCGTGGACAACAAGTAGTCTCTCTAGAAACCGGAACTGGGCTATAGAGAAGTCGCTCGCCATTACAGCCTGCAAAAAAGCAATGGATTTGCAATCAGAAACAGAGCAAACCAAAATTGATGTGTCTTGTTGTATGGAAAAAGAAAGGAGAGTTTGATTACCTGCATGCCTTCCACGCCACTGATGCCTACACCTATATCGGCTTCCTGAATCATTCCAACATCATTGGCACCATCACCAATGGCCAAGGTTGTCTTTCCGGTTCCTTCTTTTGCCAGCCTCGTTACCTAGAAAACCAAGATAAACAAAAAATAAATGATTCCCATCAACAATAAGAAGATATTATTAGGACTTTTGGTGATTCAGTATTACAAGTGCTTTCTGCTTGGGAGAGACACGACAGCATATCACCGAAGCACAGTCAACTGCCAGGGCAAGGAACTGATACTTAATATCATCCTCCAAAGCATATGTAAGTGTCTTCCCATCAATTATCAAAGCAAACGCTGCATGTGGATCTTTCTCTAGTTTGATCATCTGTGAAGCATTTATGATCTGCATCAAAATGCTATCTTTCGCAGCCTGGACATTAACAACAATTAAACGATCTCACATCAAATGCAAGTTTCCATTGAAAATAGTAGTGGGTTTTTATAGTACAGAGCCTAATACATACAGCTTCTGGGTCTTGAGAAGATCCCTCTTCATTTCTAAGTGCTATGGATATCTGCTTCATACCCTGTCGCAATAAACTGCAGGCATATCTGCAATTGGAAAACAAAGAACTTGCTTCACTTACGTATCAATTATTAAAACCCCTAGTTTCGGAGCGGTGGTATTATCAGCAACGTAGAAGAAAAACACACCCTATGTTAATAGCTGTCTCCATTTTATCTCCTGTCAAAACCCATATCTTGAGACCAGCTTGAGCAAGTTTATCTATGCATTGAGGCACCTGAAACGAACAAAAAACAGTACGGTGAAAGAAATGTTCAAAATTTAGCGTCTAGGTTATTTTCACAAAATAAACTTCCAGTGCATACCCCTTTCTGCAGTTTGTCTTCCACTGCAGTAGCACCGACAAGAATCAAATCCCTTTCCATCATATCAGCTACTTTTTCGAGCATTTCATCTCTGTCGGCTCCAACTGAAGTTTTGGCTTTATGAAATTCACTGTTCCATACCGAATACTCAGTCTCATCCAGCTTTCGATAGCTGAGCGCCAACGTGCGTAAACCTGCTTCACCGTATCCATTCAAATGCTTGGAAGTGGCTTCCAGATATGTTTTACCATTCTTGGATAACCGGTCAAAAATTATGCTGCAAGATTTTAAGATAAGCAATGAATTTAACATCAGAAGAACTGATATGCTATATGGAAGTGCTAGAAGTTATGTGGCCAACCTGTCAGCACCTTTACAGAGTAGAAATATCTGCCCTGTCTCATCACGGACGATAACAGACATTCTTTTTCTTTTGCTAGTGAAGTCCAAAACATTTAAAACTTTGTATTCCCTGTAAAAATATCCGGCGGCACGTGGTTAGATACGTTCACTTAAGCCGATAGAAATAACTGGAAGATTTACAACTACGATCTCACCTTTCAACTGGTTGGCCAGAGTATCGTTCACTGATAAACACACTTGATTGAGTTCTTTTACTAAACTCAAAACCAAACTCCCCAGCGGCAACAAGGAAAGCAACTTCGTCAGGAGACTCTGCTTCATAAGTACACTTTCCAGTATCTTCATCCACCTCGGGAATAGCAGTGTGACATACCGCCAGTATACGCATAAACATCAAAATGTCATCTGAATTGGGTTCATATAACCAGTTTCCATCCATGAGACGTTTATCCTCAAAACTAAACCCCTTGACACCAGTGGACGGCGTCTGATCCATTTCGTCAGTAGCAGTGATTACAGTCTCCAACTCAATATCTGATGGTGTCTTGCTGGGCATCTTAGCATAACTATGCACCCTTCCTCTAGGCCTTGGAGGGTCAGTCATTTCTTCACCCGGCTCCTCGTCGAGATCTTTGGCCATCTGCTTTGCAGCAGCTAGTTCTACTTCACTGGCGCGAACACCATAAGAAGTACCCGCGATGGAGCATTTCAGAAAATCCATCTGGTTACATGTCAAAGTTCCTGTTTTATCGGAAAGGATTGTGTCAACTTGTCCCAGCTCTTCATTCAAATTAGATGTGCGTGCTTGAGCTGGCGTCCCGCTCTCGCTATCATACATGTGCAAGTCTTGGTTTATGAAAGTTGCCTGCAAAACTTTTACGAGCTCGATGGAAACATAAAGCGAGATGGGAATCAAGTACCCATAGAGCAAGACAGCAGTGATCAGATGGACAACCCACGCGTGAAACGGATTTCTCGGATTAGTTAAGCGCTCGGGCTTGTCTGGTCTTAAGTACCACCAATCTCCCATATGCATCTTTGTCATAACTGCAAAACCCAGTGAGCTGATAAAGGAGACGAGCACAAGGAGGGCAAAGAGAGTATATATGATATAATCCATTCTCTTTTCGATTCTGCTTCTTTTTGAAGGGGATTTTGTTGAATTCTGCATGACTTTTGTATCATGGCCGGTAAATATCACAACCCCGTAGACATAAGACGTGTTCCTGAGCTTTGAGTCTCTCAAGAGAATCTGGCTAGGATCAAGCGGATAAACCTGACCGTCATACTCAAGATTTCCGACAAACGTATACAAGTTGGGATTTGGATCTTCGCATTTGATAGTTCCGGAGAAAGTCTGGAAAGCATCATCGCGTTCCAAAGGCAGGGTAACATCCAAACACCTCTTCACTTTTAAGTTGGTTTCGCCATCTAAGTTCATCGTCTCCACATAACAGATGCCATCCTCGTAACTTGATGACAGTAAGAGCAAATCAGCTGGGAAGAACTGATCCTTCTCCACCTTGACTACATCACCTACACGGATCTTCTTCCACTTCCTACGACCAAAATCACCGTCCCCTCTATGAACAGTGGCTCTCCTCGAGTTCACTTTCACATCCTGCATAAAGCGGCGCCAGTCCTCCAACGCCTCCTTACCCATGCTAAGGCCAACCACAAAAATCAAGGGAGCGATCATACTCCATTTGTTGAACGGGGAGAGAGGAAAGACGGAGAGAATGGCAGCAACGAGGAAGTAGAAATTGGCGACGCGGTGGAATTGCTCGTACAAGCATTTGGGTAAGAAGGTGATGAGGTTATACCGAGTGGTGGAGACGTAGTTGGAGGTGTACCTAAGGACCTTAGCGAGGTGCATATGAGGCTGGTTACAGTGAACGATTCTCGTGTATCCAGGTCCGTTGATGATATGGGGTCCTTGATCATCAAGAGTTTTCGGCCTAAGGCATCTAAAGGTGTAGAAATGGCTTTTCCGGATCCTTGATCTTATTCTACGACGCCCCATAGCTTTTCCACCTCAAAACGCGAGAGAGAGAGAGCAGATTAGGTTTTACAAGGAACACCAAGAATCTCTTTTTTCACCAACGACGTGAGATTATAGCTCCCGTGGTTCAGAGCCCCTCGCCACTGTGAAAATCAAAACAAAACATTTCAGCTTACGTGAGCTATATGTTCACCACCACAAAACGATTCGAGTCCTTCAAAAGCAGATTCTCGATTACATTGCCAGGGAATCAAAAAAAATATGAATCGTTTACGAATTCGACGCGCATCGAATCACCAACATTCCCCAGAAAAAAACCCCGAAGCTTGCGACACAAGACAACCAAGAATCCCTAAATTCCAAAATCCGTGGAACGAATTATTTAACAAAGGGGGAAAATCGAGGATTACCTTGAATCGGGAGGCTCGTTCATGAAGAAAACTCGTGAAACGCGATCACCGATTCCGACGACGAAAAAAACGAAAATGGTGATCTCCGGCCAAAAATGGAAAATCTAACAGAAGAGAGTGGACGCAGAAGGAAAGGCTCTTCTCGTTTTCTCACTTTGCGGAAGGAAAAAACAAAAAAAAAAACCAAAAAAAATCGAAAAAAGGGAAAATAATGGCTCTCTCACTCTCTCCGACTGTGCAACTCAAACCCAACGCAGCAATTCTCGTTCGCCTTTCTTCTCTCTCTCCACTATTCAGCTCCCTATTTTTATACATTAAAAAGACAAAAAAAATTACCGATTTTCTATTTTCTTATATTAGTGTTTTTAGTTAATTGAAAACCAAATTAAACCATTAATTTATTAAACTACTGTATTGACAAAAAAAAATGGTTGATTTAGTTATTGCCAAAGGAATTACCCTGGCACAATGTTTTCTTTTCTTGTTACCTAAATATTTTCATTTTCATTTGTTCGATAAATAATGAAATATATAATATAACCCAAAAAAAGAATTATATGCACTGCTCCGTACATAAGTACATTACCGTACAATATACCACACGTGCAGACGACACGAGCCCGGAGAGTCAAAACCGGTTTGGTTAAACCACTTGACCGAATACACCATCAATCACTTCATTAGGTAACTTAAGGTAAAGTGTCAGGCTCGGCCCAACATAATAATTAGTTGGGTCACATAAGTTCATATATGGGCTTCGCTATGAAAAATATATGGGCTTGACTATGCTTAGTTTATATATTCTTGAAAAATTCAGGTTTATTAAGTTCCAGTTATATACTTCATAGTTCATACTAATACATAGCTAAAATTGGTATATGCGATACGTTGATTAATGTTTTTCATTTTATAAATTTTGACTTTTTATAATATAAAATTGCTTGAAATAGTTACTACAAGTACACAATACTGATGATAATAATGTAAAAGAAAGGTTATGTAATATGTTAATTGTGTCTAAATAAGGGATAAAAAAAAGAGATTAATTAAGGGGCACAATGGCATCTCCAACCCTCAGGCTGATAATTGGCATAGTGAGGAGAGAGGTGAGGAATAGAAGAAATGGTTGGGACTTGGATTGCTTCACATGGCTCACATCCATAGCATTTCTTCTCACAACTTGGTGGCTTCGATCCTATTCTTCTTCCTTTTTCCATCTCTTCTACATCTTTTCTCTCATTGGGCTTGAAAATGGGCCTAGTAGAGCTGTGATAAGCATCCTGTGAGCTTCTTATGTCTGCAGGCCCAATAGTAATTTTTATTTGAGAAGATAGTATTGAAGAACATATTCATTTTCCATGATTCTTTTTGTTTTCTGTAAGTAGAAAAGAAAACTCAAGAACGCATAGACATGTAGCATCTTCTTTTTATGTTGACCAATCTGTAAATTCGGTTTAAAACCATGACCTTTTGTTTTTTACTGTTAATCATACAAATATTTGGGACCACGGTTTAGAGTCTAAAAGAGTCACTAGCACAAGTCATTAATTTCCTCAGAAAAGGAAAAACAACTAAAAATTCAACCTAATATTGTTTTGCAAACAGAAACTAAACAGAGAAGTCTTTTCTTCACACTTACATATCTGCTTATCATTATATACATACATGCATAGTAATGGTTTGACATGATTACTACATTGAGAAATATATAAAATAAAAAATAAACCTGGATGAAAAGAAACGTGATTGGAAGCAGTAGGCCTGCTTGTTGCACAAATCCAGCTCGCTAATTGTACCATCACCGTTATAATCACATACGATTTTCTTAATTCTCTCATTTGCATGATGATGATGAATTGACGATGATGATGATGGCTACAATGCTGTATATAGAGGCCTGAAGAAGAGAAAGAGGAAGAAAAGGGAGAAGAAGAAAGAAGAAGCTTGTGGGTTTTAGAGGGCTTCTACGCCTAATGCCTACAAGTCTACAACATAGCAAGGTTGTTGCTTATGGGACAAGTGAAGTTATTTACTTACCAATCTATCAACTCTTGCCTTTTCTTTTGATTAAAAAAAGCAAACCGATTAACCTATGAGCAAGTTTCTCCTTTTTTCACAATTTTTTTGAATTTTGGGATTTTACAACTCATTAATTGAATATATTTTCTGACATGGCCCAGTACATGAAGTAAATATTCGAATCAGAAGTCAGAAGAAAACAGATAAGAATACTAGAGAGAGAGAGAGAGATTGAAGAATCTATGACGAGATGGTCCATTCATTAGAACAACTTATTAACCCTAATTAATTAGTATAATTCTTTAATTAGCGAAACAAAAACAAAGGATATTACAAATGATAAAATTTATATTATTATCTTTCTATCTTCTTTCTTCTGTTTTGCCTAGGCTGCAGAGCCATTCCTCGGCTCTATGGCCTCATTTCCATTAGGAGCAATAAAAGAAATAAACTAGTAGAAGTAGGGTCTCATTTATGAAAAAGTCCACAACTGGCGAAGGCAGCTTATCGATTATGGGGGCACGTGCACCCATACAAAATATTTATATTTAGAGTTTTGTGTCTAAAATCATTAAACTTTGTTAGATAAGATGGTAAAAACCAACTTATGCCTCGATTTCTCAAATTTGATTCTCTCTTATGCTTACCTTTTATTTTATTATCAATAATGCACCCAAATACTTCTCATTACATAGATGATATATATGTAAATATGTAATGTATATCAATGTCGTCTGCATTGAGAAATCTGGTTCTTTTTTTGTTGATGCCGATTCCTTCCGTATCAGATCATGCATGACACTTAATTTGGAAGGAAGTCAACTTTGAACCTGGACCGTTCATTTTCACATCAATTAGATTACTCTTATTCACACTAATCAAATGTAATGTGTATATGATTTAACGAAGAGTAAGTGTTACTGCATTAACTATGTTTCATTTATTATACAACTCTTTATAAACTCAATATATTTGAAAAAATAAATATATATATTTAATATACGTGGTCAGTGAAAAGGGTTATAATCATGCATTAAGCGTATGCAGAAGGCTTGATGGTGTCAGCTCGAATAAATGAATGGAAATGGACAGATCATATTTCTATTTTTAGAATATGGTCCGTGGAATTTTCATAAAATTGACTGAACAATTAGTTTCTAGTTTTGGTTAACGCCAAGCGCACACGGAGTCTGAAACGTTACTCTAAAAAGGAATCGTATCAGTCAAATTTTTATTTCACAGTTTTAGCAATTTCTTTACTTCA
This sequence comes from Iljinskaea planisiliqua, assembly GCA_900108845.1. Taxonomy (NCBI): domain Eukaryota; kingdom Viridiplantae; phylum Streptophyta; class Magnoliopsida; order Brassicales; family Brassicaceae; genus Iljinskaea; species Iljinskaea planisiliqua. The sequence continues at coordinate 4,413,436 of FNXX01000010.1, read as the reverse complement.
AGTAAAATTAAATATTCGTCCTACCTTTTTTTTTCCCTACTTTCTACAAATTCGTTTACCAACGTAAAAACTGATTTTAATAGGCATCTACCAGATTTGAATATCGTCAAATGAATAAGGAAAACTTTTCAGAAGTACTCACATTTTTGACTTTGACGAATCAAATTACTTACGTCTGACTCGGATTCCAAATTCGTACTTTTAATTTACGAGTATTATTCATTATGTAAAATGCAAAATGGAAGGAAAATGAAAACATGATTGGCTATGAACTGTCCACTGTACTGAATTGGACCTGGATATAGCTGTATTAATGTCATTATGATTTGATTAGTCATTGCCAAGAAAATAATGAAATTTTATACTTTTATTCTTCTTTTGTTTTTAGTCTAATGCCCTTTTATTTTTCTTGGTTTCGGGGAAAATGTAGGAGTGTATAATAATAAAATATCAGATCAAGATTAATAAATCAACAGATCATATAACATGATCTCTCGTGAGTATTTATTATCTGAGTAACTTCATCCCTCAATACATTTGATAATGATATCCGTGGAACGATGAAGTTGATTCTTGAAATATCTCTTCTATGTTTTAAACCTTTCACATAAATATAGGAACCAACTCCCACTAAATCATGCATGTTTCCATAAATTATTTTGAGTTTAAGTTTGTTTTAAAAAACTCTTGACATAATGCATGGATCATATTGGATATGAATATGAGGATCGTTTGATATTCTACAGAGAATCATGCAGTTGCTATCTTTATCCCCATACGAACTATGAAAGTGAACGTTGAACCAAATTATGGTGGAAATATGACGAGAGCTTCCTTCTTGTTTGTCTCCGAGCTTTTATATTGTGTCCAACGAACTTTCATGTTCTTATACAATGTATTTTCCCATAATGTATACACGTGTGCACATATATATGATAAATGGACCTACCCATTAATCGAGCTAAACGGATTCACTGATACGTACATAATTATACCTAGTGGTGATGTTCAAAGTTCAAACTATATGGCTACTACAATTACTAGTAGTAGATTAGAACATCTAAGTAAATATCACATTCATGTTCTATTATATATCTGGGGATGTTAATTCGAGTGTGTAATTTGATGCAGAACTTAACTCCTACAAAAACGGCTACCGACTAACATTACAAACTACCGATTTTTTTTTAAGAGGTATATTTCACAAACATTAATCATCTTACTATATTGCAAATTTGGAATCATGTTTTCGAATTGTTTAGACCAAAACACCTATGAAAATATACGTGTTTTATTTATAATGTTAAGACTCCATTAGTAAAGCGCAAATTAAGAAGATGGGATCGAAGAAATTGGTTAAGAGGTCAGTTTCAGAACCACCAAGAAGATATATATGTCAAATTATGAAAATAAGGGAAGTTTCCGACAGAATCTCGAGTCCGTTGAGCTTTGACTTCTTTAAACAGCATATAACCAAATTTCACTTCAAAAGAGTTGAACTTATTGCAGTTTTAGTGTTTCGTTATCTTCAAGTGTGCTTCTCTAATTCACAACAAAGCCAAAACAACTGGGATCTCCGTTTTTTTTTTATAACTAGGCAAAGTTGGGCCTTCTCTCTAATTTCGCCTTTTGCTTCGTTCACTGTTTCTTGTTAATTATCACACACAGCTATATTAGTCTTGAAATATGTATTCCTACATCATATGATAATAATAATAAGAGGAAATAATAGTTTCTGATTCATAATGTGCAAGGAAACGAAGATAGACATTATCCTAAACATTTTGACTTGAATCACGGATACGGATATATATATATATATAGCAATTTTAGCTGTATATTATCTGGCCTCTTCTGCTGTAAAAATGATCGCATAAGATTCCTTTTGAAATCAATATAGTTTGATCGATAAGAGGAAATAATAGTAATATATAATAATATTACAAACTGTAAGGAATAATATTTTTTGGATTTTCTGTTCATAAATTTTTCAAACATACATTTTTTCGTTGTTGAAAGTATCAAATTAAGCATCACAATGTAAAAAGAAAAAAAATATAATCAATTTGTGTTTTACGAATCCTTTCTGATCATATAAATTATGCCATGGAAATAGCATGTAGTGTATAAGGTTTTTGCACATAATAAAACTTGATTATAAATGTATTTTTTATGATTAATGATTTTCAATGAATTTTAAATGATATTAATTTAATAAATTTAACTTTTTAAAAAAGATTTACAATTTATTATTAATAATTAATAAACATGTATAAATTTTTTGAAATAGATATACATTCATAGCAAAGGAAAAGCATAACTTTGAAAGTTCAATTTGAAAACGTTTAATGTATGTAACAGTAATTAGTAACACTGCATGGAGAAGATATGCTCTGAGATAATTTCATTTATCTTGTTGGAATAATAAAAAAAAGTATGTTTTCTCGAAGCAAAGAGCCAAAATGTATAGAAAGTTAGTGTCCTTTGATGGCTCATCAAAAACAGAAATAAAAGTGTGAAAGCTCTTTAATAGTTGCATGTGGCATCGAAGGCAAAATCAAAAGAATCTTATGTTTGGGCCTATTGCTTCGGTCACAAGCATTAAATCCATCTCTAATGATTTAGAAGTATTAATTTTTGACTAAAGACATTTTTCATTTCTATGTCCTGAAATATTCATTTCGATTTCGACGATTTGGTATTGTTAGCTTACTGATCTAAGCATAAGAAGTATGTTTTACGAAACATATATACTACGATGCTTTATAATATATACATATACATATATATATATATTATTACGGTAGGTTTATCCATACGTATATTTCATTTAAATTGACTAATAAAATAAGTACGAAGAAACTAGTATGCGTTAGTAAATTAGACAAAATAAATGAAACTAGTGTATGATCGATCATATACTATCAACAATAAACAGTGGACTAAATTTAGAACACTAAATAAATAGGGAGCACCTGATTAAATAATTATGAAAATTTACAAACTAATAATGCGATCTCGCTTGTTCACGCGTACTTCCTTTTTAAATCAAACTGCTTTTCTGAATGATTGATTAAAAGATACAAATAATCTCAATTACTGTTAGTGTTAGTATTAAAGAGTTATATTCAGTGGTAGTGTAACCAGTAACTGACGTGTCTCAACCTCGCTTAAATAAAAGTTCTAAATAAAGGTTGTGTAAATACATTGTTGTTTTAGGGTCCAAACTGATTCTTAGAATATCCACGCTTGTAGAAATATTAAATGGAGTATACTGTATATATACATATAAATATAGATTAATTATGAAAATAAGATATTTTGATAACACGGCAGTTCTCAGTTGCGACTAGCTTGTGTGTCTTGGTTCAGCTTTTCGGCCAACGATAGTCCTCACACGCGATGTTTCACGGACTATCCCTTAGCCAGAAGAGCAGAGCTCATGGGCCTGTCAAGTGTCGATGTTCCTGAAAGATCCTGACTATATATCTACATGGCTTCCCTTGGTGTTATTCAACCTCAATTATGATTAGTTGTGTTTGTTTTGTAACTTCTTCCCCTGGCTCTAATTACTCTTTTGAATGTGAAAATGTCTCAAACAATGCTCCATGTAAAGTGTAAAGCTGGTTTTTTTGTGGAAAATTAAAAGTAATAACTGATAACAAAAGTCATGAATACACACTAGAAGCCGTCAAATCATGTCAGTTCATATATTTCTACAATCAGATTGACAAATCATGAAACACGTTTTTAAATAATACTAGACACGAGTTATAGCGTTAATCTTTAATCGCCAACAGTTTCATTTTTTAAAAGGTAAATCGTGTGCTAGTTACGTTACTTACGTACGTTTCAACAAAAAAATGTATTAATTACGCACTTATATCATTGCTAATTTTAATAAAGTACTCGATTGTTCTACCTCGAGTTTTCTTTGATTTGTTATACAAAAATTTAGAATACTTACATGTAAACTCTGTTTTCCTTGTTTGTATTTCTGAACCATTCTAAATTTTAAAATTTGTTGAAAAATATGATTTAGAATACTTATATATATATATATATATATATATATATATATATATATATATATTAAGAAAGTATATAATTAATCCAAAAAGGCACCTTTATAGAGGAAATATAACTTTATCCAGTTTAGAGCATTTTCATTTATGAGAAATTAAAAGAATTTTAATAATAAAAAAATAATGTCTTAATTATATAATTTTTTATTTTTTTAAAGCAATTGACCACTAGATAAAAGATAAGTGTGATTTGGATTTCTCAAAAATATTTGAGAGTATCTCAAATGAAATCTCTCTCATCTTCTTTTCTAATTTTTTTTTTTTTTTAAATACCGTATCAGAATGGAGTTACTCTTAGATATTTTTTTAAATGTATATGTAATAATATATCAGTGTTTGTCCGTTGACGAGATATATTATACATATTTTTTTTGTTGGAATGTACCTGTCGACGACATATGTATGGACGATTATGACATACGAAATTGTACATCATGTTACAGAATATGAACGTTAATGATTTCTATTATAATAATCGATTGTACATCATGTTACAGTATATGAACGTTTATATTTATATTATAATAATCGATAACAGGCCTAATAGAAAAAAAGTCTATTTCCAAATATTAGTGATATCACATGTGATACGTGTAGATTCGAATTTCAAGTTTTTATGGATGGATTTGTAGTTTTTTTTTTTTTCTTTTGTGACAGTGAGCTTGTTTAGTGTTTCTCCTCTCTCAAAAAATGTTGTTAAACCCTTATTACTAATACTATAAGCAGATCAATATACTTGGATATATGATGATTCTATTTTTAGTATTTGTTTACTAGACTGGCGTCTTACAGAGACTGGCCAATACAATATTAATTAATTTCCTTAACGTAGAAACAATATAAAGAAACATATTCGCCATTCTTGTGTGTTTAAAACATAGACTCACGTTGGGAAAACTGTTTACATGTAGTGACATCAACCTTTAAGTCAAATTAGGAATCTAATGTAAGCATTCGAGCCCTTTATGTCAAAATTCAAAGTTTGCTTCCTTTGTTGGCAATCCTATATATATAATTATCATTTTATGCAGATACAAGCCGTTTATATAATTAATTAATATCTTTCAACTTACTGATCGAAGTAACTAACATATTTCACCCTAATATTAATATGAGAAACTTTCAACAACTTTTTTTTAAGAGAAACTTTTAACTACAATATTAATCAAATTGATTGTATTATATATGAATATTTCGAATGGTAAGAATACACGTTGTTACTTTTCCAAAAAAAAAAAAAAAGGAAACCGCAATGTTATACAAGTTATATGAATTAATTTAGGTTGCGGTCTAAATATCTGATTAGAAAAAACTAGAATTAATCGAAAGTCTAATTAATAAAACAGAATAACACAAATTTAAAACTGAGGCGTCGGACCCGTACGATATGCATGAGCAACACGTGTCTGTCTAGAAGAAGACAATGGCCATGATTCTGTAATAAGCCACACAGGCTCTCACTGAGAAGAAACTTCAGCTTTTAGCCTTTTAACCTTTTATAAACACAAAACCCTAAAAAAACACACTGGCCACTCTCGTCTTCAGTGTGCTAAAAACCCCACCTATTATTAATATTATAATTATTTTTAAATTATTACATCTTTCTTTATTCTTTGGTAGTCGCTACAAAAGTTCCAAATTATTGGCAACTTAAGTGACATATATTGTTTCAGAATTCAAAAAAGAAAAACTGGGTCGACATAATTAGGTGGTATCAGTTTTATAATAAATTATTGGGAAGTTTTCTGCAGCCGTCATTTCTTTCTCATTTTAACCGTGTATTAATCTCACCAGTGATCTCTAGAATATTATAAGTTTATAACCCTTCAACATCGTACAAACATTCTTAGAGTGAGAGAGAGAAGTAGTGAGATAGAGAGATGGGCCATCACTCGTGCTGCAACAAGCAAAAGGTGAAGAGAGGGCTTTGGTCACCGGAAGAAGACGAAAAGCTCATCAACTACATCAACACATATGGCCATGGATGCTGGAGCTCTGTACCCAAACATGCAGGCATATATATATATATGGGTTTTGTTTCTTAAATTTTCTACTGATAAAAAAGTCTCTGTCTTTTAGGTTTTGATCTATTTGTGTTAATTAGGTTTGCAGAGATGTGGAAAGAGTTGTAGATTAAGATGGATAAATTATTTAAGACCTGATCTTAAACGTGGAAGCTTCTCTCCTCAAGAAGCTGCTCTTATCATTGAGCTTCATAGCATTCTTGGTAACAGGTAAGATATTATATCTGAGTGTGATAGTATATATGAAACTAAATTTTCATCAAGAAAGTGAATTACTTTTATAATCATATACTTTTTTTATGTTATGGATTTTTGACAGATGGGCTCAGATTGCGAAACATCTACCTGGAAGAACGGATAACGAGGTCAAGAATTTCTGGAACTCAAGCATAAAAAAGAAGCTCATGTCTCACCATCATCATGGTCATCATCATCATCTTCATCATCATATCTCCTCAATGGCGAGTTTGCTCACTAACCTTCCTTATCACAACGGATTCAACGCTACTAATGGCGACGATGAAGGTTCACGATTCATGTCCAATATCATCACAAACACTAACCCCAGTTTCATTACTCCACGCTACATCCCTCTTCAGTCTCCTCATGTTATGACCCCATTGATGTTCTCGACCTCTAGAGAAGGGGATTTCAAGTTTCCAACCACTACCAACACAACACACTCTCAGCAAGATAATAACCTTTACAACAATCTCGACATCTTGTCAGCCACACCAATATTAATTGACAATCCTCATCATCATCATCATCATCATAATGATCCCCAATGGCCGGCACTACCAGATCTCCCGGCGAGCACCGTTTCCACTTTTCACGAAACCCTTGAGGATTACGATGATGGTAATAAACTCAACGTGTTTGTAACACCATACAACGATAATGGTGATCCTCGGAGTATTCCTTTGGTGGCCACAAAATTATTATGTGGACAAGTTCTTCAAGGCAAAGTATTATCTTCCTCCTCGCCAATTTCTCAAGACCACGGCCTTCTTCTCCCTACAACGTACAACTTGCAAATGCCTGGTGATCATCATCGAGTGGACTCATACATCAATCACATGATCATACCATCATCATCATCCTCATCATCGCCAATCTCTTGTGGACAGTACGTCATAAGTTGAGCAAACCCTAGCCCTACTCCATCAACATGAGATTCCTAGACATGTGTACGTAATAAATATATACCTATATAGAATCTATATACGTTTTTATCTCTATATATAAGGAGGAAAGAGAGAACATAAATAAACACCCACATGTGTTAATAAGTCTTTTCCATATAATATATTTTAGAGTATAAGAACTTGTGATGTTACATTCAATACTTATTTTTTATAAATATTGCATTGTATTTGTTTATCGAGGGAAAACATAAATGTTGCTAGTTCTTCTTCGGGTTATAGTCGTCTGAGTTGTGTAGGAAAAAGGTTACTCCTACGTTATGCACATTTAATGAACACATACAAACACATATATGTAAGTACGCATGTATATGTTGAGGATGTACGATGTCTCTCTCGTCACCTACGTACACATGTGTTTGTATATGGTCAGTTTGTTTTAGCCTCTGTATTGGAAACTTTTGTCTTCATCTTTGTTTTTGTCGCTTTTTGCTTCTCTCTCACTCTATGATATTTTAGTGGGGTCAAAATGTGGACTGTCGTAAATAAATGCAACTTTCATGTACATCTTACCATTGGTCAACTGTGAGATTCTCTTTTGGTCATTTAAAGATATATGTGGCGAAAACCACAATTTTTACCCAGCAATGATAATTTGTCAGCATATGTAGAAAAAGATTCCTTGGATAGAAACCATCCATTAATTGAAAAGGAGTTAAGATTGTAAACATAAAAAGAAGAAGCTGAGATCTTTAAAAATTATAACTTCGACTCCGAGATTCAGCAACACATGAAAACATGGATATTAATACATCCGAGTTATTTATGAGATCGAAGTTTCGGTATTTTCTAGCCTGAAAGGACACAAGGAGAGAGACTTAACCGGCCTATTTGATAACCGGAAACTCAAAGAAAGATTAGAGAGACTCTAGGCCGTGACTCTGTGACGCCCTTTCGCTATTCTCCGAGCTATGACTCTCCGTCCACCTTTGGTTGCTTTGCTGTTCATATTCAGACATTCACTAGTCGAGTAAGTAAACAGTATGATCACTCAAACACCATGTACAAATGTATAATTTTCTTCTTACTTTCTATGATTGCTAAACAACAAATCCCTCAAAGGTGAATAAGAAAGAGCAACGAATTTGAAGTGTTAAAAAGTCGTAGAATTTCCATCATTTGAGGGCTAGAGGTTTCATTTACTACATGTTGCTGAGAACTAGAAGTGAGACTCTCTATTCTTGGACTGAAATAAGGAAGTTTAACAGAAGAGACCATACCGAGCAAAGAATCCATGGTTCCGTTTGCGCCTGATAGTGCTAGGTTGGAACGTCCTCTTGGGAAATAAAAGCAATGGCTCACTTGAAGGATCGACTACATCACCAAGTACAAAGATATCAGACAGGCACCATAGAGAGTCTAAAGCCCAAGCAGACTATAGAAGGAAAGCTGGAACTTTTATAACATTCTTTGACTATATGCAACTCAAGCACATCATAGCCCGATTCTTCACCCTCCTACAGGCACTTTATAGCTCGCCATGATCCGGATTCAAAAACCCAGAACACCACACCATACATAATCCAGTACTTCCATTAGCAGCAAATGGTGAATAACAAGACTAAACCCACCTAAAAAAATTACTATTTCTGATCTTTGTTTCTATTGTGTAAGCACATGAACAAACAAGAGAAGTTTCAGATATCTCTCAAGGATCAAATCCTTAAGACTCTCTAAGAAACAGTACACTGATCAGTACCTGATTACTGTTCAATCATCATATACCCTAAGATTCAATTTCATACGCCAAAATAGATTCAGCCAAGGGGAGGTTCAGAACAAATTACCAATCTAGCTAATGATAGATACACTGAAATGGAGGTAAGAGAGCGAAGTACCTTCTGGTAAGAAGAACTCGAGTGAAGGAAGACCAGAGGGATGAAGAAACCCACGTTCCTTGAGTTCCTGAAGCGTAACAGTGTCGTTAGGGCGCGAATGGAGTGTGCTCTGTAGATTCGACAACGACGGGAAAAAATACGGCGGGAGTTCTGGTCCCTGGGGAGCTATCTGCTGAAACGATCTGAGATTGTTTTGCACTAGATTCGTCGTCGGCTTCGTCAGAAACCGATTAATCAGCGAAGCTCCCGACCTCATTAGGGTTTTGGCCGCCATTTCTCCTCCCTTCTCCGAGACTGCGATTGTTTCACTGAGAGCTCCCTCTTCGAAAATGTACGAGCAAGACGAAATGTACATGGGCTTTGGGCCTCAGGCCCAATTTAATTAGCAAACAGATCGATCTAAACGGTGTCGTTTTTGTGATTTATTAAAGAAGGAGAAAATTTGGCATTAATTTTTTCTTGTAACAGAGCAAACATTAACAAGAGTCTCGTCTACAAATTCTACAGTGTTCATGGTATCTAACTGCTGTTGCAGCATGGCGTAGATCATCTGGCTCGACGGGTGAGAAGAATCAGCCACTGAAAACGAATGAACTTGTTTACCGATCACGATACAGCTCAAGGCCGGTTCTTTCTTAACCCCTCTATCTCTCATCAGCACTCTTACCTCTTCAGCACAAGAATTGACTCCACACTCGTTGTAAATGTTGTGTAGCAACACGTACGAGCCAGAGGCTTCGGGTTCGAGCTCCATCAATCTCTCTGCAACGCGTCTCCCTAAAACGCTGTCTTTGTAAACCCTGCAAGAGCTCAGCAACGCTCTCCACATCACTGGATGGTCTTCAAACCCTGAGCTCAAAATCAGCTTCTCAGCATCTGATAATCTCCCTGTTCGACCTAAGAGATCGACGAGGCAAGTGAAGTGTTTCTCGTTCGGGTTAATCCTATAATCACTCTTCATGCTTTGGAAATAGTTTAGTCCTTGTGCAACCAATCCTCCGTGGCAACAAGCTATTAGAACTCCGAGAAACGCCTGCTGGTTCGGTTTTAATCCGCGGGTCTTCATCAACTCGAAGAGGTTTACCGCATCGCTAGCAAATCCGTGTTGTGCAAGGCTTGATATCATAGCTGAGTATGTTGCAATGTCTGGATGTTCGACCTCGGTGAATACTTTATTCGCAAGCTGCATGTCACCTGATTTTGCGTACATAGAGATGCTTGAGGTCTTGACGCTGGTGAAAGCATCGATTCCACTCTTTATGGCATAACCCTGAATCTGCTCTCCTGAGCTTGATGCAGAAAAATCAGCACAAGCACTCATCATAAGCGAAACTGTATACTCTTCCGGTCTTATACGGGATGAACAAAGTTGTCGGAACAGATCAAACGCGCTTTCAAGCTGCTCGTTTTGGACGTGGCAATCAATTATAGATGTCCACGAGGCGATATCTTGCTTCGATGTTGAAGTAAAGCATCGCATCCCGTCTTCAGTTGAACCCATTAACGCATACAGCTCGATGAGAGCGCTCCCAATGAACTCATCAGACTGAAAATTGTTCTTACAGATGAGGGCGTGGATCTGTTTTCCATATTCCAAGGTTTTCGCGGCACTACAAGCTTTTAGCACAGCTGAAAATGTCGTTGGCGAGAGTTTCATTCCCTGTCTTTGCATATCCATGAAGAGCCTAAAGGCTTCACTAGAAGCTTCACCGGTTGTGTCATCCATTTGGAGAAACCCAGAGATCATTGCATTATACGTAACCACATTCTTGCCAGGCATCAAACTAAAAAGCTTTATCGACTCTTTCAAACTTCCATTTTTCGCATACATGTCAAGCAATGCAGTACCGACAACTATATCACATTCCATCCCTAACTTTGCTACGTAACAGTGAATTGCCATACCATTTTCTTCGTTCAGGTTTATGCAACAAGCCTTTAGCACACTTCCAAGAGCATACGTGGTCAGCTTTAAGCCGCCTCTATGCATTTTAGCCAACATATTAAGCGTTTCCTCAGCTGCACCAATCCGAACATATCCGGAAATCAAAGAATTCCATGTTTCCTGGTCCTTTTCATCGGATCGATCAAATAAGGACATTGCTTGGTCAACCCTTCCACACTTACAATACATGTTGATCAACACATTGACGACAAAAACTTTCTGAGCCAGACCATTAACAACAACTAACCCGTGCAACAATTTGCCTAAACCAAGATCACACCTTTCTCCACAAAAGGCCAATGCACCAGCATAGGTGAACTTATCGAGCTTCAAATTAGAATCTCTAGCTTCAATAAACAATTCCATGGACTTTTCATGAAAACCCATTTGGCCGTACCCAGAAATCAAAGAATTAAAAGAAATAATGTTTTGTTCAGGCATTCTGTCGAACAACTGGCGTGCGAAACCCAACTCTCGGCACTTGCAATACATATTCAGAAGATTGTTGAGCAAGAACAGGCACGGGTTAAAGGATGACTTGATCATGTGGCCATGCGCGAGCTTTCCCAGAGCCACGGAGCCTGAATTCGCGGCTTTCTGAACTAGTTTCGTGTAAGCTTTGGAATCCAAAACCATGTTCTTTGGCTGGCATAACGAAGACAAAAAACTGTAACCCAACCCAGATCGTTTGGTGAAAATATTGAAGAGAGAATATTGAGCACTGTTGTTGAACGAAGACTTTGGTCGGAACTGCAACATGTTCTTCCATCGCATAACGAAACTAACGGCTTTTGTCTGCAACAAAACGGTCTTTCGATACGACGATTTTCCTCGCGCTTAAACTCTCTGTCTGGTTCTCCAACTGGGCCTCGATATAGCCTTTAATTAGTTGTTTTGGGCCTCTTATGATTTTGTTGTCGTATAATAATGTGACGTTTTAAAATGAAATCTATAGTATATTTGAATTGACCATCTTTCCACTGAAGAGAAGTAGCACCAAATAAAACCATTTCCTTGTAAACTGTGATGGTCAACGAAAAATAGTAATCGGACGGTGGAAGAGCCACGTGTCAATATGCCGGAGCCGATCACACCGTCCAACTTCCATAAAGATGAAGAGGCGGCGAGGTGGATCCCAACTAAAATTGGGCTTTTATGTGGGGCCCATTATTGTCCAGCCATGTATCAATGTATAAATGCCCACGTGGGACCCAAATGTTCTTTAGTCGACCAATGCAATGAGTATATCATAATTTCTTTGGTTAAAAAAAGTATTATACTATTCTTTAGTGAATTTTACCTGAAAACTATTATTTCCTCAAACATGAATTAAGAATATCTAATACTCCTTTATTGTTTTATGAAAAGAATTAATCGGACAAGAACAGTGTTAATTACTTAGTAATTAATCCTTAAAGTCATATTTGATCAGTTGTGAATGTTTGGGTAAACAAAAAATAAATAAATTAAGTGGTACCGAAAAAATAAAATAGAAATCATAAAAAAGTAGATATTCGTTGGGAAAGAAAAAAAAAATATAGCTTTTTGGCATTTTTCTTTTGTCAAATAGAAGAAGCTCCTATGACCCTTACGAGAACCAGTCGTCTAAGCACCGGTGCATCATAAGCTCGAGTTCCCCTTCTGAGATCTCTGTCTCTATTTTTTTTTTCACCATTCTCTTCTTCTTCATTCATCACTCTATCTGAGGCATCGTTGGGCGATAATGGGTATTTTATTATACATCTCTGCTCATAAATGTTCCTGATCTCGTGGATCCGTTTTCTTATTTTCCCTGTGATCTGATCAGTTTTTTTTTTTTTTTGACCAAGCGTTATTCGTTTTCGATTTAAGTTTCTTTGCAAGTTATTTGATTTGTGTTGTGATCTATCTCTTGTAAATTTGATAAACTCTCTTTGCTGGTAGATGATTGATTCTTCTGTCTTGTTTTGGTAGCAGATGAGTGTCAATGATCATTTCGAGGTTGGATTTGCTTAGTTACTGTCGGAATTTTGGGTTTTGTTTTGTAAAGATCTGAAACACGGTTAGGTTTTGTCTGGGTTAACAGTAATTTGAGTGCTGTGAAAATGCAATTAACGAATAGAAAAGATTTCCAAAAATTTTCACCACAACTAAGGATTCTGGGTTTAGAGGAAACACCAATGCGAGAGTTGCGGAAGAAAAGAAAAGTCTAGATTTTGAAGCTGTTGTTAAACAGCAAAGACTAGATTTCAGATTTAGTATGCGGGATGATCCTTGCTTCGTTCAGAGACACTTTTGGTTTACTTGTACAGACTGCTTATTTGATTTCGTATTGGAAAATGCAGATGCCGCTTGCTCTACCCAGCTTATCGATGGAGATGGTATCTTTAATGTTTCTGGGGTTGATAATTTTATCAAGGAGGTTAAATTGGAAGAATGTGGTCTTTCATATGCGGTTGTCTCGATTATGGGTCCACAAAGTAGTGGTATGTTTCAGTTCCTTTGAATGCAAAAGCTTTGCTTCTTCTGGATCCATGTTTTTCTTTATATGGGCTGATTTTTTTATGTCTTTCTGGTTGACTTTGCAGGGAAGAGTACGCTCTTGAATCATTTGTTTGGAACAAACTTTAGAGAAATGGATGCATTTAGAGGAAGGCATGTTCTCCTCTTTGTATAGTTCGTCGGAAGAATACTTAGCTTCTAATTTAAGATACTTCAACCGCTGAAATTTCTTGTTTCCAGGTCCCAGACGACTAAGGGAATCTGGATTGCTCGATGCGCTGGCATTGAGCCTTGCACCGTTGTGATGGATTTAGAGGGTACCGATGGGAGAGAGCGTGGAGAGGTGTGTAGCCTTAGTCCTTTTCATATTTGGTTCTATTACTATTTTGTATGATACGCTAATTAGTACAATCTTATTTTGAGCTTTCGCACTGACTGTGAATGACTTTGATGAAGCTTGACTTGAATTGATTAGAGTCGTAAGTTTGTTTCATGCGCTCTGTATTTGGCTGTTAGGATGATACTCAAAGAATTTGCTTTCTGAAAAAGAATGTGTCAGTGCAGAATGGCTTAGTTACGTTTCTTTTCCTTGTATATGGCTGTTAGGATGATACTGCTTTCGAGAAACAGAGTGCTCTTTTTGCACTTGCTGTCTCAGACATTGTTCTCATAAACATGTAAGTGGTTTTCTGTACTCTATTTTCTCCATAGATAGCAGGACATTCTTTTTCTGTCTCTATCTTATATCGTACTGGCTCTCGGATTTATAATACAGGTGGTGTCATGATATTGGTCGGGAACAAGCAGCAAATAAACCTCTATTGAAGACTGTGTTCCAGGTTAGTGTCTGCATCTTCTTATCAGGATGAGTTTTCTCTGATCCGAAGTGTGAACACTATTTGCTTTTCCTGCTACATACGATCAGGTTATGATGAGGTTGTTTAGTCCGCGGAAGACGACTTTGATGTTTGTCATAAGAGATAAAACACGGGTATGTATTTGTGTCTTTCCATTAAGTAAGTGGTAGCTTGCATTTTGTGTTTTCTTTTCTTCATCATTCTGTTTTCTGGATTATAAGTTGTGGATGAATATTTGCAGACGCCATTGGAAAATTTAGAACCAGTGCTGAGGGAAGACATTCAAAAGGTAAAATAAGAGACAGTCTTTAGATTTTATGTGCTTTGATTATGCAATCCTTTATATATTGTCCTTCCATGCAGATCTGGGATTCAGTCCCCAAGCCTCAAGCACACAAAGAAACTCCACTTAGTGATTTCTTCAATGTACGTCTGCTTGACCATTCGATAAGAACTTGATATCATTCTTCGTTTGCTAGAATCAAGAAATAGAATTGTTTCTTGCGTGACAGGTTGAAGTAGTTGCTCTCTCTAGTTATGAAGAAAAGGAAGAGCTATTCAAAGAGCAGGTCCTTTCACAATTAGCTTTACATTTTGGATAAACTCAGGGTCACCTTACGTGATTTGTTCAACATATGGCTTGTAGGTGATATTAATGCTTTTCCTATAATTTGTTCGTAAATGAAAGGTCCATAATTTGAGACAACGGTTCTTCCACTCTGTCGCACCTGGTGGGCTTGCTGGTGATCGACGAGGAGTTGTTCCTGCCAATGCGTTTGCTTTTAGCGCAAAACAGATGTGGCAAGTCATCAAAGAAAACAAAGACTTGGACCTTCCAGCACACAAGGTAATTTTCGCTTGCTTAAGGCTCTCGCCCCTTAAGACAACAAAACAGATGTGGTCATTTTTGTTTCCTTATATTCTTGTTATTTATGCGCTGCCTATACGCAGGTCATGGTAGCAACGGTGCGATGTGAGGAAATTGCGAATGAAAAGTTTGCTAGTTTTCTTGCGAATGAGGTGAATTTTCTTACTACTGCTTCAAGTTTCATTCCTTTTCAGAGACTTTTTCATTAATATTCATATCTAAACGTTGTATAGAATTGGCGTGAATTGGAAGAAGCTGTACAGTCTGGTCCTGTTTCCGGGTTTGGAAAAAAGCTGAGCTCAATTCTCCAGTCTTGCTTATCAGAGTAAGAATATCGTACAGAATTGTTATGTACAGTTTTTCCTTGTGTGCCGACTTTATTGAATTAGAGGTTTGTTATGCGAATATTAGATTCTAGGACGGTAAGAGTTTCCTTTTCATTTGTGTCCTGATGTTTGTCATAGGTATGACACAGAAGCGACATACTTTGAAGAAGGTGTACGATCATCCAAAAGACAACAGCTGCAAGAAAAGTTATTGCAAGTAATGCATATACTCTTAACTTGTGACTGATATACTTGTGTTTTGTTGCAATCACGCGTCACCTTGAATATCCAGAGACTTACATTGTTGTAAAGTTATTAGATACCGTATAGGCATTCATTTTATTATTGTCCTGTGTAGCTTGTTCAACCAACTTTCCAAGACGTGCTTGGACATTTGCGATCTGGAGCACTTGAAAACTTCAAGGATACTTTTGAGAAGGCCTTGAATGCTGGAGAAGGCTTTTCATCATCAGCGGACTCATGCGCTCAGTCTTGCATTTCTAAGTTTGATAAAGGATGTGAAGGTATAGCTTATTGCTGATGTGAAAATATAGTGATATAGGATAGCATGTTGGAACCTGAAGATTATAATACGAAAGAGGCAATAAAAGATATCCGACGTCAATGAGAATCACAGAGGAATGTTTTATTGCAGAGGCTGTTATTGAACAAGCAAAGTGGGATACATCTAAAACTCGGGAAAAGCTTCAGCGTGACATTGAAGCACATATCTCTTCTGTCCGCACTGCAAAGTTGTCTGAACTGACTACTCTATATGAGGTAAATAGAATTCTCAAGTAGAAAAAAGCCATACATATTGGTCTGAATAATCTAGCACCAAACAGGTGTCAACTCCTATCTGGACCTTCCTAATAGATAATCGTCATTGCAGTCAAAACTAAATGTAGCATTATCCGGACCGGTTGAAGCTCTCCTGGATGGAGCTAATGATGAAACATGGCCAGCAATTAGAAAGCTACTAAGACGAGAAGGAGAATTGGCTGTATATGGTCTCTCCGACGCATTATCTGGTTTCGACATGGACGAAGAAACAAGGAATAAAATGCTCACTGACCTTGAGAACTATGCACGAGGTATCGTTGAAACCAAGGCAAAGGAAGAGGCTGGGAGAGCGTTGATGCGCATGAAGGATAGGTGACACCATTTTTCTACTCTGTCATCACTTCATTATCCGTAACTTCCATCTTTTCCACAGCTTTCTGATTAAACAAATTTCTATCCAGATTTGCTACAATCTTTAGCCATGATTCTGACTCAATGCCACGTGTTTGGACTGGAAAGGAGGACATAAGAGCAATCACCAAAATGGCTCGTTCTGCAGTATGAACCCACCTGATATAGCAATATCTCAGCACCAATTCTTTGACTCCACAAAATTTTCGAGATTTTGATGTAACATCCATGTTCTGTTTTTTTTTTTGTTTTCTAGTCCTTGAAGCTGCTGTCTGTTATGGCTGTTATCCGCTTGGATGATGAACTCGACAATATTGAGAAGACACTTACCCTCGCTCTGGTTAATTCTACAAGCAACAATGCTACCAGCAAGAGCATCAGCACAATTGATTCGCTCGCCTCCAGCACTTGGGAACAGGTGACTAAAACCTTGCTCATTGTTTATAATGAAACGCAAATGGTCTTATACTATTGCTCACGCCTTTGAGATATATAAGATCTCTATCCTTAACTTCTTATTTACCAGGTTGCACCAGAAAAGACGTTGATCACACCTGTACAGTGTAAATCACTGTGGAGACAATTCAAGAACGAGACAGAATATACCGTTACACAGGCTATTTCTGCACAGGTACGCTAGTTTTTTTTATCAAAAGTTTTTAAGATGGTTCATAAGCTGACGGCCTACAAAATTTTAGAGGTTTAAGATCTGAATTGAGTCACATTGAATTTCAGGAAGCTAACCGACGGAATAACAACTGGTTGCCACCTCCATGGGCAATCCTTGCCCTGGTCCTTCTTGGGTTTAATGAATTTATGACTCTCCTAAGGTACTCTTTACCCATTCTTTTGTATTGACTTTTATTTTTTCATATAAAGGAGATTCTCCCCACTCACATTTCCCTTCCTTGCATGCATCTCTTGTGGCAGAAATCCTCTATGGCTCGGTGTTCTCTTTATCGGATACCTTGTTTCCAAAGCATTGTGGGTGCAATTGAATATTTCAGGAGAATTCCGCAATGGAGCGGTATGAGCAAGTTTTCCAACATCCTTATTTCCACTTTCTCCCTGTTCTTCAAATATAATATCTCTGAAATACCAATGTTTCATCTGTGATCAACGACAGCTACCTGGACTTCTTTCCTTGTCAACCAAATTTCTTCCAACGGTCATGAACCTCCTTAGGAAACTCGCGGAAGAAGGACAAGCGCCATCCACAAATACCAACCAAACTTCGAACTCCTCAGCACAATCCGAGGTTACAACCAATGGAGAAAGTAGCAGCTCTGGTTCATCTCCAGCAAAATCCGTTCCCATTGACACAGGTGCATAGAGCAAAGAACTTGACAAGCTTAAGCTGTTTGTCGAGCCCACGAACCTAGAAACTTAAAAATTTCGTTACCCTTACAAAAGGGTAGCTCTCATTTTTGGTGTTGATCAGAGGGATTCACCGAGAGCCATACGTTTATGTCTCCGAAGGCATTGGTTCCTCTTGCAGGTGCCAAAGCCGTCTTGTATGTTCCTAGACAAAGATTCTGATGCAGACAGAAAATACTCAAGATTTGTTTGCGAGGTCTGTAGTGATGTGGTCTATTGTATCTGATGAAAGAATGTTCTTTGAAGAAAAATCGGTTTTTTTGGTTATGTGAAACTAAAGATTGATTTGGTGATTGAAGAGTTTTTCAGTTTCTCAGTGCTATGGTAATCAAAGTTATTTCACTCAGTTTTCAACTTGAAATATCATCTTCCATCGGTTTATATCGCCATTGTATAAATACCAGAAAATCGAGAATTTTGGGCCTGTGGAAAAGTATAATGGGCCTAAGGTAATGGAAATTTTCGAGAGCTTCTTGACCCACAAAGACGGAAAGTTCCAGACTTTTTGCTCTTTTCTAAGGGAAGAGAAAGAAGGTTTCACTCTTTGGACGAAACTATAATACCTTAGTAGATTCATCGATCGTCATTGTAAAACCCTAAACCCTTGAAGCCTCTCGTTCTCTAGTTCTTTGCAAGCGGAAATGTACCGAGTGCTCTCAAAGCTATCTTCTTCAGTTTGGTACGTTTCGTTCAGTGTGCTTATGTTTGAACCTGTAATATTATCGATCAATTTGAACTGATGTGCGTAGCTTTTTCTTCTTCTTCCTTCTGGGTTTGATTGTTATGCAGCTCGTCTACTACCAGGAAACTGGTGAGTCTCGTGAACTTCGATGGGTCTTCTTACGAGTTTGATTGCATTTCGTTGTTGGGCATTCTTGCTTCTAATCGAGAAACTGCTAGAAATGTGCCAAATTACAGATCAAACTACAAGTCCAGATAGTTGCATCAGTGATGCAAGGAACCAAAAATTAGGAATTTGCATTAAAAAGTTTCTACCTTGAGCTTCTGAATTCGTAAAGTTCTCTGGTTTAATCGGTCCAAATGCTGTAGAAGATCTTCTAGGTTCTAGCTCCGGAATAATTAGCTTCCATTGGCCGAACCTTTATCAAATTATGTTTTTCTCCCTTACCAGGTTTCTGGAAGGATTATAAGCAGCAGAAACTATGTGGCTAAGGATATCAGTTTCGGGATTGGTGCTCGGGCAGCTATGTTGCAAGGTGTATCCGAGGTTGCGGATGCTGTGAAAGTCACAATGGGGCCAAAGGTAATGTTGTATATTATTATTATTAATTATTTTTTTCAGAAGGTTTTGGATCAATGCAGTGAGGGTTGTTCTAGTAGCAGTCGTTCAAATTCAGTATCTTTATTGGTTTCGGTGGTGGTTTTAGGGAAGAAATGTGATAATTGAGAAGAGTTATGGCGGACCGAAGATCACAAAGGACGGTGTCACCGTGGCAAAAAGCATATCATTTGAGTCAAAAGCTAAGAATATGGGTGCAGAGCTCGTGAAACAGGTCGCAAATGCCACTAACACGGTTGCTGGAGATGGTAAATGACTAGCCTCTCTGAGTTAAACATCTTGGATAAGTTTTTACTATAGTTAAAAGCACGATGCAGAGATAATAATGTGATCTTAATTTGTGTTTGCTTCCTTGTGTGTTATAAAGGTACCACTTGTGCGACTGTTTTGACTCAGGCGATACTCACCGAAGGTTGCAAGTCAGTGGCTGCTGGTGTAAATGTGATGGATTTGCGTAGTGGCATAAACATGGCAATTAATGCAGTTGTATCGGATTTGAAAAGTAGAGCTGTTATGATTAGCACCCCAGAAGAGATCACACAGGTGAGTTTAGATAAAGATTCATTTAAGTCATGATTCTTTCATATGCTGAACCAGAAGTTGATCTCTTACTACCATGACATATGTTATTTTGATAGGTTGCTACTATATCTGCAAACGGAGAGCGTGAGATTGGGGAACTAATTGCAAGAGCCATGGAGAAAGTTGGAAAGGAAGGGGTTATCACCGTTGCTGTAAGCTTACATTTGCTTCTCATGCCTCGTAACTGGATCAAATGATGATCGATTTATCGCTGTATCTCATTATTGTTCTTCAAATATGCAGGATGGGAACACTTTAGAGAACGAGCTAGAAGTAGTGGAAGGAATGAAGCTAGCCAGAGGTTACATTTCTCCTTATTTTATCACAGATCAGAAGACTCAAAAATGCGTAAGTTGATATCTTTCTGTTTGGTATGATGTTAAATTATATGTTTCACCCAAAAAAGCGAAGGCAAAAAAAGGTTATTGAACTAAATATGCGTTGTTTTCCAGGAGCTGGAGAATCCCATCATCCTCATTCATGAGAAGAAGATTTCAGACATGAACTCGTTGTTGAAAGTTCTAGAGGCAGCTGTGCAAGTAATGCCTTCCCGTGATTACCTATTAGTAGTTATTACTATGTTCTGAAGTCCGGTTTGTAGAACATTGTTATTAAAAGAACCGCTCACTTGTTTCTCTTATCAATTGTGGTTGTGCAGAGCAGCAGACCACTTCTTATTGTAGCAGAAGATGTAGAGAGTGATGCATTAGCTATGCTGATTCTCAATAAGCATCATGCTGGGCTTAAGGTATGCGCTATCAAGGCTCCAGGTTTTGGTGACAACAGGAAAGCAAGCTTAGATGATCTTGCAGTTCTTACTGGTGCAGAGGTAAAAGTTTCTCAGAAACATCATGCGGTTATGGTTGTCTCACGTTTTTTCATTTTCTAACTCACTGATTTACACAGGTTATCTCTGAGGAGCGCGGTCTAACACTTGACAAAATTCGTCCTGAATTGCTTGGAACTGCGAAGAAGGTAACAGGAGGAAAAACATATATAAGTTTCTGCCTGTGATATTTTCCCAAGATCAGAATCTAATAAAAATTCTTTGAATAAGGTCACCATCTCTCGTGATGACACTCTCATTCTGCATGGTGGTGGCGATAAGAAGCTGATCGAAGAAAGATGTGAAGAGGTATATGATAATTTTCTTACGCTATCTCTATCATATGAATCTTGCTCACTAGAATACAGTAAAAGCAATCCTTTTTATTATCATGCTCTACAGTTAAGGTCAGCAAACGAAAAAAGCACATCCACTTTTGATAAAGAGAAAACGCAAGAAAGACTCTCAAAACTATCAGGTGGTGTTGCAGTCTTCAAGGTTAGTCAATTCACTCATCAATCAGTCTTTTTAAAACTCTTACATGCCGAAGTAGCTGACATATATATATGTCTGGTTTTTATTTTAGGTGGGAGGAGCAAGTGAAGCTGAAGTTGGAGAAAGAAAAGACAGAGTCACTGATGCTTTGAATGCTACAAGAGCAGCCGTAGAAGAAGGCATCATACCGGGTAAGTAAATATTATTCGTTTCTCTCTCTGTTTCCTCTGATTATTTTCATCATATTTGCCTTTTAACTGAAGAAATTTTCGAAATAGGTGGTGGTGTAGCTCTATTATATGCTACAAAGGCTTTAGAAAACCTTCAAACTCAAAACGAGGATCAAAGAAGAGGTGTTCAGATAGTTCACAATGCTCTCAAGGTTTGATCTCTAACTTCTTCCAATGAACAGTCTCTCAGTCCAAAAACTGTGAAGCGTGACAAGAAGTGGTGAATCCTGTGTAGGCTCCCGCATTAACAATAGCTGCAAATGCCGGTTACGATGGTTCTTTAGTGGTAGGCAAGTTATTAGAGCAAGACGATTGCAATTTCGGTTTCGATGCTGCTAAAGGTGAGAGTAATAGTGTCTTTAAGAATATCTCAAAACGCAAACCTCATCAGAATCTGAATTTGTCTGTCCCTCTTATGTATTCTGGGTGCAATAGGTTCGTATGTTGATATGGTAAAAGCTGGAATCATAGACCCGGTCAAGGTTATCAAAACCGCCTTGACGGATGCTGCTAGGTAAAAAGAGTGTCCCCAAAACTTCAACCGTTGTTGCTTCTGTAGAAGTTAAACTAACTCGCTCATGATTCATGTGTTTCGCTTCTTGTGTCCCAGCGTTTCTTTGCTTTTGACAACAACAGAGGCCTCAGTGCTTGTGAAGGCCGACGAGAAAACTCAAAACCATGTCCCTGATATGGCCAGCATGGGCATGTGATGTGTGACCTTCTCTACAAAGACATTCAAAGCCTTCTCTTCTGATGATTTTTTTTTTTTTTTCCCCTACAAAGTTGGAAACTTTCTTCGATTTAAATTGGTGGGTCCTTAATTATGAACTTGTGGAATGCAGCTTGTATACTGTGGTCGTGTATTACAAATTTTTAGCGTTAAAAGCTCTTCTTTTCATTCAGAACCTTTGTTTCGACTAGATGATACAACCACAACTTTAATCAAAGCTAAGTTATAGGTTTACGGCATCATTCCGACCATCAGAACTGCAACAACGACCATATCGGATTGTTTTAATATGGATTCCATCAAAACTTAACCAATGAACTATTGCAAAATCTCTGACACATTGTACAATCGTGTTTCTTCGCGAAAGTATAATTTCCGAAAACCTGCATAGTTCCTCTGTCACGCAGATTTGCTTCCAAAATTTCATTTACGGCTCCAGAAAACGGAAAAAATGCCTGTAAAAGTCGAAACCCAGAAAAAATAGGGAAAGAAGAAACCGATCTCGAAAATTTAGAAGGAAAAAAAAATTTGGACCATTTCTCGATTTGTGCGTGTCATCCTTGCGCAGGGGCCATGCTAATCTTCTCTGTATCGTTCCAATTTTATCGGATGTCCCCGAAGGGACAATCATGACGATGACTTCGTCGCCATATAAACGCAGCTTCTCCTCCTCACCGGACCGGTGTGGGACTGTTTTACATTCGTTGATAACACGTTAAATGGGCCTGTTTTTCATGAGGGCCTCACAAACTTTTCTTCGTGGGCCTATTACATGTTTTTTGTGAACGTTCATTACATTATTATCATTTTGTTTATATAAACGTTCATTACATGGGCTTTATTGTGAGTACCGTTAAGACATGAAGTGTGGTGGTATTGTTGTTGGTTTCTGCAATGAGCATATAAAACTGTGGGAAAGGGTAATATTTGCACCCTACTAATCTCCGATTTTCCTGTTCTTTTAGTTGTGTATTTATGTGTAAGGATCAAATTTGATGATAATTTTTTGTTTGTCAACAACAGGAAAGTGGTAAGTACGAGATTGTTGCCAGAGATGAAGATAAGAAGTAGCAGAAAATTGGAAGGACATAAGCATTCTTTTGCATGCAACTCTGAGAAGCTTCATATGATTTAGATTGTTTTAGGATATTGGAGCACTTCCGGTTTAACGTCTAGTTGGTTAACTCTGGTTCGTATATTAGTGACATATATGAGAAATATATGAGAAGATTCTACAGAATTAAGGATTTGGAAAGTTCAGAAACAGTGGATCGTATCAGAAACAGTGGGATCGTAACAGAGAAAATCATACCGTGATAAGAACAATCATATTGTCAATATTAAATTATAAATTTGATTAGATTATAACTCTGTAAATTGTTATATATGTTGTACTCTCACCATTGATTTAAAACGAACGAAATCATTCAGCATCTGTTTCTCTTTTTGGTATCAGAGCCTGAATATTAAAAAAAAAAAAAAAAAAAAAAAACTGAGATTTTTTTTTTTCTCTTCAAACTAAACGATGGCTGACACGACGAACCCGAATGAAGTGAGACGCACTATTTCACCGTACGATCTCACCTCAGCTGACAATCCCGGTGCTGTCATCTCACATCCACTGTTGAAAGGCAGCAACTACGATGAGTGGGCAATCGGAATGAAGACAGCACTGACCTCTCGAAAGAAGTTTGGTTTCCTCGACGGATCCATTCCGAAATCTGCAGAAGGTTCTCCTGACCATGAAGATTGGTGGACGATACAAGCACTTCTTGTGTCGTGGATCAAGATGACGATCGACCCGATGCTCCGTTCAACTATCTCTCACCGAGATGTTGCTCAAGATTTGTGGGAGCACTTGAAAAAACGATTCTCGGTGATGAGTGGATCGAGAATTCAACAAATCAAGGCTGACCTTGCTTGTTGCAAGCAAAGAGGTCTTGCGATCGAAGCATATTACGGAAAGCTGAATCGAATCTGGGACAGTCTCAACACGTATCGTCCATTGAGAATTTGCACTTGTGGAAAGTGCGATTGCAAACTCGGTGAAGCGCAAGAAGCTGATCAAGAAGAGGACAAAGTACATCAGTTCTTGTTTGGGCTTGATGATCAATTTCGAACGGTGCGTTCAAGTTTGGTCGCACGTGTTCCTGTGCAATCACTTGAAGAGGTTTATAACATTGTGAGGCAGGAAGAAGATTTACGAGACCGTGGTGAAGAAAGACCCGAGGTAACAGCATTTGCAATGCAGACTCAACCTCGATTCAAAAGTGAAGATAAAGATCGTTCTATCTTGTGTAAGCACTGTAACCGAAGCGGTCATGCTTCCGACAGTTGCTATGCCGTGATAGGATATCCTGACTGGTGGGGAGAAAGGCCAAGGAGCAGAACCGTGGGTAGTAGAGGACGTGGTGGTTTGGGTCGTGGCCGCGGTCGCGGACAAACAACTTATGCAAATCAAGTTTTTGTCCCGAATGTGAATCAGCATCATGAACAGGCGAACTACGTCATCACCGATCATGATCGTGATGGTGTAAATGGGTTGACTGAGCAGCAATGGAAAACAATCAAAGGAATCCTCAATGCCAATGCTGTCAAAGACACCACTTCCACTGAAAAATTAACTGGTACGTCTTCTCTAATTCCTTGGATAATGGACACCGGAGCGTCTCATCATTTGACTGGACGATTTGAAGCATTAACCGATGTTAGAAAAATGGATCCTGTTCTTGTTATTATGGCTGATGGTAGAGAACAGGTTTCTATAACAGAAGGTTCAGTGCGTCTTGGTTCAGGTTTAGTTATGAAATCAGTTTATTATGTGGAAGAATTGCAGTCAGATTTGATCTCTGTGGGACAATTGATGGATGAGAATAGATGTGTTGTTCAACTGGCTGATCACTATCTTGTTGTTCAGGACCGTACTTCGAGGATGGTGATTGGAGCGGGTAAACGTGTTGGAGGGACGTTTCACTTTCGTAGTGCGGAGATTGCCGCATCTGTCGCAACAATCAAGGATCATTCGTTCGAGCTATGGCACAAGCGAATGGGACACCCGGCTGCAAAAGTTTTAGGAGCGCTTCCGAATGTTTCTGTGTCTGTTTCTTCTGAGAATTTGAATAATGCGTGTGATATCTGTCTCCGCGCGAAACAAACAAGAGATTGTTTTCCCGTTAGCATCAATAAAAGTTCAAGAATTTTCGAATTGATTCACGTTGATCTATGGGGTCCTTATCGGACACCTTCTCATTCCGGAGCGAGATATTTCTTAACTATAGTTGATGACTTCTCCAGGGGAGTTTGGTTGTATCTGTTAAATGATAAGAGTGAAGCTCCCACTCAACTGAAGAATTTCTTTGCTTTAACCGAAAGACAATTCAGTACCAAAGTACAAACACTAAGAAGCGATAATGGGTCAGAGTTCTTATGTTTGTCTGATTTTTTCCAGCATAATGGGATAATGCACGAGACATCTTGTGTGGGTACACCACAGCAGAATGGACGGGTTGAGAGAAAACATAGACACATTCTCAATGTGGCGAGGGCATTGCGATTTCAATCTAATCTTCCTATCGAGTTTTGGGGTGAATGCGTTTTGACGGCAGCATACTTGATAAATAGAACACCAACCTCAGTTTTGCAGAATGCAACGCCGTACGAGCGACTTTACAACAAGGTTCCTACATATTCGAATCTGAAAGTATTTGGTAGCTTATGCTACGCTTTCGATCAAAACAGAGGTGGTGACAAATTTGACTCTCGCAGTCGCAAATGTGTTTTCGTGGGTTACCCACATGGAAAGAAAGGTTGGAGATTATATGATTTAGAGAAGAATCAATTTTTTGTTTCTAGAGATGTGGTCTTCTCAGAAAATAAGTTTCCTTACTCTCCAGCTGCTACTCTCGTTGATTTAGAAGATGATGAAGTGGGACAGGAATTGTGGGCTCCAATCTCTGAAGGAATAATTGTTGAAGATTTGGGCCAAAAACCTGTACTGCAGAGAAACCCAGATATTGCAGTTGGGCCTTTACCTGAGCCCAATCCAGATGCTGAAATAACAGCCTCCCAACCAACGTCTAACGAAGCCAGTACATCTTCTTCTCCACCACAATCAAATCCTGTCGCTGAATCATCAGAGGTCAATCGGAAAAAGATTCAACCAGCTAAGTTGCGGAATTATGTCGTCAATTCCGTTCAAAGCTTCCCTCAGAAATCAAAAAATAAGATGGTATATCCTGTTTCCGATTATGAGTCGCTTGGTTGTTTTTCTGAGACACATATTGCATATGTTACTGCAATCGTTACTAACAAGGAACCAAAATCCTTCAAACAAGCTATGAAGGACAAAAGATGGCGTGACTCGATGGCTCTTGAAATCTTAGCTCTTGAAGAAAAGAATACATGGTCCATTGACGAATTGCCTCCGGGTAAAAGGGCAATTGGTAGTCAATGGGTGTATAAGGTCAAATTCAAATCAGATGGAGCAGTAGAAAGGTATAAATCACGTTTGGTGGCTCTTGGTAATAAACAAGTTGAAGGCGAAGACTATGGAGAGACTTTTGCACCAGTCGCCAAAATGGGTACGGTTCGACTTTTCTTGGATGTTGCTGCGAAAAAGAATTGGCCTGTGCATCAAATGGATGTACACAATGCATTCTTACATGGGGATTTGGAAGAGGAGGTCTACATGAAATTGCCCCCTGGTTTCCAAAACGAAGGCAGTAACAAGGTATGCCGTTTGAAAAAGTCTCTTTATGGCCTAAGACAGGCTCCCCGATGCTGGTTCTCAAAGTTGTCTTCCGCATTGTTTGAATATGGTTTTGAACAATCCCTGTCAGATTATTCTTTATTCACTATGGAAACAGGGGAGGTGCGCCTACACATTCTCGTCTATGTAGACGATTTGATTATCACCGGAAGCTGTTCCCAAGCAACACAAACTTTCAAGGATTATTTGTCTTCTTGCTTTCACATGAAAGACTTAGGACCTTTGAAATATTTTTTGGGTATTGAAGTGGCAAGGAACGAACAAGGATTTTATCTGTGCCAACGAAAGTATGCTTTGGATATTATTCATGAAACGGGGCTACAAACAGCAAAGCCGGCTCGTTTTCCTTTGGAACAAAACCAGAAATTGGCTCTCACGAGTTCTCCTTTGCTACCAGATCCTACACGGTACAGACGACTGATCGGACGACTAATCTACTTGGTGGTAACACGACCTGATTTGGCTTTTTCTGTCCATATATTGTCGCAATTCATGCAGGCGCCAAGAAGTGATCATTGGTTAGCAGCACTCCGGGTTGTCCGATATCTGAAATTTGAACCAGGCCAGGGTGTTTTCTTACGCCGTAATGACAGTTTCCAGATCACCGGATGGTGCGATTCAGACTGGGCAAGCTGTCCTTTGACCAGAAGATCAGTCACAGGGTACTTTGTCCAACTTGGTACTTCACCCGTTGCATGGAAGACCAAGAAACAAGACACTGTAAGTCGCTCCTCCTCTGAAGCTGAATACAGGTCCATTGCTTTCCTTACTCAAGAACTTATCTGGACGAAGCGGATGTTAGAAACTCTTGGTGTACGACATGACCAACCTATGGTGGTGTTTTGTGATAATAAATCAGCCATCTATATTGCAACAAACCCAGTGTTTCACGAACGGACGAAACACGTGGAATTGGATTTGCACTTCGTACGAGATGAGGTAGTAGCTGAAAACATTGTTTTACGGCATGTTAATACGAAGTCTCAGCTTGCCGACATATTTACAAAAGCTGTTGGAAGTGATGGATTTTCTGCATTTCGATCCAAGTTAGGCATACGGAATCTGTATGCTCCAACTTGAGGGGAGGTATTGGAGCACTTCCGGTTTAACGTCTAGTTGGTTAACTCTGGTTCGTATCTTAGTGACATATATGAGAAATATATGAGAAGATTCTACAGAATTAAGGATTTGGAAAGTTCAGAAACAGTGGATCGTATCAGAAACAGTAGGATCGTAACAGAGAAAATCATACCGTGATAAGAACAATCATATTGTCAATATTAAATTATAAATTTGATTAGATTATAACTCTGTAAATTGTTATATATGTTGTACTCTCACCATTGATTTAAAACGAACGAAATCATTCAGCATCTGTTTCTCTTTATAGGACGCCATTTATTATCTTATAGTTATCTAATCAATGATGACCTGGTGCTTAATCCTTATCAAGTATATGTTTTGTTTATTCTCAAAAAGGCTATCTTATGTTCTATGCTTGTATTGTTTTAGGTTGCACAAGGCTAAAACATGATCAATTTAATTCCATCCTCGTTTGTATCTTTATTGGTTTATGTCATGGATC
Source organism: Iljinskaea planisiliqua (assembly GCA_900108845.1). Taxonomy (NCBI): domain Eukaryota; kingdom Viridiplantae; phylum Streptophyta; class Magnoliopsida; order Brassicales; family Brassicaceae; genus Iljinskaea; species Iljinskaea planisiliqua. The sequence continues at coordinate 4,384,720 of FNXX01000010.1, read as the reverse complement.
TCATGGTGATCTAATTTTCTGAAGATAAATCATGATGTCGATCATGTTCTCCTCTTCACTCCGCTAAACAAAATCAAGGCGACTATGTTATATATGTTCGACATAATCGTACCTCATAATATGAATACAGTAAAGTTTAATTAAATGTTGTGATTTAGCTGGTGCCTAATGCTGTCAAGTTGATATCTTTCTCAATGCTACTATGCTATGTTCAATGTTTTGAATTGTTTTGAGCTGTACAAGGCTAATAACTTGAGTCAGTCTGATTCAATCTGCATTGTATTTTGAAGTTTTCAGTGACCAATTTTTATGTTAGGCTCATTGCATTAGACCCAAGATCTTGGCAAGTAAGTGGCTCAAGAGGCTTGTTTCTCTTGAGAACATGTTAACCGAAACAAAATAGTTTTTTTTTTTCAAATCTTTTGTTCTGAAAATCAAATTGTTGTCCCTTCTTTAGATAGCTACCAAAAAACCAAACAGAGAAAGAGAATTTCTCTGACCATCAGAACTACAACAACGAAATCAATCAGATTGTCTTTGCTATCGAACTTCAGTTAAAAAAAATAAAAAATTTGGGACCATTTTACCATTTGTGTACAAGGATCATCCTTGTGGCGAAGGATCATTATGGTAGGAAATAACCGACGATGTGTCCGAAGGGACAATCTCATTCTTGACTCTTACGCTATATAAACACCAGTTTTTCTCTTTATTTAACGATGTGGGCAAAGTGCTATTTGTTTCAGTGTAAATTGGCCTATTTATAACAAAGCCTTTCTTTTAAATTTTTTACGGGCCTATTTTTTTTTATTATTGAATGATTTTCTTTTACACATAAACTATTCAAATGAAAATATTAAAGTTTCTTGACTGAACTTTTTATTCCATCAAATTCTTGTGCAACATATATCTTGAAGATTCCATGTCTCTTTCACATCTAATCCTATAACAAATTTGACAAAACGAGATACAGAAAATCCAAAAGAAAAAGTGGAAAAAATCTATTGTGATGGATCGATGAGGGGAGAATTTGTTAGCCCTAGAAAAATGATTCTTAAAAGAAGAAGAAAGAAATATCCAAAAGACCAAAGAAAAAAACTAAGAAGAAATGATGAATTGTGCGGAAGGCAAGTCGAGTTTCCGTTCTTCAACGAAACCATCATGATGCTCGAACTCGTGTCTTTCGCTAGAAACCTCTTCCACAGGCTTAACGTCCTCACATTCATCAATGAAGCCACCCTTCATGTTCACTGTCGTTGATGAATCTTGAAGCTGAAGACACCACATGTCTTCTTGTAACCCATTAAAGTTTCCGGAAGAACAATATTGTTGTTGCTGCTGCTGTTGATTTGGTTCTTGGACATGATGAAGAGGGTAATCGTAAGGGATGGAGTTGTTGTTGTTTAGATCACAAGAACTCGAAAAACTGGAGAGATCCTCAGGTTCTTGCATCTGGATATGCGGTTCTTGATGATGATGATGATTATGAGCACGGTCACGGAACACAGCCAGTTGCTGAAGAACGATGTCCAATTCGGTCCTGGTGTATTCGATCTGGTACTGAAGCTCTCTAATGATGCTATAGCATCCTTCGACGGGATCTTTGGCACGAGCATCGGACTGAAACATGATTGTATGCATAGCCGCGTCTTTCTCAGGAGGGCTAAGGTCTTTGATGATCTTGGTGATGTTGCTGACACCAAAGAGCTTATGCGCGTTGAGGAACTGGCGGTGACGGTCGTGAGGGAAATAAGGAGCGAGAAGACAATCAGGAGCGCATTTCCTGCGTTGGTATTTGCAGGCCGCGCATGCTTGGTTGGTGCTGTTGCTGCTGGTACTGCTTGAAGGTTTTAATGGTGTTGGTTTGGGATGTAAAGGGAAGATAGAAGAAGGTTTGCCTGAGGGCATTGTTTTGTTTGTTTGACGGGTTTGGCGAGTTCGGTTCCTTAGTTTTCTCCTGGTGGGAAGGAAATGCAGGGGAATGGAGAGAAATGAGGGGGGAGAGACAAGCTGATATAAGACAGAGACAATGAGACGAGAGAGAGAGAGAAAGAAAGAAAGAGATTTTGACCAATTCAAGTCATGGGGCTAGTGTCTATATTTAGAAAGTGATAGAAGTGAAAAACATGGTCGTATCCTAATGGTGAAAAATAGAAAAGACGACTGGAATTTACTAAAAATTGGCTATGTATAGGTTATGAAAAAATATTATGTGTATGGATGTAATAAGAAGAAGATAAAAAGTATATGGTTAGATGAGCTTGCATTACCGGTTCTTAAGAACTGTTTCTTTTACCTGCAACTATTTGTTTCTGCTCATGGACATTATCACAAAGTTCCAGAGATTCAAAAGCAATAACCAGAAGCTTAACAAGAAGTTTTTGCTTACGATTAAGATCCCATTTACAGCCTAGATTCCAAAACAAACTAACAGGCGATGGGGTTCACAATGCTTTCCTTACAACCTAACCGAGTTGAACAACGAACCTTCCATAGGCTTTGGGGGGAGAATATGTGAGTTTGTAGCTCTGGAAATGGTGTGAGATTGTGAATTTCTCTATTCTTCTGGCTTCTTTGACTTAGAATGTGAGACGAACTCCATATTGTAGAAGAGTCTGAAACCAGAATAAAACAAAGAACGACACATTTTCTTAACGTATCTAGATGCCTCAAAAGCTCAAGATATACGATGAATATAAACTTAAAACACAATGCTATATGTGTAACTCGATCGAGAATGAAAAATGTAACAATGACTAAAGGTTGTATGTTGCAATAAGGCTAACAATGTCCATGAGAACAGTGAAGAAACAAACGCAGGAACAAGATTTCACCTTCTTTGTTCGAGCAACTTCTGTGATTCATCCAGCTTTAGCTTTTGTCCATCAACAGTCTAAAAGGCACAAAATCCATATAATTCTCCCATTAGCAAAAGAGCCAGAGAAGCATTATTTAAAGAAAATAAGAAAAGTAAATTGATAGAGATGCCAAAAACAAAATCTAAGTTGTTGCCTGCAAAGCTAACATCACAACCACACTACTAGTGTATCTGAAAGTCGAAAAGAGCAAACTTTCTTGTCATGAGAAAGAAAAATGTGAAGTGTTTTCAATGTTACCATAGCTTTAGATCCAATGGATCGTGAAATCGAGTTCAACATCTGCTGACAATTCTCAAATTGGCTGTTCAATTCACAGAGCTGCAAATCTCAAATAAAAAAACAAAACCAAGATCAATCCAAGCTATGTAATGTAACCCCCCGAGATAGGACAAGAAAGAAGAATGTTTTCGATAAGAATGGGGAAGAAAAACAAACCATCGAATCAGAACTTCCAGTTTCGATTTCTTTCGTTAATTTCTCTATCATCTGCCAAAAAAAAAGAAGAAGCCATTAACGACGAACAGAAATCATTACAAACATGTAAAGTCGACGTTAATGCTTTCTAACGGGATAGATATCGAAGTGAGAAGCTAGCGAGTGGTTCTGGTGCGATTTCGGCGTCTGAGCCGCCGGAGACTGCATCGGAGGCGACGGTAACATACAATATGTTGTTTGTTTAATTAATATCAAGTCGATCGATGTAGTAAACAGAAGTGATTAAACGACGCCGGGAGGAATATTCTTTATTTATGAAACGGCGTCGTTTGGAGTTACTAACTAACTCGATAGCTTTTGTCTCTGAGGGAAGAAGAAAGCTTGTCGTGGCCTGAGAAATCGATTTCAATCCCCGACAACACCAACAGAGAAGACATCGAACGGTGAGTCTTCCGACAAACTCTGTATCGGAAAATTTCTCAGCTTTACTGATTTATTCGAATCTCAATTTATTTCACTCTCGATCGGTAGGACTCCATCTGATTTGTTGTGTCCCTCAGATTTATATATCGGCGTTGATATCTCAATTTCTCTGTGGTTTCGTAGATGAATCTTGTTATGTATTGTGCTACTGTTAGGAAAATTTATCCGATTTCCAGCTTCTTAGGTGAATAGACAACAATGGGTGGATTTTGTTGATTGTGTGAGAAAAAGAAAAAAAAAATCCTAATTTTTAAATGACAATGCTGCAATTTTTCCATGAGAATGCATCTTAAGAGCTATTGAAACTCTATGACATAGGTATGGTTTCTAAATGTTATGTTTGTTAGTGTTTTCTTACGAATTGTGAAATCATTCCATCTCTCGGGGACATGTATTGGCGTTTTGTATCTAGATGCTGATTCTTTCTAGTGATGAGTATATATAGCTTTTATGGGCTTGCAAGTTTCGTTCTTTTGAGCTATGTCAGTTTGATATATAAGTATGGAAATGCGCAGGGTTAAGGAAAAATGGTGGTGAAGCCGACGGTAGCTTTGAGAGGTGTCCTTGTAGGTGGAGTGGCGATATTCGCCAAAGTTGCAGGCGCAATGAAAGCAGCTGGAGGTGTAAAGCTCGGTGCAGCCGCTACAGCCATGACCGTGGCTGCAACCGCAACTGTGTCTGGATCTAAGCAAGATCAAAAGGAAGATGCCTCCAAGAAGACACCCCCTTCTAAATGAATATTATCCATTTGTGTAGTTCTTCCTTAACCAAATCAATAAAAAAAGAGGAAACTTCATGCTACTTTTTTAAAAAGGTCTCTTTGGTTTCTTCTGCAGAAAATTGTTATGGTGTTGAATATTATACAAACATAAATCGTTTTGTGAGATTGACAAATTCATTGCTCCTCTTTACAGTTTGAACAAGATGACATGGACAAACGGAAAAGGGGCTAAAAACATGCAAAAGCCACATGAGCTTCTGCATTAAATCACTTCTAACAACAACAAGTACTATGATTTAAGTTTATAGCCGAGTGGATTACATATCACAAGTGACATGAACAAGTATGAAAGAGGCCAAAACATGCAAAAGCCGAATTCTTTATTAGATGATAAATATAAAATAGCAAAACAAAAATTAATAGTTTTTCAAAAGAAGACGATGCAGTAACCAAATAAGTATTGACCATGGAACTGATTAATCATCGCCTTCTTTCCAATTTCCCGGTTGGTTGATTTACAGTTGTACTGAGCTTGGAACATAAGAAGAGCACACAAAGTGAATGCCATTTTTTTTTTTGAACAGGGACACGCTCAAGTCAAATACATTGTGGATCGATTTTCGAAAAGAAAGAAAAAGACCGCAACGTTTGACGAACTGTTGTAAATGTAGTTATGTTTGTCTAAATAAGTTAAACAAGAGGAATAAGCATCCGGATCCGTGGCGCAATGGTAGCGCGTCTGACTCCAGATCAGAAGGTTGCGTGTTCGATTCACGTCGGGTTCAAAATCCCGAACTATATCACATCCGGAACTTTTTTAAACTCTAGTCTAATCATTTTTTTTGCTGGACTGCGTCTGATTGGGGATTCTTATTTCGCTTAACCGAGGAATTCAGATCCGGTTTAATTCGATTTGTCTTTGACCAACACAATTCTCTTTAAACTCATCTCTCTACGTCGACATGGACTCGTACATTAATAACATCTAAGCACCATCTGCAATAATATAGAATTTTCATCACTGTGTGGTAAAATGAAATTTGATCGAAGCTGAAAAAGCGATGTTGGTGACATTTCGGGTTTCCATCTCATAGAAAATTCTTAGTTTTTTTTTGTATGTATAGCACTAATTGGTTGGTTACAAAGTTGTAGAACTTTTAGAAGCATTATTGTATAACATAAGGATTTGTAAAAGTTAAGTTATTGTCCTTCAGTGTTCAAAAAAAAAAGGAAAAAAAAGCTATTGTCTTTCACAAGCAAACAGAAACAAATAAGTAAAATAGTGATTGTGGGATCACTTCATTAAAATCAGACAAAAAGCAAACCTTACAAATGCCACACTCATCATGACATTGACAAATTCATGGGTCCTTCTGTATTTGACACCTTTTACATCAATTATTTTTTCCTTTACTGTACTGTAAGTTTGGACCAAAAGATTAAAAGATCTAGTCTTCTGATTTAGGATTATTTTACTAAAATTCCTACAGATGAATTTAGCAGGTGTCACCATTCCATTTTTTGCACAAGTAATTTATATGAATACACCTCTCAGTAACAAACCATTTGTGATCATAGGCTAATTATAAACTCTAAAGAACGATCTAATCAATCTGGTTGAACCTGAATTTTCGTTAGATTCTTCTCGCTAGTAATAACTCTTTCTCTTTCTCCTGTGTTCCAATGGATATTTATAATCTTGTCTTACTGTAAATTCTGTCATTAAAATCTAGTTATAGCTTTTTGTCCAATTTATATGAAAAAATGCATTAATGTTATCAGAGATAAGAAATTATTTGAAGACATATGTCACATCCGCCTCGTTGAAAAACAAGAAGACTTCTTTATTTATTTCAATCATTTTCCACACTTTATTGCATGTGAAAATATCATTCTTTTGCCAAAACCACAAAAAAAAAAGAAACTATACAAATAAGTATAATTAACTTGTAGCCATAAAAATTTTATGTATGGTCAAACTGGAGCATATAATGAACTTCATTTTAATTTCATTTTGATGAAATGATTTTTTGAATAATTCCCGGATATAATTTTATATGAAGTTTATAATTTTTCAATTATCAATAGTAATTTAATTGATAAAGATCTGCGAAGTGCAAACTAAATTAATCATCAATTTAATGAACGTTTAATGTGTAATCAACAATAGCATATCATAAAGTTGTGGCCATGTGTGACATGTACTGATGTACATAAAATAATTTTATACATGCTGATGACACCAAGCAAAACGTGATGCGTCCCTATCTTTTGTTGGATCCCACTTGTGTGCCTGCATGAGATGGGATATAATAATAAAAGAATATATATGATAAGTATATTACATATATGTAGAGATCGATATACATCTGTACATATTTTTCTCAAAAATAAAATAAAATAAAATAAAATATTAACATTTATATTTTTGCATTTAAATTTTCGAAATAGGTTTATAAGCAAAAGGTGAGTCACCCTTAGATCGAATCCAATGCATATCCCCCTCTTTACTTTATGCTTTTCATGTGCCACATTTCATAATTAATTTCTTATATTTCAATCTCTCTTCTCTTTACGTTTTCACTTTTCTTTTAGGTTTCAATTGCCTAATCATTTTGCAAATGATCGTAGATAGAAATACAACAAAAAGGACTATCCTGTTACAAAAAAGAAAGAAAAAAATGACAAATACGTAACGATTTTAATCAAAAATTTATGTATAAACTTGCACCATTTAATTTTGATTCTCCTTTGCTGAACATTCAGCATATAAAATTCATAAAACGAAGAACAAAACAAGATGAAAAAAAAGATTATAGAAATATAAAACTAGATGTACGTATATGCACATATATTGATATTAAAATTTAAGATAGATTCATTATATGAGCAAAGAAACTAACTAACCCTGCCAAGGCTTTGGATGAAGCTGATCGGAAGCAGCGCCATTGATACAGTTCCTGAGACCGGCAAAACTTAGAATCTCGTTATGAGACATCAACGGTCTTAGCCCCAAGAAGTCTCTCGTCAAACCCTCTCCTCCTCCACCGCTTTTATTCTTGTCTGAACCTGCTGTTGTAGTAACGGCGTTTGTCTTCAAGAACCCCCCGAATGTGTCGTCGAAGGCTTCTTCTCCACCGTGATGGTCAAACTCAGAGGCGTTGTACTCTTGAAACAAAACTTGATTGTTGTTGTCTGAGCTGATGAATCCAGATGGTGACGTCATCATCGCCGCCATTGTCGTAGTGAGGTTGTTATGATGAGCTGGCCTTTCGAAGTCGGTGGTTGGTGGCAAAGGAGGTGTCTTTGTGGAACCCATTTGAGCTGCTTTCTGGAGCAATGCGGTGGCTGACATAGCCGGAGAAGCTGCAAGAGAGAACAAACCTCCTCCTCCACCATTACTAGGGTTAGGGTTTGAAGATGTTAGATCTTGCGGCTGAGGAGCAAGCCAAGGAGGGATGCTATGATGGTGGTAATTGATGATATGATCGTTGCTTTGTTGTTGCTCTTTCTTCATGGTAAATGTATGGAGATGGTTGCTGCCACTGTTATTATTATTAGTTCCGTTATTGTTGGTCTCGAAGTGAAGGCTATTGATGATGTCGTGGGACGGGGAAGACGAAGAAGAGACGTTCATGTTTTGTTGTGCTTGATGATGATGATGAGAAGAAGATTGTTGAATGATAAGTGAGTTTGGTTGATGATTCTGGTTTTGTGGTATTACGACTTCTCTTGCAGTCTCTTCAGCCAATGCTTCACAAAATGCTCTATGAGTTATGAAACTATCCCTCCTGTTTATTTACCAAACAACAAAACCGTAAAATGATCAATAACAATGTTAATAATTAATACGAAGAAATGTCACGTTGAGAGAGAAGATATGAAAGTCATGTGGTCCATGATGGACCGGCCATCTAGAGCATGTAACAATCACATATGTATTGTAAGATAAATGTTTAATGCAAGAAAAGGAGAAAGAAAAAAAACCCCATAATAGTTTTTTTTTTTAAAGAGAAAAAAGGAAGAAAAGTACCCTGAACTAATTTCATATTATAAATGAAGATTCTTTTGAGCTACCATTCTTGTCCTCTTTCAAATTAAATGAAATTACTCATATCAAAACAGAATACTTTGTACCATGTGTCCCTCCAGATCTTACAACACACCACAACATCCCATATTCAAAACCAGTATTAATTGTAATTACTATATATATTCAAAAAATATCTAATAAGAAGATTGAAAACCAAAATGAGTTTATGTACCTAGAAAAGAGAGTGCCACAGTCACATCTGTATTCTTTGGTACCACAAGTCTTAGAATGAGCCTTGCAATCTGATTGAACAGCATATTTCTTTGAACATTTGTCACATTTCCACTTCTTCTCTCCATGCTTTCTACAGAAATGCTTCTTGATTCCGGTTAAGTCACCGAGAGCTCGAGATGGGTCATGGTGGACACAGCTTTCTTCTGGACAAACATACACTTTCTTCCTTATCACTTCTTTGTTGGATCGTTGTTTCAGCTTCCATGGCAGATTGTGACCTCTCCTGTGAAGCTGTAGATTCTGGTCTCTTTGGAACCCTTTGTTGCAGATCTCACACACGAATCTGTTAGTTGCCATTAGTGTTTTTGGTGATAACGCAATCACTTCCGACTCTGGGTCTGAAAATGAAAAATATTGAAAGTTGAAACCATTGTGCGTAAACTCAGAATAACACTGGTAAAGTGTAAACTAACACTAATAAAGTTGCGATTGGTGTATTAACTTTATATAGTAATTATATTGAGGAAAATTATATTTACCACGCACACGAAAATAACAATACTCATGTCTTAGAAATTAGGAATTTCAATGAAAATACTATTAAAGTTGTGTTTTTTTTTCTTTTTGATCTGGGTTTTTTGTTTTCCTGATTCTTTTCTTAGTTTAGAATAGAGATAATAAAGAGAACAAAAAGGGTAAAAAGAATATTCTTTTTGGGAGAAGACCCATAATTTTCCAAGAAGATGACTGTATCAAATAATAATTGGAGTAGTGAATCAGTCCAAAACCAAGGAAAAAGTTGTGTATTTTTCTTTTTTAACCATTCTTTTCACACGAACCTGGATTCCCTGGTTGGTTTCTCCTCTTCTTTTGAGGCTGAGATTCCGGAACAAAGAACTGTTGTTGTTCTTCTTGTTGCTGCTGTTGATGATGAGGGAAGTAATTAGAACCACTTGCTTCAGTTCTGTTTCCTGAAGAGACACTTGCTTGATCTCCAGAAGCTGATGTAAGATTCGACATATTCTCCTCTTGTTGTTGTTGTTGTACTTGCTGATGAAGTAACATGTCTTTGTTCATCATCAACAAAAAACCTTGAGAGAAAGAAAAAAAAACCAAGAAGCAAAAAATCAAAGATAAGAAATAAACAAAAAAAAAATCAGATCTATATAGATATATATTTATATACACATACATATAGACATATACTGATAAAAATGGAGACAAAAGAGAAGATCAAGAAGATACATACAAGAAATGAGACTTTATGTATATAATCGTCACTTCCTTGTTTGATTTTTGTTGTGTGTGTGTATAAGTATATATATATAGAGTTCCTTCTTTGGCTTCAACCCAAGAGACAACCTCTATCCACTTTTCTGGTTCATGTTTGAAATCAACAAGAATTAGTCTCAATGAAACAAAATAGAAGTAGCAACAAATTACTACACAGAACATTAACGAGAACTTGACAAAATTAAATTTTAAAAGAAAACAGAAGAAGGAAGAAAATCCAATATACCTAGAAGTAGAAAGAGAGAGAAGGGTGAGAGAGATTGTGGACAAGAGAAACTCTATTATCTTCCTCTCTCTGTGTATTTGAAACCCAGATATTCAAAAAATTAAATAAAATACAGAAAAAAAAAAATGAAAAGGTTTTACCAAAAAAAAAAAAAAATGAAAAGGAACCCTACCGCTAAGAAAAAAATGGCATTTTCTGCTCTTTAAAAAAATATATTTCTGTTACAAGCGAAGAGCAATCTGTCCTTTCTTTATCATTACCTGCAAATTTGTTTTCCGTGTTTTTTATTTTCCAATTTTATTTTTCCCCAAAATTTTAATTATTGAAATATTAGATCTTTTCTTTTTAGTTTTTGGTAAAGCTTGTCACAGTGCATGGCTAAAAGATATATATACAACTTTCTCACAAGCTCTGTGAAAAGCTTTGAGAAAGAGGTCTTCGCAATTTTATATATACTACTAGTAGTTTTTTTATTACGTCTCTCGAGAAGCAGTAGACATACTTGAATTCATTTAGTTCATTATTTCCCTTTGGAATTATAAATTTTACTAGACTCTTCATGAATCAGAATTACTAGTTAATGTTACACAGAAAGTTTGTGAGGAAATACTTAATTATGGTCCACAATAACAATTGCCGACCAAAATTAGTGAATTTTGATATGAGTATATTTATCTTTTTTTATATGAGTATATTTTCTATTTATTAAAACAATCAATTTTTGAGTTCGGTTTAATTACTTTTACAGCTTTCCACTGTCATTTACAGGTCTAAGCTATGATTGAGTCATTGATTAATATTTGAGGTTTTGGGCTAAAAAGGTAACCTTTCCATTGCATATTCTTTTTTTTCTTTTCGATTTTGATGCTTTTCATGTTAATTTTTTTTTTAAAAAACATGATAGGATTTACATTGATTAAGTGGATTATGAAAAGAATTTAAATGGATTAATCATTGTCAGTGCCGCATGCCCTAACCTACTTTATGACCCAAAAATACAATTACTGGAAGATTATGCACATATTTGGATTTATTATAGTACTATATATTTACACGATGTGTATGATGCAAAAAGTTGAAAAGAAAATTACATCGGAAAATGAATGATAGAGAAGTAGTGGAAGATTTTCAACCTTCTAATTAAAGGGCCGTCGAGCCAATAAAATTCATGCAATATATGTAAATGATAAAAATAGATAAATAATAATAATAGTAAAAGTAATTGAAAAGAGGGATAATAATTTGAAATGACACGCATAAGAAGGTGATGAATAATGGAGACCAAAACATAATATCTGGTTATTATCCGTATAAAAATATGAATAGTTGACCTGTTTGTCAACTCACACCGTGTTTCTTTACCTGAAAATTAGTCCACTTAAATTGCCTCAAAGTATTGTACTTCCAGCTTTGTGATCCACTTTCAAGTAAATTATGGAATATCATAACAAAAAAACTTATAGAATTTGAGAAAAAAAAAAAAAAAAAAATATATATATATATATATATAGATAGATAAATTAGGTCAGGGGAGATGCATAACATGTAAAACTCAAATACACAAGAGTTAGGTTTGTTATACTCTATTTTGCACCATATTGGGAAACAAAGTTACGTTAAAGTTTTATATCTAAGATAATATGGAAAGTAAAAAGAAAAATACTCCACTCGAGTCATGCATTGTCATTCAATATGGTGACACCCATGCATCTAGAATATTACCTTTTTAGTAAAAAAAAAAAGCTAGCAAATTGGCAATAATAAATACTAGCTAGTATGATAAAAATGAGCTCTTGTTCATTTGTTTTCCTTACATATGAGGTGCTAGAAATTTTACGACACGTTGGCCGCCGTCATATATTAATTGCCTTTGTATTTATGTATAAACTGCCAAAACGATTTACATAATTTATTTTCCTAAACCGTAGCTAGGTAAATCTCACGTTTAAAAGGTAATCCGAATTACCACATAAAGAGCATTTTCACAACAGGTTAATTGGATTGTCTATTAAAGATAGTTATATATATATATATAAATAATAATAATATAAAATGTTTCATCTTTTTGTCTTGTTCTTGTTTTATTCCACAATTATTTAGCTTTTCTTAATGTGATTTGTCCGATCCTCTTCCCAATATGAAACACCAGCTCATCCCACACATTAAACTAACTTTTCAAGAAACCCATTAAGTATCTAAAATGTGTTATCAAAGTAATATGTTTGAAAACAAGTAGCATTATTTTGAATTGGAAAATAAACTAATTTTTTATTTTGATGATATAGAACACAACCTCGAGACGTCATCTAAACTAAATTTTCTCAAATAATAAGCATCTTCACAATCACCCAGAGGGGAGGAAACTTCAAAATTATGTTGAAAAATGAACTTCTCGTAATATAGAACAAAAATACTTAACTCGACGTCCATATTCGGTAAACTAGAAGCAAAACAGTAACGCTGACAGAAAAATAAAGTATAAGAATAGATGAAACTTGGATAAGCAATGTAGATATTACTTTATTAAACTGTCCTGAAATTATGGGCCTATAAAAGATTATACGTCCCTGTCTCCATGTCAGCTATGCATGGCTTGGATTATATAACATAATAGTAACAAATATCATATTCTGACACCACATAAATTAAATAACCATTTGTGTTAACAAGTTTGAATGATTCTAGTGACTGATTATGATGATACATGACAGATCAGATCTGGTCCATCTGGACGTTCAACTAAAAACAAAGGACTGATCGGTTACTTTTTCTTAATTGCCAACAAAGTGAAGAACTTGGTAGATAATTTTCCAAAACACGAGACGGACATATATGTCCGAATTATTAAAAATAAAATAAAATTGTAAAGGTTAGTGAGTTACAGTGTATGGAGTCAATTAGTCACAGCGAGTTCACGAGCGGAGCATATATCAGGAAAATAGTAGGACCCTTTTGTTTATGAAAATGATTGAGCTAACACATGGACCCCACCTACTTCTATTAAACAATCAACTAAATACAATACTTAATCATTAACCCCTGTAAGAGTAATTATCTAAATTTCTTTAACAGTCGCAGTATCGCACCTAACTTTTTCAAGTAGTTTTATTTTCGCCGACGTCGTTTTCCACCACTTACCTTAGCAACACATGCACAACTAATTTGTTTTTTTTAACAAGTTAAATAGAGGAAGTCTAATAGTTATCCGTTTACAGTTTTGAATTTTCAAAATATATAATTTAGTATGCAAGAAGGGATATATTTAATTATCAGGGAACCGCCCTCTCATGTCACCTTCGGTAATAGACACGCGTGAAAACGACAGGACCAGTAGACCGTACTATACCGACAAGGACACGTGGGAAGATATAAGTGGATTTTAAGCAGAACAGAGCCATGCAATCTGGTCGCCGACTTAGCAGACGCCCTTAAGAACACACCCGTTCCCGTGTCTTCCGTTTATGGTCTTCCTCTTGCTACTGTCACTAGAAAATGTCGCCGTTTTGATGGTCCCCCACACGGACCAGACAGAAAGCACCATTTACCCAAACCGGTTCGAGTAAACCAAAAACTTATTAATACCAAATCGCTTACAATGAAAATCTATTGGGTGACTTTTGCGAACAGAATACAAGACAATACAATAAAATGAATGTTTATTTGCGGTATGAACTGGTTATACCGGGGAAAAAATAATAAACCGAGTCAAATCGAGATTGGTACACGAAGACCATCGTAGCTTAACTGGACATCGAGGCCTTCTGTGTCCATCAGTTTCTCCAGGTCTTCGCTCACCTTCTCATGGTCCATCAAATGCATCATTCCTTCGGAGAAAACAAAAATCAAAATCAGGGCAAAAGAGAAATATATATATCCTGCCTTTAAATCACAGCTTATAGATAGTTTCGATAGCAAATTGTACCGGTGAAAAGGGTTCTTTTTGGTTTGATTTTCCGAACTTCCTCTAACGCCTGGAGGGAGAATGAAAACGTGAAATGTAATGATGGAGAATATCTATGACAAGAATTTGTTTAAAATAGAAAGAATAGGACAAGCTTCGTACCCTTGGGAGGCCAAAGTGTGTTGCTGAAGAACGATCAGGTCTCAGAGCATCCTAGAGAGCGAGAGAGAGGAAAAGAGATGTTTCTTGGATAAGAAGCTATATGTGCTCAATAGAAGAACAATAGACGCGATTGGTGAGAGACTTGAGATTACCATAATTAGGAGATCACAGTCTCTAAGTAGCGGGTAAGTTTCTTCAGGTATGTCACTGACATCGCTGCATGTATTTTATAATACAATGATTAAAAGATGTGATTTTTATGAACAAAAAGAAAAAAGGGTAGAGGGAAGTGTGTGTTTGTTTACCTTATGTAGCAGACGTCACCAAACCGGAAACCAAGGGAACGGTAATTACTTCCATGCCACACTGGTAATGGGATGATCTGAAACAGTTGAGAGATTCAGTTTATGCCAAATGAAACACCAAGATCATTCATAGTTTTTGTACCCGAGAAACCTAGGTGTACAAGTACCATTTTGATGATTATAAGCCAAGAATACAACAAACCTTTAGATCGTTTACTACGAATGGCTGATCCTCGTGAATGATTTTAAACTCCAACTCTGAGACTGCAGCGCCAGGTATGATCACACTCGTATCAACCAAGTAATAGTGGGTCTTTTTCATCACCTGAGATTCACATGTCAAGATAGTAAGTAGTATTGTGAGAGATAAGCGAGATATCTTAATGTGTGTTGTAACACAAGCAAACCTCAAGATCACGCGTAGCAGTGTAAATTGGAATGTGAGGTTGGATATTGTTCGTCCAATCACGGAGATCATCAAGACCTGGAGGGCAGAAAAACAAAAACAATGGAGCAGGAGACTTCAATTAAGGAGACGGCACCATAACTTTACAGGAGATACAAAAAAAAACATGAAACATGAAAATGATGGATGGGCAAGGTTTAACTTGTCAGTTTCAGAGACCTCCAATTGCATCAGCATGAGAATGAGTAATTACAACCGCATCGAGTGTTCTTATCCTGAGAAAAGAAAAAATAAAAGCGCAAGTAGGTATTAAGGGAATCAACCAGTTATAAACAGAGTTCAACTGAGCATATTTGTTCATAGTATAACAAATAACAACAAGTTTGTGTAAGAAGTATCAGAATCTAATAAGGAGTTTCCAAGAACTCGTATCACAGCGAAAATTTTGACAACTAACCCGAAGGTGGGGAACCATCGAAGGGCACTATGGTAGAAGAACCTGCCAGGAGAAAGGAGTAAGAGAATCAGCATACAGTAAAGAAAATGAGATGCTCCAAGATCAATCAAACCAAATATCTTATATGAAAATAGATGGATTCAACCACTCTTTCTAACGTTGCCACAATCAATTATCCGAGGGAACTAGAAGGGAGATATAAAGCGATAAAATAGAGTCACACTCACAAATCACTATGCTCATGTCACTGCACTTACTTGCCACAATCAATTAGGATGTTACTTGTGCCGGATGGTCTGATGTACCGAACAAGAATGCTGGTGTTAAGTCTCCTGTTCTTGTTTCCGGGTTCTGTTGCTTTTGTGCATACCTAGAAGGAATCAAAATGGATTCTTTTTTTAATTGGGATGTCGCTGAAATCACAGATGAAGCGTCAAAAAAAGAAGAAGAAAAAAAAAATACCGAACATGTTTTCAAAGGATTAGTGAGGCAGCTGACACGAGGAATCCCTTCACTTGTTCCGGTACCAATAAACACAATCTCAGAACGTTCTTCGGGTGATGAAACCGAAGAATCAGCATTTGCATGATCTAATAGACAAAATGAAACAACGTTACATATCCTCCTAAGTGATGCTATAACGAAGCCATTGACACTATAAGTCTCTGAATATAAAGTCTTAATTTTTCAGATACGATCGATTGATTCCAGACAGAAGAAAGCTTCTAGATTCAAAAAGAAATTGTTTTTTCCGGAACAAAGAGTGTGAAGTCAATTATAACGCAAACCAAGAGAAACCAATCGAATCATATAGCAGGAACGACATATTAACAGAGCTCAGATGGGGATGCAAATGAGCAAATAGAGCGAAGAAGAATATAATAAAGATACCCACTTGAGTGAAGGCAAGCTTGAAGAACCCTATTAAGCGGAGACCTCGTATTTCTCGAGAGACGACTTTGGCATCGGACAAGACATGTCTGGAGCCGGAGCGAATTGAAACCGGAAAAGGAAGGGCGAAGTGTTCCTAGACCAAGAGACAGAACCGCTGAAATAGCCGCCATTACCAAATCTCCGAGTCTCTGCTCCAACACTTTGGATGCGACGGAGGTTCTTCCCCTGTTTTTCTGGAGACCTATTAATTATATATTTTTTATAAAAAAAGTTACAAATTTGAAAACTTTGAATCCCTAAGACCGTCGAGTAACACTCGGGTTCGAAATCTACTGTTTTACATATGTCACTCCCGACTAGATTATAGCGTTACAGTCTGGTCTTAACCGGCATGTCGTTAAAGGGAAATACTTACTTTTTTGCTAAGTGAAAAAAATACGCTTTGATGGAAATATGCCTTTAGAGTTTAAAGTTTGGCTACTCTGTTTTGATTTCACAGCGGAGAAATTTGGACGGTGTCTTCCTCTGCAGTTTCAGTCTTACGCTAATCGTTTTGAAACTATGACTTTATCTCGTGTAAGAGATGAGCAGCTCCCTGTGCTATATCAGTGCCCCGAGCTGAAGGTGGGTACTTCAACTCTGTCAAATCCAGAGAAGCTCTGAATGACTGAGTCTTGGTAAATTTGGAATGGCAAAAGGAAAGATAGAGATCATTGATTCATTTGTTTCTTGTATCATCTCCTGTTTTTATTCACTTATTTTTAGAAACTTTACGTTTTGGTGCAAATCTGATTACGCAACTAGAGGAAGGACTCACTCCTGTCTTCAAATCCTTTGATCCATTTGTTAGCAAAAACTTGTTATCCCATGACCTTATAACTCGGAATCATATTAATTTGCTTCTCTTAAGGTTTGATCATAAATTTCTTTTGATATTTCACAGCCATAAAAAAAAGAGTATTATTGTCAAGGTTCATCTAAATGCAAATTATCTCCGAGTCATTCACATGTCTAGCATTAGATAAGAGTTGAAAACTATGTAAACATACTCTCATGAAGAGAGCTCTTCATCAAGAACTATCCCGATCTGTTCCAAGAAATCAAATTACCATTTACGAATCTACGCAAAGAAGACGAAGAATCCGGAATCGTGGAACTTTTTGAAACCGAGACTTAACCTACATGTGCTCCTGGTCAAGCCTACTTATTTCCTTGAACAAGCCCAACTCGTCTTTAGGGATAAAGAGGTCACAGATTTCTCAAGTTATTAAATCAGTAAAATTTTAGTTTTAAAGAGGAAAAAGGCCACAGATTAGTCATGTTAGTAAATAAGAAATTTTTTAATCTTAAAGAGAAAGTTGTGGATGAACAGGTGTTTTTTAAAGAAGGTACTCAAAAACAACTTAAAACATATATAATTAAAAAAAAGTTTGTAAACTAAACATAATGAGAGATAGTTTGACATGGTAGATGGTATGTTTTGTTCCAAACAAATATAAAGTACAAGTTGCTTGCATCATTCACAAGTTTCTGAATCGAGAAAGATTTAACTTTTAAGACAGCTACAGTGGAGGGGTAGGGTTTTCTCTACATCTGTGTATGGGCCCTGCGGAAGAACGATAGATTTGGAGCCACATAAATAAATAGTCAAACAAAATCTCAACTGATTCGTTCATACGCATGACTTTTTTTTTTTTTTTTTGCTTTCTCATATACATGTGGGAGTTGTATGAGACCTCATTTCTTAAGATAATAATTAAAAATGACTACGAGTTTATTTTCTATACCGTGTCAAGATTATCTATTATCCCATCAAAATCCGGATGAAAATGGTCGACTTGACCTTTTTATATTCATTGTATTCGTATATGTACGTTATTGATGATGTATAGTTATGGATAAATGTACACAAAAAAGTCCAACGAGTAAATGAGAAAAAAAGAAAGATGTTAGCAAATCGTTGACGGAACAAAATGTTTAACAAAATCTGAATTCTCATAGAAAGAAAAAAGGCAAATTCTGGATTTAGAGAAACTTTTGAAATTATGAAACTAAAGCAGTAAAGAAAACATAAGAATGATGTAGATAGAATATGTGTGATTTCGTCAAAACTTTTCATTCAAGAGATAATTTTTTCTCAAAATTCTTCTGCTGACTGTTGTCGCAAAAAAAAAAAAAAATATATATATATATATATAACTTTATTATAAAATTTCGCATAATTCACACAGATATCTTAATTAGTAAAATATAACAATTGAGCTATTTCAAACACCTTTACAGCTTCACTTGTGTATATTTTTTCTCGAAACGGAATGGACATGTAGTCAACTTTGATGCCCTGATAATTGAGTAATCTATAAAATATGGGGATTGTTAATCAGTGTTAAACAAAATTAAAGGACCTTGTTAATAAAATGTCATTTTCATTTCTCCGGAAAGTAATGCTCAAATAGTCAATTAGACATACGCAGCTTTGTTTTAATATTATCACAAAAGACGCAATATTTTGCGATCTTTTCTGCCAATAATAAACGCTTATTAATACGTCCACATGTTTTGTATGGGGTGGAAACAGTGGCATTAACATATATTATAGCACCTCAATTTAATAACGATTATATGATTCTTTGGTGTTGAAAACAAATAAGTTAACATCCAAAATTAGGATATGATGCGGTCAAGTTACCAACTATATATTTTTCTTAAAGATGCATTTTTGTTGGGTTAATTAAACCAAAAAACCAAAAATGAAAATTTCATTAACTTTGGACATAAATTTACACTGACTAAACAGATTAAATTGAATATCGTTTGAACGTCATAGTTTATACTCATAGCTAGTTATATGGTAGTAAAACCATTTGTCTTAACGATAAATTGTTGAATAAAAGTGGATCGTAGCATCATCAAAAGACTATTCTGCAACCTACAAGATCATTTGCATATTTAACTCGTTTACCAGAATAAGTAATCAGCTATTTCGTCGCTAATTATATTATTCGCATGGCTTTCACCAAATATACTTAAGAGCAACACATGTTTTTGGAAGCAGCAGTTTTATTGCATCGGAAAACGACCGACAAGCGATATAAGCCATTGTTATACTAACAAACAAAAAATCGGACTTGTCACATATAGTATGTTATTTTTGTTTTTCCTATTTGAGATATATTAGGTAACCGTCAACTAATCCAAACCTTTTTTAAAAAAAAATCATGATTTATTTTCAAACGAACTAGTTAAACTCGTTAAGATATTTCTAATCAGAGCATATTGAATTGAATTCCTTATATAGTCATATGCGTGGTTAAAGCTTTCACACAAAAGCTTGGTGGTTGAAAAAAAGAGGAGATTCGGGTTGGTGAATAATAATATCATACGATGGATAAGTTGCAGCTTACGACGTGGTACGGTCTGTTTTTGGTATGTCAAAGGACTTTAAAAGTTGTATAGAAATGTGAAGGAGGATCCTACAAAGGGACAAAGGTAGAGTCCAAAATTTGACTTTTCCACTGCCTAATTATTCAAACATTTAATTGCTTTTTTCATATATTCATTTTTTAATCTCCTCGCCTCGTGTATGGACGGATGGTGGAAAGTGGAGACACGTTCTTATGAATTGTGGTGACTTCTCGACGTCAGTGTAAATCACCAATATATATTTGCACCCGAATACGAATATCATATATTTTAAAATACATAGATATTTTCGAGATGTTAAACTCCCATAAGAATATTTTGAATCTAATATAGTTACAACTTCTCGAGATGTTAGTCTCCCATAAGAATATTTTGAACCTAATATAATTACAACTTTTATGTAATAGTAGTACATTTTTGATAGCCTAAAATAGTTGACTTTTTTTTTTCTTAACTATTCGCTTACCCTCTACTTCTCTATCTTCTCCATGCCTTGCTCGAGCATTGAAACTGTCACGTTGCATTTGCCTTCGCAAACCGGATCGGAGAACCTACAAGACGAAGGCTATTAGTTGACTAACGGAATGTGATATAACAATTTTAAATGTAACCCAAAAACGCTATTAGTTTAGATATATATCTATTCCTTCTAAGTTTGATATGGGCAAAATAATAGATTAACATCCCTAAGCCTCACACCTTTTGAATATTACATTTTTCATCTTTTATCAACTTTGATTCCTCGATCAACTTATTATATACAAATCTTTATCACTTTTGAAGATTCATTCTTCAAAACATCATCTTTTCCATTTTTTTTTTTTAAAATGTATGTTTGGAATTGGTTTCTAAGAGTTTGGTAAGAAGTCCTAAACTATTTAATTAAGACTCGTTTATTTTTTTTAAAGCAAGAAAATTGTTGGAACAATTAGATGTCTGACTTATGGCAGTATGACATTCATTATTAACATAAGCCAAAAAAAAACTCAATTTTCAAATATAATACTCAATTTTTTTATATTGACAGGCTTGCCCTCGTCATTTGCCTATAAATTTGACATGATCCTCACGTCTTCAAACAACAACCATAAAGAAATAACAACACACAAAAAAAAACACAATGACCAAAGAAGTTTGCTCCAACATTGGACTTTGGTTGTTATTCACGTTACTTCTTAGTAACTATGTCGTCCATCTTGAAGCCTCACACCATGTCTTCAAGAGACTTACCCAAAGCACTAACATCAAATCTCCTTCCGTAAACCAGCCATACCGAACCGGCTTCCATTTTCAACCACCCAAAAATTGGATGAACGGTATGTTTAAACTTACTATATTAATCTCAATCTCATTGTCATATTGTTTTCATTTCTCTCTAACCTTTTGTTCCTTCTATATGGCTCGTGCTTGGACAAATCGGATTGATCTTTTGCCGTGAGCAGATCCTAATGGTTAGTTTTTTTCTCCTCTTGTTTAGTCAACTCTTCATATCCAATAAACAGATCATTTTCCCTAGATACTAATATTTTTACTATTTTTTATAAACATTAATTATACCAATAAGTCAGCATACCAACCGTATATTTGATTTTTCTAATGTATTGGTCTACCTTTTATTACGCTGCGCCACGAGGCTTACATTTATGATTTATCCATATAATAAACATTTTAATTTACGCAGGCCCTATGATATACAAAGGGTTATATCATCTTTTCTACCAATGGAACCCGAAAGGTGCCGTGTGGGGTAACATCGTGTGGGCCCATTCCACGTCAACAGATTTAATCAACTGGAACCCACATCCTCCAGCTATCTTCCCATCTGAGCCGTTCGATATCAACGGATGCTGGTCCGGTTCGGTTACAATTCTTCCCGACGGCAAACCGGTTATCCTCTATACCGGAATCGACCCCAAGAACCAACAGGTCCAAAACATAGCCGAGCCTAAGAATCTCTCCGATCCATATCTCGTAGAATGGACAAAGTCGCCGTTAAATCCTCTGATGGCTCCTGACGCCGTCAACGGAATCAACGCCAGCTCGTTCCGTGACCCAACCACCGCGTGGCTCGGCCACGACAAGAAATGGAGAGTGATCATCGGAAGCAAGATCCACCGTCGTGGACTAGCGATCACTTACACGAGCAAAGACTTTCTAAAATGGGAAAAATCTCCCGAGCCGTTGCATTACGACGACGGAAGTGGAATGTGGGAATGTCCTGACTTTTTCCCCGTGACGAGGTTTGGCTCTAAAGGCGTGGAAACGTCGTCTTTTGGCGAACCTAATGAGATTTTAAAGCACGTGTTGAAAATAAGCTTGGATGACACGAAACATGATTATTACACTATCGGTACGTACGACCGGGTTGGAGATAAGTTCGTACCCGATGAGGGTTTTAAGATGGACGGTACGGCTCCGAGATACGATTATGGGAAGTATTACGCGTCGAAAACGTTTTACGACTCGGCCAAGAACCGGAGAGTATTGTGGGGTTGGACTAACGAGTCATCATCGGTCGAGGCTGATGTTGAGAAAGGCTGGTCCGGTATTCAGGTAACTTTTTAGATTAAATTGAAACTAAAGTAAGCATGATTTGGTAAAATATTGTATGTATAAATTTTCATTTTCTTTTTTATCAGACGATTCCAAGGAAAATTTGGCTTGATCGGTCCGGGAAACAATTGATTCAATGGCCGGTTAGGGAAGTAGAGAGATTACGTACAAAGCAAGTCAACTTACGCAACGAAGTTCTGAATTCAAGGTCTAGACTAGAAGTCTATGGTGTGACAGCTGCACAGGTGCGATTATTTTATATCTTTTTTTATTAAAAGTAATTAGGATTAGAAATTTTTTAAAAATCTTGTGATTGTTACAGGCGGATGTGGAGGTTTTGTTCAAAGTGAGAGATTTGGAGAAAGCGAATGTGATAGATCCGAGTTGGACTGATCCACAGTTGATTTGTAGTCAGATGAATGTGTCGGTTAGTTCCGGTTTAGGTCCATTCGGTTTAATGGTTCTCGCATCTAAGAACTTGGAAGAGTACACATCGGTTTATTTTAGAATCTTCAAAGCCCGTCAAAATAGCAATAAGTACGTTGTGCTCATGTGCAGTGACCAAAGCAGGTACGTTTCCTTGATTAAGATCCATATTAACTATTAAGTACAGTAATTTAGATAATCTCTTGTCACAAATATTTATATTTATGTTTTTCAGCAGTCATATAAATCTAAATTGAATTCTCATGAAAAAAAATTGAAGAAATATCTAAAATTTGACTTTCTAATTTTGTGGCCTTTTTGGTGATGTTGAATTTGGGACAGATCGTCGCTGGAGGAAGATAATGACAAAACAACTTATGGAGCTTTTGTGGATATTAATCCTCGCCGACCACTCCCCCTCAGAGCCTTGGTAATTAAGTCTCCACTTCACCCATATTTTTGTATATATGTTACTATTTCAGGAAATATCAAAAAGGCATGCAATTATAGAAAAGAGACCCCACCCATTTAATGAATATCCTTTAAAAAACCCCAAGAAACTAATTGTGAAAAGCTTAATTAGCCTCTGATCAAGGCTATATGATCTCTATCCTGTTCAAGAATCAAGAGGAATATATATGTTGTAGATTTCCTAAAGAAAAAATTATTATCTTTGTTGTTGTTATAGATTGATCATTCAGTAGTGGAGAGTTTTGGTGGACGAGGAAGAGCATGCATTACCTCCAGAGCGTATCCAAAATTGGCAATAGGAGAAAATTCACATATATTTGCTTTTAATTATGGATCTCAAAGTGTTGATGTCGTAAACCTAAGCGCTTGGAGCATGAAGACTGCCCAAATCAGTTGATCACATACGGCAGAGATAGACACACACACATATACGTATATCTCTATTTATTGAGCATTTATATGATATGATTTTGGAGATCTCAAGGTCCAATTTGTTTGGCTATAAAAAAAGATTCCAATATCTTTGTTTGAAATAATTTTCAAGTTATATGGACATTATATTTGACTTCTCATAGTATTGGTTTATTATATCAAACTTATACAATTTTATTGTCGGTGGTCAAATTCTTCCAAGTTCCAACAAACATAATAATTAATAGTGAACTTTATCTGAATATACGTGCATGCACATATATATATATTCGAATACAATTTGAACGGTTTGGATTGGACTATGCAATTATGTAGTATTATATATGTGTGCTTTGGACTGGAGTTAGGACCATTCTAAAGTATAGCTTGAGTAACACTTGTTCGTTTTCTCTTTTATTGCTCAACAATGGCTACAAAGCGTATAACCAGCGCCTACATTACAATGGGTAAAACCTATATTGATATTTCAACATTAAGTAAGCTTACACCTTGTTGAAAAAAGAACATTTAGTAAGCTTAATGACTAACAAATTTATAGCACTAGACATTATCAATAGAGATGCCATCATGCCAACGTAACTTATTTCCATCTACACGGCAATGAACGTTTTGCAGTAACAAGCAACTTCACGTCAAATGATATATGTAGTTAAACCCAAAAAATCCTAGAGCGATCAAAACCATATCGACCGTCCGGTTTTCAAAGGATAATTAATGGCATGTGGGACAGTGCATGGTGGTATCATAATTTTTCTCTACCCTTAGCTAAGTCCTAAATCGAAGGGAGTTACAAAAAATAAATGCTATCGTTCTTTCAAGCTCTTGATATATATATATATATAATAAGGGCGTGATAGCCACAAGAATATATCGGTCAAATTCGGTTTATGTCCACTTTTGTTTAATGATCCTCGCCTCCAACAACTTTTGAAGGAGTACACATAGATTTATTGCAAAATCTTCAAGCAATAGTGATGATGTGGACATGCGCACTAAGCGCTGCAACCAAATCAGGAACATTTTTATTCTATTAAAAGTTGAAACTCTTTTATATTCATTAACCCATAATTTTTTTTTTTTTTTGGTAAAAAATTCATTAACCCATATAAAATGTTAATATTTAAATTAGTTAATTGTTCATGTTTCTGCTAATAATTTACACCTGATAGAATTGGATAAACTGATGAAGAATTTGTCCCTTAGCATAAATTGATTTTTAGGTCGGGGAAGCAACTTTTTACTAACCATATCATCAGTTTCATAGAGTAATTAGTGACCAAAGTTTTCATTCCTAAACGGTGCTGTTTAACTTTAGCAATGCTTCTCACTAAACTTGTCAATCAGGAGTTTAATAAGTTTTTAGTTTCACGGTCATGCATGCAGTCAATATCCACATGCACCCGTGTGTCTCTGTACATAGACATTGTTAAATGGTTAAATGTTTTTTTTTTTTAGAACTAAAAATGGTTAAAATGTTTAGTTGTTATAATCTATGGATAGCGCAATTCCCGTTAACATACTAAAAGTTCGAATTTTTCAAAGACACATTATGGAAAAAAATACCATCAAAATGATTAGGAGAATGTGATGAGTGTTATGGGAGAGAAATTAGTGGGGTGATCTCACTTTGAAGATCTTTTGATTTTGTCTTTTTAACTAAGTTCTAAAAGAAAGTTCAAGAAGAATCACGTGTCACTGTACTTTGTAGGTATAATCCTATCCAATTTCAAATTGACTTCTCAATCTATTTTCCTTTTATAGAATGAACATTCAATAGTGGAGAGCTAAAAATGGTGGGGGAGGCAAAGCATGCATAAACATCAGAACTGTATCTTAAGCTGGCAATAGAAGAAAATGTACATCCTCTTGCTTTTAACAAAGGACTTCAAAAAGTGTTGTTGGCGTCTCGAGCCTAAGTGTTTGGAAAATGAAATACACCCACATCATCAATGATGAGATAGTGACACTCATTAAATCATATTATTGAGTGGAAAATCCTTTCACTTATGAGCAAAAAAAAACTATGAGACTTGGAACATTCTTCACCGTTGAGAACCTAATTACAAAATATGGAGCACCACCTTAAGCACGCCCCAAAAAACCTCCCCACTGCCTATAAATTGGACATTTCCATCATTATTATAAGTAAACTCAAACATAAAAAATTTCAAGAGAAATAAATAAAAGGGTTCTAACCAATGGCTAAGATATTCTGGTGCAATATTGCCATTTTCTCGTTGGCCTCCTTGTTTTTTGCTGTCAATGCTATTGTTCTTGAGGCCGCACCCGATAAAATCAAGAACCAACCTTACCGGACCGGTTATCATTTCCAGCCTCCCAAAAATTGGATGAACGGTAAAAATATACCCAGACAAAACTATTTCAGTTTCACTTGGTTATGTTTGTTTCCTTTTCTCGATACTTTTTGTGACTTTGTGTACATTATTAGATCTTTTCACTCATTTTTTTTTTGGTTTATGTTGGGGCTTTGTTTCAATGCAACAAGATCCTAACGGTTAGTAATCTCTTCTCCCTCGATATTATTCTATGAATTAAGTATATGTAAGCATAGATGAATTAATCGGATTAGATAATGATTAATACGTATGTTTTATGTGATTATGTACATAAATTTGGACAGGGCCTATGGTATACAACGGAGTTTACCATATATTCTATCAATGGTACCCAAACGGCGCCGTCATGAATGTTAACGAAGTCGTGTGGGGCCACGCAACGTCAAATGACCTCATTAACTGGACCCCACATTCTCCAGCTATCAAACCATCTCGACCGTCCGATATCAACGGCTGCTGGTCTGGCTCCGTCACGATTCTTCCCAATGGCAAACCCGTAATTCTTTACACCGGCAACGACCGTAACTACCATCAGGTCCAAAACCTAGCCAAACCCAAAAACCTCTCCGACCCATATCTCCGGCACTGGACCAAATCTCCGGCGAACCCGCTCGTGACACCCAGCGCCGTCAACCACATCAACTCCACCGCGTTTCGCGACCCAACCACCGCGTGGCTCGGCCGTAACGGACGGTGGCGTGTGATCACTGGAAGCCAGGAAGGTCGCCGTGGTTTAGCTCTTCTCTACACGAGCCGTGACTTCATCAACTGGAAGCAATCGAAGCAGCCTCTTCACTACAACGACGGCACCGGAATGTGGGAGTGTCCAGATTTTTTCCCGGTGGCGAGGTCCACTTCATACGGCGTAGAAACGTCGTCGTTTAGTGGGTCGATCAAGCACGTGCTTAAAGTGAGCTTATTAGAGACAAGTCACGATTACTACGCGATTGGTACGTACGATCGCATGAGAGATATTTATGCACCGGACCATGGTTTTGTCCTGGACGATACAGCTCCGAGATACGATTACGGCAAATTTTACGCGTCCAAGACTTTTTACGACTCGGTTAATCGGAGGAGGATTTTGTGGGGTTGGGTCGACGAATCGTCGCCGGTGAAGGATAACATCAAGAAGGGTTGGGCCGGTTTGCAGGTAAACCGATCTGAGATTATTATTTGACCTACAGTTTACGTTAGACGTAAGTAACTGATTTTAATGGTGGCTGATTGGGTTAGTTAGGCGATTCCAAGGAAAGTATGGCTTGATGGATCAGGAAAGAGATTGGTGCAATGGCCGGTTAAGGAAATAGAGAGGTTACGTACGAGGCAAGTCAAGTGGGAAAACAAAGTTTTGGAGGGAGGAGGATCTGTAATTGACGTTCATGGGGTCACAGCTTCACAAGCAGATGTGGAGGTTTTGTTCAAAGTGAGTGGTTTAGAGAAAGCAGATGTGATTGAACCGGGTTGGACAGACCCACAATTGATTTGCAGGCAGAAGAATGTGCATTCGTCGGGTGTTGGTCCATTCGGTTTAATGGTGCTGGCCTCCAAGAACTTGGAAGAGTACACATCGGTCTATCTCAGAATCTTCAAAGCTCGTCACAAGAGTATGGACCACGTGGTGGTCATGTGTAGTGACCAAAGCAGATCGAGTTTAGAGAACGGGAATGATAAAACTTCATATGGTGCTTTTCTGGATATCTCTGCTGACCAACCAATCTCTCTCAGGACTTTGGTGAGTCTTCTCCACTTTTTTTTTATAAACACAAGAACTTGAACAAAATTGAACGTTGATTTGAGCTTACTAATGGGATTTTTGTTTTTGTGTTGTAGATTGATAATTCAATAGCTGAGAGCTTTGGTGGGAAAGGGAAAACATGTATTACCTCAAGAGTTTATCCAAAATTGGCAATAGGAGAAAATACACATCTCTTTGCATTTAACAATGGATCTCAGAATGTTAATGTTTTAAGCCTAAGTGCTTGGAGCATGAAGTCTTCTCTCTAAAATCGCTTTCTTCGTCTGTGTGTTATTAAGAGAGATTCTTAGAACTCTTTCTGTATCTGTAATAAATAAAAGCATATAAATTAGAGATTATGAAGCTCTCATTCAATTTGCAAACTCTATTGAAACAAACCTTTGCTTCTCGTTAGTCATTATTTTCATCATCATCATCGTCACCATCATCATAATCGTCTTCATCAACAAGAGCCTCTCCAGTAAACCATGAAACTGCGTGAGGGATCAGTTTGTCTCGGATTGTCACACTGTAAAACCAAAAACACCAAAACTTAAGGATACATATACTTGATTGAAAATTTGTCAATGTCAGAGAATGTAAATCAGTAAAGCTTACGCGATGTCATAGTCTTGATCCGTCAAGTTTTGGAGTTCTTGATCCTGCAAGAATATCTATATTACTACACTTGCCTGATGAAAAAAACATAACTATCAATAGAGAGAAGGAGTCTAACCACGGTTGTATAAAATTCATCAACTTCATCAATCTCAGGGGGCTTGAAGAAATTGAAGAAACTCTCGCAGTTTTCAGTTTTGGTCATGGGGATGTTGTTCACCTTCTTTGAGCCCTTCTTTGGCCTCTTCTTGACAACAACCTTATGAGTCAAACATTTTCCTGGACACCATTCTATGTCCGTTCTACACATGACAAAGACGAGACCGAGTTAAGAGATCAGGTAAAAAGTAAAACCAAGTAAAAAAGAGGATGATTAACATACCCAATCACTTCATCAAGAACAGGACCATCATCATCGTCATCGGTCACATGGTAAGTTTTAGACAGAACCGAGTTCGTGAAGTAAGGATTAGGATCAAAGAGAAACTCCAGCTTGAAATTTCTTAAATTTTTTTCCACTCTGCAACATCTGATGTCTTTGAGATACTTCAATGCTCCTTCATCTCTTTCGGTTATCTACATAAACCAAAACCATACTGTCCTTTTTTCAACCTGCTTTATGCAAACGAACACACAGATTCCAAAATGCAATTGAATCATGTATGAACCTCGTTTGCGAGCATTTCGTTGGTTTTCATTGCAATCAACCAGAAATTGGGCACTCCTTTCTCTGTCTCAGATTCGACCACACCATTCACAATTTCATACCTCTGCAAGTTATCAGTAAGTCTCAGGAAAAAGAACCACACATAACATTAGACGATCAACATGAAAGCTAAATTTCTTTTTTAAATCTTTACTTTATCAAAAAGCGGCTTGTATAGATTATCGTACTTCGCCTCCAGTGCAGCTTTTTCTTCAAGAAACTTCTCTTCGAGTTTATCGTGTTTAACCTGACAACGTTGCACAACATTTCAGATCTCGGTGAAATCCATAAACCAGACATTTGAGTCTCTCTTGTCAGAAAATCTAAACTATAGTTTTCAGAGACTGACGATTTGACAATACCTGAATGTCCTTGAGAAACAGAACGCGTTTGGTAACTTTAGTTGAGAGTGTTTTCACATCAAAGGTTCGCTTTATCGTTAGGTTCTGTAAGTTAATAACACCCCAAAAAAACCATGAACAACTGAAACAGAAAAAACTAGTTTGTATGATTTCATTAATGATAGAAGTGACTTGCCTTAAGATCCTCGATAAGAGCAGGATCCTCTGGCACAAGATCTACAAATCAAAATGGTTAGCATTTAACCCTATTCCTTGTTGATTCCAGAGCAAATAAGTAAAACAGGGGTTTGACTTGAGGCACAAGTATATAAGAGATGGCATAGTTTTGTGGGATAATCCAAAGAGTCGATATTTATCGAGGATGAGTAGGGAGAAATCGATAATTTTTCTAGGAAAAAACGAGAATTGTTTATGAAAATTGCGTGAAGAAATTACCTATGGCATCAGAGGAATCACCTCCACTGTTATTATTGGCTTTGATGGATGTGATGTTTTCTTCGTTGCTCATGTTTTTGATTTCCTTATCTCCAAAGGTTTATTGTTTCGTGAGAAAATTGGAATCTTCCAGGGGGAAAAAGCAGAAGACAGCCAGAAAATGAGGACGACAGAGAAAGGAAGGAGAGGAGAAGACTTAGCGGCTTTTTTTATTTATTTGTAATTCAGTCACACGTGCGAGGTGAAGAACTCACACATGCGAGGTGAAGAACGTGTATCCTTAGTGGTGTCCCATGAACTTGCCCATATACAAGAACGGCGACATTTTCAGCCCGAAAGAAGCAGCAATATAGAGGATTTCAAAAGTGCACATACAAATTAAACGAATACATTATAAGATCAAAAATCTTACACACACACACACATGATACACCAGACAATTGAACAAAAAGATTGTAGTTCTAGTAACAAGCTTTCCTTACATTTCAGGTGTAGTTAAAAAAATTAAGGAGATTCCAACTATTAATCCTCCTCATCTTCATCAGAAACTTCTTCTTCATCATCTGTATTTGGTTCGTCCTCTTCTTCTAACTTGGCTTCTTCATCACTAACAATGAAACCTCCCAATGTTTCATCATCTTCGTCTTCTTCCACATCTACTCTTCCACGCTGTTTAGTTTGAACACGGCTACTACTACTACTACTACTACTACTAGTTGCGTTTATATCTTTCTTAGTCTTCTTTGATCTTGTTGAGTAAGTTGGACTCTTAAAGCTTTTCGATTTCACCATCAACTCTTTATCTTCCTCGCTTTCCGCACTCCAATCGTCGTCTTCATTCCCTTTCTTTCTTCTTCTCTTTTTGCTTAGTCCCTTCCTTCCCTTTTTATCTCCACCATCATCATCATCGTCGTCATCGCTATTTCGATTCCTGGAATCCTCAAGGAACCATTCCCATTGCTTTATGTCGCGAATCCGACTCTTTGGATACTGATCAAATTCTTTCCCGATGACAAGAAAACCAAACTCTGCAACACCACAAGTACAAACACTACACACTGAGAATCATTCTTACAGCAAAATACTGTTAACACCAACAAGATTCTAGACATAAGTAACGCAGACACTAACATGTAGTTCTAAGGAAACTACTTCCACTGGTCCAGACAACATAAAGCAGAAGAGAGAACTAGACTTAGACTCCAGAATCAAGCACAAATTAGCAACAAATACGAAAAATCACCTGAACCAAATAAAGATGTCGAGAAAAAACGGATTTCTGAAATTTGAATCATTTCATTAGACGAATTTGATGTAAATGTGGTAGATTAATTACCTTTAACATGGTCAATACACAAGATATCGAAACAATGAGACCCCAGAATCAAGCGGAAATCAGAAACAAGAGATCAAATTTATCTGAATCAGGAGACTAAATGATGTTCAAAAAGTTTCAACTTGCTGAGAATTTCAAAGTGCAAAATTGATCACCTTTGAGAGGATCGATACAATCCAATCCACTTTCACCATCCGAAACTCTCTCCACCGTAGCATCATCGCGTCTCTTCAAAGTGAACCAAATGGGGATTCGACCCGATACACAGAACCTATCGCCGGCGGCCATCTCTCCCGTCTCAGATTTCCGAAAAGTTTGAATCTTCTCGCCCGGTTCACGCTTCCCTACCCAGACCGGATTCCTCCCGAGAACCTCGAAGGAAACCCTACCGGATTCCGACCGTTCGGTTCCGCCGGCGCAGGGCTCCTTTAACTCGAGCGAAACGTGGCGACGTGACACTGTAAGGTCTTCAGTGATGAATCCCGCTCCTCTTCCGAACACAGCCTTATCTCCATCCTTCACGAACAGCTTCGTGCCGTCTTCTCCTTCGATTTCCATCCTAGTTTTCTCAAAAGAGACTTTTTTTTTCATTTGTTATTTTTTTAGTCTCATTTCCCGGCGGTTTTAATCGTCTCTTTTTAAAAAAAGAAAAAAAAAAAACGATTTTGGATGACAAAGTCACCAGCTTACCAGCAACTATAAAACAAATTTTCTTTTTTATTCCCCTATCGTAATCATCAACTACCTTTACTTAACAAATCATTCATGGCAAAAATCTACAGCTTAACTTTATTTCTTGAGATCAAAGTCATTTGCTTTATACATCTCTTTGCTTCGACATGAAGCTTCTTCTTCTTCTGCTTCTTAAAACAAAACACTTTTTTAATTAAATTTGGGTACAAACTACAAACTTGTCTTAAAATGTGTATATCCGATTTGTCTTCCCTTACATTTATGCATAAAAGATTGCACTGTTAAATTCCCAAAATATTTGTGTCTGTTTTCCCAACATTACCATGTAATAAAAGTAAGGAACTGATTTCAAATCTGGAGTGTTAATTGTCCAAGAGGATTATTTTTACTAATTTCTTAATTGTAAGCGATCGATCACAAACGCTGAAAACGACATCGTATTCGTAAACGCATTTTGTTAAATAAAAAACGCTCTCTGCAATCTTTCTTATTGCTCCGGCAACTTCCATCTGAAGAGCCTCTGAGGAGATTAGAGACGGAAGAAGAAAAAAAACGATGAAGAAGACCAAAGGAAGCAGCTTTCGATTCTACGCCACTCTCTTCCTCTCTTTCCTCTCTTTCTCCTTATCTCGCGCCTTCTATCTCCCCGGAGTCGCTCCTCGCGATTTCCAGAAGGTAATGACTCTTTTGTTTTTGTTTTTTCTTCTCCGATCTCGCGTTTTCGAATGAGAAGATCGATCTAGGGTTTATGGGTCTGAGTGATATTCTTATTTAGCGTGTGATTTCATTTACATCTGCTGCAAATTTTGTGTCTTTTTTTTTTGGGCTACCGTTTCTGTTGGTAGCTAGCTACTATCGAGTGGGTTTGTATTCCCGGAGAAGAAACGTATCTGAAGCTTAGTATACGCAAAAGAAGGTGGCACCGTCTTGTGTGTATGGAGAGAGGGTCCTTGAACGTGTTAAGTGTAAACGTATAGTAGACAATCTGGCATGTAGAGATCTATGTGTTTCTGATTGAAGATCCTTCATTTGTGTTCCTGATGGTTTCACTGTCTTTTTACTTCTGTTATTTGGAATCTATTTATGAGATTTACAAATCCATGAATATCATCTAGATTTCTGAGCTGAAGTCTTGCTGTGAAAAGCTTAGAATTTTGTTATTTATTCATCATGCTGGATTATCTGAATTTCAGAAAATTCATTGACTTTATTGGATGTGAATATGTGATGATGCATAGGAAAGGTATAGTGAGCAGATCGGCGATTCCATTTCGAATTTTCTTCATATCTAATATCTACGGATTAGCCCTTACAAACTGCGTTTCGAAAACTTGTTTTGTCTTGCCAGTTCTTGATTTGCGTTTGTTTTTTGGGGTCTGGAACAGGGTGATCCTCTTTATGTCAAAGTGAACAAATTGTCTTCTACGAAGACCCAACTTCCTTATGACTACTACTACCTGAATTACTGTAAGCCTCGTAAGATCTTGAACAACGCTGAAAATTTAGGGGAGGTTCTCAGAGGAGACCGCATTGAGAATTCGGTTTATACTGTAAGTAAATACCTATTGTTGTTGGATTGCTTTTCTCAGATATTAACCTCTTCAGTATGAGATTTTGACTTTCTCTCAATGAAAAACTTCAGTTTCAAATGCTGGAGGATCAGCCTTGCAAAGTAGGTTGCCGTGTTAAACTTGACGCTGAGTCCACAAAAAATTTCAAGGAAAAGATTAATGATGAATACCGGGCTAATATGTAAGTAGTAGGTATATCATTACTGTTCTTTCTAGATATGTCTTCTAGATTTCTTTTGATTGATCTGTAAACCATTTACCCGAATTGCTGTACAGGATTCTTGATAATCTTCCAGTAGCTGTACTTAGACAAAGGAGAGATGGAAGCCAGTCAACTACTTATGAACACGGTTTCCGAGTGGGCTTCAAAGGGAGTTATGAAGGGGTATGTCTTTAAACTCTGTTTCTGAAGTCTTGCATTTATTTTTACTTTCTCTCATACCAACCGTTAGTTGCTTGGCTTTTGTAGAGCAAAGAGGAGAAATATTTTATCCATAATCACTTGAGCTTCCGAGTTATGTATCACAGAGACCAAGAGTCTGATTCTGCTAGAATTGTTGGATTTGAGGTTACTCCCAACAGGTATTGCCTACTGGCTATTACTTCTTTGATTTAGTTGCCTTATGTCCCTCTTGTTTGGAATATGATGTATACTTCTCAATCTGTATAAGCTAAAAGATCATTTTTATTTTTGGATAGTATCCTGCATGAGTACAAGGAGTGGGATGAAAACAATCCTCAGCTAACAACATGCAACAAGGACACAAAGAATTTAATCCAAAGCAATACTGTCCCTCAAGAGGTTGAGGAAGGCAAAGAAATTGTGTTTACATATGATGTCTCATTTAAGGTAAATATGTTTTCTTTAAACTTCTTTTGCTTTACTGTCTGGCTTGCTAAACATCTTTCGGAATTGGAATCTCCAGGAGAGTGAAATAAAATGGGCTTCTCGGTGGGACACATACCTTCTTATGAACGATGATCAAATCCACTGGTTTTCCATCATAAATTCGCTTATGATCGTCCTGTTCCTCTCTGGAATGGTAGCCATGATTATGATGAGAACTCTATACAAGGATATCTCAAACTACAATCAGCTCGAGACCCAAGATGAGGCTCAGGAAGAGACCGGATGGAAACTTGTACACGGAGATGTCTTCAGGCCACCGGTGAATTCTGGATTATTGTGTGTTTATGTTGGTACAGGTGTTCAGATCTTTGGAATGTCGCTTGTTACAATGATGTTTGCGTTGCTGGGTTTCTTGTCTCCATCCAACAGAGGAGGGCTTATGACTGCCATGGTTCTCTTGTGGGTTTTCATGGGCATATTCGCTGGTTACTCCTCGTCTCGCCTTCACAAAATGTTCAAAGGAAACAAGTGGAAGAGAATGACATTGAAGACTGCGTTCATGTTTCCCGGTATCCTCTCTGCGATCTTCTTTGTTCTGAATGCCCTCATTTGGGGAGAGCAGTCATCTGGAGCCATACCTTTTGGGACAATGTTTGCTCTCTTCTGCCTCTGGTTTGGCATCTCAGTCCCACTAGTCTTTGTCGGTAGCTATCTGGGTTACAAGAAGCCAGCAATCGAAGACCCGGTCAAAACAAACAAGATCCCCAGGCAAGTACCAGAGCAGCCGTGGTACATGAAACCGGTGTTCTCCATACTAATTGGAGGCATCCTTCCATTTGGTGCAGTCTTCATCGAGCTCTTCTTCATACTGACATCGATATGGCTGAACCAGTTCTACTACATCTTCGGGTTCCTCTTTATTGTGTTCTTGATCTTGATCGTCACCTGCGCAGAGATCACAGTGGTGCTCTGCTACTTCCAGCTTTGCAGTGAAGACTACAACTGGTGGTGGAGAGCTTACTTAACAGCAGGCTCATCTGCGTTCTACCTCTTCCTCTACTCGATCTTTTACTTCTTCACGAAGCTGGAAATCACAAAGCTAGTCTCGGGAATGCTCTACTTCGGGTACATGATCATCATATCTTACGCATTCTTCGTCCTAACTGGCACAATCGGTTTCTACGCTTGCTTCTGGTGCGTGAGAAAGATCTACTCGTCGGTGAAAATTGACTAGAACCCAAGACTGAAGAGACCAGCTGATAAATCTGCAGAAAGATGCCAACTTTTGAGTCTTTGAGGGTTTTGTATGTTTGGGTGATTGTACGGTTCGTAGCTGTAACAAAGTAAAAGAATCAAATCAACTTTTATTTGTACCTTTTTCTTCAACACCTGCACATTCCTACAGATGTTGGCTGAATCTAATATTACATGCCTTTTTGCGATGTTTCACCAGTAATCTCCACAGGAACAAATTCCTCCGACAATTTGGTGGAACCGGTTTTTATCTCTCAAGGACACATCTCTTTCAAAAACCTTGGAGAAGATCTTGGCAAAGTTATGACAATCAACGCATATACGTAGATTCTTGAAAACTCGAATCGGAATCCCATCACCAGTAGCAATCAACCCAAAAGTCAAGGCTAGTTTCTCACTGTGGCCAAGTAACATCTTCTCCTTCTGCTCTTCATCCACATCATATAACACACAGCTATGATCAGGAACGTAACCAGCTTGTTTCATTTTTATCAGTATTTCTTTCAATTTAGCCAACACCTCTTCCCTTCTTGGATGAGTACGATCATTCGCGTGGAAGTAATGCAAGGTTTGCTCGTGTTGAATCCAGCTTTTTCCTGGTTCTTTTGTAACAGCTTTCTGTAACATCATTGCTCTTACACTGTTTACATCTTCCCATCTTCCTGCAGAAGCATACAAATTAGAGAGAATGACGTAGTTACCTGCATTCTCTGGTTCAATCTCAATGAGTCTACGACCTACAGATTCCCCTATGTCTACAGATAAGTGAACCCTACAAGCTCCCAAAAGAGAACCCAATACACCAGCTGTTGGTTCTGATGGCATTCTTTTGATAAAGTCAAACGCCTCCTCAATCCTACCAGCACGGCCAAGCATATCAACGATGCAACCATAATGCTCAGTGTCAGGCTTGATCCCGTAATCTCCCGCTATCATTCCATCAAATATACTTAGCCCTGTGTCTTCCATTTTTCCATGGCTGCAGCCAGACAAAACAGCTAAAAGGGTAACTGCATCAGGCTTTACTCTCTTCTCATCCCTCATCACTCTGAAGAGCTCAAGGACTTCTTCTCCTAAACCGTGCTTACTATATCCCACAAGCATCGCGTTCCATGAAATGGATGTCCTCTCAGGCATGTTATCGAAAAGCCTTCGAGCGTAAGAGAGATTCCCACACTTTGAGTACATATCGATTAGGGAGTTTTGAAGAACAGCATAGAAAGGAAGCTCACGTCTCAAAACATGGCAATGCACTTGCTTGCCATGATCTAACAAAGCAAGTCCAGATAATGCTGTTAGAACACTAGCGTAAGTGACGTAGTTCGGACTCATTCCTTCACTCTGCAGCTTCTGGAACACTTGCAAAGCCTCTTCGTCAAGACCCAATTGCGCATAGCCAGCAATAATAGCAGTACATGAGACAACATCTCTCTCAGGCAAACATTCGAAAATCTCACGAGCTTCTTCAATTCTACCAGCTTTGGCATACATGTCAAGGAGAGAACTCCCCACAAAAATGTGAGAATCGTAATTCCACTTAATAATGAGTCCATGGATCTGCTTGCCAAGTGTTAGTCCAGAAGCACGTATACAAGAAGTGAGAACAGAGGCGAAAGTAAACTCGTTAGGTTTCCCATCAGATCTCATCATCTCTACAAAAACAGTGAGAGCCTCTAAAGAGTGCCCAGTTTGAGAATAACGCGAGATCATAGCAGTCCAGGAGACGACATTCTTCTCAGGCATTTCGTCGAGCACTTTCCGGGCATCTCCCAAACAATCACACTTGCCGTAGAAGATGAGCAAACGAGTTTGGAGGTAGGTAGCCGGGAGATAACGGGATTTTATCATGTGGGCATGGACTCTCTGACCTTCTCTAAGAGCCCTTTTGTCTACACACGCATTCAACAATGCATCGTAACCATGGAACCCCATCTTCTCCGGGCCTAAAACGGCCATCTCAAGCAAAGCTTCTTGAAGGCGACCGTTTGGAAGCAAGGTTTGGAGAGTAGAGTTGGGATACAAGGACAAGGATCGATGTGCTAGTTTGAACATCTGAGGAACTGGATGTCGCATTATGTCTCTGTTTTCTGTTTTTTCTTTTTAAAAAACCGAACACACATAGATATGTCTTTCCCTCTCTTTTTTTTCTTTTTTTTTTCGCAAATCACACAACATTACATATCCAAGGAGGAATACAAATAAAAAAACCGTTGTTAAGGAACCAGACATTGTTGATGAAAGATTGAAACTCAGATAATCAAATTAACAAACACTGCGATTATAAGAGACGTATCTTTGGACTCCCTTGTGGCTACCTCCAGCGAGCTCTGTATCTGCGATGTGTCATCGCTGGATCTTCACACTCTGAAGAGCAAAAAATAAGTCTATCACTATAGGAGCCATTCTGGTAGTAATACTCTAAATAATCCCTCCAGTAGCCTTCATAGTAGATGTAACCGGTGCAACGCTCACCACATCCATAGCAAACCTTTCGGGTGTTACTATTGTTGCGTA
Source organism: Iljinskaea planisiliqua (assembly GCA_900108845.1). Classification (NCBI taxonomy): domain Eukaryota; kingdom Viridiplantae; phylum Streptophyta; class Magnoliopsida; order Brassicales; family Brassicaceae; genus Iljinskaea; species Iljinskaea planisiliqua. The sequence goes on along the minus strand of FNXX01000010.1, from coordinate 4,346,552 downwards.
CAACTTTCACCGTTCCACGTCTCTCACTGAACGTGAAACCAGGTTTCATGAAGTGGGAGGATCCAAATACGCATCCAAGGTGGACAGTGATGCAGCACTCGTTACAAGTGTAGAACCATTCTCTTTGATCTAATTGTTTCTCACAAACCTCGCACCAATACATGCTCTGGGTGACGCGTGATCTTGATGACTCCAGGTAAGTCTGTACAATTTTGATGAGCCATGTAACTACATTGGAAACAAGCATAACTTGGTTCCAACGCGTCCACCAACCCACAAGCATCATATGGAGTTAACAACGGCCGAGGTAAGAAGAGAAGTGAGTGGTGATGGCCTTTTGGGTTTGCGATAGTAAGAGGTGGAAGCGTCTCCGCACAAGGGAGGTCCAAGCAAAAGCTACATATCAAACAACGATAGAACCAATCACCTTTGAAACCTTCTCCACACCAAGTGCATTTGTCGAATATGATGTCGGATTCAGACGGAACAAGATCAACAAACTCGGACTTCACTTGATCAGATGTGTCCGGCCCGCAAGGGTTGGCGTCAGGGATAATGTTGGATATGATTCCGGTTTCAGGGTTTCGGTAGAAGAGAGTGAGAGGGTGTTGGAGATGATAAGGATGCGTTATCCTCCTCGGACGCTTATGACAACCATTGTGGAACTCCACATCGCAGGTGGTGCAGTAGTAATAGCAATAATCCGCCCTATTCAAAGGTGTTTTGCCGCCGCATGTATAGCATGAAATTTCACTTTTGTATCCTAAAGACAGGTTATGAGGAAGGTAAGCTGGATGATGCAGAAGGCATCTCGGTTCTATTTCATCTTCCATTTCCTAACTCATTTGGTTGTGATCTATCTAAATATTCTTCTTCTATATTCTTCCCCGTCTTCATTTATCTACTGTTTTCGTTATGATTACCATCGAAAAAGAAAGACCAATGTGCAACTTTTTTTTTTTTGGTCGGCTACTTACTTGTCTATGCAACTTGTACTATAAGTAGCATAAACAAATGGCTACTTGTATTAAAATATAACCGAATAATGCTAAGTGAAAACAGCTGTGAACTTTACTACTACTCCCTCCGTTTTATATAGAGTGTCGTTTTAAGGTTTTATTTTTGTTTTACAAAGAGTGTCGTTTTACATTTTCAATGCAAAATTTTAAACAAAAATCCAGTTTTAACCTTATTGTTTTAATGCATTTATTAGAGACATAAATGTATTTAGTGTGTGAACAAAGGGTAAAAAAGAACTTTTAATTGATTTCTTAATATGTGTGAAAAATCTTCAAATGACACTCTTTATGAACAGAGGGAGTATTAAATACTAATAAGAGGCAGTACCAGGCTATATTATCATTAGACACGCCCAATAAAGACTTCGGCAGGGCCTCTAGATCTACAACTTTAATTAAGAGGCAGTACTAGGTTATATCATAAGATCGAAGAGCAGGGCCTCTAGATCTACTGCTTTTCGTCTTCTTTTTTATACAAAAACAAAAAAAAAAACTTTTGCTCGCTAGTTTTTAAAAGCTTTATATCTTGGGACTTGGGTGATTGGCCTTATAGACATTGCTTTACTTGAAGACTTGAAATGTTTCATTCCAGGGAAAGGATAACATTACATAATTTAGCAATGAGATAATTGCAGAGAATGTCTCAGCTACTACTACACGACAACAACAGCAACAACAAAACACGTTCAAAGCAAAACTCAGAGAATAATATAATCTCAGTTTTGCCTTCACGTTTCTACCAAAGAATCTACACATGGACTCAAAATCTCCAGTCTCAATGCGCTTCTTCTTCTTCGTCTTCATCATCTTCGTTCTTGGGTTACAATAACAAACCCATCCCAAGCTTATTTACATATAAATCACAAGTCTGCAAATTGTTGAACGGTGTGTTGTGTTTGTCCCTTTGTACAACTTCCACCGCGGTAAAATAGCCACAACATACTAATACGATCAGAAACGTGTAAGAATGCGAGAGTAACCACTTTTACAGTTTTGATTGCTGCTTGCCTCTGGTTTCATCTAAGCGCAAACCGCTTCCACCGCGAGTTTTTTCATCACATTTGGACACGGATCTCCACCAAACATCGCCGGTGCTACAGTTACAGAACACCAATTCTGCCCAACACAAAGCTGCAACAGACAGACAACAACCGCAGCTTTCAGAACACATTTCAAGGCTCAAAACAGAACAAAGAAATAAAGATCCATGCTTTTGAGGAAACTTACTTTGTTGAAGGCATCATAGGAGTGATGAGCGTGACAGCTTCCTTGACGGTAACTACCACATGTTCCTTCAGGTGTCCCGAAGCTAGCAAACTTCACTGTGGTGATCTTCTGTCCAGGCCCACATTGCAAATGCACTTTGGGATGCAGCGGTTTGTTAACTTTTCCAGAAGCATGCAACTGGTAATTCACAAGCGTTGATTGCCATTCATAGATATCTGCACAAACACTGTCAACTTCCCTTCTGACCAACGAGATCCCGTTCGGATCTCCTCCCCATTCCTCAAAGACAACCAATAGATTGCCAGTTGGTTTCAGCCACGACCTTGGGACATGGTACCTACAACATTAATATCGAAAAAAGTCGTTAAACGTAGCTTAAAAGGTCAAAGATAGAATCTCTATCATGGACTGCAGTTTTAAAGGGATAACGATGGAATGCATCATAATTTTCTTTACCATTTCTGAGAAGCCTCTCCACAGTTTCTTAAGCACTTGTTCTCGTTGAATGTTCCGGTATAAGAACACTCGCTGCAAGAACCAACTGCTTTATATGCAGGCCAATGACGTCCCACGCTCTGCCCATTAATCCATATCTGACCTTTTCCCATGCTTCCCATGTCCACAGCCAACGGCGAGTCTCCAGCTGGAGCAGAGAATGTCGTCTGTAACAAGCCAATGGAGACATGTCAAACCACCAGAAACTAATATTGATGTCTATATCAATACCTTTTTTACCAAAGATAAACTCGAGATGTTACCTTGTACCAAGTCAGTGGCTGCTTTTGTGCCACATATGCACCTTCTGCCCACTCAACCGATGTGCTACCGCTGAGTGAATGAAGACTTAGACTCTCTCCTCTGAGACCAACCTGAACGAAATGTACAAAATAGGGTAATTACTAATCGGTGGAGCGACACAAATACATGTTAGGCAACAGAGGATGATATCTTTATTTCTGTACCTTATAAGTCCATTTCTGCCAGGACAGATCTCTCCGTCCCCCATTGAGACCGTTCAATGAAACAGGACCTAGAACTCCAGCATTCCATGTCTCAAAATGTGGACCCACGTTCTGCATTGTATCAGAACACATAAGATTAAAAACATCTCTACGTTGAACTTAGTTTGGCAAAAAGGATCAATTAGGAAACAAGTTTGAGGTAGGGAAATCGAGGACTTACCGGGAGACCAACAGCGATGCTTAGTATCGCAATTTTGTTGAAACCAGCTTTTAGATTCACACCTCTTCGGAATGTTAGCTTGGGAGAGTCTAAGCTACCATAAGCAGATCCTGAATGAGACATAGCAACAATCTGTCAAAATGTGACCAGCGGATTATTCTTTGTGATGCTTAACATTAGTAAACAAAGTAATTACCAGATAATTGGCCATTGATGAACACATGCATAGCATGTCCAGCTGATAGAACGGTAAGAGTCGGCAAGTCCCCAGTCCTCAAAAAACCTTCGTTGGAATCAATCTTGACACTGCATATACAGTTTGTGAGGAAGTCAGTCAATATGCATTCAAAGAGTTCTTCCACATACATTCGGGTTTGATAGATTCTGAAAGGTCTGTGGATACTTACTCAGTCATGTACCACAGGTAATCCGAAGTGTCTCGTGTAGTGTTGATCTGCTCCACTAATCCGACCATTGTGAATGACTCATCAATGTAAGTTGATGGGTCTTCATTGTATGCTTGCCAAGATAATCCTCCATGAACAGGAACCCGGACCATTTTCATCCTTGAAGTTTGAGCACCAACCTACACCCAAAACCAGCATACTCTTTGTCAATACTCACATAAAACCAAGAAGAAACGTTTTGAAACTTTGATCCTTCACTCATACAGTTATATTCAGTCGAAGCATATAATGATTCTTCTTACCCTGGCTGTGTTGTAAACTGTGTTTTTGCAGTCTGGGAGAATACTAATAGACCACGGAGGTAGATTGTAGTGGTTGCTCCCAAAAGAAACTTTGGCGTAAGATCTTGGATTGTAATTTGCTAAGAATGCAGAACAAGCCCCAGATTTCGATTTGTACACATGAGCCTGCACATTTACAAATGTACAGAAGTTTAACAAGTTGATCAAAGCAAAAACAATATTAACGAAAAAAGAAAAAAGGCTTTGGGATCAGACCTCTTGATAATTTCCAAGGGGCATCCTTGTGGGCTCTCCGGATACTAACGCTGGCTCACACAGCTTGATCGCTCTATGCAAATCTTTCAAGTGACCCCACTTAGGCTGCCTTTCAAGTCCTGTTTGAAAATAATAGACAATATTTAGTAAGAAGACAACAATTATTATCTTTAGTAAATAGGTAAGATGAGGTTTAGCAAGTTTACCATATTCATCAAGAGGTGCGTCATAATCATAGCTGGTTGCAATAAAAGGACCACCAGCAGTCCGACCAAAATTTGTTCCACCGTGATACTGAGCAAGAAACACGTGTATGAGAATTGGAAAAGCTCAAAAAGTGATTTGATTTATTTTGTGAACATGTAAAAAGAAGACAGCAACTATAGCTTTACCATATAGTAATTGATGAAAGATCCACCCTTTTGGATAAACCTTGCAACGGAAAAGGCCATATCTTCAGCTGGACGATAAGGAACTGGGCCTCCAAACTTTGTAAACCTGTAGAGACATAGAGAAAACAAGACTGAGATCACCGAGAAGCAATGATAGAAGAAGCGATTCACTTTGAGTTTTTGCTTACCATCCAGTCCAGGCTTCAGTCCACATTTTGGGCTTGTATGCCTTGTTCGGAGAGAAGTAGTCGCAATAGAAGCCATTGCAAGCATTGATCTAGCAGAGAGCAATCACAGATTCAACAAGTTAACAAATATGCAAGGAGAAAAGAGACTGAGCATTGTGATGATCCACATGTGGTATTGTTAACCACAACGCAACATAAGACAACTAAGAATTGCTTAAATGATTGAATATTATTATTACAGACAGAAGAACGTAATAATAGTCAAAGAAAAAAAAAAGATCATGAAAAGAAGTAACACGAAGCATGTGCAACTTAAGTGAATACTAATATTTAATGAAATGATTTCATTAGATAGAATGAAGAGAGACAATGGCATACAGCTAATGAAGAAAATGTGCCAGAAACAAGACAAAAGAACTCACAATGGGGTCGGGAGCATCGTCTTGTTTGCACATGACCCAAGGAACACCAGTGCCCAGCCCCACAGCCATCTTAGCTGCCCAGTTGGTGTAAGATCGTCCCGGTGCACCGAGCTCATATTCCATTGGTCCATATTCATTTTCAATCTGTCACAAAACATTTGATATTGACACAGACAAAAAGTCTACTTAGTCTCACTCTCACTCTACACTAGGATTGTAAAAAAACACAACAGTTCACTAGTAAGGGTTCTTACCTGAGAGAGGATTATAGGGCCGCCTTGGGATTCAAACAGCCTCTCAGCTTTCATCATGTTAACAATCTTTGTGGTGAATCTTTGCATTTGAGCCTTCAAATGGAAGAGAAAACAAAAAAAAGTCAATGTTTCTGATTTAAGTGTTTATCTCAGGAGTCAAAAAAGGGTCAATGAACAAGTGTGAGTATTGATGACTTCAAAATGAAGATAGAGATTAGTTTAGGAAAAACATGTCTAACCTTGAAAGGACCATTATCAGTCCTGAAGCTAATCCCTGGAATGTACTTAAGCCAAACAGGAAATCCACTGAGAAATTAAACAAAAACAAACAATCATATTAGATTTTTCTGGGGAAATTTTTATCCTTTTTAACTTTCTATTCCAAGGTAAGATACACGAAATAAGCTATAAATAATTACCCGAAGTTCCATTCTGCACAGACATAAGGACCAATCCTTAGATGAAGATAGAGTCCAGATTGTTTGACCAACTTGACAAACTTAACCAAATCATAGTTGCCTTCGAAATAATACTGCAGATGAAGCCAAAAACACACATAAAAGTGGAATCCAATGAATCAGTACTTAGTCACAGAAAGATCCAATTGATGACAAACAACAAAAAAGTCAGATGTTTCTTACTTTTCCAGGAGAAGGCTCGTGCCCATTCCAGAAAACATAAGTCTGAATCACATCTAAACCTCCTTCTTTTGCTTTCCTTATTAGATCTGGCCACATCTACACACACAAAAACACATATCTAGATAAGAAACAAAACATCTAGATTTTGAAAGTTACTCGAATGCGAGGTCTGAGAAACTACAAAACATCCAAAGCTTCAAACTTTGGAATAACTCTAACCACATTGCAACTCGAACAAGAAGAGAAAAAACAAACAAACCTCAGGAGTACTTCTGGGGTAATGAATAGATCCAGAGATAAGGATTCTTCTTTTGCCATTGATAGTAATGGCTCTGCTATCGTAAGAGACAGAAGCAGAAACTGAAGAGACTAGAAACCCTAGAAGAAACAGAGCAGAAGCTGCAGCCATAGCCACATTCTTCATGGCATTAGGTTTCAAACCCATACCGGATACTGTTGAGAGCAAAAGCAAATATCTTCAATGCTCTATTAAAGTAACTTCGGTTTTCCACTTTATTCTATTCTTCCTAAGTTGAGCCAGAGAAGATAAGAAAACAAAAATATAAGGTGGGAAGTGAAGCTTTCTTAGCTTAAACTTTTTTGTTTCCGAGAGAGAAGATCTGTGAAGAAATTAATATTCTTGAGTGTAAAAAGAAGAAAACTTGGTTCTTGTTCGGATGCCAAAATGGAGTTGCTTTGCAGCTGCTTTTAAGCACCCAGCAATGGAGGGTATCTCGTGGGACCCACCTTTGAAAGACTTTTTTGGGACCCACCTTGTTTTGGCGTTTCTCACTCTTGATTAAAACTAATTAAACACCTAAGGTTTAAAATACAAGAATTCCCGAATGTTTTTTATACTTTTGTAAAAAAAGGTCATTTATGGTTGGAATATAAGTAATACTTTCTTATTGTGACCAGTAAAGAGACGCATTTTAACACTTTATAGCATTGGCAACAAAAGAAAATGTAATCATACTAGAAAGATAGAAATTGATTTTAAAATGGGAAACTTGGATCTTTCGATTTATATTGATTTTAAAAAACTTACTTCAAGTTAAAAAATGGCAGTCCTGTTTTCTTTTTCAGATTCTATTCTGGTTATGATTTTGGTTTTCAGTTGAAAAGAAACTAATCATAGAAATCGACTCATCAGATTTGACTAGTTCTAATACTCAGATATTTTCGTTTGTTAGGCTAAATATGGTCTACGAGATTAAACACCGTAAGCTTCCACTGAGTACAACTCCTCCATAATCCCGTGATTGGTCTCGTTCCTGCATGCTACGTGCTCTTCACACGCCTCTTTGCGTCTGGTAGTATTGGCCCATACGTTACAAGAGTGTCACGGGTTATGTTTCGCCACCACAAATTCTGAATCATTTACAAGACAAAGACAACAACAAACAATTTTTTTTTTTTTTTTGTGGCTACGTATTTAACCTTTTTCATTGTATGTTTTTAACTTTTTACCTCACATTTATTTTCGGCGTGTAACCAATACAATAAAGTCGGCAAAATATTCTTGCATCAAAGTAAAAAACATTGTCCAGTTCCCACTTCCCACTACCGATACGCCCCACTTGGCGCGTGTCTTCACCTCTCACGATCCATGTTGTTTTGGAATTTACATAGTATTCCTTTTTTTGTGAACAATTGAGAGATTTGTAATTAATATTATAGTTTAGATGTTTCTGACTTTAGCAAATTCTAAGATATGCAAGAGGGTTCGTTAGACATCAAACCAATAATTACCTCAACCACTGGACACATGCAAACTTTCTAAAAATTGAATTGTCTTCCGATTTCTCTACCTAAAACTAACTATACATATTTATTAGTAAGACTATAAAGTTCATCTTGTTTTGCTATGAAACAATTCTTAAATTATTTAATTTTAAAAAACAGATGAATTTATTGCTAACTTCGAACAGCTTCTTAATTAGAAGGCCATTCACATGTATTAATACGTAAATTTTGTAATAAAAGATTGATTTATCCTATTATTTTCAGTTGCTGAGGCCATCGGAGAAATCGACATTCGACGGTCCAACCTATAAATAGCTGGCTATGTCTATACATACAATTTCATAAATTTCGTTGATATGTCATATTCATATTAATGGGAGGGGAAAGCTAGCTATAAATTATCTGTTAATTTCAAACGAATACTATAAAGTCTATATTATACTCATCAAAACACGCAAACATACACAATTATTGTTTTAAACGAAGAGATAAGGTGTCGAAAAAGGGGCATATCGTGTTTCTAAAGCATCATTAAAGTTCAAAACGCAATCGATTACATTGGATAGAAACCATCCTCTGTCCTAATCAGATACATAAGAACAAATTTATTCGACTTACGAACTAATAGTCGAGCAAAATACATACAGATGCACGTGCACGTACCATACATGGCAAAGAGCTAGCTACAGCTTAAACCACTGATATTATTACCAAAAGCAAATAACTACACAATCATGCATATCCCGCGATTATGTGTTATATGTTATAATTTCAGTATAGAGCTTATATATATATATGGCAGCTAACAACTGCGATGAAAGTTTTGACATAATAACAACTACTATGAAAAAATAACAATAATATATAAACAACTACGATGAAATTAAAGACTTACATTTGGCATATGTCTTTTACAAAGAAAAAACGATGTAAATTGACATTCGCTTTTCTTTTTCATGTTAATTTTTTTTTTTTTGTGACTTTATATTGGTATGAGTTGCGTGGAGCAATTAAAGTGAAAAGGAAACGAAGAAAAAAAAAGAAAAAAAAAATTCAATAATGAGTCATCAGGAACCAAACCCGTTAACTGCGTCGACAAGAACAGTTTCCGCGTTCCGAGTTTCTGCTTTCTCGTCTTGTGTTAATTATTTAAGTTTATTCCTTTCCCACTCACAAAGTTTTACCTTTCACGCGTGGCGCGTGAATTAAATTTACTGCATTGGTTACGCGTGAATAATATTTACTGCATTGGTTTGACTTTCTTCCTTTGTTCCGGATCTTACGGCGGATCTCGAAAACCTGTACTGGGTTGCTGTATTTAATGGGTTCCAAATTTTATAACCATTTCCTAATAATATTCCTAATGCTTTTAAGTAATTAAATTTTGTTTCAGTACTATAATTTACGGTAAAATAAAATAATACTACTCCAGAAAGAGAGAAGCTAACGCGAAGGCCATGTTTCTGTACTTGTGTTAGTGTAGATTTAGATCCAAGCTGTTCTCCTTAAATCTTTATTACTATATAGTCTATAGTCAACAATAAAAACACTAAAGTTAAAAAGCAATAAGAATATTGATGAGAGATCATATTTGACAATCTTTAAGAATTGATTGCACCTGCAAACCTTTTTTTGCCAGTTCATCATATTTTCAACATATGCAGGCTTGATCTTTGGACTGATCATGTGATCCAAGCAGAAATATTAGACGCAAATGCTGGTTTTTGAATCAATTATGCTATCTAGCTTCATTAGAGAAAATCCTTGTTTGACATGTATCTGATCCAACTCATGGTACGTTAAATGATTGAAATACATATATACAGTATGCAAACTAGAATGTTATTTTTATAAAACTAATGTCACGACTGGCGAGAGTCGCTACAGATCCATTACTTGTGAGTTTTCCATTAATTATTGATTTCTACATTCCGTAGGTCAACGGATCATATAAAAACCACGTGTGCTCTTCATAATTAGAACGTGAATGAAATTATTTTGCCACTAATAAGTCAATCACAGAGAATTCGAGTTTCTTTTTTTTTTTCTTTCTCCAAAATCCAGTTAAGTATAATCTACATAGTTTATTAACCAATTGAGTTAGACAGTGTTCTGTCTGAATTATGAGCTCGTAAATACCACCACTCGCGGAGATATTTCTATTTTATGATGATGACATTTTAATAATTAATAATTTACATTATATTGCCCAGGGGACAGGCATGCATGCATGTTGCACAGCTTATTGATAATTATACTAAATGAGAATCCAAATTCCTATTTAGAAAAAGTATTGAAAATTTCTGGGTCTTTTTTTTAACAAAAGAAAATCAAATGCTATATATAATTCTTATACTATATGAAACCCAACGTTCTTATACGAAAAGGTTAATCATCTTTTCTGTGACTGACTGATTGCATTCCAGGTTAAATATCGACGATCATATCGATTAGTGCATACAATAGTACTGTAATCAAATTATTTTTTTTTGGTTGGGTTAAATTATTGTAATTAGATTTTTGTAGACCCAATTTTAAAGTTACGCGTCGCACTTGTGCACATGTATATATAATTAATTGGGATACCTTTCAGGCTTTCACAGTCGAACATAATATGGATAGAAACTAGAGTATCATCAACACATTAAGCTTATCCATATATAGCAAGGAGAGGTTCCTAAATATTTTGAGAGCGTACGTGCATTTATTTCGACGGCATCATTATGTATAATATTGTTTTGGCTAGCTCTTTGATTCTTTGTCAGCGATTGCCTAATCTTATCTTATACGAAAGGTCTCGTTTCTTCTTCACTTTCTCCACATATCATATGTATTTAAATATGCCCATTCTCTAAAATACAACGATATATAACATAAGAATACAAAAAAAGATGATCCCTCTACGCTTTTACGAGACTGGACATTCCATAATTTCCGATAAAATACAATGAAACTAGAATCATAGAAAAGAACTATCACTAAAAGAAGGAAACAAAATTTTTTTCTTTTTTTTTTTTGGTACGCGAAGGAAACAAAAAATGCTTGTGATCTTTTCTATAAACGTGGGACGTGGCAGAAACAAATCTGAGTCTCATCCCCGAATTGTATTTACTCTCCAATCACAATAGTGGTGAACGAACGAGGGATTAGGATGACAAGCAAGGGAGAGAACGTCGGGTCCACGACATGGTGACATGTCAACCTTGTCGGTGGGACCCATGAACATCTACTAGATAATGTGCAATGTTATAGGACAAGAACGCATCGACGTTACGAAAGAAAATGGGTGGCTATTTAAGAATAAAAGATATGAGCTACAAAAATGTGATATGTTTTATCTTCTTATTTTTTTGTTTGTTCCTCATATGATTTATCTTATTCACATGAGAAATATAATATGGATGAGACTGCCACATATTTAATTAAAACCATTCCCATCAATCTCAATCTTTTTATCTTTTTTTAGCGGTCCCTTGTGACACAACCGATACAAATTGAGAAAATATAATTCTTGCAAAACGAGAATGCATTGCGCCTTGGTGGTTTTAACGAGAAAAAAAAAGAAGCTAATATCTTAGCCAAAAACACAAACGATATTTGATTCGGGAAATATGAAACTTTTATTTATTATTCTGATCTACCATTTTCGCTTCTATGCTGTCTTTGCTCGTGCCTTCTAATTTCGGTAATATGAAAAGAGTACTCAGTTTCCTTTAGTTAAAAAAGATAAGAAATTTGTGATATTTTTATATAAGGAATCTAACATTGATTGATTTGGTCGGTTCATTGTAATCCGTTGCAATAGTAACAAGTTTTCGTTTGACGTTTATGGGCCCGATATTTAAAAATGGGCCTACTCATAAAGAAAAGTCACTAATGACAACCGAATCTAGTCTACTGTCACATTAAACTTAGCTTTTAATTTATCTAGACTAGTAGGTACTTGTTGCGCTTTAGATAAGGATGTTGCTGCGGTGGATTAGATCAAATGACGAAGCTCACATTTACAATTTATTATTGTGTTTATTAACACTATCTACGAAATGAAAGTATGTAGAATTGGCTCAACTTGCAGAAATTTCTGAATTTATTAAAATCATGATTCAATATTTTTTTTATGGATATGTTGTAACTTGTAACTAAACATACTATGCCTTGGATTGCTTTTTGTTTGTATATAATATCTTTGTTAGCACAAGCATCATTGTTGGGACAGGAGACAAAAATGGGCATTTTGATTTGAGAACCAATAGGAGTTACACATTCATATGTCATGATGTGTATGTTTATACACGTCTTTCCGGTTAAGTGAAAACTGAAATGCTAAACCGGCCTATCCTACAGCTTTTACATGATCCGGGAGAGCAAACACCCTTCACTATAACTACTCTGCCACTTGTTCATCTACAAATTCACCAAAAAAAGGACAAGATGGTTATGATTTGTGCCGCTTTACTTTACTGCGAATATCCACAAAATGAATTTTATGATCGATGTTAATGAAGGAGATAGATTTAACTCACTGAGTATAAAGGATGGCAGGTTGGATTCTGATGGTTTAGGCTTGGCTTTCTCAATCATGATCTCAGTCGAAGAGTCGCTTGAGAATCCTAGCTTCTGCATTATTTTCTCTAATCTTTTCCCGTTCGTCAGATACAGATAACCAATCTGTAAATTGAAACAGAGAAAGCGTGGTAAGTATCTTGCAAATAAAGCGAGAACTAGAAGACTTGCCTTCAAGCAGAGGTAGAAGCAGAAAGAAGAAGACGGTGTAAGTTTAGATATCGAGGTTACTTACTAGTGTCTCCAATGATGATGCTTTGTTATAAACCGCAACACCTGCACGCCTTCTTGAACGTGTTCTAACCGAGCCTAGATTCTTTCCCCACCTGAGTACATCCCTGGAGCAAATACAAATTCATCAGAGAAAAAACCCCACCGAGAAGTGAAATCGTGTATCTCAGCTCAAATCACACGTTCAAAATCTGGATGCTGAGATAAGGGTTTCGTGTACTGACCTCTCTTCATTTGTTAGGAAATCATCATCAATAAGTTTCTTCAGCAAAGCATACTGAAGAAGATGATGAGAAAAAGTTTAGGAGTTGACACATTATGTTCAAACAACGAAAAATGATAACAACAATAGTCGAAAGTCAAGTCTGAAATTTGTGCTATGATAAATGGAAAAGAAAACTACTAATATGGTTAAGCTGATACCAATTTACATACCTAATTGAATTATCGTATAAATGGTTTAACTCGATGAAAGATCTAAGATTAGTAAGCAAAACTACGAAACAGAACAAACGCAATACGCTGCTTCTTCGAAAATGGAGATACCATCATACCATATGATGCAAATACAGATTTCAGAAAACAAAAGGAGGTCAAAAGATGAAAAACCTGTGCTTCACAGCGAACCACTGCTCTAACACGATCGTTATAATCTTCGATACTAAGTGGAGGGAAAAGGAAATGCCTCCGAGCATATAGCTGCAAAACCAAGAGAAGCTCCATGAGAGAATAGTACAATCTGCATTTGACATATTAACAATGTAACAACAATAGAGTGAGTCTAATTCCCGGAAGAGATCACATAACACTAATTCTAGAACGAAACTTAATAATCCCCAGTGACTAAGAGCAACAAAAACTTGGTTGAGCAAAACATGAAGCATAGAGGTCAGAGTGCAATGGAAGGAAAACGAACCTCATAAATGGAATCTCCAATAAAAGCTAAAGAAGCAGCATTGAAGACAGATCTTGGTTTCTCCAGCTTTGGTGGACTTGGAGACCACGCCTCATATCCCATGTAAGTATCATCAAGTTCATCACTCAAGTCTACATACAGAAACACAATTTAAGTAAACCATCTCCAACTGAACCAAATTTTTGAAATTTTGATTAGGGTTTGTTTTAACTAGCAATTCCGAGTTCGAAAGTGTGTACCTTTACTCGCGGGACGCTTGAGCAAATCGTCGACGGAGATGCTGAGTCGCGGAGACGGCGGAGGAGGTAAAGGCGGCGGTAAAAAGGAATTGCTGTTCGGGTCCTTCTTCGCTTTCCGAGGGGCATTAGGGTTGTAGGGAAGCCTAGGCTGTGTATCCAAGGCAGCTCTCACTGTGGAGCTCGCCGATAAAATCACCATTTCCTTATTTTTCCTTTGGGTTCGAAATATCTATTGACTCAGCGCCAACGATAAGGCGACGACGGTCCGTCAGCTTTTCCGTCGTCGTATCAGCCTTTTTGGGCCTAAGTTGGGCTGTTACTAATAGGCTTTACTCCGTTGGGCCTTTTCTTTGACTTCGTGTTATAACCGTGCCTGGAGCAAATACAAATTTATTAGACAGAAAACAATCCAACAAGAGGTGATCTAAAATAAAGGAATCTAAGACGCTTTTTAAGAGATCAAATATTTTTGTTCTGTAGAAAGATTTTCATTTGTCGGTTTTCTTATTTTCCGTGTTGTCATATATGTTTGTCTTTATCAGTTTTTACATACAACACTTCTCATTCACTGGGTCATTGCTTATCTGGATTAGCATTTCAGTTTGTTTTATCCCATTTCACTTGCCTTTTCGACTAACACGTATTTTCTGTTGAGTAAATGATTGCACCTCTGTCCATGTGAGAGACCTAAGATTTTGCATTTTGTGTTCCATGAGTCTCCTTTTTTAGTGTAGTGTGTTATATCATATATGACTTGTCGACACCTAACCGAGGACCCTCCATGTTCTTTTGCATAAGGTTAAAGTTGAAAACATTTTTCTATTTTCAAATGACAATGTTTTTTACCCTAGAGTGTCTACTTTTTGCTTATGTTTCCTTGTCCCGTAGTAGCTACAAATCTGGTTTGGGACACATGAGCCAGCATAACCATTGAAACAACAACGAGATAGCTAGAGATCTTCAAATGCATGTTAAAGAAAAAAAAAAGGTGAATTGGTGGACGAGAAATCAATATTGATATACTTTATTCTAGCCGAAATCATGCATTTGGTCACCGATAAAGAATGTATATATATAGCTTATGACTGAGTTGAGTTTGATTTTGAGACAGAACTCTTCTTGATGAACTGGGGGTTGGGTTCAGTCAGTCTATGGTCATGTGGGCATCAACGACTAAGTACTTGAAAAGTTTCGATTTCTTTCGTGTTTGTTCAATTTTACCATTTCCTATAATTAACAGCATATGCGTTATTTTATTGAAATTAGATAGATATTATGCTTACATTACTAACGAAAAAGTATAGCATAAATTTCATCGAAGGGTCAAAATGGTAGGTAGTGGTTTTGCATCAATTTCATAAAGAGGACAAAGGATCGTGTTCTTGGTTATCCAAAACCCTAGAGATTGCGAAATCAAATGGGGCAAAAATATTCTCCAGTTTTTAACTTCATGTGGTTCTACACATGGAGATATGGTCCAAATGAAAACAACCCCACGAATTACTATATGCATATCATTTGGCTCTCATCAATTATGAATTGTTTTTTCTTATTTTATTTCTGTCAACTCTCAATCTTGAGACTTTTTGGGCAAGCAAACATACAGATCTACAATTTTCAATTTTTACAACAATAAAAGAAGAAGAAGGAAATAATAGATTTAGAACTTTCAAATACTTTATTCAAAAACCCTCTCGGATTTCCAAAGATGCACGACCTTAAATTAAAGGAACTCATGCAATAATTAGATATGATCAAAGCACTAATTTGTATAGTATCTACAATTATTTCTTTATCAAAATGTATATACGATTAAAGTGATGATCATATAAGATAGCTCCCGTGTTAGGTATTGCTTAATTGAAAAGCTTATAAATGGCGTTTTTAGATATTATAAAAGAATCATAGGTTTTCCAGAAGAATTAATTATTAGGAAAACTATTATAAAGTGAATAAAAAAGAGAATGACTAATCTGATTGTTTGGCATTAGTCAAAAGGTTAGATATGAAATTACAATTAAAAGATTAGCTTTTTAGGCTCAAAGTTTGTATAATCAACAATATCAAAGTAGTCAAGCGGCTAAAGAATCTCACTTCCTTAGATTCTAATATATTATACCAGAGATTATACATGCACAAACTGTATGAAAGTGAGAAGGTGTGCATGTGGTCTAATCATGAGGAGATTAAATTGACCTTAAATAAAAGTATCATGCTTTTCTTGCAGACCTTCGTTTTATTACGTAATGTATTCCATGATTAACATATCTGCAGTCTAAAAATCGATCGACTATGGTTTTTTTTGGATTAATTATATAGACTAATAAGCTTTGGTAAGTCTCCAGTCATTAACATTTTAACCTGTTTCTGATCTCATACGAACCAATTCAAAAGCAAACCATATTTTTTCAAAATCTCGAGAAACCGTTCTGGCCATGCATATGTGGTCCAGTGGTAGGAGAAACCTTGGTGAAAGGTACAACTCCCAAAACCCGGGTTCGATCCTCCCTGGAAACAAAAACACATTTGTGTGGGAAGTCTGTCAGTTGGACCTAAACCCAATTGGTTTACATGGTAGTTGGAAATGTAGGCGGCCTGACTACTCCTTAGCATTAGTCGGAAAGCACTCCAAACTCGAGACAAGTAGTGTGGGCCATGGATCTCATGGATCTCATGGCCCCGCCCGTGGTGTGGTGTCCGTTGAACCGTTGAACCGTTGAACCACGGGAGAAATCCACTCTGTTAGCACTTCGGTGCGTTCCTACCGGGGCTAACCGGATCAGCCGATAGGGTTTATTAAAAAAAAAAAAAAAAAAAACCGTTCTGATCTTCGTACGATGTCGTTCGCAACGTCGTAACCACGTACGTATTGACATACGTACACACAGATAGTAGTATTATAAATATATTATCATGCATATATATCTTTGCGCATATATGATACATATGGGCATGCAAGTATCCACTACGATCATGACAAAAAGATGTGTAAATATGTATAGAGATAAGGGGCCTAATAGAGTTTCGCACGAAGGCGCACCCAAAATACCCCACAAGCCAAAAGACAATTAGCACACTTTTTCCATATATTCTTTAATACTCTTCATTTCTTTATAGAACCTTACTTCTTCTAATATTTATTTTTTTTCACCAAAAGATAATAATAAAAAATTTGCTGTAAAATACATATAACTTCTATAAATTAATATTTTAATAAATTAATAAAATTTTCCAATTCTAAATTAAATTTTCGATACAATCAATTTCTTGATAAATTAGCATTGCTAAATTAATAAAAATATTATAATTTCATTACTAATTTATAAAAAATTACTTTTAACTATATTTGTTTGGCTCAAATTATTGATATAGAAGTGCCAGCTTGAACAAAACAACTGATTTCTTTCTTTTTTTCTTTTCTCTCTTTTCATGTTCTAAGGAGAAATATCTTTTTCTTTTTTCTTTTTTTCTGTCCATAATATTTCATGTCTTGTAAAAATAAACTGGAGATAATCTTTATAAATTAACGATATATCATAAAAAAAAGTAGGAATTTTTATATGCTTAATTTTTTTGTTTTGTTTATCATTGCGTCATGCATGCTTGATCTCTTCTTCTTTTCCAACTATACTCTATTTCTGTTTCTGTGTGTATTTTTGTAAGTTGAGCTGCTTTGCACATTAGATTCTACCGAAATTAAGATTATTGAGAATGTAATGACGTACTCTCTTGCCAGTTATATATTATTCGCATTATCACGTCTATATTCAAATAAATAAAATCTGAGATAAAATAAAAGAATTAGCAGCCACATGATTTGTTGCCACACCGCACCATGATTAAAGTTATATAAAGAGAGAAACCAGGACAGATTCAAAGTGAAAGAAAGTCCCAAAAACAAAAAACCAAAATTTTAAAACACAAACCCATTCGTGTGCGTGTGGCTAAGTTAAAACATTAATGGATACTTCTTCATCACTTTTTCTCTTCCTCTTTGTCATCATCATCATCATCATCTTCAATAAGATCAACGGTCTCAGATCATCCTCCGCTTCAAAGACGAAACTTGTTGATCATGTTATTACTCACAGCCACGGACCAATGTTCCCACAAGGAAGCTTGGGATGGCCTATCCTCGGAGAAACCATCGAGTTCGTCTCTTCTGCTTACTCAGACCATCCGGAGAGTTTCATGGACAAGCGTCGACTTATGTATGAACTCTTCTCCCTCTCTTTACGCTTTAATGTTCACAGTATATTTACAAAATTTAAACCAAACTTGAAGTCCCCTTGGAAAGTATGATATTTTGCCATTTAAAGACGTTCTTGTTCTATAAGTATAAATATATGTTTTTATGTATACAAAGGTATGGGAGAGTGTTCAAGTCGCATATATTCGGAACGGCTACGATCGTGTCGACGGACGCAGAAGTTAACAAAGCAGTTTTACAGAGCGACTCGACGGCATTCGTGCCGTTTTACCCGAAGACGGTGAGGGAGCTAATGGGAAAATCGTCGATACTTCTTATAAACGGGAGTTTACACAGAAGGTTCCATGGATTAGTCGGTTCTTTCTTAAAGTCACCACTTCTCAAAGCTCAAATCGTTAGAGACATGCACAAGTTTTTGTCTGAATCCATGGATCTATGGTCCGAGGACCAACCTGTTCTCCTCCAAGATGTCTCCAAGACTGTTAGTATACTCTTCCCTTAGTTAATATTTTTCATTAATTCAATCTCTTTTAATAATATACGATGGTCCATGCTTTAATTGGAAAAATTAAAAAGAGTAATCATAATGATGATATATACCATGGAACATTAATTTATTTTAAATGGTTACAATAATTACATTTGATATAATGATTACAAGTTAGTTGTGTTTTCACATGTAATTAATTATTATATTTTTTAATTGGTAGGTCGCATTCAAAGTACTTGCAAAGGCATTGATAAGTGTAGAGAAAGGAGAAGAGTTAGAAGAGCTAAAGGGAGAATTTGAACAATTCATCACAGGACTCATGTCATTGCCACTTAACTTCCCTGGAACCCAACTTCATAGATCTCTCCAAGCTAAGAAGAAGATGGTGAAGCAAGTTGAAAGGATCATAGAAGGCAAAATAAAGAGAGCAAAAAACAAAGAAGAAGATGGTGTTACTCCAAAAGATGTTGTGGATGTGTTGCTTAAGGACTCGAGTGAAAATTTAACTCACAATTTGATTGCTAACAATATGATTGACATGATGATTCCTGGCCACGATTCTGTACCTGTCCTCATCACCCTCGCCGTCAAATTTCTCTCCGATTCTCCTACTGCTCTTCATTTTCTGACGGTAATTAATTAACTTAAACCATAATGAAAGTGATGATATTTTAGATTGTTGTTCTTCTAAGTAAAGCTAATTGGCTATAAATTTTTTTAAGTATTATGGAATCCAGTATAAAATCTTGTAGGCATAGTAAAAATGTTTACGCTGTAATGATAAGACTTTTCTCTATTTCACAAGAGAGAAAAACAAATTAATCACTCATTAAAAATTGAATGATGGATCGGAAACTGATATTAACTCGTGGATATATGATTGCCACGAGAAATTTATAAGCTCTTCTTACTTTAAAATAATTTTGATTAATCAGGAAGAAAACATGGAGCTGAAAAGATTGAAGGAATTGACAGGGGAGCCACTATATTGGAATGACTATTTGTCATTACCTTTTACACAAAAGGTATATATATTCTCCTTGTCTCTGATATTAGTTAATTATATGTGAAAAGGTGATTATATTAATAAATAAAGAATATTGCCAATTATCAATCAGGTCATTACAGAGACACTGAGAATGGGAAACGTTATTATTGGAGTGATGCGAAAAGCGATGAAAGATGTTGAAATAAAAGGATACGTGATACCAAAAGGATGGTGCTTCTTGGCTTATCTCAGATCAGTTCATCTTGATAAACTTTATTATGACTCCCCATACAAGTTCAATCCTTGGAGATGGCAAGTAAGAATCAAACAAATCCAGTTGATATACAACAATTGAATATTTAAAAACGAATAATATATTTAATTAGTTATACGTTTTTTTTTTATAAAATAGGAAAGGGACATGAACACGAGTAGTTTCAGTCCTTTTGGAGGTGGTCAGAGATTGTGCCCTGGTCTCGATTTGGCTCGTCTTGAAGCTTCAATTTTCCTTCACCATCTTGTTACTCGCTTCAGGTAATCAATCAATTACATTATATTCTTACAAAACTATTCACATTTTTTAAAAAATTGTATGACAAAAAGATAGGGTGTGGTGCTCTAGGCTTTAGACAAAGTGGTACGTTAGGACCAGATAAGTCTCATCTCTTTTTGACAACTTGGACTCGATTCCTAAAAGACAAAAGTGGAAATGTATATCTTGGGAAAGCTTGTAGTTAACAATTAACATGTATATAAATTATCTAACTACTGTTTAAGTTAAGCAACCGAAGATTAAAATAATTGGTACTTTTCAAAATAATATGGAAGCATACTAACTTAATTGAAATTTTGTTGGTGATTATATGATATGCAGATGGGTTGCAGAAGAAGATACAATTATAAATTTTCCGACAGTGCATATGAAGAACAAACTACCCATTTGGATCAAGATAAGATAATTGTCTTTCTTAAGCGTAAAATGGAGAATCAATTTTGCATTATCAAAATCTAAAAGGTTAAAGAAGTCACACGAGTGTTCGAAAGTGGAGAGTGAATGAAAGTGATAGTGAGACAGAAAAAACAACATGATGGAGTGTAGAGACAAAAAGGAGTCCCACGTGTGGTAGGCTACGGAACACGTGTCAACTATTTGTCGTTTTCCGTCGAAAAGGCAAATAAGGACAAAATCACAAAACCTTATGTTTGTTGAGTTGTCAGCACGTGGACCCTAGTGCTTATTTCGTTTGTTGACCATAAAACTTACTCGTTTTTTAGTAAAACTTGTATGAAATATATGTATATCACATGATCTAGTCATATAGAATCCTAATTTCCATATGCCTATTCCACTTCGCACATCGTTAGCTTATGAAAATCATATATATTTGAGTCTCTTTATCTTATACATATTGAATATACTTTATACATATCGTGTACGTGTCTACATTCAATCTCTTTTATCTGTTCTTTTTCTTGTTTTCTGTAACAAATGAGACGCATAATCCTTTATTCACGATGATTTAAGCTGCTCGTGTATTGCATTCGTTCTCTTTATCTGCCTTTTCTTTGTTTCTTCTTATTCTCTTTCGAAGAGTGATTTGATCGACTCACGATTAAACATCGTCGATTATTTATTTTTATAAGTTCTAAAACAATTACAGAGTTCTGGTTACTAACCAGTTTCTGATGTGATAAATGATTATGGGATTTTGAAATGATGAAAGTTGAGGGATAACCTTTGGTCTCCAATAATTGAGACGTTATATAATAATGAGCAAGAAAGTGATATTCCTTATCTTCCAATGAGGTGAGTTGATGTAATTAACATTATAACAACCCACTGACATTAGTTTAAACGTAACAAGATAAAGAATGGTTGTTTTCACTCAACATCACTAACAGCCAATATCATCACACCATCACCAACCCATAATATCATTTTAATCATTTTCTAAATTGCGACTATGAGTTCATTTTCATCTTACAAGTCACAATAACCTCGCGTCTAGCGAATTGATGTCACGATAACTTGGAGTGGACTAGTATATTGTCAAAAGTGAGGCCTCGCTTATGATAGGCCCGTTTAATTATGTTCATAAATTTGTAAAAGCCCAAAATCAATGAAAAATTGGAAAGCTGTTAAGTAGGATGTACATAATTTTAAAGACGAGTTGAAGAAAACAAGGTACAACTCAATATACGTAGCTGAAAAGGGTTCTGAGATTTTGGTTTTACTTCTCTGTTTATTTCATTTTTTTTTACTTTTCGAGACCTTATTTTCATGTCCTGGTCGTTATATCCATCAACTTATACTCTATTTCTCGATATATTTGTTTGCATGTTCTTGACGAACGCGTTATAGGTAATTAGATATACGTGTGGACCGTCTGGTTTAATACATTTGGAAGTGTCTGTTCTGACTTATGAGCTTGTCTTAGCCTGTTTCTTTTATAATTTATGTAAAGAAAGAAAACGTTTGGGGGTGAATTAACATCATGACAAAGTACGAGGGATTATAATTGCAAATATTTCACTCACGTACTTGCCGACATGACGAGACTCCTCTGTAATGGGACCACGTGTAACCTGTAGGACAATTCAATAATGTCATCTCACTCGGTGACTCCTGCCTGTCACCGTTACTTTATCAAAATCGTTACTATTAATCTTTATTAACTAAAATGTCCTTCAACATGTAATCTACTAGTAGTATAAGTTGCTGTTTCCCAAATCTAGTAGATAATCTAAATTTTATAATTTTCAGCCGTTTGACCAGATAGTTAATCAAATCCTCACGCTAACACTATTGTAATATTATCACACATGTTTTTGTGTGAAACAATCACGATCTCATCTAACTAATCGTGTTTAATTCCATAAACATAAGATTCATCGAGTTTTATAAAAAACGCTTATATGCAAATGTGCATCACCTAATTCTAGGACCTTCATATATAACAGTGTCCGATATTTATAAATTACAATAGTCTTTCATTATTTTCCATTTAGTCCTCTATTCAAAACTCACACGCGATACGAACAAAGTAACAAACCATGACAAACTACGGCGCGATTCCGACGTCGTCTCATGGCTCGCCGGTGGTGGATCTGGAGTCAATATCACGCACCAAGGAACGTATCAAAGCAGGGCTGGCCACGCGGCGGCCGTGGAGAGTGATGTTCGATTACCACAACGTGGGGATACCTCGCAGCGTCTCGGACGCTTTCTCAAGGATCAAGAAGAACATGAGCTACTTCCAGACGAACTACGCGATCGTCGTCTTGATCGTGATCTTCTTCAGCCTTATCAAGCATCCGACGTCGCTCATCGTGTTGACCGTCTTGGTCTTCGTCTGGATCTTCCTCTACTTCCTCCGTGACGAGCCTCTCAAAGTGTTCCGTTATCAGATCGACGATCAGACAGTCATGATCTGTTTGTCGGTCATAACCATCGTCCTCCTGTTCTTGACCGGCGCGACGCTCAACATTGCTGGGGCGTTGTTGATCGGAGCTGTGCTGATTCTGATCCACGCGGCTTTTCGGAAGACGGAGGATCTCTTCTTGGATGATGAAGAGACGGCGACGACTGAAGCTCTTCAGGTCTGACGTCATTCATACCTTTGATTGATCTCGAACTCTTTATGTATTTTTTTTTTTTGTATATTATATTGGTTTTGGTGTTATCATTTAATGTGTAATAATAATTTTAAACTCACATTGGTGTGAGTTGGTGTAAGGATTGAGACTCTCCCTCTCTCTCTCTTTTGTTTTTGAGTTTTGTTTTGGGTGACGAACGTTGTTACGAATTTGAACCATTTTAAATTGTTACAAAATTTGTTAATTATATCAGCAAGACTCTCAGGAATTGATTTTAGTTTTTTTTTTATAAATATTTAAAACTATGAATATGAATCATTTGGATTAGTCCACGGAAAAGAAGACAAATCATTTGACAATTAGTTTATCAATTTCTAGAACCAGCTAAACAATGTCAAGTCTTGGCTTCTGTTCTCTTGGGCCGGCTGCCTAGTTTTGGACACCTTTTCGTCGGCTTATCATATCCCAAAATATGGATCTCTTTACAAATGATTTTTTTCTCTAGGAAATAAAAATATCGATTATCAAAACAAGTCATCAACATTACATGTTACATAAACCCCACAAAAACGATTTTAATGGATATTCCCTTTTGCATAATGTAAAGTTTGTATGGGTCTTTCATAATTGGTTCAAAGTAGGAAAAAAGTTCGGGGACCCACATCTCATGTCGGTACTTTTTTTTAGCCCTGAAAAGTTTCTATCAATGGAGAAAATTGATTTAAAATATAAAAAGTCAATTTCAAGCAAAAAAAACAAAAAAATGTACACTATATATTTTGAAGATGGGCTTTCATAAAAGCCCATTAGTATCAGCCCATATAATTCAAAAGTAATTTCAAGACATTGCTGTCACACGCATCTATATACACGTCAGCTCCGTTCGCCGGCGCTTATTACTACCGTCAAGCTCGCCGCCGGCCAGAGAATAATGGCGTATCACCAACCGTTCGATCCTTACTACGTTTACAATCCTCATCCTCTTCCGTCGCCGCTTCCGCAGTTCGCCGACGAGCCTGGGGCTATCAACACGCTCTTTGTCTCTGGCTTGCCTGACGACGTTAAGGCTCGTGAGATCCACAACCTCTTCCGGCGTCGTCCCGGATTCGAGTCTTGTCAGCTCAAGTACACTGGACGCGGCGACCAGGTTTCTAATTCCTCCCATTTCGGTTTCCCGAAAGTCGTGTCATTTTCAGAAAAGCTGTATACTTTGTGGTTTTGTCCATGTCTAAGCTTTTCAAAGTACCTTCTTTTTTGTTGCTATTGTTGTCGTGGGTACTTCAGGTTGTTGCATTTGCAACATTCTCGAGTCATCGATTCGCTATGGCTGCAATGAATGAGCTAAATGTGAGGTTCACTTTGATCCAAATGGTGACTCAATAATAGTGTTTGCTTGTGTGTATGGGTTATAATGTATTTGATTGTGTTGAAACCCCTTTTCTCAGGATGTGAAATTTGATCCTCAAACAGGATCAACTCTACATATAGAACTAGCTAGATCAAACTCTAGAAGAAAAGAACGGCCAGGTATAGAAACTTTAGTCTCTTCTCGCTTTTGAATTAGTAAGTTATAGAAATCGATGTGTAAATAAACCGTCTGTGTGGACAGGAAGTGGGCCTTATGTTGTAATCGATAACAGAAACAAGGAACCATCTAAATCTCAGGACGACCAGAGTGATGAAGGTAATGTTCTTGTTGCCTTGTAAAATTCCTACTTTCGTAATTGTACGTTCATGTTTCTGCTCGATCTTCTGATACATGTAGGGGAAAGCGATCCTGATGAGGCTCAGGAACCTGGAAATGGCGATTCTTCAAAGGAAAACGATAATACCAAAAGGTTGACAAAGTGCATTTTAGAAAAGCTTGGTTTTGTAGTCCTATGTGACAGAGGCAGAAGACTAATGTATATACTGATATCCTTGCTAATTTACAGTGAAGCGGACTCTGATCCAGATAGTAAAGCACAATCTGCTAGTGTAAGTACATTCCAAATATAATCTATCAACCAGTTACTACCTATCCTTCAATAGTCCGTTGAAGATTACGAAAATTGCAATAGTGTTACTTCCATATAGACGTGTTTATAGATAGTAGCTTATTGACACATTTCTACAGGGGAACTTGGAAAAAGCATCTGAAGGAGGAGGTTCTGGTGCTGGACCATGTTCGACCTTGTTTATAGCCAATCTCGGGCCTAATTGTACAGAAGATGAACTTAAACAACTCCTGTCTAGGTAACAGTATGCTATGGCTTGAACTTATAGCATTTTATATTTCTTGACATATCATTGCTTTTGTACTTTCCTGAAATCGATTTGATATGTGATCCCTTTGCTTACAGATATCCTGGTTTCAATATCCTAAAAATCCGAGCAAGAGGCGGAATGCCAGTTGCATTTGCGGATTTTGAGGTATAAGTTGTTAATACATGCTTTTATGATTTTTGTTGTCTTTGCAGTCTATATACTTACTCTCACCAATCACAGGAAATCGAACAAGCTACTTATGTCATGAATGATCTTCAAGGCAACCTCTTATCGTCTTCAGACCGAGGCTGCATGCATATAGAGTAGTTTTTCTTGCATTTTCTCGATTACTTAAAATTTCTCATTTTGCCAGATTATTGCACTCATGGTTGTTATAGCTAAACCAATGTCACGCTCTGGTTCTTGTGTCCTCTAGATATGCAAGATCCAAGATGAGGAAACAGTAGACGATTCTCATAACTACATAGCCTCACTTCTCTTCTGAGAATGGGATTGATAGATCATAAGCAAAAGGAAGCGGAAGCTGTGTTTCTTATCTAAATTTCCACTTTCTATTTGTTATCATGAAGATGGATCTTCTATGCTGACACTTAGAAATATATGCGTATATATCATCTATAGCCAAGATTATTCATGACTCCCAAGATTTACTATTAAGATCTCTAAAATCATACGTTAAACATTTATATGCACGCAGAGGTTTATAGATAGAGAGAATCAAGTTCTTTATCTTGTCATGGTCCAGTGAACGTCACTGACACACTGCCCCACCATTGTCCTCGCTAGTTTTGGGCTTTTCTTGTGTGTATACATATAATTTCTTATCTTTGTTCAATTTGAGAAAAATGTTAATTGGTGGATGCTGATAAGCAGAAAAGATACCAAAAGGACCAAATGCATCACTGTATTGACAGGCAAGTCAGATTTTCATACCTGACTTCTCTCTCATGTATCATTATTACATTGGCAAAGACTTCCAATGTCGTTCGAGTAAGGAAAGTCCTCATTGTTTTGTTTCACCTGTTCCTCTCTCTGTCCACACTGCAAAATAATTCTTTCGACTCCATAAAACCAATAATTCAAATTCAAAAGAAGAAAAATCCTATTTTAATGATTCCCTTTTACCAAAAACAATTTCAAATTACTTGATAACATATTTAGCAACTGTTTTTCTGCATCTTACCCGCTATACAAACAAAAGAGTCAAAAAAAGCTTTCTTCCCAGCTTTGGACCACATTACTGAAAACAGGGGACTTTTACCCTGTCGACTAAACTTTTCATAAGACACTGTTATCTGGTTTTACTCTCTTAATCTTAGTTATCTGATTTTACTCTCTTAATCTTAGTATTGCTTCCTGTGGTTTACTTCCAACTTCTGACCTCTTTCCCTCTCCCGTAAAGCTAGTCTTGGCGTTTCATTTGACAGCCTTTCGCTGAACCTATCCGACCCATCATTGGCTAGCTGACCGCTGTAATGATCCGCCCAGAACCGCCCGCTTCTGTTGCCTGCATCTGAGCCTGGAGTTGATGCGTAGTTCCCATCCATTATCATATCTCCTTCCAGTATACGCAACACCTTTAGAATTGACAAGACAATTTTTAGTATATTATCATAAAAGTTTGAATTATCCTGAGGAACGAGTGATTTCAAGGGTTGCTTTTGATTACCTGAGACATGCGAGGCCTCAAATGTGGGTCTCTACGTATGCACAACGAAGCTGCATGAAGCATACAAATGACCTCACTTTCTACAAAACGGTTCCCAAGCCTCGGATCGATAAGTTCTTCCACCGCATATTCTTCCAGTAGCGGACGTGCCTGAGATCACAACCAACGAGCATCAGTACTACTACTTTGCTGATAAATTAAGATATGAATTGCTTACCCATTCAGTGAGGCATTGCTGGCCTTTCGGCATGGTAATATCAATGGCTTTGCGGCCAGTGACTAGCTCAACTAGAACAACCCCGAACGAGTAGACATCGGCTTTTTCTGTGATCTGCCCGCTTTGAGCATATTCTGGAGCTAAATAGCTAAACACCCCCAAAAGTACTTTCCTTTAGCAATAGAATTAATTGTTCAAGTTTCAGGAAGAAAATGATATCTTTAGTTGATGTCTCACCCGAACGTTCCTATCACTCGTGTTTCTACACCCAGTTCCCCATCAGGCTGCCATCTCGCTAGACCGAAATCACCGACCTGAAAGAATTAAACAGCTGACTTAGGACCAACGAGCACATGAAACAAACATGTCTTGTTACAACGAATGAGCGAAGGCCGTGTTATTAGATACCAGTGGCTCATTATCATGAGTGATGAGGATGTTGTTAGGACGCATGTCTCTGTGGACAATACAGCCAACTCTGCATTCTTCGTGAAGATACCGTAGACCTCTTGCAGCTCCAACAGCAATCTTTTGCCGTGCTGGCCATTCCAGTGTTTCCCTTTGGCGACCTGGATAATAGCTTGATACTGAGCTATAACATTCTCTACCACAAAGAGCTAAAACGGAAATTTTAGGCAAACTTACCGTATAGATGGGAGTCAAGTGAACCATTGCATATATATTCATAGACCAAGAGCCGTCTGCTGTCTTCAATGCAGAAACCAATCAGCATAACGACGTTTCTGTGCTGAGCACAGCTGAGAACTTCCACTTCGGAGCAAAACTCTACATCTCCTTGAGAACTAGCCAGTTTGTGTTGCTTTACTGCAACAACCTGGCCTTCCGGTAGTACACCCCGATGAACAGATCCATATCCACCCTCAGCCAAGAAGTTAGCTTGTGAAAACCCACCTGTTGCAAGCTCTAACTCGGCGTATGAAAACAGCCTTGGGGGTTTCCCAAATACTGGCGCCTTGTGCTGGCAGATGGAACAGAGAGGAGGCGGGCCAGGAGGAGCATTTCGAGAGAGTGATATTGCATCTCTTACGTTTCCACTAAACTCCAGATCGAACCTTCGACTAGACGACAACCCAGCTTCTACATCCAGTTTAGAGAACTTCTCAAGCAAAGCCTTCGTAGTGGATATTTGAGCCCTGTCGTCATTTTTCCATAGGCTTTCGTCGGCCTCAAGGGATGAATGGCGATGGGTGCCAATATATTCTGATATCCATGGCTGGAATCTCATGCTCGTCGACGCTAATGATTGACTTTCGCTCTCTGTTTCAGAACCGGAATCATCATTCTCCTTGATGACCAATGCTCCGTCCTTTTTCATGTACCCACTCATTCCCAAAGTGAAAAACGGTGAAGTTCCCGGGTCAGAACTTGACACTGAAGAAGTCCCGGCTTCTGTACTTGTGAATGGTGTCCCCAGCTCAGGGCTGCTAGTAGGAGTCACAGGTAGTCCTCTATCAGAATCTAACGATCCTTTTGTGTTCTTTGTGTGCTTTTCAGATGCTGCTTCTGGTCCGGTTGGTAAGGTAGACTCTTTCTCAGCATCCTTCTTAGGCGATCCAACCAAATTTAAGCGCAGCACTTTTGCCTGAGAACGCTTCATCACCACAATGTTACATTGCAATTCATCCATACACCTTTTCTCTTCGTGCTTGAGGTGTCTGTAAAACAAACCACACAGCACCATTGTGTGAGTTGGTGAAAGTACATATATAACTGTTCAACCCATCATTAAGAGATATAACCCATATGATGTTCACAAAACTAAAGGAAAAATTATGTATGATGAAAGTAGATTATTACTTGTCTAGTACAACCCAGTTTGCTTGTGCTTTCTTCGACTCAGCAGCAACTGCTCCGCAGGGTGATCCAGAAACAATCTTAATCTTGACATTTATCTTCAAAAAAATAACAAACAAAAACAAAGTAGCATGAATAACATGCGATGCTTTCACGGGATCATCATAGCTAAACACGCCTGCCTAGAGAGCCAACCTTATTCGGATCATAGACATCATGAAGCTGGAGAATCATTTGGGAACAGGTGTCAGTAAGATCACTCTTGATCTCTGGTAGTGCTTCAGAATGTGATTTCCGATGACCACTTGCACAATCCCCAGCAAACATAGGGAAGCTCTTAGTGAAACCCCAAAGTTTTCTTCCTACACATTCATCAGAAAGCAAATGAGATAAGGATGAACAGAAAAACTAAACCTCAGAAGAGAGAGAGAGAGCCACCAAGATCAGAACAAACATAAAAAAAAACCAAGACGACATTTGATACAGGGAGAAGCTTAAAAATGAACAAAAAGCCGTGGCAAGAAAAGTACCCGAGTTTTGAGAAGGGACAACAACAATTAGCGTAATGCAATCCCCAGGCTGAACAACATGAGTCAGAGCCCAAATCAAAGCTGTCTTTGGAATCTCCCTAGACGCTTTAACAGCGACGATAACCTTTTCAGCCCCATCAGATACTACAGGCTTTTCCTGCTTCCCTCGCTTCAGTAGACGACTCATTTAAGATTCCAAAAGCAGAGAGCAAGAAGAGAAGAGAAGAGAATGCAAGAACTTTATCTTGGCCCTCTTTTTATATTGCCTTTATAAACACGATCCTGAGAGGAAGTGTACTTTGTTGGAGAGATATAGTAGGCTCACAAGAATCTGGAAGAAACCAGGATATTTGGTATGCATTATTTGGGCTTGCCCCCACACAAGTTGGAAATCAAGACAAGAACCAAAGACTCTCTCCTTGATTAGTCATTCCAGTAAGACCTTGCAGATGAATACAAAACTCACAGACTTGACAAGACCTTCTCTCTGCGTTTTTTCTCCCTCTTCCAAAACGAATCACATGAAACTTAAAAAAGAAGACAGTACACAAACCCAACACCAACCAGATTCTGATTTCCCAACGGATTTAACTCCAACGAGAACAAAAAGATTCCTAATAATAATAATAATTTGGTTCCGGTAAAGCAAAAAAGCGACCAAACAGATACCTATCCTCTCAAAATCCAAATCCAATACACCTTTTTGAATCTTCTTCCCCTTTTTGTCAAATCACAGAGTCAGAGCTTATTATTACAGCCTCTTGATTTTTGGATCTGACAAGAAACGAACAAAAAGAGCGAGAATCCTCTTCACCAAACAAAGACACGAGGAGATCCTCCCTCATAAGCTGTCCCCAACTTCAAAATTCCACCTGCAAACACACAAAAGAGTAGATTGTGATTGAAGAATCAAAGAGAGAAGACTCTCTCTGAAGGAAAAATCACACTGGAAGGAGATTCAAAACCTCAAATTCCTTGACAAAATAAAAAAAAAAACTAGAAGAAGAAGAAGAAAACAAACGTTTGACTGAAAGATTTAAGAAAAAAACCAATGAGTATGAAAAGGAATTTCTCCAGCACCGATTTCAACTATAAACCAATAAGAACAGCCAATAGATAATATAAATACAAACACATACATACATATAAATCTATATTTTTAATTAAAATTATCACAAACGGCCAGAGAGGAAGAAGATTATATAATAATAATATCACGGAGAAAATAAAAAATTTCACTTAGCTAAGCTCTCTCATGAATTTCACCGCCATGAAAACGATTCAACAAAATAAATAAAAAGAGAGAGACGATGGAGTGAGACCAGACGAGAAGGAAGAACACAAAATGATCTTACCAGAAGCATTGATTTTGTCTGTCTTCAAGCTTCTTCTCTCCTTTCACATCAACGCACGACGAGAATGCACATAAAATCCAATTGCTTGCTCCAGATAAGAAAATTTTGAAAAGAAAAAAAAAATGTGAAAACAGTTTCTTTTTTTCTAGGGTTTTTGGTTTCTCCTTCTCTACAGCATAAGCTAGTCTCAGTCTCTCTACTTATGTTTGTTTGATATGTGACTCTCTCTAGTAACAACAAAACTACTATCTTTCTGGTACTTACAATGAACCTCTCTTTCTCTCTCTGCTTGTTACTATTATCTATTGTGTCTTTTCCAATGCTGCTTACTTTTTTTCATGATTTCATAAAAATACTATAGAATATGTTTGGCCTTTTTTAAAATAAACTATAGTATGATCTAGTTTGAAACTTTGAATGATTTCATCTAAAAGTTACAGTTAATTCAGACATTGGTTATGATATCCAAGTGGACTGGTTACTTTTTTTATTAGTTCCTGGTTGACCAAAGTGCTGTATTTGGAGAAATCAGCTTTTAGCATTAGAGAGATAAATAAATTACTAATCAAACTGTAGAATCTGAAGCCCCATTGTTCTAAAGACACGTTGTTTTTGTTGATTTGGACTATATTATGTCAGTTGGTTTGATGATTGTTTCGTTTAATTCAATCTGGTTAGAGATGAATAGTTTAGTCTTTTTAATATTCATATATAGGCCGTTGTATCTGGACTTGGGGGAGAGTTTGTCCCAATTAGTTTAGCCTTTTGGAAGCCTTTAGACCTTTATTGGTCCCATTTTGAACGAGCGACTACAATCTGAAAAGTGAAAATTCAAAATTTGTGACTAATAAAAAATTAGTTATAGTTTTGTGTGTGTGTGTGGGGTTTATTAGAGTCATATAAACTTATCTCCGAAAAAACATAATTATTTTTCTTTCTAAAACTTATTTCATTTGTACATATTTACCTAGTATTTATAAAAACAAATAAAAACTGATTCATGTCATGTAAATAAAAAAAATGTCTGAAAATAGCAAAAGAACAGTACTACTAAATATACTTAAAATATCGTAAGAAAGAGGACAGTACCATAAAATAAAAAGATGCAATTTCAGCTACTTGTATTTATATCCAAGATATTGATAAAGAAGTATATTCCTAACAACATGAATTTGAGATTGCTTAGTTCGAAAATTGCTTGAACTGAAAGATAACCATTTTTGTTTCTTTATCTTTTCTCCTTTATCAGGAGTTAGTATATAAAATATACATATAAGAACTCTTTAGTTTGAATTTAAATTTTGTAGCTTTGTGACGATATTTTAGATCTCCTAAATACCCTCTCGATGACAGACCTCGGGAAACGAATCGACGTCGTTATATATGACAAATTTGAATCGAACGCAGTCTCCATCTCCTAAACGTGGTTTTCTAAACAAGTACGTATTCACAGCCGACACGTCTGGTTCTATTTTTTGAAATTTTTATTAAACAATATAATTAATTACGTTGATCTTAAGATACAATAGTAAACTATTATTGTTTAAGTTCAAAACTAAACGAGGCCACATTTCTTCTTTTAACAAAAGAAAACCAATTCCATAACAAAAAATCCCTTATGGCTTTTTTTTTGCATCAATTCAAATGGATTAAATTGGATCGGATTATATAGAAAATAAGGAAGTTAATTAAAATTGATACTAATGTGTAAGAGACAAAACATAAAGGAAATGGTCCAAAATATATGTAAGTATAGAACAGAGCACAATCACAGGTAGTTCAGGCTCGGGTGTCTTGTAGTAAACCATCGTGGGTCCGTCCAACCCGAACCATCCCTCTAATCATTATCTTTCTAATTTCACCATTTTTACTCTTTTCCTTACTAAAAAAAATTTCAAAATCTTCAGATCATGTGGTCCTCTCGCATGATCCCACGATATCTCTGGATTAAATTTTTAAAATTTTAAATTATTGTCCTAATGATTTTTGGGAACATGTTAAATACCCATTTGGACTCCAAATGCTTTTGAGAAGATATTTCAATATTTAGTTTGTTGTTTGAATCTGATTAGTGAATTGATTAGCCGAGAGGATTAGTTTCTTTAGGGGTTAATATTTTCTTGAATATGGGTCCCGGAGACGTTATTTGACATTAGCTCTGTCACCGTCACGGGACACATCATCAACGGCGGCCAATGCCGTCACTGCTACAATCAGTCTCCTCCTGTCACACTACCACCCACATATTACTACTATATTTTATGTTTTTTGTTGGGGTCAACAACTATAAACATTATTATATAATAATATTAAACCAACTATAGACGTTATTATAAAATTTATTAATTAAGAATGCTTAATAGGGAGAAAGAAGGCCTCTACAGAAACGACAACGTTCAGTGACGGTTTATTAGCTCGGGGTAGGTGCCGGCATGGGTATGTATGATTTACGCAAAAACAATTAATTTTATTAATCTCGTGTTAATAATTAGTCGCCAGTGATTACTCAACTATCGTAGTAAAAACAAAAAGTTTTATACTTTTTTAAGTAGCAAAACAAACATATTTGAATTTTTTTTGATTCGGAACAAAGTCTGTTTAGCCCACTTCTCCAAGCGGTACATTGTCTCCTGTTCCTCGAGTCCTCGACTTACATTATTAATATAGAATTAAGTGACGAAGTTTTATAGTTTTTGCGGTGATATTGTCCCTAATGACATAGCAACTTTTTGCAATATGGTTTAATTTTAAATAGAGTGCATCGTGCGGGGCATTTTTCATTAAGAAATTGCATGCACGTCTTAATAGGACATTGTTTGGTTGTATTCGTTATTATATTGTATGCATATACTTAATTAATCGGTCCTACACCAGTAGTTTAGAGACAATGACCCTAAATTTAATCGTTTCGCTCGTAACCTATGCTATAGTATTTGGACACTAGACTATTAATCGTAGATTTATAAAGTATAGCTGGGTAAAACAAATATATATTCATTATTGTGATATTATTAGGCCCGCCATAATATCTCTTTCGCTAGTCCCATTTACATATTTTATATACAGTAAAAACAAACTAAAGCGAAAGTTTGAAAAATTAAGAAGTTTAATTTATTTTTGCAACCCACAGAAACACTCAAGCAATCTGGATTCTGTAATTGTGTGATTTCGCTTTTCATAATGACACTGGTACAATGAATTGTCACTTCCGTCATTAAAACTATGTTGTTTTTTCTTCCGAGGTTGCGTATTAATTTTGCTAATGGGTTCTTCAATTCCGAGGAAAAAATTGCATTAAATCTCTTCAGAACGGTAACATACATTTATTATTATTTTGAGTAAAATCCAATAAATAAATGTGAGTGTAATTAATTACCATACCAGGTGCTTCCACAATTAATTTTCCAGTCGTCATAAACTAAGAGCAACGAATTTTACTTAACCCATTTACAAAAAAAAAAGGAGTTACATGTATTTAGACAACAGAAAAACTAAACAAAAAGAGTAAAATATAAAACAACAAATTTTTAAAATAAGATTGTTCATTCCGTGTCACGATATATACACAGACAAACACGTTAACGTGGGCATATGTATAGCTCATGATGTAAAACTACTGTAGGAACAATGAAAAATGGGGGTCCACTACGTGCCATTTTCGAGCTTCTACTTGCTGCAACTACTTTTTTCTTAGCCATGCATGTCCAATGTGTACAACTATTACCATGAAAAAGGTATCTTATTCAACAATCATTACGATTATACTATCAACTTCAGCGCATTATAATAATTACACTTTATGCAGGTACCAGCATAAACACACCTGGTCCAATCATCATATACGATCTATGCGTGTACGTAGGCGCATGAACACACATGACTATAAATCATATGTTCTAATAAAAATGACCGCGTTTTAACCATTAATGTTATTTTACTGTAAACTTCAGTTTTATTACCGTCTCTATGGTAAGATGGATAAGGCTTAAGATCTTTATGTCTGATTGATCCCAGACTTTGTGTCACAAAATAAATGACATGTGAGTAGAGAGATGTGGATAGGCCATGTGAGATATAATACGAATCGGGGCGAAATGTCATTTTTCTCATTATGTGATGAAATGAAGAGACAATGACCCTACATTATTAAATTTGCATGTTCTCTTTATCTTCAACATTAAGCTACACTCTTTGGTTATGTCAATAGTGACATGTAACATATCTTTCATCTTCCATACTTTTTTTTTTCTTTTCGGTTTAGCTTATTAGTAAGTAAGTAATAGCCCAATGGGCCGATATGATTTATATCTGTTTCAGCCCATGTTTATGTAGACCCATAACCGTTTTTTTTTTTTTTCCTGCAATCACCCGACGCGGGTTCGAGTGAGTATCGGAGAAAGCGAATCGCTTCCGTTCTGCAACATTTACCGGCGGATTTCTCCGATCAATTAAGTTTGTTGTTTAAAACAAAAAACACAATTTCAGAATCGTCGGAGGTGATGAACTAATCAGAGGTAGACGAGAGTCGATTTGCTGCTATATATTGTCAGATGAAACAAGGATTGGATTAGGGTTAATAGGTTTCCAGGAAAACGAAGAATCTACCGGAAATGGATACTCAGGCGTCGGAAGGAGCTGCTCCGAGGAGGACGTTGAGGAGAAAAGCAAGCAGGAAGAACTACGACGAGAATGCGATGGATGAACTGATAGAGGAGCATTTAGGTGGAAGCTCGAAGAAAAAGATCAGGACGAAGCAAGAATTGGAGAAAGAAACGGAGACGGAGGCTCTGATAGCCTTGTCCGTCGGCTTCCCGATCGACGAGCTGCTCGAGGAGGAGATACGAGCTGGTGTGGTAAGAGAATTGGGCGGGAAAGAGCAGAACGATTACATCGTTGTTCGAAATCACATAGTCGCTAGGTGGAGGAGTAATGTTCGGATATGGCTGCTTAAAGATCAGATCAGAGAATCTGTGAGTAGTGAGTGTGAGCATTTGATTTCAGCTGCTTATGATTTTCTCTTGTTTAATGGATACATCAACTTCGGGGTGTCTCCGTTGTTTGCACCTTACGTTCCTGAAGATGGGACGGAAGGTTCGGTGATAGTTGTTGGTGCTGGGCTTGCTGGTTTGGCTGCTGCGAGACAGCTTTTGTCATTTGGGTTTAAGGTTCTTGTCGTAGAAGCTAGGAGTCGTCCTGGTGGTCGTGTCTACACGCAGAGGATGGGATGTAAGGATAGATTTGCAGCAGTTGAACTCGGTGGTAGTGTAATCACGGGTCTACATGCGAACCCACTTGGAGTTCTTGCGAGGCAGCTTTCTATTCCTCTTCACAAGGTGAGAGACCACTGTCCTTTGCATAACTCAGAGGGAGTGATTGTTGATAAGGTAGTCGACTCCAATGTTGAGTTTGGGTTTAATAAACTGCTCGATAAGGTCACTGAAGTGAGGGAGATGATGGATGGGGCTGCTAGTAAGATCTCTTTGGGTGAAGTCTTGGAGACTCTCAGGGTACTGTACGGTGTAGCTAAAGACTCAGAGGAAAGAAAACTTTTTGACTGGCATCTTGCTAACTTGGAATATGCTAACGCTGGGTGTCTTTCGAATCTTTCAGCTGCTTATTGGGATCAGGATGATCCATACGAGATGGGTGGGGATCATTGTTTCCTCGCCGGTGGAAACTGGAGACTGATCAATGCATTAGCTGAAGGCTTACCTATTCTATATGGGAAAAAAGTTGATGCTATCAAGTATGGAAACCGAGTAGTTGAAGTCATTTCTGGCAGCCAGATATTTCAAGCAGACATGATTCTTTGCACCGTGCCCCTCGGGGTCTTGAAGAAAAGATGTATCAAGTTTGAGCCAGAGTTACCTAGAAGAAAACGAGCGGCCATTGACAGGCTGGGTTTTGGCCTTCTCAACAAAGTCGCCATGCTTTTCCCGTCTGTCTTTTGGGGTGACGATTTGGACACGTTTGGATGTCTCAGCGAAAGTAGCATCGACCGAGGAGAGTTCTTTCTGTTCTATGCATACCATACAGTCTCTGGTGGCCCTGCCTTGGTTGCCTTAGTTGCTGGAGAAGCTGCTCAAAGATTTGAGTGCACAGAACCATCTGCTTTACTTCACCGTGTTTTGAAAAAACTCAGAGGTAGGTAACTATTTAATAACGTCATCAACCTTTTGCTGCTCCCCAAGGTCTCTCTATAACAATGTTTTTTTGACTGATATCTCTGCAGGCATATATGGTCCTAAAGGTGTTGTTGTGCCTGACCCAATACAGACGATTTGCACTAGATGGGGAAGTGATCCTTTGTCATATGGGTCATATTCTCATGTAAGGGTTGGTTCATCTGGCGTGGACTACGACATTCTAGCTGAAAGTGTAAATAACCGACTATTCTTTGCTGGTGAGGCCACGACGAGGCAACATCCAGCGACAATGCACGGTGCCTACTTAAGCGGTTTAAGAGAAGCGTCCCGGATTCAACACGTAGTAAATGTTTTTCGCAGTAACCCAAGGAAACCTGTCCAAAGATACAGTGGAGTAAATAACGATGTTCTTGAAGATCTGTTCAAGAGACCCGACATGGCATCTGGGAAGTTGTCATTTGTCTTCAACCCATCAACCAACGATCCGAAATCACTTGGGTTAGTCAGAGTTCTTTTTGAAGGCTTTGCAGACGATCCAACCAATTGTCTTCAGCTTTACAGTATTGTTTCACGGGAGCAAGCTCAGAAGCTTCAAGAATTGGGCGAAAGCAGTAATGAAAGCAAATTGGCCTATTTGATCAACACTCTCGGATTGAAGCTGATGGGTGCCAACTCTGTACTAGACACATGTGGTGCATTGATCAGTGTGATAGCTAACGCACGCAAAGGCAGAAGCAGGACCCGTGTCGTTGCAAGGCAATGACGCATTCTTCCCTTAAACCACCAAAAAGGTTTCGTTTTTTTGTTTTCAGCATTTCATGGCTCATTTTTCCAGAGAAGCGTGTACTTATCTAGAGAGAGGTTCATACCTTCACTAACCCCCCATCACATAGTTTCTGCTTTGCCTTTATTCGTTTGTCATTTTTGGGGCCTTTTTTCTTAAAAGGTTGCGCAGTGTATACAAACAATGAAATAGAGAATCAATGTTTCCTGGCGAAGTAGCTTTCCCTGCTTTCAACTTTATAATCTTTGTCTGAGTATGTTCTTGAATTTACAAGCTTTCCCTGCTTTCTAAGAATGTTTCCTTCTTTTCACACAAAAAGATCCCAACTTTGGTGTCACAGACCGAAGATCACTGCTTCACCAACGTTGTTTGTCTTCATGTAAGAGCTAAGAAATTTCAAACGAACGGGAATAGAAGACAGGAGGTTACTTGTACGACGTCTTCTTTTAACTCCACGTTAGTTGGTACTGTCAACAGAAACAATTTATCGTACAGACGCACGAGTCGTTAGCTTCTTTATCACGAAAATAAATTACAAGACTTTTTGAAACCACATTAAAAAAAAAAAAAAAAAAAAAACCTAATTTCTTACTATATAAGCATAGAGAAGTCTTATTAAACCTCCTTAGCATTACTAGTATTTCCGAGTCGGGAGGAGTGACATAAACAACCTTGCATGATTATAGCTCGAATCGAAGATTTCGAACCCCAAAACGGTGTCACTGTCACGAAAAATCCTCAGAAATTTGTGGCAAACCAAGTCGCCGTCGTTGCGGATACCTTGGAGATCTAATTTCAAGGAACACACCCTTGAGTCCATCATCATGAGTTGAGCAAAAAAAAAAAGTCCATCATGATGAACCTCAGAAACTGCTTCCTCGCTGCTGCTGCTGCTTTACCAAAAATCCGATTTTTGGAAAAAGCTTCCCACTTTCTGCTCCCAGAGATTGCATTGTAACCCTAGAGAGTATCTCCTCCTCCATCAAATCCACTGGAAGATCGGCCTTTCTCGTCATTCTTCCAAGCTTCATCAAACGGCTGCAAGACGTCGCTTCAGAAACTCTTTCTATATACGCAGACACGTCTTCCGCTTTCTATATAAGCTCTTCCCTTTTCCCTTTGCTTTTTTCTTTTTTTCCTTTTCATGTCGCTAGACCGAAATCACCCATCTGATAGAATTAAACAGCTGACTTAGCACCAACTAGTTTATGAGACAAACATGTCTTGTTACAACGAATGAGCAAGGGCCGTATTAGTAATATATACTAGTGGCTCATTATCATGAGTGATGAGGATGTTGTTAGGACGCATGTCTTTGTGGGCAGCTTCTGGATTGTTATGGTCGACAACGCCTATATAATGTGCATAGTCTTCATGCAGTTTATACGAGGTGAAAAAGAAGCGATGAACTTCAGCTACACTTTGGAGGTAAGTGGCAAGCATTCGAGACTCTCAAAGACGGCTTACTCATTACTCGCTAATTGGCTTTGTTCATATCCACTGACAACAACAGCAACAGTAAAGAATTAAACTTGAGAAGATTTCAGGTAACAATGAAGATTACAGCCACTTGGTTGCGAATTTAACAACCGGGTCACATGATTGGAAACGATTGAAGTCGTTATATTTATAATATTTAGTAAAAATATTTTCTTGATATAACATGAAATAGCAGTTTAAATATAAATCTCCAGCTACAATGGAGATACAGTAACACAATCACCAATTTTCTGATTCACAAATTCAGCTGGGAAACAAAAAACACAACAGATACTCATTCAATTTTAAGATACATAAATATTAATTAATTTCAAGAAACAGTTCTGCCATAGCTTAACGATGCCAGGTATAGATTCTTTCCCCATTTTTCCTGCACAACGATAGATTAATAAAAAAAACAATGCACAAGATCTCAGGTATTGTTAATGGGAAGGGAGAAACCAAAAAAAAAAACTCAGAGATTTTGAGTAATCTTTACTCACCTTGACATGTGTACTGGGGAATTGAGAGGTACGCAATGTCTCTTGCGTCTCATCGACCAATCTACGCCGTGGGATGCTTAGAATTAGAGCAGCTTGATCGGTTGTTGCTGCTGTTGATGTAATTCTGAATCCACCATCCCAACGCCTGTGGATGCCTTCACTCGGATACAGAAAATCCAGTTCAACAACCTGCAGAGAGAGAGAGATTAATTGGAGCATTTATGAACCAGAAATCAAGACGACAAATCCAAAAAAACTGAAGGAAGAGGAAGAAGAAGTCATCTCCTGAAGACAAAAGTCTAACCTGTTCACTGTAGCCAGAATTGCGGGACATAACAACACCCCATCGGCTTCCAGCTGTTGCCATTGAGGTCACATGGAACCCTTCTCTCCACTTCTTGTTTATCCACTTGAATGGGAACGAATCGCTTACTTTGTAAGATTGCTGTGTATACTGCGTACCTTTAAAACCCAATTCAAAACCAAACATAAATATAAGCCATAAATGGTTATCATGCTAAAGAGCTAGCCACGGTCATAGAAGTTTTACGTCAGCTGGAAAAGTGGATATACCTTTTGACATGACAACTAAGGAGCTTCCATTGTTTGCACCAGCAATAGAACTTATGTAGTAATTCTTCTCCCACTGTTCCATAATCCATTCCTGAAACAGAACATGGTCACTCTCACATAAGCTCATCTTGACAGAACACAGACCTAAGAATAATTAACAGAGAAACATTGGATCAACCTTATGCAAGAAGACAGGAGAGAGTTCGTAGACTTGATTTGTGAAGCCAGTTCCAGCATCCATTATTAATGCCCATAGATTCGAACATGATGATACACAGCTTATTAACAAACCATCTGCGATACCTCTCTCAATATGCTGTGCCAGCCTTATATCAGCCACATTATAATGATACCTGGTTGCACAAGTAGATTGTTAGTCCATAATTTTTTTCACCGTAGACAGACATATTGAAGCCAAGAATCCAAGTCTGTTTAATACGCTTTAGACACAAACGCAGTCCCACTCAGAAAATTTGACTTCCCACTGGAGGCAGTGGACGGTATAACCATGAACTTTTTTACCTCTGCTTCATTGGTTGCCTGGCATTGTAAATCGATATCCATTGCGTTGCAGGGACTCCTAAACGGACTTTTTTCCTAGGGGCATCTTCTTCTTCTTCCCCAATGCTCAACCTACCTCGCTTCTGTCCAACTTGAAAAATGATCTACAAAAAAAAAAAAAAACAAATACAAGA
Organism: Iljinskaea planisiliqua; assembly: GCA_900108845.1. Lineage (NCBI taxonomy): Eukaryota > Viridiplantae > Streptophyta > Magnoliopsida > Brassicales > Brassicaceae > Iljinskaea > Iljinskaea planisiliqua. The sequence goes on along the minus strand of FNXX01000010.1, from coordinate 4,305,249 downwards.
CGTCAAACGATAACTCCAAGGTGACTAGTTAATAGGAAAGAAAAGCAAAGATGTACAGCATGAAATCGTCACCTTTTGGGCACCCTCTGTGTTTATAGGCCTAATTGCCGGATTTTCCCCCAAGAGGTCTTGAAACAGAGAGACTAACTTCCCATAGTTGGGTTCCTCGTCAAATTTCATATTTACCACGATCTCAAGAAACTGCTTGAAAGGAGGGGGGCAGAAACAACAAAGCATATCCGGCGATGTTGACATCTTCTTTTTGCAAACGAGGAATGACTTGTTATCTCCCTGACAATGGAACAAGAGAAAGGATTAGCAGAGAAAGAAGCATGCTAACAACACCATTCTACAAAACGAAAAGATAGTTCTGCAGTACCTGATATCCTTGCCATGGCAATCTACCTCGGTGAAGGAAGATCAGTGTATATGCCAATGATTCGAGATCATCCCTTCTGCTTGCAGTTCTCCCCAAGTGAGCATGTGCACTTGCGTATCTAACTGTCCCCCTGCGAAAATTAAGGAGAGAAAGATTCAAGAGAAGAGTAAGAGTGAATGTAAAAAAATCAGAATTAGGTAACAGTTGTAAAATCATCACCTAAACATATCGGGACGTTGATCATATTCAACATGTTGTCCGCTACCACCTTCTCTCCACTTTGTTGCTGAAAAGTAAGTTAAAAAGATGAGAAAGGAAAAATAACAACTAACAAAAATCACAGAGACAATGAAATCAACCAACCTAGTCCCAAATCAACAAGAAACAGCTTTTTCTCTTGAGACGTTGAAGGCTGGCCGAGTAAGAAATTTTCTGGCTTAACATCTCCATGCACATAACTGAAACCGAAGCAAATCATGACTTGTTAGGCTAGTTAACAAAGATAAAAGATAAATAACTTAGAGGTGCAAAGGCTCAAACAAATGTAAGAAGGAACCTCAGTCAACCAAGATAAATACAAAAACAAAAAAAGTTCAAGTACAAACCCTTTTGCATGCATCTTTTCAAGGATGGACAGTGATTCAACTGCAATGCAAGCTACCATTTCTGAGGACATTCTGCTAAGAGGAAGGGAAAAGAATCGTTAGTGCAGACACATTTTCAATCAGTACTGGACTTTTAATGTTACATTTCTAAGAAACCAAATAGATTTCGGATATTCATGTAAGCAAAAACTACATTAGTTATTTATTAATGTAGATACAAGAACTCTCCAAGGATGTGTAATGGATACTCACGCTTGCCCTGAAGTATTCCATATATCCCATAAGCTCGGTCCGAGCATATCCATAACCTGAGGCCAAAAAGAAGGATCTACCATCAATGATCCTGAGAGGTGAAAATTAGAAAGGAGAGAAGTGAAAGGAGCGATCCAGTACCATAACATAATAGTCTCCTTGCCTCCCTTTAAAATGTACTCTGGGGACTCCATGGCTGCCACCCAAGGTGCTGTTGACAACAAAAGAAGATACTGGTAAGAGAATTTTACAAAGACAGTAAGAAAGATGAGAGAATCGAACACCCACTTGTACACTTGCCACTCGTGAGGAGGACCATAGTTGCAACCCTTGCTGCTTCGATGCTCAAACTTCAGAGCAACCTTTAAAAGAAATCGGAGATGTGAGACAATGCTAACGCACTTACGCTAATAACAGGATCCTTGTGGCTGAGAATACGCCACAATAGACAGAGTTACATTACCTCCGTGATGCTAGCTCCTGCGCTACGTTCATTACCACCACTAAGACGACGTCCGACGAACACTTGTCCAAAACCACCCTTCCCAAGCTTTCTCTCTACCTTATATAGTGGTGATCCTCCAACTTGGACCTGATAAGAGACAGAATCGTTAGTACAAGAGAAAATGAAGTCTAAAGAGCAAATATGATTCTCTTCAGCAGCAAACAGATAAAGCAGAGAGCGGAATCTCACCCTCTCAGGGAAAGGTGCAGTATTTCCTTCTTCTTCCTGCGCAGCCGCCTTGTTAGAGCCACCACTATCGTTACCGATTGCCATAACTTTCTTCTCTTCCTCGCCGACTACCTCTTTGCCCTTCTTTCTACCGATGTCGCTATCCTTGGAAACAACCGGATTCTCCTCGGGGATTACCTTATCTTCCTCCTTGAGTTTTCTCGCAGCTAATCTCGTCCTCGGCCTCTCCGCGGCTTCTGTAGCTCCGACGGCGACGGCTTTCCGGGTTTTGCCGGTACTCTTCCTCTGTTTCTTGTCGGTAGGCTGTTGCGCAAGCTGATTCAGAGCTACAGCGTCAGTAACACGGCCACGGCGGACTCCACGGCGAAGCTCCGGCATAGCTCAAACCCCATGCAATCGAGACGGGACAGCAAGAGTCCGATCATTATAGTCCTCCGGAAACGACGGCCTGGCTCATGTCGGATTTGGAAAGCGATTTGAAATATAAGGAGGGATCGATTTCCCGATGAGAATTTTTTGATTTGGGCGATTAGGGTTCGCCGGTTCGCTTGCGACGAAGAAAAATATGCAATGGATGAAATCCCCTAAAATGGAGAGAGAGTGGCCCGATGGAAAAAGGCGGTATTCATGCCACGTCACTTATTACAAGACCAAACATGCTCGAAAAAAACAAGATTGTAATATGTAATAAATTTCCTTTAATGTTTATGGTAAATTTGTTAAATAACCAAAAAAAAATTTAAAAATCTAAGTAAAAAAGAAGAGAGATAAAAGGAAAATTAGACATAGCCCATAAAAACCCGTTCATTTCCACATGAAAAGTGGATAGACTACTTAGTTATATATATTTAATTTTGTTTTTTTCTTGTCATTTCACATAATTTCCCTTATGTTTAATGAAAGGAAAAAAAAGTAATAATGCAAATGAATATGTAATAACACAACGGACCTCCGACCAATGCAAATAAAATCTGATTTTTTTTTCTTATTATAAATATATATTATGAATAATTTTCTTTTTCAACCAAAAATGTATATATAGTATCTCCATTTGAAAGAAATAAAAAAAATGGGTCTTTTAGACAACAAAATCAGTAAGTTCTGAAATTTTTATTAGTTAGTCATTAGACTAATCATTCTATTTTGTTAATATCAGACAGAAACTCAAATAATCTAATCACTAATCAATTAATGATTTTCAAATCATTTAACGCGGAATTGAGAGTCTTTGTGCCCACTTATTTTGACCCAATGTTTCATGTAAAAACAACAACTTTTTTATTTAGCAGATTAAATCAAACCATTACAATATAAAAAAAAATATATAATTTCGTTATATTAAAGTTGTTTAAAAAGACAATAACAACCCTGAGGCCACAAAACAACACTCGTGAAATGCATATATTACCTAAGTAATGAAATCACATAATAAACCATGCAAACATAACTTTATTTGTTTGAACTTGGAACTTTTGTTTGCCAATTTAATCACTGATCACATTATTATAAATTATAAAAAAAAATGGGGCAACTATAAAAATATAAATCACACCATTGGTAATTGTAAAGTTTTCTTATCAATATTAGTGCATTGATTAGTGGATCTATTGGTAAGTAAGAACCTAATAGTTTTGAACATCCTTTTCCAATATTCAAAATGTAAATGTAATGATGTAGCTTCAAATTGCGTGTTTGGCCAGTGAGAACTCGATTAATGAATAAATTGTCTCTTTCAAACTTCACTTGTGAATATCCTAAAAAGATTGACATGATTGTAAATCCTGTAGAAGTGCAGAAAATTCAGCTTCCTCTATTGATTGACGTCTTTGAAATTTATCCATATTGTATTTTTTTGTACTATCACGTATGATACATCCTGATTCCTCCCACCCCCAAACTTGATGTTATGACTTTTCTAACCCTTTAATCTTCCTCACAGTCAAATGGTATGACTTAAGAAAGACAAGTATGGCCCGATAATGTTCATTTAAGCCCAATAACGAGGCCCATCAACCTTATATGAGCACTCATACCAAATTACAAATGAAGTAAACTCATGCAACTCTTAGCCAACCGGACCAATTCAATACCGGCTAGGCCAAAGATAAATCTCAATCATACCAAACTGTAGTGTGAGCACAAGACAACATACACGGACCCGAAACATAACAGATTAAATAAACATATAAAAAAAAATAAAAGAGGGACATATATAGAATCATCATATCTCGTCAATAATGCAAGACGTAGCAGCTGTACTCGACAGTAGCATCTCCTGTCTTTAGATCCAACCACTTAGTTCTAGCCTCGACATAACCTCTAGCGAACCGGAAGAGTCCACTTCCTCCAATCACCGGCATCTCCCTAACCTTCGTGAACACCACGTTCCGACCAAGAATCGAGATCGTGCTTCCGTTGTACTTACCTGTCTTGAACGCGAAGTTCATCACCATAAGTGCAGACCCTTCGTGCTGTCCCACACCAGCGTACATACCTTGGGCCTGGCCTACCAGAGTCGAGTTTACCGAGACCTCCGTGGTTAAACGGTTATCGATCACAGTGACCGCTCCGAAGAAGGATGTGTTGGAGAGAGGTGGTCTGAGGATGACCGAGGTAGGGTTTGAGCCGCTTTGAATATCATGCCAGTAGACACGGAAAAAAGTGAGTTTCTCTTTACGGAGTCCCATGAGTTTCCGGTCAATGGTTTTCGTAAAGTGGTCGCCTTTTCCGGCGGAGACAACGGCCGCGAGAAGGAGCATTTGGGAGGCGATGATGAGAATGAGATTTGCCATGTGTGCGGACTGTGGTATGAGATTGATTTCTCGTTGATATATGGTGTGTAGATATATTGACTTTATAGTAGATGTAGATGATGGCTTATGTATAATTATTATATTTGCCACAAAATAAAGATGGGCGGAATTAATATTTGTGTTATATTTGAATATTTGAATTTTATCTGCGCCAGAATTCGTATTCGATGGCGGGGCGAAAAGAAAAAGAAAAAGCTGAGCCTAATTTTGTTTTTCTCCTCTACCAAAAAGAAAAAGAAAGCAAAAAACACTATAGCTTTACTTCTTCTGAAATATTTTAAGGATGTTTAGTCAAGAATTGCAGTTTGAAAAATGTATTTCTAAATTAAAATTAGTTTTGATTTTTCATAAGTCAAAAAAGAAAATTTACTTTCATTAGATTAAGTTAAATTTCATATGAATTTGATTTACATATCTGGGTTAAACACTGCGAAATTATAATATTTCGTGGCTAATGAGAAACTATTATTTACTTCTTTACTCATTGTATGATACTGTCGGAACTCGTATCTTTTTTTCTATCCCGAGAAAAGTCTGATATGGGTGACAAATTATCCCAACATGTACATATTTAATTGAACTTAGTTTACCAACTAGCTCCACTTAGCAATGTGGCAATGTGTGACTGGTTGCTGAATATATCTTTGTTAACACGGTCGATCTTTTGTGAGATGTATTGGTTTGGTGGTCATTATCAAAGTGTTTGGTGTAATGAGCTGCTGTCAATTGTCGAACGTTGACATCTCTCGATCATAAGTCTATGTATACATTTATAATCATTAATTTCTTAATCTATTATATTAATTATCTCTCGATCACGTAATTCTATGTATAATCATTAATTTCTTAGTCTATTATATTGATAAATTTGTCTCATTAGTCATAAAAGGAGCTGTGCAAGAATATGATTGTTCAATCACTCGAAGTTTGGATCAATTGTTGTTAACCTGTTATAATATTTTCTTCGTGGAAAGTATGGAGTTCTTAACTAAAATACATAAATATGAAAATAATTTCAAATATAATCGATTGCTATCGCAGACAAAACGCATCAAAACCAAACGACAAGTTCGCGATCATAAAAATAAGTTTAAATGCAGTTTCATGAATTATTGGTAATGCAATACAGAACAATTATCTATATATATAATGGTCGTGATAAATTGATGAGATTAAAGTTACCGGCTATATTATTGATTTCTACAAAGACATTAATTGTTTCTCTCTACTTCTTCATGAAATATCACATTTAGCAACTAATATGATTTATGTTAATAGCCGAGTTGATTACATGACAAGTGACATGAACAAACTCTGTATTACAAGATGATAAATAGCACAACTCAAATGAATAGTTTTGTCAAAAGAAGAAGCACGACGCAATAAACAAACAAAGTATTGTAAAAAGAAGAACTAATAATGACTTCTTTCTAATAGCGAGGTTGGTTGGTTGATTTGCAGCTGCACTAAGCTTGGAGCATATGAAGAGCACACAATTGGGACACAAGATCCCGTACGATGGACCGGACCATCTCCGATTTTAACAAATTTTACGTGTACATCATTCCCAATGGTGTGAGCTGTTTGGTAAGGAGATGCCCCCGCTAGATTGAAAACCACAGCAAGTTTCTTCTCCTCGGCAATGAAAAAACTTCCACCAAAAAGGCCAGGCTTAGTACTAATGATCCCTATCACAAACTTGCTCCACAAAACGGCATTAGGATTAATCTTATTCGTAACATAAATCTCGATCGTCTCAGATGTCTCCAAGCATTGAAAGTAAAACAAAAGGAGACGTAAAACAAGTATCTCCCCGTTGGCATTCATATGGAGTTAAGAACACAACGTTGGTGACGTAGTGATCTGTGTTTAGAAAGCTTGTAGAAAAACCAAGCTATTGCAGATGAGTATGAATAGTACTATCAAAGGTTCAACCACAAGTTCAAGAGCAAAGATTGTAAATTTGAAGAGAGAGATGCTTTTTGCCAGCATATATGCCAGTACAAAAAAAAACATTCTTATAGAGATATTTATTTATAGAATAACAAAAGGAAAAGAGATTGAACTAAGTTTCCTTTTTAAAAATATTTAGTGAGATTGAACATGTTTTTGTGACTTGATTAATTTGGGTTGGTGCAATAGACTGTACTATGCACATGTGTTGATGAATAATATTCACGTTTATTATGAACACTAATCCAAGCCGGAGTAGGTGGAAAGATAGATGGAGAGAAAGCCTTTAAACTACTATCATAACTCATCCTCCGCCGGAAACAACTCTAAGTCCCTTTCTCTTTAATGTCGGCGATAAACGTGGAGTATCGATTGATTTATCACCAAAAAATCAAAATTAATTAATAAATATATAGGATATAATTATATGATAATGACAAAAACATCGACATTGGATGGTCCCAGATATTCAGCTCAGATTCGGTCTGATACGACCAACTGACTACCCAATCACATAACACGTTTCTCATATTATTTTGGATTCTGCAACTTTTATATATATATGTGTGTGTGTGTGTGAGAATTACATTCATCTCTTCGAAGCACTTCAATTCGAGATTCCATGATCTGAATCGAAAGAGAAAAAAACAAAAACATTAATGGCAATTACAGAAACATCAAGATCGAGCCACGAGCTCCCAGTAACAACCGCCCGGAATGCCTCAACCGCGAAGAAACTGACTTTGGTCCCTTTGATTTTCCTTATTTACTTCGAAGTCGCGGGCGGGCCGTTTGGGGAAGAACCGGCGGTTCAAGCGGCTGGACCGCTTCTAGCGATTCTCGGTTTCCTCATCTTCCCTTTCATATGGAGTGTCCCTGAAGCCCTAATTACCGCAGAACTCTCCACCGCGTTTCCAGGTATATAATCAAACCCAACGAGAACAAAAGATCTAAACTTTATGTATCCTGTCCTGTGTAGACATTTCTATGATTAGTACTTGTGTGTTGTGGTCTGAACATTGAAGTCAATTTCATCTGACTTTGAAACCACTAATTATCTGATGAAAAAGGAAGCTACTTTGCTGATTCATTTGATAGAATTGCTTCACTTTCTGATTTTGGATCTAAAACCTGAAACTTTACTAATTTGATTTCAAAATTTCCTCAAGTCTGATTGTGGCTGAATTTGCCTCAGGCAACGGAGGGTTTGTGATATGGGCGCATCGGGCTTTTGGCGCTTTCGTAGGCTCGATGATGGGTTCGTTGAAGTTTCTGAGTGGTGTTATCAACGTTGCTTCGTTCCCTGTCCTCTGTGTCACTTACTTGGATAAGCTATTCCCTGTTCTTGAATCCGGATGGCCACGAAACGTCTGCATATTCGCATCAACGGTGGTCTTATCTTTCTTAAACTACACTGGCCTAGCCATTGTCGGTTACGCAGCTGTTGTTCTCGGCCTCGTGTCTCTCTCACCTTTCCTTGTCATGTCGGCTATGGCAATCCCTAAGATCAAACCTCACCGTTGGGGTAGCTTAGGAAACAAGAAAAAGGATTGGAATCTCTACTTCAACACACTCTTCTGGAACTTGAATTTCTGGGACAATGTGAGCACTCTTGCAGGGGAAGTGGATAACCCTCAAAAGACATTCCCTTTGGCGCTTCTTATCGCCGTGATCTTCACTTGCGTAGCCTACCTGATCCCTCTTTTCGCTGTCACGGGTGCTGTCATGGTAGATCAGAGCAGATGGGAGACAGGGTTCCACGCGGAAGCAGCTGAGATGATTGCAGGAAAATGGCTGAAAATATGGATAGAGATTGGCGCTGTCTTATCAAGTATAGGACTTTTTGAAGCTCAGTTAAGCAGTAGTGCTTATCAGCTGGAGGGTATGGCGGAACTAGGGTTCTTGCCTAAGTTCTTTGGGCTACGATCGAAATGGTTTAATACTCCATGGGTCGGGATTCTAATCTCGGCTCTCATGTCCATCGGATTGTCCTACTTGAACTTCACTGACATCATATCCTCGGCGAACTTCTTGTACACTCTAGGGATGTTCCTAGAGTTTGCGTCTTTCATTTGGTTAAGAAGGAAACTACCTGAGCTCAAGAGACCTTACCGAGTTCCGCTGAATATCCCAGGGCTGGTCATTATGTGCTTGGTTCCTTCGGCGTTTCTAATGTTGATCATTGCGTTTGCCACTAAGATTGTGTACCTCGTTAGTGGTTTAATGACCGTAGGAGCAATCGGTTGGTACTTCTTGATCAATTACTTCAGGGAGAAGAAGATATTCGAATTCAACGAAGATATTGATCATCTTGACAGTATCAACGGAGAACATCCGAAAGTCGATGATCATGACTCATGATAAAAGTTATACAGAGCATATTCTTATCGAAGGAGCTACTATAGGAGATAGGTTTTTCAATTCAGTGTAACTTCTTGCTTCTGTAACATTTTAGTCTGATAAAAGAGAAGCTGTATTGATCAGTGATAGTTATACAATACAATACTGAACAGAGTCTCAAGAAGACATCATATATGTCTATTCTTTCTTCTTTATTCATCCACACACAACACAAACAGGAAACAAACAAAACAAAACAAACTCATTGATGTCTGATCGTGATCATATCTTGGCGAAATCGACGGTTTTCTTTCCGTCATGTGCCTTCTTGAAGAAATACCTGACGTAATCAGAGTACACGACGTCTCTGTAGATCGGTTCCTCTCCAGTTGCTATCACCTCAGGAAGAGGACCAATCACGGACTCTGGCTTTGGATTCACGAAGATAGGAACAGAGATTCTGTTGTTGCTACCATTAGCTAAGACACGATGCTCCACGCTCTTGTAGCGACCATTGCTCAAGATCTGCATCGCATCTCCGATGTTGATCACAAAGGATCCAGGAACCGGTGGCACGTGAACCCAGTTCCCTGACGCCAGAGAACGCACGTGGAGGCCACCTATCTGGTCTTGTAAGAGAATGGTGAGGGAAGAGACGTCTGAGTGACGACCAACACCAACGGTTAGGTCGGGGTTAGGGCAGATTGGATAGTAGTTGAGGTTGACACGAATCGAACCCATGAAGAGTGACTCTTTGGTCTCGTCCAGCTCTTTCACATTTAGATTCTTCCCCAAATACTCTAGAAGCTTCCTCACCATTGTCTTGGACTTGTTCATGTACTCCAGAGCTTCATTCCTGAAATCAAAATCAAGAATTATATATATGAAACTATGAATCAATGATCAAACCAGAGAAAGATATGATCTTTGAAATTGTGGAACTCACCTGCAAACTTCAGGCCAAAACTGTGATGCTTCAGCTTCAGAGACAAAGAAGAGACTGAGATAATCTTTCCACTCGAGAGCTTTCTCTGCACGAGGACTGAAACTCGTTCCGAACCTAACATTGGTCGACAAAGAGTTCTCCTTTGTGAATTTGCTCTTCTCCTCCACAGGGAGATTGAAGAATCTGTGAGTCGCAGCCTTCACGTTGTCAAGAACCTCCAAAGGGACTCCATGATTGATCACTTGAAAGAAACCCCATTTCTCAGCAGCGTCACAGATAGCTTCAGCGACTTTGCTCTCGTCGGGGTTTGACATGTCGATGACAGGAATGGCTTCGTCTGTTTCGTTGACGAATTTGTTGATGAGACGTTCTTCAAAAGGCTGAATGTATTGATCTGGAAGAGCTTTGATTCCTGTTTCTGATAAACCCTTTACGCCATTGCCTTTGTTGACCACGAACTCGGTTACTTGAGCTGGGTCTGCGAACTGGGCAGTAGAGAGTGTTGGAGCCATTGTGGGTTTGAAAACTGGAATAAAGATTAGAGCTTTTTTGTTGCTTGTGTTGTTTCAAATTGTGGGTTTTGAATTTAGATTGTGTTGTGAAGATTAGTTGCAGAGAGGAGAGAGTATTTAAAAGAGAAGACTTGAAGAAGAGAATGAGCAATCAGCTGATGAGCGAACAACCTCTATGGCTCTCACCATGCTTCTTCTGCCGTTTTCCTTCTTCCCGCTTTCTTTCTTTTATTTTAAATTTTCCATTGGTATTAAATTAGTAATGCTTTCAAAATTTTAGTCAATCGGATAATTTTATTTTATTTGGACATGGTCAGCTTTCAAAAGTGGCATGTTTTTGCTAATTATAGGCTCTAAAACTGTCATAGCTGATTATCACAGAGTAATTGGAGTATAACACACTAATTTAGGGTAATTCCAATTATGCAAGATAATCTTATTTGAATGATATTTCAAAGGTCCTCGATTGATTTGTTAGATTAGTTTAGGATTATGCAAGACAATGTTGTTCATGGCTCAAATGCAAATGGATGTAGATTCTTGTGGTAATACCAATTATGCAAGATAATGTAATTCATGACTCAAATGAATTAAATTTCAAAGGTCATCGATTGATTTGTTGGAATAGTTTTAGATTGGTTTGGTTGGTGGGTTACTAATTTTAGTAATGAATCAAATATTTTAGTAATAAAAAAGTCATACATACGTTTAAAAAATTTAGTTAGTACGTTGCTAATTGCTAATCATGATAATTATAGAATCAAATGTCATATATGGACGTCACATGTAATATTTTTATATATATAATGTGTTATATCCTTCTTCTTTTTTTGACGACAATGTTCCATCCTCATATTTGACGACAATAAATAGTTTAAATTTTAGTGTTTATTTATTTTTAGATAAAATAAATTTATGTGTTAAAAATTCGTTTTCAGCTGGCTCCTTGCTAGTTCTTTCAGGTTTCTTAAGGCTATTAGTTGTTTTGGATTTGATATGTATTTTTGCTGAAATCTTTTGTTTATGCCCTACTTATTAGGTGAATCTTCAATCTTTGATTGATGAAGTATGAAGTTTGTAATTTGGTCTCATGAGTTCATGGCTCTCATCTAATAAGATAACAAACGCTATAGCCGTACACATTGCAGTCGTAAGAAAAAAGGGAAAGAACCAGAAGATTTTCCTGTGACATAATAAACATGAAACTTTTGATTTCATTTGGTAGGTGGAGAAGCATGAGACTAGGCATGGTTCTTACTTCTTGTGGCGTCAAGCAATCTAACATTCTAATAGGCTTATATTGACCAAACCCTAATGGGCCTTTTAAAAGCCCAAACTTGTTACCACCAAAGGCAGAGGGGCCGTCTGATGTAAATAATCTCTATCTTTGAGGACAAAATTGTCTTCCAATAGAGTTCTTGAGATGTGGAACCTAGGGTTTTGAATCTCCACCTAGTTTTCCTGAGAATCGAGCAGAAATTTGCTGGAAAGGTAAAAGTGAAGAACACTTATAAAATGTCTGGGTACGGATAAAAAAATAGAATAAGTTACAGGCTTTTGCCAAAACCAAAAAAGGTATAAAAAGAATCTAATACTTTTTTTAACCTATAATTTCTTGTATGACAAGAAACCAAATAAACAAATGAAATGCTGCTCTGTTACAGTAAAATGGGGGAAAAGAATACAAAAGAATTTCTAAGTCATCATCTTCTCTATTCACACAAAAAGAATAGATCGGATCGAAAGAACTTATTGTGTAAGAAAAAAAAAATTCATCAGTTATGAATGTGTGATATTTGCAGGTAATGACATTCCTCGCCATAACGATGACATCTGAGGCGTTTGCGTTTGAGACGAGGAGGAGAAACAGAGTCTTGAAACAGAAGCACTTCTCGGAGACAGGTTGACTTGTTCCAGTGCTTGAAATTGAAGCTCTGATGGGTAATCTCGTACACAACCGATCCTTGGTCCTGCACCTGTTGTCCATTTGCAAGAGAGTTGTTTCCCAAGTTGGAAAGATCTAGTTTCCTTCTTTGAATTGATCCTTTTTAGGATTGATTCTTCTGGAATCTTGACTACTTCACTCTCTTTGGTTTCTTCTTCTCCTCCTCTGGCTGAGCTCTGCTCTGAAGGCATTGGTTCTTGTTCTAAGTCAAAAATCTCTTCCTCTTCCTCTTCATCATCATCACCCGAATCGTAGTCTTCAGTTACTTTTGTAGATTTTGATCCCACGGACTGGGTTTCATCGCCAAATGTACTAAAAGACTCCATCTTTTTTGGTGTTTCGATATTAGCCATCACCGGAGTTCTTTCTTCTTCTCTTGGATCAGCTTTGACTTGAAAGGAAACAGTATTCTCAGCCTCCAAATCCTCTTCCAAGGAATGGTTTCTCATATGAGTGCTTCTCTGTTTGTAAATGGAGAATTCATCTTCATCTGTAGGACTCATCTGAAACACAAAAGAAAACACTTATAAGAACATAACTCTCACAGACTTAAGATCTAAACAATGAATGAGTCACTTCAATAAAATCTCTTTCCCTTACCTTTACATCAGTGATATCGACATTGTTCTCTCGGAGGAAAGACAGAAAGTCCAAGAAGTTCTCTTCTGTAGGTTGATAATGTCCACTATGTGGCCAAACAGCCTTAAGAACACCATTCTCAACAACTAATCTTCCTGCGGCAACAGTGGCTCCTCCAGCTAAGAAGCTTGAATGTTGAAACGTGCCCTTCTTCTTCTTCCCAACATATAACACTTTCGATGTGCTGAGCACAAATATCCATTTGGAATCACTATCTTCCATAGAAGAAGTTTGAAGCATTTCTCCGCTGTTCTTGTAGAAAAATTTGCCGTCTTCCACAACAACCTCATAAACTTTCCTTTCCATCTACACAAAACATAAACATGAAAACAATAAGAAATAAGTTCTAATGTATCGGCGAAGTTACTTGTTGAACAGATAAAAGAAAGAAAAAAAACTAACCGGACCAAGGTACTTGATGCACTGTTGCTGAAGTTTCAATCGAGGACATTTCTCCACAAGATTTACTTCTTTCCCCTCGCCAATATCAAGCCTGAAACATTTCAATCAAACACATATCTAAATTTAGTTTTCTTGATTCGGCTCAAAGCTTTTGACAGAAATGGGAAAAGGGAGTCGGTGAGAAGTAATTACCAGTAGAAGAAAGGTTCTCTACTCTGACAGTGGAGCCACTTGTTGTAGTAAAAGTGCAGGTTGTGTCCATACCGATGTCTCGGGTCAATCTGTGCATAAACCAAGATCAGATTAGGTTCAATCCAAAAAAGTGGTATCAAAGAAAATTGAAACGGAGATTAGTCTCTTTATAACTTACCGCTTCAAGCCAGTGTTGTAGAGCAAGCTTTTGTGCTTTTCCATTCTTTGACAAACCTTTACCAACCTTAGCTGCTCTAGTCCTAGCTCTAGACCACCTAGAAATCGCGGTTTCGTGTTTCTCAATATCAAAGAAAGATATAGAACTTCTCTTCAGCTCAGCAAAATCCAAAAGTTTCCACCTGTGATGCAAACAGAACAACAACATTAGATGACCAGAGCACAACTAAAAACTGGAACGTTTTCGAGTTTTGAGAAAGAAAAAGAAACACTAACCAGCTTTGCTCCACGAGCACTGCGCAATCCGCGAGCTTTCGCCTGGTACGGAAGCTTTTGTAAACTTTCTGTAACTTGATAGCAGCTTCGTGTTTAGGGTTCGTCGGATCAAGAACTGAGAAATCTCTAGCAATCCCGGCATTGTCCAACTCAAAGCCATTATCTTTCGTGTAATCTTCTTTCAAGACAGACCTGTTAAGCGAGATCATTCTCTCCAGTTGCATCCCTTTGAAGCTAACAGATTTCTCAACGACCATTTTGCCAGATCCCATAGATTTCAAAATCGTGGGCTCAAGAGTCCTGTCGTTGAAATTGACAGATCTCTTTGGAGTTTTGCACTCGTCGTCATCGCCGAAGCTAATGGACTTAACCGTGACGGAGTCTAGAGCAGCCTCCACGTCGTCTTGCTCGGCGAACGGACAGGAGAATGATACCCCCATTCAACAGATCCCAATTCTGACCTGAAGTGAAACATGACGAATCTGTTATGTCTGATTCATATATGTCTGTATATATATATAGCCACAAACAAACAGGCATGTGGATAGATAGGTTATGAACAGAGAGCCAAGCCCATTAACACAAACACCTTCTCATCAATAGATTTCAGCCAAAGAACAAAGCTTGAAAAGAAAATACGAAAAAAAATCAGAACTTTTCGGATCTGGAAAACAGAGCAACCCGGAAATAAATCAGAACCGATAAATAAATCATTAAATGAAACACATTTTCTCCGGAAAATCGTAACTCGGTAAACTAAAACATTTATTGATTCGCTGGATTTGATGAAAACGAGTTTTGGTAGCACGACCAAATGCTGCCCAGAAATCATGGAAAATACGAATATAAATAATAAAGACATCACTGATAATCTCTTCGAATGAAGAAATATCAAAATATTGTTCAAACCCACTTCGGTGTAACATGAAAAAAAAAAAAAAAAAATAGAATGAGTCGTGGTCAAGATGAATAAGTACCTCGAATATACACGGTCGGCACTTGAACGGGTTTATCTTTAATCAGAAAAAGCTCGCTGAGGAATCTCGAAACTTTCTATTTAGTTCGTCTTGAATCTTCTTTTGATTCTCTTATGTTCTTGAGATGAAGATTCGAAAGGTTTCTTTGTTTTTTTGTTTGTTGAACTGAGGGAGAAAATGAAACTCACAAATCACAAGTTACAAACTCTTCAGCGATGGAGTTTATATATATACATAATAATACCGTCAAGTCCAGAGCGACAAGACAGGATAGAGAGAGAGAGTGTGTGTGTTAAAGAGAGAGAGAGAAGCGTCGATATTTCCAACCACGTGTTTGTAGCTGCAGAATATTCATACGAGGTCAAAAGTTCAACTCAAGATTTTACTTTACCCAATTAATTATCCATAAAATTAAAAATATTGAAGGTCAGGCAAGAAAAACTATATCATAAAATAACTAAAAGTAACTAAAAATTTACTGAAAATATTTTTTTAGACTATTGCAATTAATCTTCTAACTTAATTGAAGAATCCGTATGACCACCGAAAAGTTTACAACACAGTACAATATTTACTTATGAAACTTTACTAGTTTACGATCCGTACTTAAACAACGACAACAAACAAAATGTTTACGATCCGTACTAATACATGCTGTGTGATACACAAGTTTGACATATTCGTAGTTGTTTCTCTGACAGAACATAATGTACTAATTTATAAAATAAAAACTTTCTTTATCGAGTTAACTTAATTTGTTCTGATTTTTTCACTCGAGCGTGACATACATTTTCTTTTAATATTATGTCATGACCTTTACAATGTTCTTTCTTTGAGTTGTTAAATCTACATCGAAAAATAAATAAAATATATTTGACTCAATCCATTTCTTTTGTTATTATCTGAATTTGACTCGATCCATTTTTTGGAATATTAGTTAGTAGAATTTTAACGTCTCTATAATAAAGTGACGTAGTTGCACACGTGTAATTTTCTTTGGTGAATAGTATTCGTCGATTTTTTAAAATAAAACAAACATTTCCATGTTTATCAATTAAAAGAAGCTCAATATTTTTTCAATCAAGCGATTTAATGAAATTTCCTTCTTCCTTTCGTGGCGACCCACATAATACTATACTCTATTCAATTAAAAGTGTTTTGGTGGGTTAATAAGAACAAAAATCATGGAATTAAGTAAGCGTATAATAGGGTGTTATCATTTGTATATTTTAATCCTAATGTAACGAGGCAATGGAACATTCAAGCTTTGCATCTAGCGACACTTTATTGCATAATTTATATCTGTCCGTCCAAATAATTTATTTAGAAATTTGTCGTCATCGATATATATACACGTATTGGTATAGATCATTGCAACGGTTTATAGTTGTTACTAACTGTATCGATAAAATCAGTATCGACGCTTATTAACATGATAACAAAATAAAAAGACTATGGATATTTTGAAATAACATATCGATTAAGCATCGTTAGACGATGGAAATTAAGATGATAAAAAAAAGTAAAATCTTAAGGTCTATTATTTAATATTTTTGTGAACAACAACAAACAAAAATAAGTGACATAAATAATATTTTAGAGGTGAGTACGACATACATGCATATGTACACTTTCTCTTGAAAATTAGGCTGATAACGACTTGTCTCCTTAATTGTCCCTCTAACAAACTCAACATATCAAAACTTTTTAATCGAAATGCACCTTTATTCAGCAACATTTTTAGTCAAATTGTACATCATTCAGTATTTAATATTAAACACAAAATACAGTCGACTACTAATAAACCGACATTAACCAAAAACGGGTGCATGTTACACAGGTGATAACCAGGTATTACTAATAGATACATTTTTGGCATATATTAACCGAAAGTGAAAGGTCGCGAAGGTTAAATATAGATAGATCTTATAAGACTCAGGACATACTGGTTTACACAAATATGCCATAATTAATCAAACAATTCTTATGTTTAAAGCAGTACGAAAACGGCCTAGGAATAAAGCAATAGGAAAGCGATCGAAAACCTTTGGCTATCCTTAAATATTAACATGTACTACAAAATTGATATGATGAATAAAAAGTGAGTATGAACATGAGGTCATGTCCTTTATATACGCGTAACTTTACACAACATCATACGTACATTTATACTGTATATATTATACACACATGGATAAAATGAGTCACGTACAAAAAGAAAAAAAAACTAATAATCTGAATAACTGGTTTTCTCCCCATGCCATTGAATTAAAATGAGTGTAGAAAGTAATTTATATACAAGTGAATCAATGTGATAAACTACATAAATAACCGGGATATCATTTTAGAGAAAACCTAAATTATTAGTTTTCTCTTCGTTAAATTAAATGAATGTACAAAGTGATTTATAAACAGGTGACACAATGCGATAAAGCACATCCATAACCGGTTCAACATAACCGACTAAACCCATGTTAAAAATACGTAACTTACTATTATTTTAACGTACGCGTGATACTAAGAAAACCAATTAATGAACTTGCCCCCAAGAGAGAAGATTAATACTATTATGCCAAACATCGGTCGAAACGTAGCATCAAGCCACCGTCTCCGTGCACATGCGCGTATATGGATATGCCAACTGAATTAATTATTTCGAAAGTATTTTTCATACACTCTTTCCACAATGTATCAGTGCCGTTACGAGTTTCAATATTGGTAATGCAAAAAAAAAAAAAGAATATTGGTAATGCATATTTGAGGAGAGTATAAATAATTAGAGGTTGAAGCGTTGTTTTTGGTTTGAAACATTATGATTATGAACTGCTTAAAGAAAACCAGATAATTACAACTATTTTTTTTCACCAAACATACGGTTGATTTTTTTATAGAAGAAAAAAAACTCAGTACCAAGCGAACTCAAAGTTCTAATACGAAACCTAATGGTCATAATTCACCCGAACACGTCTGAAATGATTAATAGCCAATTTTTCTGGTTAGAAGAAAACATATAGTAATATCGGTGGTCATATCGTAACTAATAATACCAGCTAGACACAAATGCTCGTTACTAATATAAATACAGTTGGACCGATCTTTGATATAGACGTAGACATAGATTATTGGATCTATATGTATAATATAAGATATTGTGTAAACGTTTAGTACTCAGTTTGCAAAATCCTTCGGAAACAGTGAACCAGAAAGATGTTTGATATGTGTCCGAATAAGAAGAATCATGGAATCAGTAATTAGATCGACGCTTGTATATATATATCTCATTGATTTTATTCCCTTCGTTTAGCATTGACATTTATGTTTTCGAAATATACTAATAAGTGAATACAACTGTCGGCTTAGATCTCCCATGAGTGAATAATGATGGTAATAGTTACAACATGGCTCGGTACGTACGGATTCATTAAATGCACTATTCATTCATAAAAAGGTTAATTAACCGCATTGTTTCGTTCATATAACTTTCCTTATAGAAATTTTGTTTTGCAGAAATTCACAAACTTTTAAAAAAAAATATATTTTAACTAGAATGTTTGGATCGAAATCCAGCTAATTTTCTCAAACTGAACATAATCGTCAAATAATTTACTTACCAAGTTTTTTAATAGACCTAAACATATATAGTATCATTTCCATTTGATTAAGTTCACAAACTTACTATAATTTATTTAACGTGATACTACCGGTTTCAAATACTAAAAAAAACAATAGCACCAATACCAAATCGTAAGTCATTGTATTTTTTTTTTTTATATAAATCAAATCCATATGGAAATCGTTTGAATTAAAAACATTCAACGATAACAACAAATAATACAATTTTACTAAAACATGGTTTGCGAATCACAAAATCCTGAACTTGGATTTCGTTCTCTTTATTTAGGCCTGAAATTGCTCACGAAACTATTAAAAACCAAGCATCTTAGATTTTGTTCTTAGCATATAATGAAGCTATTTTTCAATTATTCATATGCTATATTAGAAAAATAGCATACTTTGACGTAAACTAACTTCGGACCGTACGTAAGATATCGGTAAGCTCGCCACGTGTAGAGTTCACATCGAACCACGAGGCTGATGTCTGCTTTCAAGTACCACACCGTACCTAACATGGAGACAACCGTATCTTTTTGACGGCATTCAAATTTATGACACTTTTTTTATGTCTGCAAGAATCTTTAGACCAGTGAAATGGTAATTATAGGCGGTTTGATTACATTTAAAAAGTTAGGATGGAGCAATTATATAATCATATAGTCTTTTAAAATATGATTGATCTGATCTAATTATAATTGGTTCCTGTAAAGTTTATTGGTCCCCAATTAAATGCATTCAATGATTATGTATTTATTAGTAGTAATAATACCCAACTTGTAATACGCCCAAGTTGGCTAAACTTTTTATCATTGAAATCATTTGCCCAAGTAAAAAAATTACGAAAAACTCTACTCAAATTATAACCAACACCTATAGATTAAAAAAGCTGATATATTCTAGGATGAATACACCAGTAAGTAGTAGTAAATGTTTACATAGTAGCAATAAATAAAGTCAAAGGATGAGAGAGTGATAGCGTAACAGCCAGAGGCCAGCTGGTAAGCACAAGGACGAATTAAATAATGCCAGAGAGGATCATCTACAAGGATGAAACCGTCCAATCATATTCATTCAAGAATGATTATAGTAACCGAAGTATATGTAACAGACCAAAAGAACGAAGACACAAGACTCCAAAAGAAGACGCGGGGGTTGGTCTCAGTGAAAAGAGAAAAGGTGCACCGACGCGACGACAAGTAGGAGTGAAGCGAACCACCTACGTTTCGGTGCACCGTCTTGTACTCTATTATTTGCTCACCTTTTCCCGAGAGAGTACGGCCACTTTTGCTTTGTTGACCTTTGCTGGATTTATAGTCTTGTGTTGACTGGCTCATTCCAAAAACTCGTCTACAGTCTCTACTTGCTCTTCTGTCTCACCGTGTGGAATGGATACGTTATTACAATACAAATATTTGGGTCTCAAGAAAGTCATAAGTAAAAGTTTAATGTAATAATGAAAAATGTTTTTTTCCCCCTTCATTTATTAGACGGTAGAATAATTAGTTGTGGACTTTATATGGATGCCATTCAAGAGTGCGTTACTCACCTATCTATGTACCTCTTACATATTAATTGATCATAGATATTTATGATTTGATTGCTTTAAATATGTTATGTTTGTGTTTATATATAGTAAAACATATATAATGAATATGATGATATTTGTTTCCTTTTATTTTTGTACTGAAAACACATTATTTCATATATAAAAATGCAAATACAAATATAAGAAGCTATGTTTGATTAATTATAAATATATAAATTATTTAGATTGTAATGTGTTTATGTTATAAATATATAATATTTGCAGGAAAAAGAACATGATCATTGCCAATAATTAAATTTATATTGTATACCTCGTAACTGTAAATACTAATTCATGTTGACATGTTAACAGTGCGATTCAAAACGATGAACATCAGTTTGTAGTATATATTAATCCACGTTGACCTTTTCTCACACGGTTTTATTTGTACTTTACTTATGATTTTTTTTTTCCAACGTCACTAGCCATTTTGAAGGATAAATTATTATACTTTTGATTCTAGTTGACTTATTCATTTTGTCCATATAGTATATCACTAGATAGTAATTGCGGATGGAGAAAATGTCAATTTGTTATTTTCTTGAGAAATTTCGCTTGTTAAAATTCAAGATTTAAGCTACAAATTCTGTTTTGTTTTGGTTAAAAAAAAACTACAAAAAATAGTTTTTTTTTTTAGCTACAACAAGTTGGTCTACCAGTTTTGAAAGAGTCAGTTGAAATAACAACACATCAACCAAATTAATACAATATCATAACTTTACACATTTACTGGTTCAAAACATTTGATTTTATTTTCCTTACAAGAATTGAATATCTACTTCTCAGTTTTGGTAAAGATGAATCGTCGCGATTGGTTAGATTTTTCTCGGTCTTCTTCTCTCCACTTACCGTCTTTTTGACCAGGACTTTGTTCGTCTTGTTTTCAATACAAAAATGTTTTTAAAAAAGAATTGAATATTGGATTAAGCGAAAAGTGAAAAGTGAAAAAAAAAAGAATTAAACGAAAGTAAAATACTACTCCCTCCGTTTCTTAAAGATTGATTTTTTAGAATTATATTTTGTTTCACAAAGATTGATGTTTAACCTCTAATTAATGCATTTCACTTATATCAAAAACTTTATTTTAATGCAATTCACTTTACAAGATTAACTATTGGTTAGTATTTAGTGCAAAAAAGATAAAAAATAATTTATTATTATTTTTTGAATAAATTAAATAAAAAATTAGTATAAAAAATTAAAGTAATAAATTTTTTTTAATCTGTGTGTAAAAGTTAAAACATCAATTTTAAAAGAACAGAGGAGTACTTATTATTGTGCCGAGGTGGTAAACCATAACACATATAAGACAAAATTAATATTGTCATCCATCGACATCATCGGTTACATCATTGCCGTCTATTTCAATATAGGGACAACACTTATGGTTATATCCTAATTAATGAAATGTTTCCATTTGTTCAAATAATGTTAAATTATTAAATATCTAACTCATCTACTTTGGAAAATATATGTTATATATATCCAGATAATAGCTTTTCTTTTGTTGCCAAACATTTGTATCATCTGGAGGCCCTGTTTATAAGACTAGTTTTTTTTGCAATCCTTTTGAAGCTTGGACTAATGGTTTAATACATTTATTAGCCAATTGTATGTGATCTAAAGAGCAAAGTACTACCATTATTATAAACTAATAGAGGATATCACACATATATTGACACAAAAACTACAACAAAATAAGTTATATATGGTCATGATATATCATGTTAGTTATTACTCACAAAACATTAAAAATATAAACTAGAATGAAGCTAGAGAACTGGAATACGAAGCATGGAATTTTAAGGTTTCAGTCAAGAGGAAAAATGTCATAATGTCAAAGTCAAAACTTTTTAACATTTTGATGGTATGGGTCAATCTCTTGATGTCACTATTTATAGAACTTGAACCGCAAGTTGGTCTGAGAAAAGTACTCGTAAAACAAGTTAAATTAGTATATTAAGTCAAAACGTTAAGTGTTTCCCAAGAAATTACGGTCAAGTCAACTAAAGATGATTTAAATAAAAAGGGAAAAATTAAAATTAAAAGTAACCAAAGCCACGAGAACATCAAGACATTGATGTTAGCTGTGGTGATGATCACCAGACCAACCACGTAGTTCTTTACACTATTAAAATTCAAATTGTACAGATAATTACGTAATTATTGGATAATCATAGTTTTAAATAAATGAAACATCTTAGTTAGGATAGGTACGACCATGCACAATCCATGCCTTTCAATTCAAAAACCACAAGGTGATCAGATCTAGAAGAAGATCATATACATCCAAAATTAATTAAGAGACTTGATTTGTTCAAAGACCACACAAGTACTACAGCTAATCGATATTAATCATACAGATTATGTAAAACATGTTTAGTAGTTGTACCAATTTAATATTCATATGATGGTATGGTTTAGCCTTTTAAGCATATAATTATAGGGGTCCATTAAGTTTCCCCGCCCCGATATACATATATATCACAAAGGATCACAGTTGGTTACTAAACCTCAATTACATTATTAGACACATGTTTTAGCATTATTTTGTTAAACAAGTCACTTTTTTCTTTTACAGGTTTATTGAGAGAATGCGTTTCACAATAGCAGATAAGAACCAAAAATGGACAACAATAAGTGTTCTTATAATGAAACTATGAACTCTAGTAGAAAAAATGATATGATCAGATTATAATCTTTAGTAATTTTCAAACACATTAGCAAATGGAAAAATAAAGTTTTGTGGTGGAATATAGTCAAAAACTTTTTAAATTCCTTTTTGGGCTAATAAGGTGTGAATTAATGTGTAAAAACAATTCCAAGAAAATATTTAAAAACATTAGCTATCATTTGGAGGCAGCCAATAAGTATCCATATATTTGATACGAGACTATAACAGTTTGGTCACAATAATGCAGAACCTTTGAACTGCAACAATTCGAAAATGACAAATAATAAATAAATATATATTCACGAGAATGAAACCAATTGATCAATGATCAGTACACTATATCCAGATCATGTGCTTTGTAATTGTAAGTTAAAACCAAATCAATTTTCAAAATCAGAACAAAAAACAAGATAAATAAAACCCAAACAAAGCTTTCAAGTCAAAGCCACAAGAAAAACTACAATTAATAGACACATATCATAATGGTACAAAGCTGGCTTGCACAACAACAACCCTAAGATAGAGCCATCACAATGCATACCTTCCATGGATAAAAGTCTGATCCTCTGTCTCTTTCCATCTGATATTATCCATATATTTCCTTTATTATATGTGATTCTTGTGTTTGAGTCTCTGTGTGGAGACTTTTCATTGGCTCATGACAAATTCGAGCAAGTTTCAAAAATCATGTAAGCCATTTTTAGCATTCCATAGCTCACCTGTCACCGTCCGCTACTTACCTGTCACCAAAACCAAAATCAAAAAATTCAGATGCATTGATGTCTCATTCTCACCTACCATTCCATTTTAAATCTTGATTTTAGAACTAAAGGAATCAAGATTACTCTGCACCCTTGCAGCTCATGATAACGAGTCAACAAAACAAACCAAGAAGTTAAACCAGTGAATAAAAAAGGAATAATGTAGTTTCGAATATAATAACATTTCTGTTTCTGATTCCTCCTTATCGTGAAATGTACAGAAACAAGTACATCTAGCTGTACTTGGACTTGGAGTCATTGGAAATATTAATTGACATAAATGTGAACAGGTTCGGGAGACTAAATGCAGCAACAAGGTACTACGGAAAATAAGATCTGAGAATTATTTGGTTTAATTAATGAGCCACTGTTGAAGCCACATGGCCATTGTGATACGTTTTGGAGACAAAGTTTGCATGATATGGCTTAACTAGGCAGAATATTAGCTGGATATAACAACAATACTCGTTTGACACAATAATCTTCCTAACGATTCAGTTTCGAAAATCATGTTTCATGCATGAATCTGGTAGGCACTAGAAACATGATGACTCTGCGTTAGAGATCTTTTAAGACAAAGACTGACTCTGTTTGGTTTCTGCATTTAAAGGAAGATCTAGTAAATTCTAGGCAGTAAAATGTAATGGTTTAACTCGCTCTGAATCATCTGTTTCACTTCCCTAGGGTTCAGGTTCAGTGGTATTATAGCGAAATTAAGTCGGTTTTTCACATTTTTCATACGTTAATATGATTTGAAGAAGAAAAAAGAGAGCACGAGGAGATATTACAGTTTCAACTGTTCCACAACAAGTTTCTTTTACCGTGTTGTGCAAGCATTATACAATCAATATAGAAGTCCAAAGAAGAAAACGGGAGTTGCAAAGGAGCAAGTTTATATATTGCATTTGTCTACATGAATTTCTAACAGAGATTATCGGTATGCATTCCACAGCATTGGGAAAAGGATCACCTGCCTCTCTAACCAATGAACTGACCATGATCATCTGTGTCAGAAGCATAATATTCCACTGGTCGAAACTACATCCGATTATGTCTGTGATGTGTTTGAGTACTGAGTAGTATCTACAAGCTTGATAACAGCATAGTATACTAAATCTTGATCATTCGTATGTTTTAAAGGGACGTAGAAACCGAGAAACTCACCGTCTCCAATGTTGTTGTTAAACGTCCCGTACGTTCGAGATTCTCAAGGCCGACAAGCCAACTCTCAGTAGTCACTTACCAACACAAACACTAAGATCCAATATCAATAAAAATCGTACAGGAAGATAATTGTTTATAATTGCAATACAGAAGTAAAATTGAACTATGATGATAATAAACGGATATAGTATCACGTAAATATGTGAAAGAGATTAATAAAAAAGTCCTACAATCATATATGGTAAACAAAAAAAATCAAAGTCTCCACCTCAATGGCAACACAAGCGAACAACTACTTTCTACTTACCAAAATGTTTCATACGAGTTTCAGGGCAAAACGCTTACGTTAAGAATGCGCACAAGAACTCAATTCATTCTCCTAATGAGCTCGTTGATGAAGTTCTCACGGTTTCCGGCATCTCCACCTTCCACGTAATGATTCCTCTTCTTCTTCATCCCTCCCAATGGCGCCTTCAACTGAAATGGCCACAAAAAGTTGTTGGTTTCCTTGAAATGTGGCCCAACAGTCATGATCTCGTGGATCAGATCCTCCACACAGATTATGCCATGCTTCCCTAGCCCCTGAAATCAAAGGTGCATCAGACTGTTATTATAGAGAAGGCATAGACTTTGACACCAATAGGATCCAACATATGGACCAAGTAGTCAGGCTGCAATCCTAACATGAACTGAATCAGGCAAGATGTAAGGAAATAGATTTGATGATATTCACCTGGTGGACGATGGAGTTGTCTGTCAAGGCAGTCCTCTGATGGTTGAGCTTTCCAAAACCCCGTTTGTAGACCAATTCTTTCACACTTTTCAAGTTTGGGTATCTGAGGAAAACGAGAATTGTCCATTTGGTAAAACTAAATGGATTAAATAGAAAAAGAAAGGAAGTTTTGAAATGCAGAGAAGATGAGTACCCATAGGTCACATAGGGCTCAACACGGCGAAGCATGTTCATAGTTGCTGTGTTGACCTTCAAGAACACACCATTGAAAATCTGCAATAAACTTTCCAACTATAAGATACGATAGTTTTGTTTCAAACTGGGTTTATCTATTACAAATATCTCAAACATAAGGTTGTTACCTGTCTTAGACGCAAAAGCTGCAAAATCTTCTTTGTCTTTGGGTCAATGGCATTGATCCTGATGACAGAAAGACAAAGACAGAAATGAGAAAAGAGTAATAGAAGTAGCATCATCCATAAACATGGAAGATAGAAGGAGATCATATTACCCCCGGATACGGATAATGAATAGCAATTTTGCTTCTGGGTCAACATAAAACCCTCCTTTCAGTTTCGCCTCACGCTTAAGCTGGACTAGTTCCTTTTCCTGAGTAAAGAAAGTAGCAGAAACTCTCCATGAATTTGCATTCCAAACATAAGAAGATTTGCAAAATTAGATTTGTTGAAAAAGCTTACCTTGTCTTCGTACTCCTTGGTGTACTGTTTAGCCCTATTATAAATGAGCTTCCTATTCTCAGCATTCTGCTTTTTGGCGGCCTGAAGCTCCTGGTTCTTGGCAAGTGCCCATTCTTCCTCCCTCTTTCTCTTCTTCAACACTGACTCAGGAACAACAGTTTTGGCTACTGCTTCGGTCATTTCTGTAAATGACATAGCCAGATAACAAAACTGGATTCATTATCGACTTAGTTGTGTAACCAAGAGTGTGAATTAAACTACACTTGTCCTGGAGAAGGGAACTGAAATGCAGGACTTCAAATAGAATAGTTTTTAACTGCAATTGCGTTACATGAGTGGTTTGACTCGAAAGTCGAAACTTTTCGCCAAAAGGATTTGTAGGCACCAAAAAGTTCAATACTTTCGATCAGTTACTAGCATCGAGTATGTTGCCAGCTTGAAACATACTTAGGGAATGGTGTATAAGACATAGATCCAATTGCATTTTATCAACCATGATCAATGAAAAATTTCAAATTTGTTATAAACTAATTTGATTCTAAGAGCTTCATAAGGACTCAAATCCGACATACAAACAGAGCCTAAGCACTACTGAAACGCACATTTCGAGAAAGAGAGAGGATAATAATACTAACCGGCGAACACAGAGGAGGCTGGGAGCGACTAGCGAGGGGGAGAATTAAATAAATCCAAATCTTCTTATACTCTTGAGAGATCGGACCGGGCGGGTAATTAGGGCTTTCATTATGTTTTTATTTTTTATCTTTTACCCCCATGAGAGTCTTGATATCTCATTACTCGACTCAGATTATTTAGTTGTGCAACCAGACCCAGGATTGTTACTATTCTTTACATAATTTTTTTGAAAAAAAAAATCTTTATCTTCTATATAAAGAGAAATATTCAGAATATTTCTATATTCTCTAATTTTATCAAATTGATTGGAAGTGTGAACCAATAGTTAAAGTCTTCTAACATACTTTCACCGCAATATAAACTTGTGTACAATGGTTTAAAAATATATATCTCTAACCATTGGATTAAAAATAACAAAATTTTCATGTAATAAAAAAATTGAGAAAATTAGAGGAATCGTTAAAGGATAAAGAATAAAGGACTCTGGAGGCAAACATATGAAAAGGAAATAAACAAAGATTGAAGAAAACCCTAATGACCCACTCGTTCCGGACCATAAGATCCAAAACCCAAAAAAGTAGCCTTTTCCTCTCTCCCCTTAATCACTACTCTCTCTCTCTCTCTCTTCTCCAATTTCTTACGCGCCGCTTCCTCTGTGGTTTGGTTCTTCGCCGTCCGTCCTTCTTTCATCACTATCCTTAGCTGCGGTAAGCCTCTCGATGCTTTATCCTTAACGCTGCGGTTTTCTTCTTAGCGTCGATTAACGACTGAAACCTAGTAGATCGGAAACGTTTCACTCTGATGTCATAAAAACTTCAACTTTCTATCGAATATTGGGGCCCTCTCTATCAAATTGTTCTCAGATTTGTAATCTGAGTTGAAAGTTAGCTGAAAGGATGCATCTTTCTTCTTAGTAATCCAAGTAGAGAAACAAAAAACATGTGCTTTTAGCTTTGGCTAAAATACGTTAGCAAGCATATATATAACTGGTCGGTCTGTTGTTGCTGTCGTTGTTATTCTTTGATTGGCTTCTTAGAAGCAGAAAATAGGATCTATGATGTTCTCCGATGCTGACTTCTACCTAACTTTGGAAACTCTTATGATACATATGTTATCTGATTTTTGCTTTTATGCTTTTATGGCTTCCAATTGGTGAATTCAAAGTTGGTTTATGCTGGAATGTTGTTAGCTTCTGCTATTTGTCTCTTAAGCGTGTTATATCTAGCACATGTTTGCTAACTCAGTTTTATGTTTGTTGTTTGATTGATGAAGAGTTAAAGTCTAGACGTAATGAGGGGAAGGAGCTACACTCCATCACCACCAAGGGGTTATGGGAGGAGGGGCCGGAGCCCTAGCCCCCGTGGCCGTTATGGAGGGGGTCGTGACAGGGATCTTCCAACCAGTCTTTTGGTTCGCAACCTTCGTCATGATTGCAGGTTTATTCTTTACTCCCTTCATGCGTAATTCTATTTAGTTACCCTATTCTGTTCTCGCTGTTACTGACATTATTTGAGACCATATCTTTGCAATGCTTTCGTGGCCTTGTATGTTTCATGTTTCTCTATTTAGGCTTGTGTGAAAGGCTATAAAAGAAAAGCTGGTGTATCCTCATCATCATAGTTTAGTAGATATGTTCGGTTTTGTTTTCGCTGTGGTTGTGCCAGAAATATACAAGAACATGTATAGTTTCGAGATAGCGCATGTATGAACTTTCTGTTTCAGATTTCTTTGCAATAGGTCGACTCTGTTTTTCTTCAACTTTAGTATTTATTAAATTCATCTTCTCTGCTTACCTTTGCTCTCTTTTCTCCAGGCAAGAGGACCTTAGGAGGCCATTTGAGCAGTTCGGTCCTCTCAAGGACATCTACCTTCCAAGGGATTATTATACTGGGTGAGCATGCTCAGTAATTAGGACATTTAAATGCTTCAATTAGATCGTATCTCTATCTTATCGTTTTCCTTTTGCTACGTAAACCACCTTTTGTGAATCCCGTTTTTCTTCGATATTTTTTTTTCATAGCCCTTCCTACATCATCACATCTGCAGTTCATGAATTCTTTCATTTATAAGGCTTGTCTAAAATGTCTTGATGCTGTAAATCTCCGTTTATATCCCTTTTTTCTTCGGGGCTTTGAAAAAGTTTTTTTCTACACTTGAAAATTCAGCCTAGTAAGTATAGTACACCGAAAACTTTATACTCTTCTAGTCATTTTAGGGAAAGAATATAGTAATATGTTCCATGTTCGATCACACTCAAAGTGTGTTTATTGAAGTTGTTGAGGTTTAACAGTGAATCTAGAGAATTGAAGAGACAATGAAGTAATTAGAGTTCTTTGGAAGATGTTCTAAATGGTAGTGAAGGTTGGAAGGAAGTTGGGTTTGAATTCAATTTGAAGATGTATCAAGTCTTGGAGAAGTCATCTTTATACTGAAATTTGCAAGGTTTGCAGGCAAGTGCTTGCTTTTTTCATGTTTATCATGATGGCCTCTGTTGCAGGAGACTGTAATGCCAACATCTGTTTTTAAAGCCTTCTTGTCATAGCGGTACATCTTCCTTGGTTTACTGTGTGTTTGGTTCCTAGTTTAAGATTCTTTTTTTGCTTATTGGATTTGTTGCAGAGATCCAAGGGGGTTTGGTTTCATTCAATATGTGGATCCTGCTGATGCTGCTGAGGCAAAGCATCACATGGAAGGCTATCTTCTTCTTGGTCGTGAGCTGACTGTCGTATTTGCGGAAGAAAACCGGAAGAAGCCAACTGAAATGCGAACAAGGGATCGAGGTGGAAGGTGAATTGAGATTCTTCCTCCTTTTGAATTTTTTTTTGTAATGTCGGACACCAAAAAACTTTAATAGTTTGTCTTCAACCCAAAGAGATAACTTAATCTCAACTTCTTTACTTGTAATGTTTGTAGGAGCAACAGATTCATTGACAGAAGACGTTCTCCTCCTCGGTACTCTCGTTCTCCTCCCCCTCGTCGTGGTGGTAGAACGCGATCACGTAGCCGCGACTATAATTCTCCTCCCCCCAAAAGACATCTATCTAGGTAGACTAGCTCCGTATGCCTGTCTTAATTTGATACCGTCCGATGTCACTACAGTGCTCTGATAGAGTAAAAACCATTTTCTGCTGTCCAATCACAGGTCTGCCTCACCTCAGGATAGACGATACGAGAAGGAGAGATCATACTCGCGGTCACCACCAAATAATGGTTCAAGGGTACGCAGTGGAAGTCATGGGAGGGTGAAGAGCCACAGCAAAAGCCGGAGCCCAAGAAGAAGCGTGAGCCCAAGAAGAAGCGCAAGCCCGAGAAGAAACAGGAGCTACACGCCTGAACAAGCCAGGAGCCCGGTCCCTAGGCAGAGCAGGAGCAGGAGTCCAAGCCCTCGTGGAGAAAGGAATGGAGACCGTTCTCCAAGCCAGTGATTTATACACACCCATGAGTTCTCTACCCATCAGTTCTGTAGTCTTGTTGCATTATCAGATATTTGTTTGCCACTAGGTTGAAATCTCTTGCTTTAGACAAGTTTTTAAGACAGTTCTCTGTAGTGCTATTGCTGCTTTGCTTTATGTTTGATCCATGGATGATGTTGAGACATGACAATGAAGTTGCATGTGCGTTTTTGTCATCTTATCTCTTTAGACCTCATCTAGCGTTGTTAAGGTGCAAGAAGATGGGCCTTTAGGAAATGAGAGAGCTTTTCTGACGGATGGTATCCATTGGTGTTGAATAGGCCTTTCTCACTTTCCAGCTATTTTCTTCAGTTTTTACCTTTTTTTACTCTCAAGCACCAGAGTAAAAGAAAAACTTTTCCCTCAAAGCTTTTTTTCCAATGTTTCCAAATTATTAATTTCAAGGGGTGAGATGATTTGAGTGTTATTAACGTTGAGATGATTTGAGTGTTATCAACGTTTGTATTCTTTCTTATCGGAAAATTCTTTAGTTTGACTTATACGAGTCTCTTAGTCCGACAAAAGTCTTGGTCCTCGCAGGTTTCTGTAATTCTTTTTTTTTTGAATTTTCAGCTCTCCCCGTCGACCACGTAGCTTGGATCTTAAATGAAACGGCCATTATGTCGATATTCATTCTTCTTTTTGGAAAAAAAAAAAAATCAATTTCAGAATAATGTACTTGTCTACTTGAAAGAATTTTCAAAGGAAGACCTGTGAATAGTCGATACGTTCAGGGTCTAGAATATGTGAAAATGACGATATTTCATATTACAATTTTATAACTCCTAATAGTGAAATAAATCACCGAATCAAGAATAATTAGAACATCCAAGAAACATTTGTTATGTCTCTTAACTATGAAACATTTGGAAGTCATGCACGCACATGAAATTAGCAAACACATGGATCTTTCTTTTGATTTAAATTTATACATCTTATATAAAAAAAAAAAAAGGAAAACCGAATAGAACATGAGAAGAGCGTGGAAACTGTAAGTCTGCAGCTACGCAAAGTCTTGTTTTCTTGTTTGTACATGATTATTAATTTTATTAAGAAGGTGTGATACTATAGCCGTATGTATAGGTGCGAAGAATAAAGATTGTATAATTATTAGATGTAGAATTATTTTAATTAAATAAGATAATACTAGTATATTTAGCTCTTTGAACTTTGAAGCCTCACCTTCCCATACACAGTCCACACACACCTCTCTGGTTTCCCACGCATTAAAGTGAGATAAAAACCAAGTTAACTGAGCACAGCAAATTCAGCAATCTCTGAGTCTCTCTTTTATTTTTTCTTATTTTGCCCTTTTCTCCATTTTCGAAAATAATTTCGCCGAAAGAAAAGAAAAAGTCTTTACCTTTTTTTTTCTCCTCGGTGGGTTCATTACACTACAAACATCTCTGAACCTGCTTTGCCCTGTTCTGTCTCAGTAGCAAAGCCTCGACTATTTTTTCTTTTCGCCTTTTCTTTGTCTGTGATCTGAATCCTCTCCGAGTAAATCTAGAAGCGGGCAAGCTCAAATTAGGTACTTTACTAATAATTTCTTGATTTTGCATCTGGGTGTTTAATTATTGTCGCATTGTTTACTTAGCTTTTGTCCGAACTAGCTTTCGCTTGAATCTTCTACATTCTTCTTCTCTGCAAATCCTGTTTCCAGAGAACATGTTTGAAAGAACCAAACGACAAAAGAGTACAGATAAGATTATAAAATAAAGAGCCTGGCTTTTCGAATGCTCGATAGGTTATTGTTTACTGTTTAGCTCGTTGTATTCGCTGAGCATTTGAGTAGTAACTTCTAGTCCCCATTAACTTACTTCTGTCGGAAATCCTCAGTTTCTTACATCCATGTGTTAGTAGTATCTAAAAGTTGCTTACTTGATTTTAGAATTCTTACCATATTTGACTAGTTCCAACTATAAATCTCCTGAAAAAAAATCCTTGTCATGTTTGGGTTTGAAATTGCTGTCACAATCCTTGTAACTCAATTTTGAACTTGTCAGACTTAGATTTAAGGTTTCAAGCTCTCTTTTGCGATGCTGCTTCCGAGATGGTTTGCAGAAGCAACTTTGCTCCTTATCTCAGTGCTTGCCTGTACAAACGGTAATTTTCACCTAATCACATTGTATCACCGAGTTTCTGATCAAGTTGTAAGACTCTGAATCTGTTAAATCTGTTTCTTTATTCAGCTGCATTCATCGGCGTAAACATCGGTACAGATCTCACCAACATGCCATCGCCTTCAGACATCGTAACGCTTCTCAAATCGCGACAAATCACACACGTTCGTCTCTATGATGCCAACAGCCACATGCTCAAAGCATTTGCCAACACTAGCATCGAAGTGATGGTCGGTGTAACCAACCAAGAAATCCTCAAAATCGGACGGTTTCCTTCAGCAGCAGCTTTATGGGTTAACAAGAACGTCGCTGCTTATGTTCCTTCCACTAACATAACCGCCATTGCTGTTGGCAGCGAAGTTCTCACCACAGCTCCTCACGTGGCGCCGATTCTCGCCTCAGCTCTCAACAACATCCACAAGGCTCTCGTGGCTTCCAACCTCAACTTTCAGGTCAAAGTTTCGAGCCCGATGTCAATGAATATAATGCCTAAACCGTTTCCTCCATCTACGTCGACCTTTAGCCCGTCCTGGAACACAACGGTTTACCAGCTTCTCCAGTTTCTGAAGAACACCGGTTCTTTCTTCATGTTGAACGCGTATCCATACGAAGGTTACACAACCGCTAATGGCATATTCCCGCTCGATTACGCTTTGTTCAAGCAGCTTTCTGCAGTGAAGCAGATTGTTGACCCCAACACGCTTCTTCATTACAACAGCATGTTTGATGCAATGGTTGATGCTGCTTACTACTCCATGCAAGCTCTGAGCTTCTCTAAGATTCCCGTCGTTGTCACTGAAACTGGCTGGCCTTCGTTTGGTGGAGGCGATGAAACGGCTGCAACCATCGGTAACGCAGAGACATTCAACAGTAACTTGATTAAGCGAGTGTTGAACAACTCAGGCCCTCCTAGCCAACCAGACATACCTATAAACACATACATCTACGAGCTGTACAACGAAGACAAGCGGTCTGGTCCTGTCTCGGAGAGAAACTGGGGAATGTTTTTTCCGAACGGGACATCGGTTTATCCTCTTGGATTAAGCGGTGGCTCTGATTCCGCAGCTCTAAACGGTTCGTCCTTGTTCTGCATGGCTAAAACGGATGCTGATGACGACAAGTTAGTGGACGGTTTGAATTGGGCTTGTGGTCAAGGCGGAGCTAACTGTGCCGCGATTCAACCGGGCCAACCGTGCTATCTCCCCAACGATATCAAGAGCCATGCTTCTTTTGCTTATAATGACTATTACCAGAAGATGAAAAGTGCAGGTGGAACTTGTGACTTTGATGGTACTGCCACCACTACGACTAGAGATCCTAGTAAGTGTTCTCAGTTCTCCAATTATATCTTTATGTTTAAGCGTTGTTTTTTCCATTGAATAATTCTCAAATCTTGATCGTTTGTGCGTTTTGCAGGCTCTAAAACGTGTGCATATACGGGAAGGTAACAATTTGAAATCTTTTTCCATCTTTTGAAAACGAATATCTTTTTTCTGAACTCTTTGAAAAACCTTTTTTACATCTATGATCTATCTCAGCTCAAACGCAAACGGAACGGGAGGAAACTTTCCACCGACTGCGTTAGGACCCGTGAGTCCATTAGTAGGGAACGCAAACGCACTTATCATATCAATCTACCATCTTCCCTTCTTGGCACCGTTAGCTCTCACACTACTACTACTAGTGTTACTTCAGCCTGACTGCCTTCTGTAGAACGTTGGCGAAAACGCAGTGTTGTAGCAACCGGAGAAGTCTATAGCCGGTATTGGTTTCTTCCGGTTACCGGTATTGATTGCTTTACTTTGGTGTAGTGTAAGTGTAGCTAGAGAGAGAGAGAGAGAGATCACATGTTCTCATTCTTTTTGTTTCATCTTTGAACTAAAATCTTGGAATTAGAGTGATTTAAATTCCATTATCAAATGAATCATTTGTTGTCTTGTATTTATTGAAAATCATGAAGAACTTGCGTTATTCCTGATATTCAATAGGGTGACTTGATATTAGAGGATTCTAAAGTTTCTTACCAAAGTGATGTCCCTCTCACTAGTGTTGTAAGAAACTACAGAATTTGAATCATTATTTATCGGAATTATTAAGGATTCACGTGCTATTCATACAAAGAATCTAAACACAAGAATATTAGATAACCACGATTAAATAAATTATTTAGCTGTCAAAAACGATTACAAAATTATTGACGGCTTGACGGTAGGAAAAACAAAAACAAAAACTACTCTTCGCTTGGTTATTGGCCACGTCAGCGATTATTACATAATTTACTTTACCTGGTCGGAGTGAAACGCGGCGTTTGGAGAAAGTAATCCCCGATGGGAGTGCGTGGGAAACGGTGAAGTAAAGATGGATTGGATAAGCAGAGGAGGAGTAGGGACGACGACGACGACGGGAGATGATGACACCTGGCGGAAGCGGGAGGTTTAAGCCGTTACCGACGGCGATGTACGCCGGATATTCAGGAACGGCGTCTTCTTGGGTAGCGAAGACATCTGTTTCGGCGTCTGGGAAGAGGATACAGAGAGAGATGGCGGAGCTAAACGTGGATCCGCCTCCTGATTGCTCGGCTGGACCAAAAGGAGATAATCTCTACCATTGGATCGCCACCATTGTTGGTCCTTTGGGTTAGTTCATTGTTCTCGAAGAAGATTCCATGGAAATTGTTAAGTCTGTTTCAACAATTTGGATTTTGATTCGAAACTTTTGCAGGAACTCCGTATGAAGGAGGGATCTTTTTTCTGGATATAATTTTCCCCTCTGATTATCCTTTCAAACCACCTAAGGTATGAGCGTTTCATTCTCTGGTTGATTGTTCGTCGTGAAAGTAGCTAACTTTATCGTTTCATCTCTGATTGGTGGTATCAAACGATTTTGGAGCTTCACTGATTTAGCTTGGTATTGATTTTTGGTTCAGATGTTTGATTACAAACGCTGAGTTGCTAGGCGATGAACTGTTTACTGAATATCTCTCTGTTCATAGTCTGAGTACTCTTCAACTACAACATCTCTTTGTTGGTCTTTTGATTGATGTGTGAACTGGTATAGCACTTTTAAAGCAGAGATCATCTAGCATATTAAAATGGAGGAGAGATGCATATAATATAGTTTTAATGTGAAACAGAGATCATTTTTCAATGTACGGTGGCATAAAGAAGAAAACAGTTTTCTTTCTTGCATCAAAGTCTTATTGATACTTTTTTTGTTGCAAATTCTTGAGCTTTTTGGGTTCTGAGAGGATTAAGCTAACGGTTTAAGTCTTTGAGCACTTCTTCTTCTTCTCTCTTTTTAGTCTTTCGGGTTGAGAAGTGTGATGATTTGCAGGTGGTGTTCAAGACTCGGATCTACCATTGTAATGTCGACACTGCGGGGAATTTAAGTGTGGAGATACTAAGAGACAGTTGGAGCCCAGCTCTTACAATCACAAAAGTCTTACAAGCCATCAGATCCATCTTCTTAAAACCTGAACCATGTAAGTCTCTACTCTACTCTCATGCAATTAAGTCCTCTCAATAGGTTTAGCTTAGTCCCTTAGTTGTTGTTTTCTTTCTCTGACTTACAGTCTTTGATCTTTTATCTTTCGTTACCAGACAATCCAGCGTTACCAGTGATTGCACGGCTCTACTTGTCGGATAGAGAAAAGCATGAGGAGGTAGCAAAAGAATGGACATTGCGATTTGCCAAGTGAAACAAGATTTGGGATCTTTTAATACGAGTAAAAAGACGAGATACTATATTATTGTACCTACACCTAGTTACTTGATTAATGATCAATCGCTACCATCCACCAAAGTGGAACCACAATGTTAGATGACCCAAGAAATATTGTTTGCTCAGCGAATAGGTAACAATGTGTGGTAGGGCCTATGCTCATCAATAACTCCAATTCCAATTTATTGAAGTTTATACAATTTAGTGTCAAAACTTTTTCTTTGAGAACTCTAGAACAAAAGACTATATATGTACGGTTCGACTTTAACTGATGAATAGAAAGAGACAAGTATCTATCTTCTACAGTGGCGATAACTTCAAGAGAAAAAAGAGAGAAACATTTACAGATGAGGTAATTAAACTGATGAAGAGTATTAGTTGCTACCTAACAGGTTTTATATAACTTTTATGATTGCTTTATATCCAAATAATAAGATCAAGTTTTCCGTTGGAAACACAAACAAGAGACTAAATCTACCGGTCAATTCAGCTTTACATAATTATTACAAATACTCAACATATCCATCGATGTATCATATATATATATAGAGAGAGGAACGTTGAAATATTTTTAACCAAAAAAACAAAAAAAACAACGAAAGACATTGAAAAATAATGTTCAGAAAAGAGTAGCATGTGTGTTTGAGTTTCTGCGACTATTGCCAATTCATATCGGTACGTAGCTTATATGCAGATGAATGTGTATGTTATATGCATGTTTAGATATGTAGTCCATGTATATACTCGAATTATATTTATCGGTTATAATGTTATCCATCGTTGAAATATTGTTTCCCTTAAAAAAAATTTTAGTCACAAGTCACTCTTTCATAACGTTTTTTTCTTTTAACCTTCGATAGATCTTGGGAGATAAATCGAGTATACAGCATCCAATTTATAACTGGCTACATCTAACAATAAATTAAAAATTCTTAAGATATTCGATAAGAACTCATTTTATTTTATTTTTGTCTAGATTTGGTTAGGACAAAGAATTACAGCTATTTAGTTTTGCTGCTGGGATGTGAACCGAAGAGTCAAAGAGAAGGTTAGGTCGGAACAGAATACTCGCATGCGAAGTTCGTTTAAAGTCAACTTATGTAAACGTCAATCAATCTAACGGTCTTTGTTTGAAGCGATTAAATCTCTCGGTATTATTAAGCTTGGTCTATAATCTAATTTCGTAGGCCTTTAATAGGTTAGTAAACACCACTTAAGCCCATCACTAATTATTTGGGCCCATCGCTGCTTACGTTAATATCCTGGCGTTTTTGTGTAGCGTAAATGTGGAGACGTGTAAAATCTCAGTGTGAAAACGTCATGGTGTTCTACTCGGTTTAACGGAATTATAAAGGATAACGCACGGGACAATCATCAGCGATTATGATGAAGTAGGCATAAGACTGTGTTAAACAGTGGATCTGGAAGTTTGAAACTGCATCATGAAAGGCATGCATATACATTTTAGTAACATAAAATTATAATCGTTAATCAACACTGGTCTAGAAACATTAATAAAGATATGTGATGTACTTGAGAAATTTTAAGTATTCATCTTATTACACAACCATATATACTAATTCATATATACATGCATGTACATATTTGTGATTGAAATGCTTGAAATACAGGATTAAGAAAAATACTTGACGAGGTTAATTTGAGTTTTAATTAATTTTTAGCATTACATGAAAATGGAGTTTATCCTTTAGTATGTAAACCTTTCCCGAATAGTAGGGCTAGTAGCTTTATATATACATTACAAATGGACTGCAATTGTTTGATGTAATAAACAAATAAAAATTAAACACGAATCTTACTTAGCTTCCACTCAGTATATATAAACACAAAGACGATGAGTGTATAGACTAAATAAGATTGTTTGTAAGAACCTAATAAAAAAAGCTTTATAACTAAATTAGGCATGAAATGGATACATGATCTGCGAAAAACACGAGAGATATATCCATATATGATGTATATATGTAAAGGATTATGTTATCAATTACACATATGGATGTATTTCGTAATCACACAGATTACCACAAAACAACTTATAGCACACATATATACCGACCTTTGAAATCACATGAGTACATTTCTCATGATAGATATATCACGATCCATCATATTATATATCTTCTGGTCTCTGGTCATGTCCTAAGCTCGTCGACGTTCCCACAGTCTCATCAGTACAATCGTGCGTCTGCAACGGCTGAGATATTGGAATACTACTGTCAAAAGGATCATCATTGATAAGCGAATTCAGAAACGAAGAGAACTTGTCATCGTAACAGAAACCAAAGTCTTCGTCGTCTTCATCACCAAAGACGCTGATACTGATCTTGCTAGCTCCATTTCCGCTACTAACGGTGGTATCATCAGTGTGAGAGCTAGAATTAGGCTCTACAAGATTCTGTCCACCGGAAACTTCTTCTACGGGTTTATGGGTGTTGTTTGCATGAAGAGGCTTGTGGGTTTGAGGATCAATGCCTTCTCTTAAGAGTTTCTTACGAAGATGAGTGTTCCAATAGTTCTTAATCTCATTATCAGTCCTTCCCGGTATCCTTCCCGCGATCAATGACCACCTTACAACACACGATATATATAGAATTAGCATGATCATATAACATGTGACTTTAAAACAAGGCTTATATTGTATATATCTCATTTTTTGTTACACTCTCTTAGTATAAATAATTTGGAAGTTAAAAACAAGTCAATCACTAGAACTACTAGCTTAGAACCAGAAAAACTAGGAATATTCTTCGATTCAATAACAAGAATCTGAAAAAGGGATTATTATTTTGTTGAAAAAAACAATCAACAATCAGGTTTAATTAATGGTTATGTCTATGTCTATCACAAAAAGAAGAAGATTAGATTCATATGTGTATAGTGATAAATGGACCCAAGTAAAAAGTGATAAAATGAAAGAATCGTGATGTTTATGTAGAAGAATTAAACCCTAGTTTAAAGAAAGAAAAAACTAGTTTATGCGTAACACACACATACACACGTACATATATACAGAAACTACGATCTTTTATATATATAGTTCGATTAATATACGAAAAACTTATTCAATTTAAGTAGTTAAGTGAATAATGATATAACATATAGATGTGTTTCGCACCGGTTGCCAAGGAGACGATGAAGGCGGAGGATGAGATCTTCCTCGTCAGAAGTGATACCGCCGCGTTTTACTGACGGCCGGAGATAATTCATCCACCGTAGACGGCAGCTTTTTCCGCACCGGAGTAAGCCAGCTCTTTTGGGAAGCGATCTCCACCTTCCTTCTCCTTCTTTCTTAATGAAGCTCACAAGAATCTCGTCCTCCTCCACCGTCCATGGTCCTCTCTTCATCCCCATCTTCATGCAACACGGGGTCATTTTCTTTGTCGCCGGCTTCTTCCCTCCAGATGACGTCATATCCGCCGTCTTCTAAAGAGTTCTCTCTCTTTCAACTAGGGTTTGGTGATCTCTCTGAGTTCCTCGATTGGTTAGCTTTTTTTGTCCCAATGTTCTCTCTCTTCCTTAGTCTACTGATGTTACCAATGAACCTACCGACTTTTTGCTCACTCTCTAGTTTTCGCGTTTGGTGATTACGCGCTTCTAGTCTCAGTTATGTTTTGTTGTTTTTTCTTTTTTTCTTAAGATTTAATACCAGACATAATACCACTTAGCAATGAGCGACCAAATAGTTCAAACGTAATGGTTGAACCCGTACGATAAAATCGAACCAGAAACACAAAAACAAATTTACGTTTTGGTTTTACATCTCAGATCACCGTGTGCCATG
Organism: Iljinskaea planisiliqua; assembly: GCA_900108845.1. Classification (NCBI taxonomy): domain Eukaryota; kingdom Viridiplantae; phylum Streptophyta; class Magnoliopsida; order Brassicales; family Brassicaceae; genus Iljinskaea; species Iljinskaea planisiliqua. The sequence continues at coordinate 4,265,184 of FNXX01000010.1, read as the reverse complement.
CGCGGGTTAGCTGCTTCTTAATTATATGTATTAAAGATCACATCTATGAAATTATTATTTGAGTGGCCATTACATCCTCCTCGGATTGAAGAAAGTGTTAAATTTGTTGATAATATACACGTTCATTAATGAATACTAACCACCTTGATTTCAAAATAATTTATTAACAATGACAGAAACTAATGAAAGAAGCATTTAATATTTGGACCGACTTTTAAAACGATAAAAATTTCGGTAATTGGACAAAAGGCCAGATATTTTTACAAATGGGGAAATAGTGGGGTGAATTCGTCAAGAAAGAAAAAAAGTATGGGCCCCATGAAAAATTAAGATAGTTGCGCATGAGAGGAATTAACATTAACACATTAGTCAGTTTCCAACTCAAAAACCTTACATGAGTTTGTGTTCTTTCCTATTATTTTATTTTGTCGTTTATTAAATAGCCAATAGTTTTTTTTTTTTTTTCACTACTGTATTAGGGCTGGCATCTGAATATCTATCTATCTAATCTTTCAACCAATCTCAAAATCCTTCATTTTTCTTTTCTCAATTAAACCCTAATTCTTATTTCATTTTTGAAATTTCGGTCGTAAATGGATCGGTTTGTTTGAGGAGCAATTTGTTTCTGACATCGGAGGAAGCAACGAGAAGAGATGGCGCGGCAGATGACGTCATCTCAGTTCCACAAATCAAAGACTCTCGACAACAAATATGTAAGCTTTGGATTTTGGGGTTTTATACCTCAGCTTTTGATTTTAGCTCTACCAATTCGAGATTGGGCAAAAATGATTTTTTTTTTCCGCCATTGATCTTCTTCTGCTTAAAGCTTTCCTCTTTGATACTGTTAACTCCAAGGTTTATTTATTTATTTTTTTTTTGAGCGTAGATGCTGGGAGATGAAATTGGTAAAGGAGCTTATGGTCGAGTTTATAAAGGATTAGACTTGGAGAATGGAGACTTTGTGGCCATTAAACAAGTCTCCTTGGAGAATATTGTTCAAGAGGATCTTAACACTATTATGGTTTGTTACTTTTATCTATCTATCTTATTTGTTTCGTCTCAGTGTGACCAAATTTGGTCTCGACTTCTCCTTACTACCGCTTCTATACTGACTTGAATCATGCTGGTGTTACATGTGGATGGCATTCGGTGGTTGGAACGCATTTACCAGCAAGAAATTGATCTGTTGAAGGTAGCTTCTTTCTTCCAATATCCCACAATCATTGTTCCATTACAATTTTTTTAGCTTTAATAATGACTAGCCACGTAGAGCTTGGCCCTGTTTCTCAACTGGTTTACAAAGTTGGGATCTTTATTTTAAGTATCTGTGAACTTACATCAAATTAACCACCTTCTCAAGTTTGGCCTTTTTATTTACGTATGGCTGTGCTGGTAAAGATGCAGTCTTCCTTTGTCTCTTCTAAGATGATATTTCATTGCAGAACTTGAACCATAAAAACATTGTGAAGTATCTTGGGTCTTCGAAGACTAAGACTCACCTTCACATTATACTGGAGTAAGTAGCTTTTGTGTTGATTTTAGACGTAGTTGAACTATGGTCTGGAAACTCAAGGCCAATCATGTGTTTGCAGGTACGTTGAGAATGGTTCTCTTGCAAACATTATTAAACCAAATAAATTTGGACCTTTCCCAGAGTCGTTGGTGGCTGTTTACATTGCTCAGGTCTGTACATTTCTTTTTCTAGCTGAGTTAAGTTTCTTTATGCATTGTGTACTCACTGGTTAATACAGGTCTTGGAAGGTTTAGTCTATCTGCATGAGCAGGGTGTCATACACCGTGATATCAAGGGTGCAAATATTTTGACGACAAAGGAGGTGTGTTTTTCTATACCTTATGGATTTTGGTAGTTATTCTCAGGCATGTCTTCAATTTTTGTTTCAAGATCTGTTGTATTCTCAGATGCATAAGATTTTTCTAGGCTATTCTTTCTTAGATAGATACTTTACTGTCTCATACTTCAGGGTCTTGTTAAGCTTGCTGACTTTGGAGTTGCCACTAAACTAAACGAGGCAGATGTGAACACTCACTCAGTGGTTGGAACTCCTTACTGGATGGCTCCTGAGGTACACCTTTGATGATATCTATTCTTCATCACCATATTCTGGATAGTTTAACTTGCATATGTAATCTTTGGAAGTATGCTTTGTTGCTGTTTTGGCGGATGCATATTGTTTTCTACTTTGCAAAACTTTCACATTTATGTGCGGATACCCAACTTTTGTTTTAGGTTATTGAAATGTCCGGTGTTTGTGCTGCTTCTGACATTTGGAGCGTTGGATGCACTGTTATCGAACTTCTTACATGTGTACCTCCTTACTATGATCTGCAACCCATGCCAGCCCTCTTTCGTATTGTTCAGGTTCTGACAACTTTTTATGAGTTTCCATCAACTAAGTCAACAAAATATAGTTCTCTTGCTGGCTATTTTTTCTTATGCTTTCTTGCTGTAAATAACTTCTCTTCTCAAAGAAAAATGCAAAAGCTAATAGCCACAAGTGACGAACTCCCTTTTCTGGTTTTGTTTCAGGATGATAACCCTCCTATTCCCGATAGTCTTTCTCCAGATATTACAGACTTCCTACGACAGTGCTTCAAGAAGGTACAGATTAATGCAATAATGTTTAGTCATTTCACCTACCTCTGCACCGCAACCTAGGCATTTCTGATTTACTTAATATCCAGTATGTACATCTGATTGGTATCTTGCACATTACAGGATTCCAGGCAGCGGCCTGATGCAAAGACATTACTCTCTCACCCTTGGATACGGAACTCTAGACGAGCATTGCAGTCCTCACTTCGGCATAGTGGAACCATCAAGTTAGAACCTGTGTCTTTAACTTTTAATTAAGAATATTTCCAAACATATTATCTATCTCATCTTAAGGAACGCACTGGTGTCACTTACTTCCGCTGAAAATGATGTCCTTTTGGTACTGCATCCTTTGCAGATATATGAAGGAGGCCGCTGCAAGTTCAGAGAAAGATGATGAAGGTGGTCAAGATGTAGCGGAAAGCCTTTCAGCAGAAAAAGTTGGGATGTCAAAAACTGTAAGATTCCTCAGCTCTAATTTGCCATCAGTCGTTCTTCTGCAGAGAGAATTTTAGAGATGAACAGGAGAACGCATTAAAGCTAGAAATGAATTTTGCTAAGGTTACTGATCTAGTACCTTTTTCTCCAGGACTCGAAAAGCAAATTACCTCTGGTAGGGGTGGCGAGTTTTAGGTCTGAGAAAGATCAGTCTCCACCCAGTGATCTTGGTGAAGAAGGAACGGATAATTCAGAAGATGATCTTTCGTCAGATCAAGTTCCTACATTTTCTATGCATGAGAAATCTTCTCTTCAAAGTATTTCTTCGGATGCAAAGGGGACATCTGAAGATGTATCAGAGTTTCATGGGAAATCTGAACATGATGAAGTACCTGGAAATCTTGAAACGGAAGCTTCTGAAACTAGAAAGAACACTTTAGAAAAGCAGGTTGGAAAAGAATCTTCCATCCAGGTGGACCAGCCATCACATAGTTCTGGCCAAAAAGGTGAAGATCGTAGGCTTCGAAAGGTCAGTTGTGTTGTTACATCATTATTGTCCTAGTGCTTTCTTAAATAATATGGTCTGTCACGAGGGAGTAACTGTGTTTTGAGTTGATTGATAAGTTCGTTGTTCTTTACTGATAAAAGACAAAACAGTTTCCTTTGCTTATACTGTGCTTTATACTTTTTTGGCAAATTCCACCTTATATGCATAGAGGCTTCTATAATGAGACAAGTTTTGTTTGTTGTTGCCTTAGTCTTTTCTGTGCAAGATTATGGTCTTATTGCAATAATTACCCTTACTTTGTTGAATGGTGCGCTCAGTCTAAATGCTCTATTTGAAGAAAAATGTTTCTTTCTTTCCGGACCTAGGTTGTTGATAGCTGCCTTGTACAGAGCGGAAGACTTGCAATCTGACTAGATTTGTTTTGCTTGTTATTTCGATTTCAAAGGTTGTGAAGACTCCATCTAGTGTTGGTGGGAATGAACTGAGTAGATTTAGTGATCCTCCTGGTGATGCTTCTTTGCATGATTTGTTTCATCCACTGGACAAGGTTCCCGAGGGAAAACTAAATGAAGCCTCAACATCAACGCCTACATCAAATGTTATCCAGGGTGATTCTCCTGTCGCAGATGGTGGAAAGAATGACCTGGCAACAAAATTGAGGGCTACAATTGCTCAGAAGCAAATGGAGGGTGAAACAGGGCAATCGAATGATGGTGGCGATCTTTTCCGCTTAATGATGGGTGTTTTGAAAGATGATGTTATTGACATTGATGGCTTGGTATGTTCTGTCTCGAGAATGCAGGTTTGATAATTCAAGTAGTATACTGTTAACATATTCTCTATCTTCTTTCGCAGGTATTTGATGAAAAAGTTCCCGCAGAGAACCTTTTTCCTCTGCAGGTACGCTACTTGACCTACTCACTTCATCCTCTGAGAATGATATTTTGCAAAATTAATTGTTCGAAAAAAGCTATTGCTTCTTATCTCCGCTTTAGTTGTTTACATTTATTAGTGACTTCAAATCTTAGTATTTATTGGTTAAGTTTTTGTAGGCAGTCGAGTTCAGTAGATTAGTGAGCTCCTTAAGGCCAGATGAATCAGAAGATGCAATAGTATCTTCCTGTCAGAAACTTGTTGTCATGTTTCGTCAGAGACCTGAACAGAAGGCAGTATTTGTGACACAGCATGGTTTCCTCCCTCTAATGGATCTACTCGATATTCCTAAACCTCGAGTATGTTTATTTGTAATCAAGCAGGACTTTTTGTTCTCTTTCATCATCAGTAGTCGTCAGTTCGATGTGAATACTGACTGGCTTCTGTTTATGAATCTTTTATGGTGTTTTCAGGTAACATGTGCTGTGCTGCAGCTGATAAACGAAATCATTAAAGATAACACAGACTTCCAGGAAAATGCTTGTCTTGTTGGTCTCGTACGTTTTACCTTCCCTTTGCTTGCTGACTTGATGAATTTGGGTGGAGTTGGCCAAATTATTGTATAAAAGGCTCAGTCTCCATTTCTTTTTTGAAATGACAAACACCGATAAGGACGGTTAACAGCATTTTGGGAAAATCGTAGATAGTTTATCCCATCACTTACGTTTTCATAATGTTCTCATACAGCCAAATCTGTTTTTTTTTTCTTTGTTGTGGCAAAAAAATCCCATAAAAATTTGATTATTCCAAGTGAAATGGCAGATTCCTGTGGTAATGAGTTTTGCTGGTCCTGAGAGGGATCGTCCTCGAGAAATTCGGAAGGAAGCTGCTTACTTCTTGCAGCAACTTTGTCAGTCAAGGTTAATAGTGATCAAATATTTCTTACTTTGCTTCTTCGTTTTTTCTGTAAGTCATAGAGTTGATTTGGTACCTTCTTTGCAGCTCCTTAACGTTGCAAATGTTCATAGCTTGCCGTGGAATACCAATTTTGGTGGGGTTTCTTGAAGCAGATTATGCCAAATACAGGTGGGTACTGTCTACCATCTTCTCGTGGTGGCTGGACTACTTGCAACATATTAACTGCATATATTAATTTTGAGATCTATTGATTATTTCATCACATGGACTTGGAATTTTTCCCTACTTGGAGATTCCTAGTTTATCACAAGTCCCAGCAGCATCTGATTTTGTTTTTGAATCTGTCTCCTGCTTAATTTGTGGTGTGTGTTTATCTATTGAAAACGGTAGATACATTGCTCAATAGCTGACCAATTTCTTGATGTAGCTCTTTTCTTTCTAATCAATTTTAATTTTTTCGCATTTGATGTGCTACTAATTCTACTAATTTGACCTTTTCTGTCCAGGGAGATGGTTCACTTGGCTATTGATGGGATGTGGCAGGTATTCAAACTCAAAAAATCAACCCCAAGAAATGATTTCTGCCGCATAGCTGCAAAGAATGGAATTCTTCTTAGGTTAATCAACACACTTTATAGCTTGAATGAGGCAACCCGACTGGCTTCTATATCAGGGGGCCCGTTGAGTGTGGATGGTCAAGCTCCACGAGTGCGCTCTGGTCAACTTGACCCTAGCAATCCTATTTTTAGTCAGCATGAGACTTCACACAATGTGAATGATCAGCCTGATGTACTGAAAGCTAGGCATGGGGGTGGTGAAGAGGCTTCTCATGCTTCAACTTCAAACTCTCAAAGATCAGATATCCATCAACCAGATGCCTTGCACCCAGATGGCGATAGGCCTAGATTAAGCAGTGTTGCAGCAGATGGCTCTACGTCAGGCACGGAAGATGTTAGACAACAGCATCGGTTATCTCTCTCCGCCAATAGGACATCGACAGATAAGCTTCAGAAGCTGGCGGAGGGTGCATCTAATGGTTTTCCTGTTACTCAGCCAGAACAAGTTAGACCTTTGCTTAGCTTGTTGGAGAAAGAACCCCCTTCAAGACACTTTTCTGGTCAACTGGATTATGTAAAGCACATTACTGGCATAGAGAGGCATGAAAGTAGACTTCCTCTTCTGCATGGATCAATTGAAAAGAAAACGAACGGAGACCTTGATTTTCTGATGGCCGAATTTGCAGGTAAGTTTCAAAGTTTTTATATTTAGCAAGACTGTTGATATTGTAGGCACATATATGATTTTTTGTTCGTGCCTATCATTGCATTGTTTCTTCAGAGGTCTCTGGACGTGGAAAGGAAAATGGAAATCTTGATAGTACGTCTAGATATCCAATTAAAACAATGGCAAAGAAGGTTGTGGCTATTGAAGGAGTCGCTTCTACGTCTGGGATTGCATCTCAGACAGCATCTGGAGTACTGTCAGGTTCGGGTGTTCTAAACGCTAGACCTGGAAGTGCCACATCATCTGGTTTACTTGCCCATATGGTCTCTACGCTGAGTGCAGATGTCGCAAGGGAATACTTGGAGAAAGTGGCTGATTTGCTTCTCGAATTTGCTCGAGCTGATACAACAGTCAAATCATACATGTGCAGCCAAAGCTTACTCAGTCGTCTTTTCCAGATGTTCAACCGTGTAGAACCTCCTATTCTGTTAAAGGTACTTGAAAATATTATGAAGTTTCATGATTTCTTTCTCCGAGGTTCTTTCCTGTAATATATCTGTGTAGAGGATCTTCAGGTCGCATCCTTACACTGACTTTCGTTTGCGCAGATACTGGAGTGCACCAATCATTTATCCACTGATCCAAATTGCTTGGAGAATCTTCAGCGTGCAGATGCAATTAAGCATTTGATCCCCAACCTTGAGCTTAAGGATGGGAATCTTGTTTATCAGATCCATCATGAGGTTACCTCCTTGACTTGCATAGAGATACCTTTCATCTGCTGGTGACAACTTGTTGTCAGTAGTCTATTTGAAAGACTGAACTTTGGATTAATAATACTTCTAATTGATGTAGGTGCTTAGTGCGCTATTCAACCTGTGCAAGATAAACAAGAGGAGGCAGGAACAAGCGGCTGAAAACGGAATCATACCGCACCTGATGCTTTTCATCATGTCGGATTCTCCTCTAAAACAATATGCATTGCCGCTTCTATGTGATATGGCTCATGCATCTCGAAATTCAAGGGAGCAGTTGAGAGCCCACGGCGGTCTGGATGTATACCTGAGTTTGCTCGATGATGAATATTGGTCCGTGATAGCCTTAGATTCAATAGCCGTTTGCTTGGCGCAAGACAATGACAACAACCACAAGGTGGAGCAGGCCTTGCTCAAGAACGATGCAATCCAGAAATTAGTTAACTTCTTCCAGAGCTGCCCCGAGAGACACTTTGTGCACATATTGGAGCCATTCTTGAAGATTATTACGTATGTATCTCTCATCTTTATAATAGATTACCAAAATGTTCTGATACGAAGCAGATAAAGTTTAAAGTTAGAAGTACCAAATGAAGTATGAAGTTGCAACGTCTTTAGTCTAATCTTTGTCATTCTTGAATGCAGGAAATCAATTCGGATCAACAAGACACTAGCTGTAAATGGATTGACTCCGTTGCTTATTTCAAGGCTAGACCACCAAGATGCGATTGCTCGACTTAATCTCCTGAAACTCATCAAGGTTAATATATTTCCAAGTTCTTGCTTGTCTTAATTTTTATGTGTTTTTGTTTTCTAGGTGTTAAGTGTTTTGTTTTGACGCTCTGAGACAGGCTGTTTACGAGCAGCATCCAAAGCCAAAGCAGCTGATCGTAGAGAACGACCTCCCTCAAAAGCTGCGGAACCTGATAGAAGAACGACGTGATGGACAACGTTCAGGAGGCCAAGTTCTGGTGAAGCAAATGGCAACCTCTCTACTCAAAGCACTTCACATCAACACAGTCTTTTGAGTCCAACAAACAAATGATCCCTTGGGACTGTATATTTTACTCCCAAGAAGAATTCACCCCCAAGTGTATATCTTCTTCGTTTTCATTTACCAAATGCTTTCACCTGAAGATGGTGGCGATTGAAACTTAAAAAGATTTGTAATTGTTAGCTTGTGTGGCTCTCTTGTGTTTTTTAGTACCTCGAGAGATGGCCAACACTTCTGGCTTTTGTAATATAATCTCACCTTAGTGTTTTTATAAGATTTTGTTTTGTGACATTTTGTTATCCTATTTTCCCGACGTGCCTGACAAAAAGAGTGAAAAATAGCTATTTTGATAAATGAGATGCTGACACGTAATATTGTAATTGGCCATGTTAGGTTTCATTTTACTTCTACCGTTCGCTTACACCGTTGAAAATAGACTCAATCCGATGCTACTTTTATCATGGTATCTAAAAGTTAATTTCATAAGATCGATTATTGACACTTTCAAAGTGGTAAAATTATTTTAATTCTTTGTTGCTTATGTTATTTGCGTCTAGTATCGCACCAATTAAAAGTTACATTGCTTATGTTGACAATTATTTTCAGAATTCTAAGTCCCGTTTCTTGGTAATAATATGCAAGTCTTTGCTTTAAGTCAGTTTAGTCTCGTTCGACGATTCGCAGGTTAAAACATCTTCGGGTTGACCAGTTCTTTGTACAGACATTTAGATATAATCAAGAAAAATAAGATGTGATCCTATAACATTGGAGCGTATCTCTATAGTTAACAAATAACAGAGATTACTCAAGCAGATAGGATCTTGCTTTGGTTTTTAATCTACGCACAAATAAAATCCTCGAAACCACAATTTAGAATGAATCTAAAAGCCTCGAAGAAGAACTATGTGCGGTCCCAATATCAAATCACGAATTAATCTAAATTTCTAAGACAAACAAAAAAAACATAACTTTGGAGTATTTCAAATACAGAAAAAATGAATGAACTGACTTTAAAACATAATGACAAAAGAAAGAGAAGGGTGCTCAGAAATTGAATGAATGGTTGGGAAGTATTTCTCCTCAATAGAAATTTCAGATTAACGAGATTACATATACCCATCATCACTGCACCCATTATGCCTCATTTTTGCAAAACCATAAAAGATTTAACTCAAAAAAAAAAACTAAAATAATGAACTGATGAATCGAAGGAAGAAGAAAACGCAGCTCTAATGTTAGGGTTTACAGGAACACCTTATTTATAGCTCTCGCTGTCTTGGTGGTTTACTCGATTGTGATAGGCCTTGGGCCTTGTGTTTTGGCCCATTATTCTCTGAAGTATATACAAGTTTGTTTCAAGACATAACTAAGATTTGGGAACAATGTTTGTCCTAAGGCCGGCCCTTGAAACTTTAGGGCTCTAAGCTAAACCAAATAACATATGTGTATTTAACTTTTTAAATGTGGTGAGTAAAATGTTTTACTTTGCTATGTTTATGGCCGGTCCTGCATGTTAGCAAATTACATGGGGAAAATGCACCATGAAATAAAAATCGATTAAATAAAACCTTAAACGCGGCCTAAACGCACTTGATAAATATATTATCAAAATTCATTTGTGTTTGCAAACGTATTGAATCAATGGAGGACCAATTTTTTGGTTTTATCTAGAGGAAGATATGGTTATATATATATACGGTATACCATTTGTCACGAGAAAAAGGATTAAAAAAAAACAAAGAGAAAATAATTGCGACCTAGCTAGAGGCTATAGCTGCTCCAAATTTCTTATGTGGTAAGTTATATTTAGCCAATCAAAAGAAAAGTTGTATTCATCTTTAGCTTTTGCTTATGAGGATTGGTTTCCATCAACACTCTGTGTCATCATCCATTGTTTCTTTTCATTCGCAGGCCGTAAAGATGATTATGGTGGAACAAAAAAAATTTATAAATATGGAGAACATTCGGGAAAGAAGGGAGAAACAAAAGCAATTTAATCAAACCAAAAAAGTGGCGGCCACTTACAAAAGCTAAGGGTATTCCTCCAAGACAACTAAAAAAAAACTAAGGCATGGTCCCATTGCTTCTATGCATCTCACATGGCTTAACATGTCATTGTCTGAAACCATCCCATACTCCAATTTTATACCTTTTGTTTATTCTATTACTTAATTAGCGAGTTGTTAATTTGTGTTAGGTTGGTCTGAAACTTAGCTAGTGTAAAGCTAATCCGATAGGGTTTCTAACATTAAATTCAGGTTACTTTTCAACTCTAGTTATATGAATATCAGTATTGGCTAGTGTTTATGACTATTTTCAGCAATAATTAGTTTTTAAGGTATAAAAGAATGTTTAAATTTTACCCCCACCGTTCGGAGTTTATTGTGCCCACAAGTTTTCTTCCATTTGTTTTATGTTGTTTTTGAAAAGTGATTCCACTATAATTTTATTGGGTAAAGTTAGAGGCCATAACAACATGATATTGAGAACAACAATGATGATAATGACCGCACATATTTTAACGATGCCAAAAACTTCCAAAATTTCACAGCTCACCGCATCATTGGTCATACCACTTCGAAGATGGACTTAGATCGATAATATCTTGCATGTCATGTTTTCTCAACAAATCAGTAATTCCATAAACATATATAGTATTAAATATGAAACATATACACACAAAACACTCATGCAATTACATTAAAACCCGAAGGGTAATAAATAGTAGTCCAAATATATTAGAAACAATAACAAAAAGCTCATGCGATAAAAAATAAAGCGAAGTAATGGCAAAACAAGTAAGGAAGCCTAACTCTATGAAATGTAGAGATTGGTCTAGAAGAGGAACCCAGAAGCCAAAGCAGCAACAGATGCAAACAATGCCGGAACGAACATAGCAGCATCGGAAGTAGGACTTGGAGCCGGAGCCTCTGTCGTTTGAGCTGCCGCCTTTCCTACGGCGGAGAAAGCCACAATAGCCACCATCAACACCACCATGACCTTCATCTTCATTGACTCCATCTCTCTTCTTTTGCACTTGGAAGAATTATAGTCAAAAGATTATTGTGAGGTTTTGTTTTCGGTGCGATAATGAGTTGTGATGGCCTTGTGGTTTTGAAAGGATATTTATAAGCCAGTTTTGGGAGATGGGAATGTAAATTTCTAAAGACAGGAGTTTCAAATATTTTATACATATTTTAGGCAACTTTTTAGTAAAGGAAAAGGTATCTGAATTACAGCAATAAAAATATAATTTTTTTAGAAGAGGAAAAAACAACACGTAATGGTATACAATGGAATAAAATTCAGTCTTTTATTAATCAGGAGATTATAGATACAAGTCATACGACTAGCTAGATCAAATTCTGTTTCTATTTTTTAGTATATACTCCTAATTATTGGTTTGCATAAATATGTTTGTAAGCTATTTGAGTTATATCTCCCGCATCCAGGTGATTTAACAATCCAGCTAAAGAAGCACTTAGCATATGAATATGTTGAGAATTTTCATTTTTTGTTTGGATATGTAAATGTGAATGTAAACTGAATGATTATTCTTGAATAAGAAAGAAACAAAACAGGTTGTCCAAAGAGTTTGAACAGCTGGCAGAGATTGGCTGTCTCTTGGCCCAAACTATATTGTTGTCTTTCTCAACCACTCTGTTCCTTCTTTACAACCTCACCACTCATTCATGATTCATTACTAAAGTTTCATATTCTATATATAATTTATATTGCTCTTTGGTTATAGCTAGTAAACATCTTGTTCTAATTCATGATGTAGATTAGACCAAATATTGATTTGAACATTATGTATAGATTGTAATGAACCTTCGTGGGAATATTTTATCTATAGGTTTCAGATTCTAAAATATGACTTTGACATTCATCTTAATTCAAATTCGATTCTCTTTAATATATATGTTTAATATACAGAATGTTCTACGTTCGAAAAAAATATCTAATGCTTTTTCCACTTTTTTATGATTACTTATAACCTTTCGTATACATTGTATCGAGCTATAGATTATAATATACGTATGATCCCCACATTTGATTTTTTTTTTTTTTTCTGAAAAAGTAGTTTAATTAATTAAGATTGCGTATCCTTATTTTGACTCATGATTCGTGAATCTAAAGATATATAGCGTATGAACACTCAATACCTATATTGATATGAAATTCAGGGGACTCAAGAATGGGACTTAACTAACTTGATCAGTTAAACTTTTTTTTTGTTGCTTGTGGATTTTGTAATTTGTAATTTGTAATTTCTGATAGAACTTTAAAGGTGATTGCGTAACTAAAGGATCGATTAGCCGTTTTAGGGTTTTCTTGAAACTAATGATAATGCTTTCCCCAACGTTCATAATTTCATATCATACCAAACTATGAAAATGACCAACCAACCCCTTTCCCAAGATCTGTTTGTTCACATCTGTTTAATTTCTTCTAATGTCGGTCATTTACTTTGTTTAAAATCATTATTAAGACAGTACTATACTATTTCTTTTCGTTATACAATAAAGAAACTAGCCGGAAAGCTTGAATACCAAACATGCATTATTATAAGCATGAGGTTTCACTATAATGTGGCCCCAACCAATGAAACTTATTGTTGTTTTATCCTCAGTTCCAAAACAAAATGAGTTGCTCTTTTTATTCTTTCTTCATTGTTCTTACCACTTCATGAATATTGATGGTTTAGCTTTTATTTTGTTTTATGAAACGATTTTTTATATTTATATGCATAATTCATACATATTAATTAAAGTCAATTAAACATATCCAGTTGGATTAGTCTTAGGAAATCAAACAAAATTTAACTCATATAGTCACATATAGAGTTTAAATAAATATGGTAGAAAAGTCAATATTAAATACTTGGTAATTTTGCAAATATCTTAGAAAATTAGCCCTTCTATATGAAGTATTTTTAGTTAGAACAAGTGGCCTCGAAATGCGTTTTTTATATATATATCATTCCACAAGAAAATTGTATATGTTGTTCTGTAATCCTTTTTTTTTTATTATGTTTCAAATATAAAACTTTAGCGACCTGCTAGATGACTACAATGTTTTAGTTCACTTTTATTTTGAAAATGGAACGTTGACGGATTTTGAATTTTATTGCTTTTTCCGACTGTATTTTTTTTTGTTAACCTTTTCCAGTTAATTATCTTTGTTACGTGATCTTTATTATATCGTCTATTTTAGTTTTTAGAAGATTTTTAATTTGGATACGTACTACTGTTGGCGAACGTGTCCATATAATGCAATAGATAGCACATCAGACAAAAAAAAAATTAGCTACAATTGATATTTCGTGATGCAGCTGAAACATTATTTTACTAAATTTGTAGCTCATTTACTTTCCTGTTTGTTATGCACACATTTGCTATATATTCCCATGTTTGCATTGCAGATTTTTCAAGAGGCTGAAAGAAGAACCGACAGTAATTAAAGTAAGTAACCTAATTAGATAAGTAAGCTTCGTAACTAGTTGTCTTGAAACCTCGTATTAGTATCTCAACCGTAAACCTTAGACTTTCACGAAAGTTTAAACTAAAAGATTTTGCGCATTGTGGTGCAGCGGTTAAAGATTCCACCGTTTCCAACTTGAAACCGTTGCACTACTAAAGTTGAAAAAAACACAAAATCATATAGTTTGATTGCTGCAAAGAAACAGAAAATTGTAAACTATTAAAACGTAAAATGTAGTTGCAAACTTGTAATGGCATCTGACGGTGCGAGGACACAAAACCGCCACTTTGAGACATAAGATCTCAGTTCTTGTCACCGATTTCTGTGTAGCTACATGCCTACATCGATCTTGAAAAGTCCATCAGTCAACGCATGCACAGAAATAAAAAAATGGCATGCAAGTGAAAAGTATTGTTAGCGGCTTAACGCTAAGTAGGCCTTTTGTTTGAATTATTTTAGTCCGATGCCATGCTCTGTGTTGTTTTCTTCATCATTTGTGGGCAATACTATAATGATGTAACTTTGTCTGTCGACATTCAGTTAAGAATAAAAGGAAACATATTGGGCTTTTATAAGCCCATGTGTAGTTAAAGTAGAGCCTACATAATCATAATTAACTAAAATAGGGAAACCCACTAACTTACAAGTATGGAACTTATTTGAGCCAGAGTAATCTTTCTATCAATGACAGTGTTGCATTCTTTTTATGATTACATTTAGTCAAATTTTTGTGTTGCAATGGGGATAGAGAGAGTTAGATGTATGAAGTTGAAAAAAAGATAAAAGCTATACAAATGGAAAATCAACCAGTTGTTTAGCTAAGCGGAAACTAGTTCTCTAATCATACTCATGTACAGACAAAGACAATTAAGAAGCATGAGAAAGAGTGATCAAAGAGGGAACATATTGGAAATAAAAGTAATAGAGAATGTGATATTACACCAAGGACCAAAGTTTCTCTGAGCTTTTAAGAAACTTAAGCGGCCACACCTTCGTTCTCCCCACCTACTTACATGGAGGGACACGTACTAGTAAGTACTAACACTTTAATACAAAGTTAAAAATCAGACAAACCTTCAAAACTTCCCATCACTAAGGAGAGCTTACACAGTTGACAGTACATCACTAATTGATATCTATATATTTTTACTAAAGCCTAATACTACCCAAAGAAGGAGGAACTTTTACAAGAGTGAAAGAGAGATAAAGCTGAGTTACACACCAGACATGCCTGCGTTATGGGCAGTTCTTGTTCTTACCGGGACCACCGTAGTAGAAGAAATGTCCCCAATCATCATTGCTCCCAGTTTGAACATCATAACAGTTAGATTTCTCGGTGAATGTTCCAAGTCTTTTTGGTGCTTTGAGGTTGTTAGATCCATCAACGACTTGGATGTTCCTAAAGTAACTTGCTTTGCTGAAACCTTCTTCTGGGAAGTGACCACTTCCCATCTGTGTCAAAGTGTGGTGCCCATCAGATTGCGAGTTCACAACTTCCCCTCCCCACTCGATCATTGATGCACTCTCCGTTAGGTAAGAGAAGAGAAATGACGGCCAATACCCCAAAACATACCCATTACCAAACTGCATCCACCAATGTCCCTCCTTTGGATCCTGTGACAAGTTCAACACTAACACGTTCAGCCTCGAAAGATTTTTAGTTTTTTCTTTTAGAGCACAAAAGGTTTCAGGTGTGGTGGCATAAGCACCTTCCAGATTAGTATACTTATATCGTACTGCGAATTACGATATCCAGAGACTGGGGAGATGCTTGCTCCCATTGCTATGTCACTGTTGATTTGAATAAAACCCGAGCAAAGAAGATTGTAGCAACCAGTAGCTTGATAGGCATCACTCTGCAAGAAAAATGATCCAGCAACATAAAACATCATTGTACATTGTACACGTTCCACACGTAGTTCAATTCGGTTGGAGTTTGGAAATTCTTACAGTCCAGTAAGTGAAGAGTCTTGTATTGTTGTCTCCATATAGATCCGGGCTCACCTGTGATACATATCAAAACACCAAATCACGCAAAGAAGTACACATACAAATCATCTTTTGCATCTCCAAATGATGACAATGTCTCTACCTGCCAACCAGCTTCGATGCTGTTAAGATCTTGTCCAAAGGAACCACCCAAAAGCCATATCTGCGACAAGCTAAATTCGTTTGCGTGCTGTATCTTTGGCTCCCACACATTTAAGGTCGCCTTAGCTCCATAATACTTGTCTCCTTCCACATAAGCTATGGCGTGCTATTGTCATTCAAGAGTTCAAGAAATCAAACCATGGATTTCCAAAAAAGAGCTTCAGAACAAACAAAGCTACAAAACAAACGAAACATTATCTGATTTCACTCACCTGATGACCATTTTGGTTGATGAGGTCAGGTTCCGCAGATTTAGGAATAGGAACAGTTCTATGTTTCTTCTTGCCGTATCTTTTAACAGAGCTTGCTCTCAACACATCATCCTCTTTTGTCCTCCTCATGGGAATGGTTCCTTCAGAACATTTACCATACCGGTGCCACAACTGAGGGATATGAGTTTCTTTCTCCTTTGGTTTTGCAGATACCTTGTTGTCATCGAATAGCCTTTCAGGATGGTAACTAGGCCTCATCTGAAGACACAAAGTAAGTACACATTCAGCATATACGTAAAACATCTCAAGAAAATTGAAAATCAGTAGTGTTTTTCTTTCTCTGGACCTGAATCTTGTGATCTTTGAGGAAAGGGTGGTCGAAAGCTGGCTGCTTTGAGATAGGAACACAGTCGATTATATCTCCATCTGGACTCTGTTTAATCGCAAAAGACGAAACACGTTGAAGTAACTTCAATCAAACATAGTAAATTTCACACTAAAGCCCTCTATTTCACAGGAAAATTCGAACTCTCACTTGAAACTATACAAGAATAACCTTGAGCATTGTTAAACTGATGAAGAGTAGCTAAAATAGTGTGGTGTAGAATTAGCATAGAAAGTTTAAACAAATCAACATTCAGCAGAAGAGAGAAAGCAGGAATATTTTTTTTCAATGAGAGTCAAAGGCAGAGAAAACAAGGAACTAGTAAAGAAAAGAGAGAGACTTTGAACCTGAATGCTCTTAACAGCAGGTTTGTTCAGCCTATTCAAGTGCTTCTTCACTTCAAACTTCTGCCTTGACGCGCCATACCTCGCTGCGCAGGATAGCGACATCATCCCCAACAGCCATAAACACACTAGGAAACCTCTATTCAACTTCACCAGGCTAAAATGCACCGCTGCCATTGTCGCAATATCCCAGAAACTTCGTTTTCGCTGAGATTCACACACGCTTATAAGAATATCTTAGAGCTCCAAGAAATTATTACCCAATGAAAAAACCCTAACTAGAAGATGTTCAAACAACGCAATGATAAATGTTGTCCTTGGGGAAGGTGGGTCTAGTTTTTTCCTTGTCCCAAAAATCAAAATCCAAACTTTCTTAACTCGCTTTGAGAGAAAGTGGAACCTCTCTCTCTCTCTCTCTCTCTCTTTTTCCTCCACTTCACTTTCTCTCTCCCATGGCCCCATCCAGTTTTTTAAAATTAATTTATTATTATCATTAGCTGTATTTATCTTCCTTTTGATTTGCTTTCCTTGAAATTTAATTGCGTTATAATCGGTAGTTATTTTCCCGCCTCCCTAGATGGTGGTGATTGGCGACATTACACCTTTTAAAGCTTTTTCTTTTGAAATATTTAACACGAGAGAGTTATTACAATACTTAATTAAGCTAAGCTAGTTAATTCCACGTAAGCTGTGGGTCACGCTTTGAATAAGCAGGAGAGCATCCGTGTAAATTAACCAAAGGTTACACGTGAGAGAAACTGCATCATTCACCGTACACGTGTTCTCCACCAATAAACAAAAGAGGGGTGCAATGGGAAATGACAAAAATGCAACCAACGGTCATAGAATCGTGGAATCCGATGGAGAGAATAGAGATAATGGAACCAATCAATCCTCTTGAAGAACATAAGACTTTGCAAAAACATTATTGGGTGGGGGAGCAAGATTGTTATAGCTGGTCGGTTTAGCTAAACCGAAACAACGTTATTTGTTAAATTACTACAGTTAAACACTAAGAAACTAAATAGACAGTGGACAGAATAATAAATGAAGCAATCGCATTTGGACAAAACTCCATTACGAAGCCACCCAAAACATCTCTTTCCCGTTTTACAAGAATATATATTTAAGTTTATCTTAATAAGCTTATAACATACGTAGAACGTCAAAACCAGACAAAAAGGGCACCAAGTTACAAACACGAGTATATAACATGTCAAGCACCACACCCACACCTATGGCTCACATATGTTTATAGTCCCACGGGTCACGATTAATAGTCCGCTAATTTCGGTAAAGCGAAAGGCTATCCAAACTTATAATGCATAAAAGCCACACAACGTTGTGAGAGGGTATGATGAAAGGAGGAGAAAAGCAAGTGAGATATTTTTTATAATAGTGATACTGATATGACACGTTCATGACTCGTGACTATACGAAAGGAGGTGGAGCCACAAGCTTTTCTTATCGTATCCTCTTTATTTGTCTATTTTTGTTTAATGCTACTCCATTATTGTCTTCATAATGCGAATCTTTTCAAATTATTTCAACTTATATATATATATGTATATGGTTGACACAATCGTGTGAATCTGTATGTATGCATTTTTTTTTTCGGTGGAATACATTTGAAACATGCATGTGACTTTTTCACTTTATTATTTTTCTAGTTGAATCATTAGTAAGAGAAGAGCCTCGAATCCAGATTTGACTTGTTCCTATATTTATCGGAAAATGCCATGCAATGTAATTATGGTGACATCGGAACACGTCCAAACTAATTAATAACGAACGAACACGAAATTTTTCTATTTAAGAAACACAAAAATAACTCATGCGAAGCCAATCCCAGTAATGTAACCACGAATATATCTTATCATGATAAAAATTAGCTTAGCTACATCCAAATCACTCCACCATTGCGGCCTAGTAAAGCCCGGCCCATATATATGAACCAAGAGAATCAATAAATAAGCTCTCATAATATTCGTAAACCACTTGAATTGTGGTCCGATTCTACTAGAGGTTTTGAACTTAGACAGAGAGTTGTAAAGTAAAGGATCACAGCCTAAACTCAGCAGATTCAGCTTAATTTCGAGTAACAGAAGAGACATATCATGTTATTCGTCTAAAAGAACACAAACCAGATTCAGAAGTCTCTTAGATATATGGTGTAGTTGTTTGGAGAATGGTGTTTGCTCGTAATTAGTCTGATTTTTCTTGGTGTCGTCCGTGCTTATTTTTTTATTTTTTATTTTATTTTTAATGATTTGAGATGCAACCGATTCAACAAAGTATTAATCAGAATCTCAAAACATCAAACGGAGATGGTAACCCTAAATCATTAATCATTAAAACAATATACCTAATCTGCTTAAGAGAAAGCAGTACCAAAAGACTCATCAGAAACTAAAAAAAGTAAAGGTCAGCTAAGGTAATCAATAGTCATCACAATCCAAGGTAGATGATGATCAGCATAACTACTATCATCAAAAGGAAGCATAACTTTCAATATCATCATCGTCATCATCATAATCATCATCATCATCAGAAGAAGATATAGTGTCGTAGGAAGAAGGTACGGGAAAACACAGTAATTCCCATAGACAGCGAGCGAGATGACCATACGGGAAGCAACAAGCCATCTCAAGAAGCTGTTGGGTATTCAACATCTCCGACGACGGAACCCTCCTCATCCGCTGCCACGTGTAGGTGGAAACGTCAGCCACCGCCATTATTGCCTTGCTGCTGAACACCATGTAATAGCCAACAAATTTTCCTCTTTCCTTCTTCGATCTAGAGAACGAACTCTCGCTGGTAGTGGTTTTCACCTTTGAGTCTTCGTAGTTGACTTTGTATTGATATTGCAGTTTGTGATATCGGTTGCTTTTATATTTCCTCAATTTATGGAGATGAGCCGCTGAATGATCTTTTACAAACAGGAATAGGAAATTAGGATTAGCTAAATCTTTACATGTGTATTGTCTCTATATATTTTGTGAATTACAATATTTTAATACTTATTTATATAAACTACCCAAAATAAGGATAAAAACATAAGTATAAAAAAAATTGAATATCTAAAGACTAAAGGAAAATATGACCAGAACATATCTAATGGTTTTGTTGTTGTTGTGTTACTAATTAGTAACAATCTAATTATTCTGTTAAAATTATTTTATCACAAAATTATTAAAAAAAAAAATAATTCTGCGAGATAAGGCGAATCACAATATAATCCTAATAAAACAAATCAGATTTTTTAAAATTAATCTTAGGACACAAAAGTTGTGTTTCTCTAACAGACTAACAGAACCGGTTTCTAGAAAAAACGGAACCGACTTAGAATCAACTGTTTCAACAGAAGCCCAAAAGCTGAAATCGCTGACAAGATTATATGTCCAAAAATATTCAAAGCCCAACTCACTTTGTTTACATTCATCTTCCACCTATCCACAGCAGCAACACTAGTCAAGCAGAGCACCGGAGAGAGATGGAGGCACTGAAAGTATGGAGTCTAACGGCGTCGCCGTTGAGGCAATTACTCCGTCTATCTTCTTCCTCTACGCGTTTCGCCACCGAAATATATGGAAGAAGATCCTACCACTCATCACTGATGCTCCGATGTGCCTCCGCCGCCTCTTCTTCCTCAAATGCCGCGACGGCTGAAACTCCCAAACCATCCGGCCGAAACAGACGGGCAGCTTCGTCTTCCAATTCCACCTCCGATCGTGAGGCTATCCGCTCCATTCGTCTAAAAAAGGTGTTTCTTTTGCAAATATTTTAAATTTCTACTAGGATGTTTCTGAAGTATCTATCTGAAGCTATACTCTTTATGTATCAAGACATTGTTTTGAACTGTTCTTTTTGTGGTTGTTGTTGTCTTCTCTCCATTTGGTGCTGATCGATTTTGATTTGGTTCATTAGGTTGAAGAGCTGAGAGGTCAAGGTCTTGAGCCTTATGCGTACAAGTGGGAAAAAAGCCATAGTGCAAATCAGCTCCAAGAGATATATAAGCATCTAGCGAATGGGGAAGAATCAAGCAATGAGAGTGATCGTGTTTCTATAGCTGGGAGAGTCGTTGCTCGTAGAGCGTTTGGGAAACTTGCATTCTTGACTCTGAGGGATGACTCTGGAACTATTCAGGTTGGCTTTTATTTTATTTCATTAGCAACTGGCTACGCAATTTCATATTGAAGGAACACAATTTTTATGTTTCCTCCCTATTTTCTTCTCCTATTCTTTACAGCTCTACTGTGAGAAGGAAAGGCTTTCAGATGATCAGTTCGAACAGCTGAAGGCATTCATCGATATTGGTGATATTTTGGGTGCTAGTGGCTCAATGAAGAGGACTGAGAAAGGTTAACTCCAATAAAATGGTTAATTCTTGATAGAGAAGCATTGTTTTTTGGGTTTGTTTACTAACTGTCTGCTCTCTGAACGTTCCAGGGGAGCTTTCTATATGTGTGAATTCTTTTTCAATTCTCACAAAGTCTCTCCTTCCACTGCCAGACAAGTATCATGGTTTAACTGATATTGATAAACGTTACCGCCAACGGTGAGCTCTGTCTTCTGTATATGTGAACCTGTGGTTCCAATTCTTGAAAGCTCTTATGTTTTATTTGGGTTCCACTTACTGTGCTCGATCTTACTAGGTATGTGGATATGATTGCTAATCCTGAAGTGGCTGATGTGTTCCGCAAAAGAGCAAAAGTAGGTTATCGAAATCTTCAAAACTCAATTGGAGCATCTAGTTTTCTTAGGACGAAATGCTTAGCTCACAATGTATCAATATATCTCGCTGCAACATTCGTATTAAGACTTTTTTTTCGTTTCGCAGACCAACAAATACTCATCGTCTGTTTTGTTTTAGTAGATCGTTTCCGAGATACGCAAGACAGTTGAGTCTTCTGGATATCTGGAGGTTGAAACTCCAGTTCTTCAGGTTTGTGTGCACGCACCTTCATTCTCAAATCCTCCTTAACATATTGAATTCTTGTACGAGAGTCGGTTTCACGAACTTGTGAAAAGTAGGGAGCAGCTGGTGGAGCCGAAGCTAGACCTTTTGTAACGTACCATAACTCACTTGGGAGGGATCTTTACCTGCGAATTGCAACTGAGCTTCACTTGAAAAGAATGCTGGTGAGACTTATTTTCTATTTTCATAATCTCTTGGCGTTTCTGTCTTTCTTTTGTATCAACTCGCCACTTTTGGGTGCATAATATTACCTCCAGAGATATGTATGAAAGGTATAATGTTTTCTCTGAATACAATTCACTTTTGTGATCACAGGTTGGAGGGTTTGAGAAAGTTTACGAAATTGGTCGTATATTTAGAAACGAAGGCATTTCAACACGTCACAATCCTGAATTCACAACCATCGAGGTAGTTCAAGATTTGCCTCCTCTCCTCAATCTTGTGCATCTCTTGGACTTCCAAGCTCTTGAATGGTTCCCTGATCCATAGCAATTTTAGCTTTGTTTAGATGTATGAAGCTTATTCGGACTACCAAAGCATGATGGACATGGCGGAACTAATCGTCACTGAATGTGCAATGGCAGTTAATGGGAAGCTAACCATTGATTATCAGGTGAATATGCTCTGGCATCACAGCTTTTGTGTGGAGATAAACTCATCTGAATCCTATTTTTATCGTGAATCTTTGAGAAATTAAGTAGTGATTGCTCTGTGCAGGGAACAGAGATCTCCCTTGAGCGGCCTTGGAGGAGAGAAACCATGCATAATCTCGTTAAAGAGATAACAGGAATCGATTTCAGTGAGCTAGGGGAAGATCTCAGCAATGCTAAAGACACAGTTCTACTGGCACTCCAAGACGTGCTTGAGCCCAAGGACAAATCTGGAATTGGAGCTTGCTCTTCTTTGGGGCATCTTCTTAATGAGGTGAAGCTTCTTCAGACACTTTACTATAAAATCTGCAAACTTATGTGCTGAAATTAATTCTGTTTCCAGGTTTTTGAAGTGGTTGTAGAGCCAAAGCTTGTGCAGCCAACATTTGTCTTGGACTACCCAATCGAAATATCTCCCTTGGCCAAGCCACATCGCGGGTAAAGTTGTTTCTAGAGCTTTTTTTCCTGGCAATGACACTATCTTCGAGATCACTCATCTTATATTCTGAAAACCTTTATAAATGTAAATGGCCTTTTTTTGTTGGCAACAGCAATGCAGGTTTGACTGAAAGATTTGAGCTCTTCATCTGTGGTCGTGAAATGGCAAACGCATTCTCTGAATTGACTGATCCCGTGGACCAGGTATGCAGTCTTCCACATTCCCGCAATCTTGTGTCTTCTTGACTAACATTTTGCATAGTAAATGATCTGCTTTGTAGTTGTTTTTGGGTACACTGGATCATAGAAAACTTATGATTGATTTAAAATTTGATAGAGGATGCGGTTGGAAGAGCAAGTAAGGCAGCATAACGCAAAGCGAGCAGCTGCTGCACCAGAAACTCCTGAACAAAGCGCAAAGAAAGATGATGATGACGATGATTCATATGAGGTGACACTTGATGAAGACTTTCTCACTGCCCTGGAATACGGAATGCCTCCGGCTTCTGGAATGGTACTTATATCTTTTTTTTTCTTTTTTTCTATACGATTATATTGATAGTATTGACGTTACTTAATTTGCACCTTCAAAAACATGACCAAACCATACTGTTTTTTGTTTCTCGTAGGGGCTTGGTATTGACAGGCTGGTGATGCTGTTGACAAACTCTGCGAGTATAAGAGACGTCATTGCGTTTCCTGTTCTAAAAGTTCAGCAGTAACACTTAGTGCCTAAAGTGGTAATGCATGTTGTAGCTTTAGCATTCTTGTGTATCTTTTTGGTTATTTCTTCAACTGGAAGTTGGAAGAAACATGAGTAACAGACGCAATTAGATAGCAAAACAAATTCAATGATTTTATTCTTGATGAGTGCTTGAACCCGAAAAAGATATACAATAATACATTCTAAGAAGAAGGTTCTATCATATTATTGTTGGCCGCTCCTCCATTTGTAACTTCTCCTTAGCAAAGGAATAGACTATGCTCATCATATTTGTAGTATATCTCATTTGGAGTAGTGACACATTGATAGCAGAGAGCAAACTCGAATAGAGTGCAGTGTAGATAAGAACCGTAACATATTGTCTTGCAACCCTTGTAGATATTCTCACCGAAATGACTATAAGTCGAAGAAGTAAATATCGGATGTTCATGAATTTGATGTGTGAAACAATCGGGAACCAAGTGCAGCGAGCATCGAAATGTAGAAGTCTGCCAGTCGTGCAATCTTTTTTTGAGCACTTGTACCTAAATCCATTTAATACTCGGAAACAAGTTGAACAATGCATGGAGAGTAAGCTTTGTAGAGGAGATGTGTCTAGAACAAGAGAGAGTGTATATGTAACGAAGAAGACCATCACATACTTCGTGTAGATAAAAATCACATTCCACACAATTGTAGAAATCATGAGAAATGATAAAAAGGACACAAGCTTAGACATTGTTTTCCCGTGTCTTGAACACCATTGTACTTCTCGAGCTTTAGATTATGGTCATGAGAGAAATGCTTTATCAAATCAACTCCTACCCTAGGCTCTTGAATGATGCAATATCTTTAGTATTATCTGGTTCTTCTTAGGTTCCCGTTCGAGTTCCTTCTCATCCCATACTTCTTCATGAGTTGCATACTTCGAATGAACTACATACGAACAATCTTCATGATTGCAAGAGTAAGCCCCATGATGTCAACTTTCTTGTAACAAATCCGGTAGGATAAAACTGTGGGAGGAAGGTAAGGAGTGTGAGAGAGACGACGATGAGGGTGACTAGTAATCTTTATAATGCGGGGTAAGTCCATACAACGTAGCTGCGTTGGGAACAAACATAGCTTGGTTCCGACTTATTGACCAACCCACATGCATCACAAGGAACTATGAGCGGCCGGCCGGGGGAAAAAGCTGAGAGAAAATGATGGCTTTTTGGCTTTTCAATGGTAAACTAAGCAATATGAGACATTTCCCGCTCAAGAGATGTCTAAGCAAAAGCTGCAAACGGAGCAACGATAGAAAATTAGACCAACATTTTCAGTACACCAAGATAGGACATCGGATAGAGACATGTCAACTGATTCAGACTTCCCTTGATAAGTTGTGTCAGATAGGATCTTGGTTTTGTAGAAAAGGAATGCTTTGTTTATAAGTACTTAATTTCATTAAAATCAAAAATTCAAAAACTGAAAAAAATGTTAAATAAATTATTGTAAGTTCAAAAATGTAAAATTATCCTATTGTATTAAGAAAATGGAAACATATTTTATACATTTTGCTATGGAATCTGCTATAGATTTTTTTTTTTTTTTTTGGTAATTGTGTATAATTATAAAATGTATTTCAATATAATACATGTATTAGGCTAGATATTCAGAATCTAAAATCTAATTTATACCTTTCTAACAATTTGGATCTTCAAAAGGAGCAGAGTTAAATAGTGAAATCTGGAATGATTTTAAATAATCAGATCAGAATTAAAAATTATAATATTTAGATTTTTTTTCTTATAAAATAAATATTTTAATGACATGAAACACTATGTAATTAGTATTTACTAAAATATTTAAAAATTTATTTCATTTAAAATATATATAAGTATTATAGTTATTCTCAAACATTTTTTGTATATATATATAAAAATGTTACTGAATATCCATGCATTTAATGATTTTGTACATACCACAAAACTCAAAATAACAATTTTTTGCTCACCTTTAATGAATATGAATGAATCATGGCATTTTAGGTAGACATATATTTGAATCAATAATTACAATTAGATATTGTTGGTTATTTCTCTTAACATTATTCATATAGTTTTTTTTTAAAACTAATTTCAAAATTCATGCATCTGGTGGATACTAATTATCTACTGTATATATATACATACAATACACACAATTTTAAAATATCTTATCATATTACATCAACATATAGTATCCTCATTTTCTAGTAAAAAAAAACCTCAAGTTAGTAAAAACTTTCAAAATGCTTTATTTTGCTCCAAAAACATTTGTCATCTTTTTTTTCATTTGCTTTACATGTCTTAAACCTTATGCCCATGCAAGAAATTTGATTTCACCGGTTATTAGTCCAACAACAACGACGAAGACTGCAGAAGAAAACTTTGAGAAGACATCTTTGAACAAAGAAATTGATCACCATTCACTACTAAATAAATTTGTTAAGATAATCTATGGAAGGAATGGAGAGGGACCTTCTCCAGGTGGAGAAGGTCACGGTCTATCGCCGCCTCCAGCACGTCTATTAAAAAAAAGTATTGTTTTAGATACACATGTTTGATGTAATATGAATGAGATAATAATAAAATACTTAATAAAAATATGTAATAAATTAGATTATATGTTATCAATTATATTATGAATTTGAATGTTACATCTAAAAATGAAAATTGTTGAGTGTAGTTTATATAAAAAAAAACACCAACATAAAATTTGAATCAAACAGAAAATTAAGATTATCAAAATGGATCTGATTTGTGTTGAATCCAAATTTCTCAAATAGTAGAATTTAGTTTGAATTTACAAGTTAAAGCTCGACAGTTTAGGTCATTGGAAAAATGTTCGAAAAATGAATTTTTTTTTTATTGATTATAATTGAATCTTGAGAAATGCGGTATATATACTTTTTAATTGGTATCAAGCCATGTGTAGTTCTTTTACAAAAAAATTATGGTTAGATGGTTTTGTGTAGAAAACTTTGAATCTTTTTTTGCTTTGATATACTTTTTTAAGTCGCTTTTTTTTTTTTTTTAGGTTTTTGTTTTCTCCGAAATTTCTTTGTTGGACAAATCGCTAAGATTTTGAACATATTGATTATAATTTAGGAAGGATTTTAAGAGAGGTGTGTAACTCGTCTCTAACAATAGTTTTGGTCAGTGAGAGTATAAAGACTTTGAAGGCGAAAAAGATGTCTTATCTTCCTAGAAATGTGTTGATCACTAGTGTGGAATTTCACAAGGATGTGCTATTTTCCTATAAATATGTTGACAATTAACGTGGAACTTCGCATCGCAGATGGTGCAGTGGTAATGAAAATAATCCGACCATTAAGATTCTATTTTCATGGGCAAAAAGCAACCGGACCTAAGATTTTTGTCGGTTCTGGATAAAGTTCATCGAAATATATTTTAGAACTAATGAGTTAAAATAATATTTAGAGGTTAAATTTTCCAAACAGAATAAATGGCTTTAATATATAAACATATATACACATATGTGTGAGCCTGTGAGGTGTTGAGTTCAAAACCTATATGAAAAGAAACTAATTTTTTAAAGGAATTTTATTTTTAGTCTCATAATTCTCGGAACCCATTCTGAAGATATATGACATTTTGGTCCTATTTTTTTAGCAACCATTTTGTCAATTAACAATATAACCATAAAATTTTTAAAATTAACAAATTAACAAAAAAAACTGAGAAAAAAATTGGAAAAAGTGAAAAAATTGGTTATTTTTGTTTTGGTTATTGCTTTGAATTTCCTTTTTTTTTACTTGGTTATGATCAAAATGTGTATATTGAAAGAAAATATGCTCTCGTTCTCCCATCTTGTGGAGATCAATTAACAAAACAGAACAATGACGTATAACTTATTAATTAAAAACTTGCGTTATATTTCAAAACAACAGACCAATTATTTATATTATATTGAGAATGGCCAAATATTTTAGTTCCTAGGTTGGTTTCTGCTACTTGTTATAAAAAAATAGTCTCAGAAATATATGCAAAGCTGTTCACATTGACGAGAAATTTTAATAGTCATTGGATTAGATCATCACTAATAAATAAGTATAGATCGAACATGATAACAGCTGTAACAAAACTAACAAGAGTTTATTAATCAAAAGTAGGGGATGTCTCGGTCTACTTTAACGACTAGTTTAGTGTCTCGATGAAAAAAAAAAGTCTAAAAACTTTTAACACAAAAAGGGTTATTCTACAGAAGTTTACATCCATTCTGCTAATTTGCGCTTCTTAGTGAAAGAGAGAGAGTTCTTAACCCAAAAACTTAAATCTTAATCCTCCTAAGTCCTATCTATTTAGTTTTGATCACATGGGCTTGGGCGGATGTAAACCCATATATTCATAGAGCCACGTCTTTTGGGTCTAATAATGACCAAAACTAATCCTTATAACTTAATTTGAAGTGCTTTCTTGATTCTTCATATGTGTTTAAGGGACGTGTTTATTTTTACCGTCAGAGCTCCATTCGCTCCAGTTCAATTTTAATTATGTCCAATTCCGATTGAGTACATGTACAATAACATGTTTTTGGGTTCGAGTCCTACTTTGGTCCATGATCATGGACCAAATAAAGTATGGGCCAAAGGTCCAAATACTTAAAAATTATAAATACACAAAGAAACATATTCCTTTTTTTTAATCTTTGACTATGAGTGTAGATATATAGGTGTAGTCCAAATGCAATCACCTTTTGCGGTTAAGTTTTAGACCTTAAATCCAAGGTGCGTCAAGCATGTCGATGTATGTACTAGACACATGTTAAGGGTTCTTCAGTTTCTTTATGAGAAAAATAAGCTTCACGCTCTCTTCTCTCTTACTTTTGCTGATATCTAAATGATTCTGTGTCGACAAAATATGATCTCATGTTGTTTAGGTTAGGGACAAAGCTATAAACAAAAAGAACTTTAATCATTACTTTACATAAATTGCTTCCAATGTTGTTTAATTATTATTTTTGTTTTCGTTGTTGTTGGAAAAGGACAAGCTAACGCCAATGTTTAGAAAGTCTAAACATGGATTATACTTTTTTTTTTTTTTGGGTATAGTTATGCTTTTGGGTTTTAGCTTTAGAGTTTATTGAGATTACTTGTGGAATGTTATCCGATCAGTTATACAAAGGATTTATTGTTTTTCTTTTGTCTAGGAGGATAATAATACTTTTGAGTTTTAGCTTTAGAGTTTGATGATGTTACTTGTGGAATGTTTCCGACCGATTATAAAATGATTGATGCCTACACAATAATAAGCAAATCTCACACATGTGTGAGACAAGTTGTATGTCTTTGAGTTTGATTGATCTCGAAATATATATGTCAGAACTCAGAAGCATCCTATGTCGCATCATTATTCTCTATATTGACACACGCATTATACGCATTTACTTACCTAGGTGTATGTATATAAATATGAGAGATTTTTCATAATTTTTGGTAGACCTACATGGATACATCATATAGATATATAAATTAGATTATATCTGGATTTGTCAACTACACAAGATATATATAAATTATTTTTTGATAAGTACTTTCCTTCACGTGGAAACTTTGGTGTGACTTATTCCATTAACAGTAATCATTTAGATAAAAATTTGATTGCATAATAATTAGATGATTTGTAAACAGAATTTATAGTCTACTGATTTTTATTAGTATCGTCACCATATCATAATCAAATTCAAAATATAGTCTATCAGAATATCATTTTTCATTCATCTTTTCAGTAACAAACAAGGATTTTGAGTATTAATTAGAAACTCCTAAGAAATTATTTATTATCAAAAAATTACTTTAACAAATACATAATAGAATATTAGCATATTCTGTTGCATATATATTCTGTCGTATCTAAATCTTTGAGACGTTAGATGACAGAAAAAAAAACCTAACTATATACAAATATATATGCAATTAATTATTTATGTTATATATTCAGTTTAACCAACAAAAAAATTAATTATTTGTATTTTCCTGCTTAATAAGGATATATAAAAACAGATAATCGGAACAAAATCTGAACAAAATTCAGTGTTATTGGTTCTATGATTGTAAAATCTATGTTAAAATATAGTGTTATTCTATGATTTATAAATCCTAATTCAAATCAGGTGTTATTCAATCATGCAGATTCATTCATGGATTTGATTTTATAATGAATTTGAATGGATTTAGGTAAATTTATTTATTAAAAATACAAAAACTAAAATCTGAAGAGAACTATCATATTTGTAAATACTTATTAAAATTCATATATTAGATATGGAAATCAGTATATTTTGTTTAGATTTATATCAAATCTAAAAATCAGTTATAAAGATAACAGTTCCATATATTAAATCTTATACGGATATATAAATTAGTTAAAATACATAAACTAAAAATACTAAAAAGAGAGAATCCAAGACAGAGATTAACTGAGGGAACAGTTAAAACAAATTCGAAGTCTAACTTTATATTCTTCTGATCTGAGTGAGAACAGCAAAAGGGTTTTAAATTCTTAAAACTAAGCCATCGTTGTCTCTCTTAAATCATATAAGTAAATGCCTTTTTTTCCTTTTCAATATCTTTTGCTTTCCCATGGCTGATTGATTGTTATCAATTGGAATCTGTTCTTTTCCAATTAGTATTAGCATTTGCGTGGCCCCTGTACTTTTGTCTGTTTCCTCATCTGATCAAAGCTTAATTTATGGACTTTGGATTCTATCGAAGAGGAGATATATATATTGTGGTTATTAACTCTTCCTCGAGAACCCTTTCTGCTGTTTTTCCTTTTCTTTTTTCCCGAAGATCAAAAGTGTTTGTCGCTCGAAGATTTTGAGTTTTTTTTGTTCCTCCAATCTGGGCACATCAATGGGCACACAAAGTTTGTAACTTTATTCAAAGACAAAAGAGGCGTGTCGGATTGATTGATGATCAGGTGTTTTAAAGACCCAACATATGTTTTGATGAGGGTTTTGCTGTGTAAGATCCAGTGCCCTTCTTTCATCTGCTTCTGTAAGCCTTCTCCTCACATCTACGCATCAGGCTCACTGAAATTGGAGAACACGCCTCAAGTGTCTTCTTCCACTTCAACGCTTGTTGATGACGATGATGATCATTATGTTGACGCACATGTAGAAGGTGGTGTTGATCATGTTGATGGTTTGCTGAATGAGGTTAGAGAAGAAGATTGTGCTATAGAGGAAAAGGAAGAAGATTGTGCCGTAGAGGAGAAAAAGGAAGAAGAGGAAGGCCAAAGCGACGGGGAGATCCTGAAAAGCAGTCTCAAGAAGGCGGTTTTAGATTCAGCAGATGGTGAGAGAAGGGAGAAGAAGAAGGTACAGTGGGTGGATTTGATGGGGAAAGAACTTGCTGAGATCCGTGAATTCGAGTCTAGGTTTGTCTGATATTGCTTTTGCGATCTTTCAATTTGGCCAAATCTGGTGACACTTGTTTGCAGCTTCTTTTGTTCTTTGATTTGAAGATTGAATCTTTAATCAATTGAAGCTTCAAAGTTGTGAACTTTTCTGTATGTTAGCTTACTGGCATTTGTTTGACTCCTCGTTTTATTTGCAGTGAAGAAGATGAGATCAGATATGATGGCGACAAAAGCTGTGTTTGCGTTATTCTGTGATCAATTCAGTTTAGTTTTACCCGGAGATAAGGCAATGGCGAAAGGTGAAGAAGCTTGCTCGCGATTTAGCCATGTTCGTCTTGTAGCTTTGGCTTTGGAGTCCATATACATTGAGGTAGTACATATAGTAGAATCTGCGATTGCGTTCTTCAACCAATCTACATTTGCTCGCCTGAAGTTATATGATGTTTCCAGGTATAACATGGCTGCATTATGTGACGGTTTTAGGATTGTGAAAAGAATTTTTTTCTATTACACTTGTTTCTTTGACCAGTTAGTGAATTTCTTTCTCACTCTGATTCAACAAGCTTCAAATGTTGAATTATATTTGGGGGTTCTGCAGTTTCTTATATGCATTATATATTGGAGTTCTGCAGTTTCTTAGATCCGTAAGCTTCACTAGATAGATACATATACATATACCGCAAACATACCAAACCCAATATCGTTCCAAGTTCCCCCTCAGCATGTTAGCATATAGTTGTCTTGACCATCTAATGTAATATGCGACTAGAGTTGCTTTACTTTCTATGGTCTTATAGCAACCCTTTCCATTTGGAGAGATCCCTTTAATAAAGGGGATATATATTGTTCTGTATTTTCCGGACAAGTCCCTAAACCAACTCCTTCCAAAGGCAGAGCCTTCCTCTTGTCTACAATACTGTGTGAGTAAGTTCCAACCTGTGTAGGCTCTCTAGATCTCCAACATTGGATGGTATGTTTTGGGCTAGGTTCGTATATAAGACACTGATGAGTATTTCAACATTTTCAAGTCAGAATGTCAATGATTTGATCGGTATGAGTTGGCAACAGAATTCACCCATAACATATTGAAACGTGTTGGTATTTTATGGGGGATCTGGACATTTTGAAGAACAGCAATGAAATTTTATTAAAACTGATTCCAAATACGATATCTAACGAAAACATTACTCTCTGGTTCAAAAAATCATTACACTTGGCACATAAATTTGTTTGCAAGCTGAAGTAATAATCCGTATCCCGGTGAGCTACTCTCGTTTCGGAATGTTCATCTATCTCTCATGTTCAAGAGCGAACCCGGCTGGTGTATCTCAGTATCCATATCCTAAAACAAGACAAAGTCAAAGAGATTCAGACGAAACATGAGTATTCATGTAATTGTCCAAGATCTTATGAATCAGAGTATCTGGACTAACCTGAGTTGTCCATTGGGTTGCCAGCAGGAACTGGCTCTGGCTCCTTGATCTCAACA
Source organism: Iljinskaea planisiliqua (assembly GCA_900108845.1). NCBI lineage: Eukaryota > Viridiplantae > Streptophyta > Magnoliopsida > Brassicales > Brassicaceae > Iljinskaea > Iljinskaea planisiliqua. The sequence continues at coordinate 4,232,617 of FNXX01000010.1, read as the reverse complement.
ACCACACAGTCGGACATCAAGAACGTCTTTGCAACAGAGGCTGCATGTTCCAAGCAACATCTCACAACCTGAAAAAAATGCAGAAATCCATTCAGTTCATGAAGGTCTCTTCTTTATCATCAAATGGTTCAGCAAACAGAGAAAGTTGTATTTGCGAAAAACTGACCTTGGTTGGGTCGATGATTCCTGCAGCCATCAGATCTTCATACTTTCCGGTTGCAGCATTGTATCCGAATTTCACATTCTCGTTAGCCAGCACCTGTCATGAATAAAGACGTCTTTTCAAACAACTTACCTTGATCAAGAGCTATATATAAGTGGAAGTTTATTTGAGAAGTTGTTACCTTCTCACTCACAACGCTTCCGTTCACACCGGCATTCTTTGCTATCAATTTCAGAGGGTAACTCAATGCTCTTTTAACGATTTCTGCACCAACCTACAGTCAGGTAATAGTTAGAAATGAAGCCAAAGAAAAGCAAAAGTGCACAAAATCTCCAAAGGTTTTGGTTACGCTTATTACCTTCTCTTCGTCGTTTTCAAGTGTATCCTTGATGGCATCAACCTTGGCCGCAAGACGAAGCAGAGTGCAACCACCACCGACAACTATACCTTCCGCAACCGCAGCCTGAAAGCCAATCATAAGATTAACTTAAATTGTGAGTAGTGAGAAAAACAAACTTCTCTGGTTTTAAGAATATCACCTTTGTAGCGTTAAGAGCATCTTCAACTCTTAGCTTCTTTTCTTTGAGTTCTGTCTCAGTTTGTGCTCCAACCTTTAAAAAAGATGTAAGAGCTCTAGTTAGGATGGCTAAACACATTTTTCTATAGTATTAATCAAATAGAGCCATGTGGATACTATTTACCTGAATTACAGCAACTCCACCAGAAAGCTTGGCAATTCTGTCATTCAATTTTTCCTTCTCATAGTCTTGCTCCGCTTGCTGCACATCCATTGCATTATTAGCACAATAAGGCTATATACAAAAAGTAGATGTAATCTGCGGTTTGTCTCACACGTACCTCAATAAGATTCTTAATCTGTACAACACGCTTGTTAACTGCTTCCTGTGTGGTTCCATCACCCACAATGGTTGTCATCTCCTTGGTGAGGACAACTTTAGAGGCGGTACCCAAAACCTCTTTCCCAGCTTTGTCTAGAGAAAGACCAACCTCCTCTCTTATCACAGTTGCTGCATGCACAAACAGAAGTTACACGACAAGATTAAAACAGTAAAATGATTCCTTAACGGGAGGCACATTGATCGTTACCAACAGACAACTTTTGTAAGAAAAACATCGGTTACCTCCAGTTAGAATGGCAATATCGTCAAGGTATTGGCTCTTGCGCTCTCCAAATCCAGGAGCTTTAAGAGCTGCGATCTTCAATGTGCCTCTAAGCTTGTTAACAACTAGAGTAGCTAAAGCTTCTTGTTCAATGTCTTCTGCAATTATTAGGATTGGGTATCCGCCTCTAATCGCATCCTCTAGAACACCAACAAGATCCCTTGCATTGGTAATCTTCTTGTCAACAAGAAGCAACTGCATCGTAGATAACTTCGTTAGGCTAATCTATCATCACAATATCATTCTAGTAGCTGAGAACCAAAAACAGTTTACCTTGCAATTATCATACTCGACAGACATTTTCTCATTGTCTGTCACAAAGTATGGGGAGATGTAACCACGGTCAAATTGCATTCCTTCCACAACGTAAAGGTTATTCTCAGCGCTTTTACCCTCCTCAAGGGTCACCACACCCTTCCTGCCCACTTTGCTCATTGCTTCTGCAATCATACTTCCAACTTCAGGATTGTTACCCGCACTAACAGCCGCCACATCTGCAAGTTCACTGTCTTCAACCTATATTTCCAATGACATAACCTTTAGAACCTCTTGCTATAGACTTTCGAGAAGAAAACCAAAGGGAGTTTTAGCACAAACAAGAAGAAGAAGAAAGTTACCTCCTTAGACATTAGCTTCAGCTCGTGAACCAAAGCCTTTGCTGTCTTCTCAATGCCTCTGGTGATCAATACAGGGTTTGCACCTGCAGCCACCACCTGATAAATACAAACTTTAAGATTATTATACTGTCTTCTTAGTTTACATCAGAGAAAGCTGAGCGAAAGATGTACCAACCTTGACACCCTCAGCAATAAACCCTTGCGCAAGAACAACAGAAGTTGTTGTACCGTCACCAGCCAAGTCATTGGTCTTTGCGGCTGCTTGCCTTACAAGCTTTGCACCAATGTTCTCAACCGGGTCCTCCAACTCAACCTAACGAGAAGAAAACCTTAAGCTTACAAAAGCCATTTTAAACGAAATGAAAATATTACCAAACAGACAATAACTTAATACCTCCCTAGCAACAGTCACACCATCATTAACAATTCGTGGTGATCCATACTTGCTCTCAAGAACAACATTTCTCCCTTTTGGTCCAAGCGTGACACCAACAAGGTCGGCGAGCTTGTTTACACCGGTCTAATAACAACAGTGTAATTAGAAACCAATTAAAAAAATCCTAATCTTTGACGCACAGAAAGAAGATTCATTAGTACACATTCTCACTTGAAGTTTCTTAATAGTAGACCCATCCTTGTTGAAATGCAACTCCTTGGCTGCACATACAATCGCAGGACGGGATCTTCGTGGGCACACGTTCTGTCTCCTTCCAAATGAGCTTGAAGAAATAGAAGTCGCAGAAGACAGCTTGTGAGCACTGGGAGCAACCAAGGAACCAAGTGAAGACGTGGCAGTGAAAGTCGACGCCATTGTCACTTCTCACACTGAAAATCCAACAGTCAGATAAACATTGGTAAACGAAACACTCGACAAGACCTGGTAAAAATCGTACAGCCACCAAGCGTTTTAGCATTAGCTAATCAAGATTCAGAGGTCACTAAAACAACTGAGAAAACACTTTGAATTACACAGAGCCAGAATTCAACTAATCTCCGGAACATACTAAAACGAGTGAAAACACTCTCTCAAATACTAGTTTCATGTTACTTGATACTATTAAACGAACCAAGCATTGAATCGACACACACCAACTACAAGTACATGGACGCAAACATTGAGCTAAGCAGATAAAAAGAGGACGACACTCACCGTACAGTGGAACGACGGAGATTGACGCCGGAGAGTCTATACTGGATAAGGAAGAGGAGGAAGTAAGTTTTATCGGCTGGTTTCTTCTCTCTTTGAAGAAATGAAGAATGGCACTCGCTACTTGCCTGCTTCAGCTTTATTTATTTATTTTTCTTTTATATAAAGGCGCAATGATCCCTTTGCTCTTGAAACTTCCAGCTAATCGTGACCGTCGGCTGTATTGTTGTTTGTAGCAAATTGTGACCGTTGGATGTGTTGTTGTTTTGTTTAGACATTTGAAGAACACTCTAGAACGTCGGATGGGTTATCGGATCCTGGGTCTATCTACTGGCAGTCTTGGGCATTTCGAAATTCCGATGGGAAAAATATGTAACTGAATGATTATTTTGAAAATTGAGATATCTATAAAAAAAGTTATTTTTAAATATTTTAACATTTGAGAAACTGATGTAATGTTGATGTGGTGATAGCAGTCATCATTTTTGGCAATTCGTGATTCAAATTAAAAATCAAATTTCTATTATTAACTATATGTAAAACGAGTCTCATGAAATCTATGAAATCTTTAAATGAATTATATACAAAACAATTGTTAAAAATAAAAGAAAAAATGACTGTTGAAATATTGAATTTGTCGAAAATAGTTTTGTTGCTTAAAAAGTAGTCTGTATACAAATTAATATTTGAATCGATCAACAGTGATCTCTATAAATTATTTTCGACTTAATCATCTAGTCTTTTATCTGTTGTGCCGATCATTCTTTATATTGGATCGATCATCATTTAATGGGCTTTCACCATTGGGGTGATTTTTGGGGTGTTAAATCAATCACTAACATTTAATTAAAATTAATTTTTTGTTTAGTTTTTTAAAGATATTCAAGCTTAAAACCTTTTTTTAATGGAGGTGAGATCAAGACTATCGATTAGGCCCGAAGACGATTTGATAAAAAGAGGCCCTTAAGGATGTTCAGAAATTGGCCCATTAACTTCAACTTAAAGTAAATTGTCTTATTTTCTTCAATTTTGTCTGGAAAAATTTATTGACAGTACCTTTTTTATTTTTTGTCAAAGTATTGACAGAACTTTAAGGTTTTTTATACACATATAAAAAGTTTTCAATAAATTATTAGTTACATATATAATTTTTTTGGATAAATATAGAAGAAGATTTATGGAAGACAACGAATTGATGGAAAATATGCTTTTAAAGTTTCACCCAAATTTTCTCTATATTCAATGTCTATTAGATTTTTTTTTTGGGCAAACATATTATTGATAAAATTATAGAATTTTTTCTATTACAAGATTACCATATATTTAGGACAGAAAATTTCGTAGCAATTACCAAAAACCAGACGGTCTAGTCTTTATTACAAAAGAGGAAATATCTTAGGGTGGAAGAAATAAATATTAAAAGGGAATAGAAAAAAAAAGATAAATAAAAAAAGAGGTTCGTTCGTGGATCTATTTGAATCACTCGAAGGTACAGAGGCAAAACCCTTTTTTCCTCTTCCCCGAAGAAAAACCCTTTCTCTTGGCGGCTGCGGCCAAATTTACCTCTTCTCCTTCTCGTTTTTTCTCTCTGTCTCTTAAACCCTAGATTCGATCTGGGTTTTTCTGATTCCGTTTAGGGTTCTTATCTTCTTTTTTCTCTTCTTCTCTCCTTAACCTCTCCCTCCCTCTCTCTCTCCTCTTTTGGTCGCATCCCCTATCCGAGAAGGATCTATCAATCTCTGCTGTCGAATCTGCTCTCATGGCTACCGTTGCTCAACCCGCTGATCGTATCCTTTGTTTACGTTTCTCGATCTGTGTTTTCTGTTTCTCGATCTCTTCATTTATCGCTTGATTTATCCTGTTTGCGTTATTGGATCTCGAATCGAGCTTCGTTCTCTCTCTCTCAGTGCTGTAATTCGTTTTTCGTCGGGGCTTTCGGATTTGTCTTGTATTGCGTAGATTTAGTTTGGGTTTTCTCAGTATCAACTGTCGCTGTTTAGGTTTTCTGTGGCGGGCGAAGTTAACGAATGATTGATTTGTAAAGTTGACAGGGTTAAAGATGTTTGCTTTTCACTATTCTAATGGTTGATTTTTGATGCAAGTCTAAGCTCGCACACGAAGGTCTTTGTTTCCTTGACCCACCTTGTTTCTAGAATCTGCAGATCTGTTGCAGAAACTTACTTTGGATTCACAAGCAAAAGCTTCGGAGATCGCTGAGCCTACCAAGAAGGTGTGAACCGGCTTTACTTCTTGGTCTCTGTTTGCCACCTTTACACTTTCAGTTTTCTTAACAAGCAGTCTTCTTTTGTAATTTGTTTTTGCAGACTGCTGTTTACCAGTATGGAGGTGTGGATTTACATGGTCAAGTCCCATCCTATGATCGGTCTTTGACACCAATGCTTCCCAGTGATGCCGTGGACCCTTCGGTTTGCTATGTTCCGAATGGGTACCAGCCCTATTATTATGGAGGTAGCTTCATCCTCGACCCCTCTACGATCTAGTCACATCACTTGACAAGTTTGGCACCAACGCTTAACAAGTTTCTCGTTTTATTTAACCTTCAGCATATGCGAATGGTGACTGGAGCGAATACACTAGTTACCAAAATCCAGAGGGTGTTGACATGAATACTGTAAGTGTATGCCTAGTAGGTCCATTGTGCCTTTCATTTCCTTCACATACTGCTCTGCTTAACAGCTTCGATAATCTTACCAGGGAATTTATGGAGAGAATGGATCCGTTGTGTATCCTCAGGGTTACGGGTATGCAGCATATCCTTACTCGCCAGCAACAAGTCCTGCTCCACAGGTTGGTGGAGATGGGCAGTTGTATGGTGCTCAGCAGTACCAGTATCCTGCCTTTTTCCCCAGTGCGCCATTTGCTTCATCTGTTGCTACCCCTACCCAGGGTGATCTCTCTGCAAACAAGGCTGGTGGTGTGAAGACGCTACCTGCGGAAACCAAGAATGTTGCATCTGCTGCTGGTATGGCAAAAGGAAGCAATGGACCAGCTCCAGGGAAACCAAATAACCAGACCACACATAACACATCAAGCAATTTGTATGGAAATGGTGCTCCGGGAGGAGGGTTTGCTGCTGGTTATCAGGATCCTAGATATGGCTATGATGGGTTTTATGGTCCTGTGTCGTGTTACGACGGCCCTAAGTATTCAGATGTGCAAAGACCTGTTGCTGGCAGTGGAGTTGCATCCTCCTATTCGAAGGCAACCAGTGTACCTTCATCGAGGAATCAAAACTACCGCTCAAATTCCAATTACACGGTATGATATTTTTTTTATATTTCCTTGTATTAACGAAACGCTATTGTCTGTTTTATTGGCGTAAAAAATTGGCCCTCAACCAATGTTTTCTCTATGCAGGGTATGCACCAGCCTGCATCAATGACAGGCTACGGTACAGCCCAGGGATACTACAACAGGATTTGTCCAACCAAGTTATATGGTAACTATGGTAGCTCGGGAAGATCTAGTATGGGTTATGGTTCTTCTGGGTATGATTCAAGAACAAATGGAAGAGGATGGGTGAGCACAACAGACAACAAATACAGAAGCTGGGGAAGGGGTAACAATTACTTCTACGCAAATGAGAACAACGTAGATGGTTTGAATGAACTTAACAGGGGACCTAGAGCAAAGGGCACAAAGAACCAGAAGGGAAATTCAGAAGATAGCTTGGAGGTTAAGGAGCAGACGGGCGAATCAAATGTAACTGAGGCTGTGGAGACGGAGAACACATGCATTGTTCCTGAGAGAGAACAGTACAACAAAGAAGATTTCCCAGTGGATTATGCGAATGCTATGTTCTTTATTATCAAGTCCTATAGTGAAGATGATGTGCATAAGAGCATCAAATATAATGTATGGGCTAGCACACCAAATGGAAACAAGAAGCTTGCTGCAGCATACCAGGAAGCTCAGCAGAAACCTGGCGGATGTCCTATCTTTCTCTTTTTCTCGGTGTGTATATCATCCTGAAATCAGTCATGCAGTGCCTTTTTTATTTTGTTTGATGATATTAACCTATATTCACCTTTTTGTTTTTGGTCTTCCAGGTCAATGCAAGTGGACAATTTGTTGGGCTTGCTGAAATGACAGGACCAGTTGATTTCAACACAAATGTGGAGTACTGGCAGCAAGACAAGTGGACTGGCTCTTTCCCTCTCAAGTGGCATATTGTGAAGGATGTTCCAAACAGCTTGCTGAAACATATTACCCTTGAGAACAATGAAAACAAGCCTGTCACCAACAGTAGAGATACACAAGAGGTAACAGACCGGTGAAGCTTTTACGTCTCTTTAAGTTATGTCCTCTATTTTGTTTTCGTGTGTTGAAGTTGGTTTTGTGGGATCGTGTTATAGGTAAAGTTGGAGCAAGGTTTGAAGATTGTGAAAATTTTCAAGGAGCATACTAGCAAGACGTGCATTTTGGATGACTTTTCCTTCTATGAGGTTCGGCAAAAGACCATCTTGGAGAAGAAAGCCAAGCAGCAGCAGGCCCAGAAACAGGCAAGAACAAGATAACAATTGTATAAAGCTTTGTAGTCATAGCGTTTACAACTGAATTGTTTCCGCTAACATGTAAATGAACTATAAAAACAGGTAAGTGAGGAGAAGGCTACAACGGATGAGAAAAAGGAATCTGCAAGTGCTGATTCGGCTAGTAAGGAATCTCCTGCAGCTGCTCAAACTAGCGGTGATGTGAAGGCTGATGAGAATGGGTCTGTTGCTAAACCAGTTGGTGTGGTGGCAAATGGTTCCTAGATTAGTCGATATTGCTTACGGCTTGAGCTTAAAACGCAACAAGAAGAGAAGAAGATATGAACATTCCCGTTTACAGTTTCTCTTGAGAACAAGTGCCGTGAGCTTTGAAGCATGGAAGGAAGGAGCTTTAGTAACTGAGACAGACCGAGATTCCGTTCTTTGCCCTTAGAAGTTAAAAGTCCCAGATATTTTTTTTCAATCTTTTCGTGTTCTCTTTTTCCCTGTCTTTACAAATTTCTGTTTTTCTTTTTCTTTTTCATTTTCTGTTGATCCTCCTACCCTGTAAACTTGCTTATAGGACCTGCTAAATCGTGGGAAGAATTAGAGAAAAGGAGATAAAAGCAGGGTGGGGTTTGTTTTCATTTCTGTTTCTTAGGCAGATTTTTTTTTTCTTTTTTTCTTTTTAAATTTTACCCGTTTTTTGTTCTGCTGTTTCTTGTTTGGGTTCAGACTTTGACTCTGTTTGAGTTCTTTTAGTATCTGAGATTTGATGTTAAGTCATAAGTGAATCGCTCCATAGTTTAAAAATTTTCAATAGAAGGAGAAGTTATTATTGTCGATTTTTTGGACTTGAAAACAAGTCGGCCTTGTTCCTCTTGTCACTTATCTTACTCAGATTCTAGTAGTTATAATCGTCATCAATAAATTGTTACATTTAACTCGTCTGCGTCCCTTACATGGTATTACAAAGAAATACTGTATGTATCATATAATGACGAAATATTTAGCAAAAAAAAAAAAAATATATATATATATAATGACGAATCTGTTTTTGATATATCAAAGTACTTGTCTGATCTGCATGCCACCTCAGCTTGTCTGATTTAAAGTACTTGTCTGATCTGACGTGGTTAGATAGCTTCTCCAACGCTAATTTTTTTTTTTTTTATATCTCGGGAACTCCGTGATTTAACTTGTATGCTACCTGTTTTGTTGCAGCCAAAGTAACAATTTTTCTGGGGAGTTGGTGGATTTTGCTATAATTTGTTGCTGGGTTTCTTGAAAGCTTCTACTTTGTGTAAATGGCGGCCCTTCTGAGCAGATTCTGCCAGCGATCGTCTTTTCCGTTCTCTGGTAATGGATTTAGGATGTTATCGACGATTGAAAATGTATCAGAAAATGCGAAATCGATGAATCTATACTCTGCTATCAATCAGGCGCTTCACATCGCCTTATAAACCGATCCTCGGTGAGGTTTTTTCTCGTTTTTTCTTTTTCTTTTCTAAATTCGAAGTTTTCTATTTTCATCTGAATTTCTTATTTTTATGAATTTGAGTCACTTCGAGTGAAGGTCTTATGTGTTTGGGGAAGATGTTGGATTTGGTGGTGTGTTCCGTTGCACAACCGGTTTAGCTGAACGGTTTGGGAAATCACGAGTCTTCAACACTCATCTTTGCGAGCAATGCATTGTTGGTTTTGGCATTGGTCTAGCTGCAATGGTCACTTGCTCTTTTTCTTCTTCTTCTTCTTCTTCTTCTTTGTTCTGTTTATCTCCCTATAACAATCATCTTCTGGTGAACTGGTTTTCTTACAGGGAAACAGAGTTATTGCCGAAATCCAGTTTGCGGATTACATTTTCCCAGCGTTTGATCAGGTAAATGTAACCAAATTTATATTTTCTTTTAATCACAAGAATTTTTCTTTACGGAGTTTTGTGGTTTTGGTAGATTGTTAATGAAGCTGCAAAGTTTAGATACAGAAGTGGCAACCAGTTTAACTGTGGAGGTAGCCATATCATCTAGTACTATCCTCTTGGTATGAGATACAAAGGATCCATTTTTTTTAACTCATTAAGTTCTGTTTACATGGAACTTGTAGGACTTACAATAAGGGCACCGTATGGAGCAGTTGGTCACGGTGGACATTACCACTCGCAATCCCCTGAAGCTTTCTTCTGCCATGTCCCTGGTATCAAAGTAACATCCTCATCTTCTTCTTTCACTCATACCTTCATTGAGGCGATTCTCGAGCATTATATATAACAATTAGCTGCTTTGGTGGATTAAGGTTGTTATCCCTCGAAGTCCACGGGAAGCTAAAGGACTATTGTTGGCATCTATTCGTGATCCAAATCCCGTTTTGTTTTTCGAACCAAAGGTACTACTTCCTGTTTCGCATATACACAAGAGCTTGTTGAGAATATCTCCAAGAATTGGTTAAGAGTCTTTGACCGTCTCCTTCAGTGGCTGTATCGTCAAGCGGTAGAAGATGTTCCTGAGGATGACTATATGATACCTTTATCAGAGGCAGAGGTATATATCTAATGTCACATCTTAGGATAGAACGAGTCCACATTAGAAGACTAAGGAAAGAAAAGTTTTGGTCAGGTTATAAGAGAAGGCTCTGACATAACTCTTGTTGGATGGGGAGCACAACTCACTATCATGGAACAAGCTTGTCTCGACGCAGAAAAAGTTAGTTTTATGTTTTGCGCTTAACTTAATAAGTCTTAGGTGTTTCAGATGATTGAAACACAATGTTTTTTTCTTTTCTTTCAGGAAGGAATATCATGTGAATTGATAGATCTCAAGACTTTGATCCCTTGGGATAAAGAAATCGTTGAGACCTCAATGAGAAAGACCGGCAGACTTCTAGTAGGTTAAAGCTTATCGGAGTGAGCAGCACTGTTTCTTCTAATTCACAGAGAATAAAATGTTTGATTGCTTCTGTTACAGATTAGCCATGAAGCTCCAGTTACAGGAGGATTTGGGGCCGAGATCTCTGCGACTATTATTGAACGTTGCTTCTTGAGGGTAATAACAAGTCTACAACATTACTCTTTTTATTTCTAGCAAACTCTGGTTTTCTTGAACTGTCTTTAAGTTTTGCAGTTAGAAGCACCTGTAAGCAGAGTATGTGGTCTGGACACTCCTTTCCCTCTAGTGTTCGAACCATTCTACATGCCAACCAAGAACAAGGCAAGCTTTGTTTCTGAAATCTATCCATCTATACCTCATCTCTTATCGTTTCTGTTTCTAATGCTTCCATTCTTTTGGCATTTGTTGCAGATATTGGATGCAATCAAATCAACTGTGAACTACTAACTCAATCTCTTCGCCAACATGTTTGATTACTAGACTTGTGAACTTGAGTATTACATGAACTTGAATATGATAATACATATTATATTATCATCAATTTCTTATACTTGGAACAAAAATAAACAACCGAAGAAATGTCTTTAGAATCTCTATTTGTGTATTTTACAATGTTATATCAGAATCTTAAAACAGAAACACAGAAGTGGGAGTTTGGCTACTTTGAGAGCCTTTGTGCAAGAACAAAAGTCTCAGTATACTAAGTAACTCCCAAAGGGTTAAAGACCGCACAACTAGTATTGTTAAACATAAACATTATTAAGCTCATGCAATTAGACACGAAAGATCAACTAGTATTGAGATAGGGATGTTAAAAAAAAAAAAAATCGTGGGTTTTAAATGGGTAATTAGTTTGAATAATTGTCCATTTAGATTAATGAAGTTTAATTGAGTTTATCCGAATAAAACTCATTTATTAAATAGAGTTTTATTAAAATAAACGGGGATCGGTTTTAGGTTTACAAGAGAAATAGTTTACTCACCGTCGACTCTTTTTCAATACACAACAGTGACAACACAAACGGCAATCTCACCGTCGCCGGTGAAGATTAATTCCGACCAGGGTATGTGGGGTTTCGTTTCTCGATCTCGTTATTTCTTCTAAATTTCTAGATTTGGTTTTTGTTATTGGATAGATTCTGAAAGTGTCGTCTCTCGATATTGTTGCTGATTTCGAAAGTTTCAGGCTTTCCAAAAGAGAATTGCTTCAAGTTGCTTACTCGTGAGCTTCGACCTCAAAGCTGGTATGATTACTGAATACTGTGATTAGATTGTGGATTCATTGTAGACGTAATTGAGATTCCTTTCATTTTCTCTTTTAAGATTTTGTCTTTTGAACATGTTCGTAGAGACTTTACGTGATGTTTATGGAGTTAGTAAATCATTAGATTTTACGTGATGTTTAGGAAGATAGAGATTAGGAGACAAAAAAAACCATTCGAAATTTAATTCCTTGATGTTTTGGTTTGATTGCGTTCTTCCAACTTTTAGAGAAACTGTGTAAAGCTTGTTTTCTTTTTGATATATTGAACACACATTCTCCAAAAGTTAAAAGCTTGTAACTACTGTGTGGTGTCTTGTAGATTATCATTTACGAGATGTCATCAAAAACTGCTGATATCGGTCTTCAAAGAACTGCTGACATCATGCGTGTAAGCTCGGATCGTGAGGTCTACGAACCATGTGATGATTCATTTGCTCTAGTTGATGCCTTACTCGCTGATCAAGCCAACCTGATTGATCACAAGCCTAAGGTCTGTATGGAGATTGGATGCGGAAGCGGGTATGTCATAACTTCACTCATTCTTCTCCTCGAAAGCGAAGGTAGCGGTGTTCATTATCTAGCCACCGACACAAACCCGATAGCTGCAAGGGTGACAAATGAAACTTTAGAAGCACATGGAGTCACTGCTGAGGTTGTCTGCACGGACATTGCTTCTTGTTTAGAGAAGAGACTTGCTGGCTCGGTCGACGTGATGGTGGTGAATCCACCTTATGTTCCAACACCTGAATACGAAGTTGGAATGGAAGGTATTGCCTCTTCTTGGGCTGGAGGGGAAAACGGCCGGACTGTTATCGACAGAATCTTGCCTGTGGTTGATCGTTTGCTTTCGGAAAAAGGGTGGTTCTACTTAGTGACATTGACTTCAAATTACCCGTCAGAGATATGTCTGATGATGAGGAAGAAAGGTTATGCGTCGAGAATCATGGTTCAGAGATCGACAGACGAGGAGAACCTCATTATTCTTAAGTTCTGGAGAGACAATGATGAGGAGAGCCTGGACAAGGAGACATCATCAGAATCGTTTATGTCACAGTTTTCGAGATCACTGTCGTCGTTTATGGAGAAACGATGGCGATGATGATACTGGAAAAGATGAAAATGATCTCAGGAGCTTGCGTTGTTACGACAACTTTGCCATGTTGCAAACAAACACTCCTTCAAAGTCTTTTAACCGTGCATTTTCTAGTGTTCAATTTTTATGAAAACCCGGTTCTGTGTTGGTCTAGGCTATAACCGTGATTTGATTTAGTAAAGTTCGCCTGTATATTATTATTTTCGACTTTGGGCAACATATCTTATTCTAACCGAACCTATTTTCGAGTACTGACGTGGCTGAACGACAGTGGACATTCACGTAAACAAAAAGGCGAGAGTCGTCACCGTAGACTTCTCACTTGAATTGCCCAAAGTACCCTCGTTCTTACAAAGACGATCAAGGGTAGCTTAGGCATATATATATACCCTAAGAATGTCGATACGCTAACCAATTCCAAAACGCAAATCGATAGACCTCTCTCACAGATCTAAAAAACCTCGTTCATAAGAGAGAAACCAGAGAGAACCAAATCTGTCTCCCTTTATAAGCATCGATTTACAAATCTCTTTCCCTCTCTAATTCTCAGATCTCTGTATAAAAAGGTTAACCTTTTCATCAGAATCTCCCCTTATCTTTTCCGACCACGAACGAAACCCTAGGTTTCGTGTCCGAATCTCTAACAAAAGGTCTGACCTTTTTTTTTTTTTTTCCCTTGGGTTTCATCGGTCGGAAATGATTCAACTTTTCGCAACCCCTTTCAATGGGCTTTTCGATTTGGATCGTATGAGTTTCATAGCTTAGAGGAAATGTGTCGCTGCTTCGAAGATGAAAGTAAATCGGATTTATGCCGGTTCTCAATTAATCATAGGATCACATGTATTGTTCTGTTAAGCATCATCGCTTGTGGTCTCAAGTGTCTGTTATCTTGTCTGAGTTTAATGTGTATAGATTTGGTTTTGAAGAGGAAACGGTATCTACTATAGGATCAATGTATTAGTTCTCAAATAATATAAAACCCTTTTGATAAGACAATCTGATTATAGGATCCATGTACTGTACTCTTGTCAGCTTGGACCGTCTTTAGTGTATATTATTTTGTCTGTATCTTGCTTTTATTGATGCATGGATTTGTTTTTGGTGTCATTTTAGGCCAATGACTGATCAAGGATTGGAAGGTAGTAATCCTGTGGATCTTGTCGAGCATCCTTCGGGGATTGTGCCCACTCTTCAGTGAGTGTTCTTTTAGTGAGTCTCTTATGATTGAATGTTTGATCCCTGTGAATAGGATAATCTCATTGTGGATGTTTTTGTTTCAGAAACATTGTCTCAACTGTGAACTTGGACTGCAAGCTAGATCTTAAAGCCATAGCTTTGCAAGCTCGGAATGCAGAATACAATCCCAAGGTTTTTCATTTTAGTGATGTTCTGTTGTAATAATCGATTAAAATAAGTTGGAATTGATTTGTCAACTCGAATACTCTCAACTCTTGAAGAAGTGGTGGTGTACTGATTAATTAGACTTAGAATTAAGATTTTATCTAGTCTTTGCAAAACTAATTGGCTATAGCAAAGTTTTTCTTTTTTAAAAGATCTTGTGTTTCTTGTCTTTAGCGTTTTGCTGCTGTCATCATGCGAATTAGAGAACCAAAGACGACAGCTTTAATTTTTGCTTCTGGTAAAATGGTAAAGTTTTATAGCATGATGCCCATTTCTTTCATAATGCTATAGTTTTTAAAATTTAAATTTCATTTTTTTAGATTTTGATTTGAATTCTCTTCTGAATTTGGCATCTAATCTCGAATTTAGGTTTGTACAGGAGCCAAAAGTGAATACTTTTCAAAGATGGCTGCAAGAAAGGTATTTTTCGTTCACTAACTTTTGTTGTTAAGTTGCTATAATGGCAATATGCTATTTGCCCTACATTGGATTATGCTAATTGGAGATGTTTTTATTGTTTAGTATGCTCGGATTGTCCAAAAGCTTGGCTTTCCGGCAAAATTTAAGGTACCTGTCCGAGCAACCTCTTATCCCAATCTGACATGATTTTTCGTGTCTTTGTTTGTACTAAATATATTGATTGTTACATTGTCCTGCAGGATTTCAAGATTCAGAATATCGTAGGTTCTTGTGATGTCAAGTTCCCTATAAGACTTGAAGGTCTTGCATACTCTCACGCCGCTTTCTCAAGTGTAAGTGATCTGAATACTCGCAACCTTTCTCCTTGTCTTGAACTTTAAATTAAGCTGATTGTGTGTTTCCTCTCTCTCATATTGATATGCCAGTACGAGCCTGAGCTTTTTCCGGGACTTATCTACAGGATGAAAGTACCTAAGATTGTGCTACTAATATTTGTGTCTGGGAAGATAGTCATCACTGGAGCCAAGGTAAAATCTCACTTTCTCTTTAGGTATTTGTGATAATCTCCCGAGAAATGCATGCTATGTCTCTCCCTAGCTCTTCTGCCATCTGATAAAAATCCTGAGGTCACTATTAGATGAGAGAGGAGACCTACAAAGCCTTTGAGAATATATACCCTGTCCTAACGGAGTTCAGGAAGATCCAGCAATAGTATGTGATACACCTTTCAGTTTTCTTATCTTTCTCAGTGATGGTTAATGTTTCGATATCTACTTGCATGAACCAAATTGTTATATGTTTATCTTTTACAGGGTCGCTGATTTGTTCCTTGTGCGGTCTTCAGCCCTTTGGAGTTGCTAAGCTCTGGTTTGTTCCTTGTGCGGTCTTCAGCCCTTTGGAGTTGCTAAGCTTGCTGAGAATTTTGCCTTGAACAAAGGCTCTCGAAGTAGTCCCACTTTTGTGTTCCAGTTTTAAGATTCTAATAGAACATTGTAAATACATAAATGGAGATTCTAAAGACAATTATTCTGTTGTTGTTTTGTTCCGAGATAGTATGTCTGTTCTCACACTTGATAAAAAGTATAGACTTGTTTCAATTTGTAGCTGCAGCATCTAAAGGTTTGTTTAGATTGTAACCGAGGATGGGGACTTTCAAGATTATATATTAAATATGAATATGTAATGTAACACAATGTCCATCACATAATGGCAAGTCTACGGATTGAACATACTGGCGAAAAGATGGGATTACTTGATTGCATTTGCATCCAATATCTGCGACAAATGTGAACCATGGAAGCTTGGAAACAGAAACGATAAGAGATGAGGTATAGATAAATAGAGGCCACAAGCGAAACTGTATAGTCAGTGCATGCAATGAGTGTTGACTTTATAGCCTTGTTCTTTTCTCCTTATACTTGCATGAGAGGAAAAGTACTTCATCGTTAATAATCATTTTAGGTTTTTTTGTTTTGTTTTTTAACTCATTGTTATAGAGTCAATACTCAGTTTTAATTAATCAATAAACTATATTTATATACATGTAAAAAAATGGATTAGTGAATTAGATTCACCTTTCCCTTCTTTTTTTTTTCTTTTACAAGACATCATTGGAGCAATATGACGAACAAAGCTGAAGAAGTGAACAACGGACATACATACAATAAGACGCACAAGAAGACAACACACGTACATAACTTGCTATCAAGGGGGATCGAGGGTTATCAAAATGACAGATAAAAGTGTAAGAAGTATCTTGGTCGTGAGGCTGATGTGGCTGACAAGTGACAAATAGCATGACGAGGTACCTTAGGGAGATCGAGACAAGCGAGCTTGGTGCAGAGAATCTGGTGAATCTCTCTAACCAAGCGGAGACTGCTTTGGAGATGGAGGAGGAAAAGCGAACGTTTCTATTTTTGGGGAACTATATATATATAATGAAACGAATAATCATAAATCACAAGTTAAATGATGTGTTTAGAGTAGATTGATCGAAATTGAAAGATCATTACGCAATGAAACAACACTAATAAGAAATAATCAGAAATAAAAAATTAAAAGATGTGTAGGACAGAACCATCGAAATGAAAGATCATTACAATGACATAACTTACAGATGATTAGGTGGATCGGTTCCATGAGGAGCAGATCTAGAAAAACTGCCTCTGAAGCCAATCTTCATTCCTTTGTTGATATGTATATTTCCAATCCCTTTTCCTATTTATAATTCGATATAAACCATGCATGATTAAAAAGAAAAAAAAAATGAAATAAAAGCAGCATTCAGTTGAAAACAAATAATAATAATAACAATGAAATAAATTTCTTAATTCTTTGGAGAATGTATGTATATATATATATCAATCCTTGTATCATTTCTATATATACACACAACTAACTAACTGTTTCTACTTAGCTAGTTACCACCTTATCGCTGGAACTCAGATAATCAATTCAAGGAGATACACTTTTTTCCACATCTGGAACTTTCACTTGACAAATGTATAGAAGATCGAGGAATTAATCTTAATACCACTATCATACGTATCTAAAGATCATCAAAATAACTAAAAAATGAAAAGAGACAAGTGATGGAAACTAACTTGTTGGGCGAGATGGGTAAGTTACTCTGGCCAAAGTTGGGTTTAGTGCAATAGACAAGAGGAGCATCAAACTAAATAATAAACCCAACTTCCAATTCATCTTTTCTTCTTCTTCTGATAAGCTTGACGACTTCTAAGAACGCTTAACGCTGGTCATATATAGAGAGAAACTTGATGCATGCGGTGGAGCTGTCTATAATTTACAACTTCTTAGAAATAACGCGTTGATGATTATAAAAGATTGAATAAGCATTTTGACTTTTTGTTTTAATTTATCGATGAAGTTGTGTGAGATTGTTTAATTCAACTATGTCAAATTAGACTACAGAGTGTCAAGTTTAACCTTACATAAAGCATCCATCACCATGAAACTTATTTGTTTGTTTTTAAAGAAAACTATTCTTAATATTTTTTTCGTTGAATCAACTAACATATTTTTCTCCTATTTTTATTATTTGTTAGATAGACTTGCAACTTGCAAGTGCCATGACCAATATAAATCAGTACTATGGGAACATGCAGCAAAGAAATTACACAGCTTTAATTTGGACTTACTTAAATGCATGTGTACAATAATTTATATTTTTTGTTCGGACATAAATTGTCCTTCTCTAGACAGCTACGAGTCTAAATTCCGGTTGTTCAGGCATACATGATAAGTTATGAAATGGAGTTTTCAACCTTGTCGCTGTTTGACTGCAAATATTTGACGAAACAATATAAATTATTAATCCTTATATAATCCGATCTGTATGAACAGTTTAGTGTACCACGTGAAAGACATCGAAATGCGTATAGATTCTCGAATATTTCTAACATATTTATCCTGTATGCATGCTGAGATTGGAAACGAGGACAATTTTTTTCGCTGACTTTTTTATAAGAATATTTTGAATGGGACAACAAAAAGAGAAAATAAGGAGTCGAGAAAAAAGAATCAATACATCGAGCCGGCCGGCCAGTAATTTTCTTCTTATTAAATTTCACTAAAACTATATATATATATATATATAAGGTACATGCGAAATCAAACATAAGTATAAAAACGCCTTAGACTGCATTTGGGCCTGCGGCTTGAGGCGGCTCCCTCCCACCCCATTGACGATTGCGTGGCGATTTACTCCGAGGTGCTCCGATCTTCATTATCTTTCGAATGTGGATCGTTTCTGCTATGTTTTCTTCTTCTATAAAGTTTTAAATATGAAGATATGAATTGATTATAACACTCTAGCAATAGCATACATGTAAAAGCAGCAAATATGTTATCAAGCTTTTTGCTCTCTTTTTTATTAATTAGTTTCATTAGTAGTAATCAACTAAACTTCTCATTTGGCAGAAATAGAAAAGAGGATGAGAAAATATAAATAAAACTTACTGGACTTGTATGATTGAGCTAAACCGACGTATGACCAAATCACGAAAGAGAGAATCAAAAGCGAAACAATCAAACAGAACTTGGCCTTCATTTTCGGGTGATACGTTCTGTTATGTGTATATGTAGAGATATAGATAGTCAAATATACAACTTCAGTTTTATCATAAACTCTTGAATAAAGTTTGCGCGTCAGAAGACTTTTATAAATAGACATATTCTACGTATATAATACAACTGATATAATCATATAAGTCAATATCTATATATGTTTCATGGGGTGATAAGACTATAAACGCTCTTTTGGTTCGAGCGAATTTTTTTTTTTTTTTTTTTAATATTTCTATCTAACTTTTGTGAGCATATCTGGTTACCAATTTGTTGACAAAAAAAAAAAAAAAAAGTTTCTGGTTACCATTTCAAACCAACTGTATATGCAAGTCAAACAAAAACTCTTTTTTTGTTCCCATCTTGGACTTTCCTTGACATTAGGGTTGATATATAACAAGTCATACAATATTTTAAACAAGCGATGTACGAATATGCCTCGGCCGGTCCGTCTAACCACGTTAACCGGCATTTGGAGAACCTCCTCTGTTGGATTCTGAGCCTTGGCCTGCACGCTTCGTCACACTACGTGGTGTTTGGATCTTCTTTGTCTTGTGAATATGAAACATATCTCTTATTTCGTCTATATACAAAAATTAATGTAGAAAACATATAGGTTAGTAAATATGTTTTATCATCAACCTTTAAACTACAGCTATTGAAAACCACTATTGTGTGTGGTAAGCTAATTTTATGTAAAAACACGTATAGATCAATCCTAGTGACATTACTAGAAGAGATTCATAATAATATGAAAACAGTACTCACTGAGTTGGCGAAATTTGTGAGGCTGTGCTGAGACCGCCTTTGATGAGATCACCAAAGAGAGAACCAAAAGCAAACAGACCAACCATAACTTTCCCTTCATTTCTTCTACTTTTGTGCTGATTTTCTCTTTTTCTACGGTACGGTATAAAGCTTTACACGTATGAGTAGTCCTTATATCAAATCAAATAGTTGACTAAGGTTCATTTAATATGTAATGGAGCTTTCGAATTATACACACTCTTTTGCTTCATAGGCATCTTTCTTGTAGTTTATTCAGAATTTTAAGAGTTGAATCAATCGCCACAGAGATATGGAATTTATACATATAAGACAAGATCAAGTCTTATGCTCAAGGAAATCAACAGAAGATTAGACTAAATGCATAAGTTATCTATTTCATTTTCGTTCTTTTTAGTGCTGGTTATTGTAGTTCTTATTCTCGCTGTATTTGCAATGAACTGATCGTATCAAAATGTGAAACGAAATAGAAAAAAATTCAAACAAAAAAGATTTGAAATTTCCACAAAACAAAAAAAATCCACTTTCCACAAAATGTGAGAAACTATGTGCAGCCAAATAACATCAAACAAGTAATAAACTAATCACAAACGTTTCACCAAGATCGTCCTCTGTTCAGTGACCTGTGAGTGAGACTTAAATGAGAGATGAACTGTTCGAACTTGAGTCTACTGATGATCCATTGTTCTCCATAGAAGCCATACTGATATCATCATCGTTCATCATCGACGTTTCAGCGTCGGTCTTTGGTTCAGCATCATCATCTGCAGTGGGAAGTAGATATCTGCAGACAGGGCAAGAGCTATGAAGCTCAAGCCATGGCAACAAGCAGTCAGTATGAAACTTATGCTGACACGGCATCTCTTTCGCCTCCGTTCCAATCTCAAAATCATCCAAACACACAGAACACTGCAACAAACTCTCCTCGATCTTCACCGTGGCCAAGGACTCAACCGCTTCTTTCGTAGCCGGAGGGGTCCCGTACCTGTTGTTAAGGTCGTTCTCAGCCAAACGCTGAAGCAACATCTCGAATCCAGGTCCAATGAAATAGTCACCCAAAGAACCAGAAGGAACAGAAGTCGTGTCGACAGAATCTTGAATCCTGATCCTTTGGTTAAACGAGTTGACCAAGACCACGAGCTCGTTGTCTGGATTACCCTCATTGCTCTCGGGTTCAACCGACAACCCGGCTCGGATCCCTTGAAACAGATCAAGAATCGCAGCTGAATGTCTTCTCCTTCTTCTCATAATCTCTTCGAGCTGTCGTTCCAAATCATATTCTCCATCATTGTTCTGCTCATCATCATCATCATCGTCGTCATCATCTTCCTCTTCAACATTAGATTCTGAGGCTCTCTGATTCCTCGTGTGGTGGTCGTGATCGTTCATCATCCCAAGCAAGATCGGAGCCCACAGAGATTCCGCAGCCTGATGATGATCATTGGTAACCGGATCTGGAGCGTCATCCATTTCTTCAACAAAACCGCCATGGCAGAAATTGCATTTGATTGTCTCGCCTTCGATCACTGGATTCACCGATCGTGAACACATGTGGCACCAATAACTTATCGCCGTTGAATCCTCCATAGACAATCCTTGTTACTGAGATTTAACCAAACGAGAATCACATAAAAGACTTTTGCAAAAGTCAATTCGAATCAACAGAATAAATTCTCGAATCGTTTTGATTCGTTACGCTAAATCTCGGAAGACTTGTATCGATTAGGGATTTCAAACGAGAAGAAGAAAATCAGAAATGTTTATAATAAGAGAATCGGAATAGGGTTTATTAACTTTACCTCTTCAAAACCAAAAAAAAAAAAAACACGCCTTCGTACGAACGAATATCCAAAGAGACAAAAGACAAGAATAAAATCGACCGAACCAGAACAAGTTTCCAGCACGAATTTTTGAAAATCGAACAAGACACGGTCGGATTTTTCTGGGTAAGTGTCTGAAAACGGCTGGAGATCCACGCAGACTCCTGCGTCTTTTTACCAAAAATTATATTTAATCTAATTATCGGATATTAGTCAGACGTGGATAAGTTTTAGAATGTAGGTCAAAGAATTAATGCGCACGATATCATCTGATATTTTACTAAGGCCCAATTAGTTAAATACAAATTCTACCGCAATGTACATGGGCTGGTGGTTCAACGTCACGACCCACGCCAAGAGCCGGCCTGGGTAAAGGTTGCACGGTTTTGGTTTGATGCAAATCTTTGAATATGGGCCGTTAAAGAAATCAATAGAAGCCCACTCTGACCCAAAACAAGTGACCGGTTATCTTAACTAAACCCAAACCGCTTATCGTTTTTTTTTTTTTTGCGTCTGAAACGACGTCGTGAACAACCTACATGTCGACCTCTCTCCTTAGTCGCCCAGATTTGAGGATGGGAGATGTGAGTCTGTCCTTTTGTTGGATTTGAAATCTATTGATCCATCGATTTCTGGGAGCGATCTCGATTCCACAGGTTTATACTCATCTGCTGATTTGTTTCGTTAGGCGTGAGGAAGTTTTCGATCGCGAAAGACGATTGATTTTCTTCTGTTTTGTTTCTCCGGTAGGATTGATTGTTCAACGACGAAGATGATGAAGATGCAGATTGGTGTGTTGGCGTTTTTGGTGGCTCTCTCTGTGGTCGAATTTGGATTGGCTTCTCCTAACACCGTTCCTGCTTTCCTCTGGTCTCCGCATCTCCAGTTATGCATCTCTCTCAACTTCTCATTGTCTTTATATAAAAAACAACGCGATGAAAATTTACAAATGTGTAAGCTTTCGGATGTTTTCGGAGATATTTCGATTCTCTGGTCTCGATTTAATAAAGTCTGAGACTTTTCAACTGTTGATGTGTGTTCCAACTGCTCGATTACTGGTTTGATTGGTTGATTTTGACTCTCAGGTCTGCTAATGGTGAATTGGATGAGGCTGTAAATTATCAGGTCATGTCTGCAAAGGATCTAGTAGATTCTGTTTTCACTCGAGGAGGATGGTCAAACATTCTGGTATGCTTCTTCTTCTTCTGTACCTGTGATTTCAATTCTCCAAGATGTCACTTAGTTTTCTCATTTTCATTCCTATGCTGTCTAGTGCTCGGAGAAGAAAGTTGAGCAACCTGTTGATGTTGCACTTGTGTTCATCGGCAGAGAAGTAAGAAAACTTTTTTTTTATCTATCATGTCGAATCTATTTGTTGAATGATGTAAAGGATTTGTTTTAACATTACGAAAACTCCCATTTGTTTCTCCTTGTGATATTGTGAAGAAACTTTATGTCTTTAGTATTGCAAGAAATGAAGCGTCTTTGTTCTGCATCTTCTGTGCTATGCTGAAAATTCTAATATTCACATTCTCGTCCTCCTGCAGTTACTGTCTTCTGATGTTTCTTCGACAAGGAATTCGGACCCTGCCCTTGTTAACACATTGAATGTAAGTCCAAGTTTTCCTTTCTTCGAGACATAATGCCTCCATAACGCATATCTCTGATAAAGTTAACCTCCACAGTACTTGAACATCCAAATCTTTGTTTCAACAGAATCTATTTACAGCTTCCAACTTCTCATTGGCATTCCCATATATTGCTGCGCCAGAGGAAGAAAGGATGGAGACTTTGTTGCTTTCAGGGCTTAAAGAAGCTTGCCCTCACAATGTAGGAGTCACCAATATTGTCTTCTCAGATTCTTGCTTTGTTGAGGATGGAGCAATTCAGAAACTATCAGACCTGCAGTCTTTCAAAGTAATGCGCATTGCTCTTTATGTTTTCGTTGTCACTAATTCCAACGGTATTAACCTCGCCATTCACTCCTAATATACTCGTAAAATAATTGACAGGATCATTTGCTTGCTAGAAAAGAGACAAGGAACGAAGGAGAAACGGACTTGGTTGTGATCTGTTCCAAGGGTTCTGAATCAATTAGTCAATCTGGCCAGGAGAGTAAGTAGGAAGGATCATTATTTCAAAAGAATGTTATAATTTGAGAACAAACAAGTTAAGCAATTCTATGACCTATTTTGCAGGTGAAAGCATCTCCGAACTTGTTAGTTCAGTAGAACAATCTGGCAGTAAATATACAGCTCTTTATGTTTCTGATCCTTATTGGTACTCATCTTACAAAACTCTCCAAAGGTTTCTAGCTGAAAGTGCTACAGGAAACAGCACTGTTGGAGTTGCTACAGGTTGTGATGAACTCTGCAAATTTAAGTCATCACTTTTGGAAGGCATACTAGTGGTGAGAAGTTACTCTTTGTTACCCTTCTGGCTTCTGTTTTCATTGTTCTAAACCAAGATTTTATGAACATCGTAAAACTGACTGCAACTCATCTGACATACTTTGATTAGGATAAAGCTAATATGATTCCATCTATTTCCATTATTAAAAGCATCTGGTTATGTCTCTTCCTCGTTGTGATTTTCATTTTCTTTTTGCAGGGAATCGTTTTCCTTCTCATCTTGATCAGTGGACTTTGTTGTATGGCGGGTATCGATACACCAACTAGATTCGAGACTCCTCAAGATTCTTGAGCTGTTGACCCCTTAAGAGTCATCCCCCCCACCTTTTGCTTTGCTTTTTGCTTGTGACGGGTCTTTTCTTCTGCATAGTGCGTATGGTGAAAGAGGTACTCGAATGTCCATTGTTACATTACTTTTAAGTTTAAGAACAAAAATTGCATATGCGATAAAAAAAATCCCCTTGTAACATTTATTCATCTTGTTTGTGAGTCTTTCCTAAACGTTATAAATTAATAATGGAGAACGAGTGAAAACCAAAGACACTGGAAGGACTACATTCTTTTATAAAATTTGTTACTATTTCTTTTTCGTGTCTTAAATATATATACACATATGTGTATGATTTTATACAGATGTGTCTTGGTTGTATCGTACTGATATCGTTTTGGGGATTTGGACATAGATATCGTGGAATAACTCAGAACATCGATGTCGGTAGAGTCAGAGTGATAGGACATGTTTACTAGCATTTGTAAAAGTTCTTTGGGCTAAGAGAAAGTAAAGGAGAAGAAATGATTCATGAGTTATTGCATAGCTTTTCTGAATAACCAATAAAATAGTAAGAGTATATTTTGTTTATATTAAAGTAAATTAAATTGAAACAACGTCTTAAATGATTTAATTATGGGGTATGAAACATCTATATATAATGCGTTATCTTCTATTTTTGTAACATAATTTATTTCACGTGAACAGTTTCGTACGGTCTATTTGTTAAGACTTTATGATTCAATATCATCATATGCTTGGGTCCTTATGGTCCCTGCATGGACCTATTGACAAAGTCATAAGATCAATCTTTCAGATTCTCTGGTTGACCCATCTCTCTCCATAAAGAAGAGCATTAGTAGGGAATAAAAACGAAGATGAGTGTTCTACTCATCTTCTTGATGATATAGTTTCTCCATTTCTATTATATATTATGGCTTTTTTTACATTTTACTACTATTCGTATCTCGCTTCTCTTTCAAACCATATACTAGAAGTCTATAACAAAGAGTATATTGTGTAATTTAAAAAAAGCACCAGAAGCATCATCTATAATTCATACCTATCTTTTACCGCCACATAAATTCAAGCTTGAAGCTAAAAAGAAAAAAAGAAAAAACTCTTTTGGTTTTTCCAATAAATGTTTTTTGAATAAAAATAGTTTCAGGATGAAAATGAAAAAAGAGGGAAGCACATGAGTCATAGGGGTTTGAGCCTAAAGAGCAGTGAAAATCCCATCGCTCTGCCACTCCACCAACTGACATCACATTGTACCCATTTTCTTCCTCTTTTCTTCCCCCAAAAATTCCATTTTCTTCTGTAGGTACGAGAAAATTATATATTACCTGAAGTAACAAGAACAATATTGATTGAATTTATCAATATATAATTAAAAATGTGAAATAACAAATTTGATTCATCTCTTTATTTATTTTTGTTTTTTGTACGTAAATCACATAGGGCCCCTTCCTATTCTTCTCTGTTTTATTTCTATTTAAGTATACAAATACAACTCTATGTTGATGTTAACATTTTGACGTTTTGATATCATAATAATCAAGTAAAAAACGTACGGCCACGCAAGTAACCTACTCGAGCAGGTCCTTTTTTAATCTTTTCGATAACTTTGAGATTCCACGTTCTGATTTGTGTGTGTATGTAAAATACACATACATACATGATACATATATATCTTTTGTCAAAAGAAAAAAGATATGCATATCTTACTGTCTGTGTTTTACCGATTACTTATTTGGGTCCCGTACTTATATATTAAATATCATGTTTATATATTCGTGCCCTTTCGAGTACCTGTCGGGATAAGTCGGGGTACACGTAAATGTTAAGATTCCTTTCTTCTTTTAAAAAATGTTTACGATCGAAAATTTGTCTTTCTTCACTCTCTCTCTATATTCATTTTTCCCGTGAGTTATTTTCTTAGTAAGTACTAAAATTAGAAACTTATGGTTCCTATCAACTTACCAAAACCAGGTCGGTTTTGTGCAAGTGGGTCTTCTTCCTCAAACCACGTATTCTTGTATTTGTTCAAAGAGAATCTATTTACCTAGATCAAAACCTTGAACGTAACTCTATCTATATTATATTATAATGTTATAGATCTCAGGATGATTTATAGTTAATTTAGAAAGCATCTAATACTAAAAAAGAAACTCAAGCTTTGCCATGGTTTTAAAAATTCCAAAATGGAAAGGGACTACGCATAATTTTTGTCAACGAAAGGAAATTAAACAGTTTAAGACAACAAGAAGATGACTTACCTACTCTATAATAAACTGGCAATCTATGTCTAATGGCGTATCTATGTGATTACGTGTGTGTGAATGTGTATGTATATTAATATGACTATATATGTGTGTATGTGTATGTGGACCCATATCTCTTAATGGCATCTGTTAAAGCTGTAAAGCTTTTGCAGCTTAAGAAAACTAATATTATGAGGATGGAGAAGCATGGAGGAACCTTATCTCTTCAATTCTTTTTTTCTTTTTTTTTTACGAATCTCTTTCATTCCTCTATTCTATTTTATGACAACTGTTTCTATTTTATTTCGTTTTAAGTTTTAGGGTTTTTGCATATCTACCTTCTTGGGGGCATAAATGAAAAGAATGCATCTTAAATCTTCTCTCTTTTCAATTCACTTATTTTATTCCCTCTCATCTCTCTTCACCATCTTCTATATAAATCGAGAGCGAGTGAGTCTTCTAGTATTCATAGTATACCCAAACAAAACACATGTATAAACCTCCTCTTCTATCTCTATTGTTACACTCGAGAAGAAAAAATTACAGAGATACATGGCTGTCTATCTCATAAATCCAATTTTGGGTTTATGTGGTTTTCATATATACATACATGTGTGTGTATAGAGGAAGGCGTATGTGACCAAAGTAGTGTGCAGCCAAGGATGACTTGCCGATTTAAAATATCTTTACAATACTTTATTAAGACATATTTTTGTTTCAAATTCATTGGTCTATAGGAGGAAATTAGATTATATATTTATTTCGTATTTTAAGGGTAAAAAACATGATCGGCAAGTTGTCCTTGGCTACACGTTTCTTTGTGTCGCGCATAGGTGAGTGTGGTGGCAATATCACAAGAACTCAAGCTGATGAACAAACTAAGCCGAATAACGAGGTAAGTACGGTCCAGAGTTTTTTTTCTCTTTGTAATATATATGGTTGATTAACATGCTCCCAAATATATAGTTTGATAATTGGATCTATATATATATTTTATTTTATTATAGATATTGGGACAAACCTCATATGGGTGTAAACTAACTTTTGCTATACGTGGAAGAACCAAATATTTCTAACCAAAACCGAAGAAGAAAAGCTCAATATTATTATTTTTGTTTCGGTGGCGACTACGGTTCTGCATTCTTGTGAAATGATGAAGGATGATTTTACACTTTACACATATACCTATGTATCTTTCTATTCAACACACGTGCTTCTCAGGCTCTTGTATGAAGACAAATATGTATAATATTGTTCAGTAAAATTATGTTTTAAATTACCCTCGAAACTATGAGTAAAATTGTGCCCAAGGTACTAACAAGTTTTACTCACACAAAGCGAAGATTATATTTATACCCCTAAAACAAATAGAATTAATAAATGTATTCTATTATCAATTTCTTTTGGAAATATGTTAAAAATATAAATATACGATGTTATGCGCCCACGTTGATGATTTCGAGAGCGATGGAGTTTTTGTTGATTGGATGGATATCTTCATCTTGCATTGTTTTAGATGGAGGGATAATTAACTTGTATGTTTTGATGGTTTTTTTGCAAAATAACTTTTCGAAGCGCATCGTAAAAACACGCGCGCGTGAACTTTTTCTTCCCCGTTTTGTTTGACTTTGACATCAAGCGTCAACCGGTTTTGCTCTCCCATGACGATGAGAGAGTTACTATGTCATGCTTGCTTGCGATGGAAGCTAACCTTTCAGGTGAATTAGGTTTATCCTCGGTCTAGTTTTCTTTTTGTTCTCTCTGAGACGTTGGTCTTTGGTTACCCGATTCGGGTTTGATTGGTTTCGCGAATCCAATTGTGATATAATTTGGCTGGTTTTAAGTCAAGCTGTGAAATGAAATCTTTTGGGCTTGATTCCAAAGTTTGAATCTCTTATTTGCTAGTCTAGCTTCTTCAATTCAGGGTATATTATAGATTTGATCGAGGAGACTCGAAGGATTTACAAACGATTCACGAGGATATGTGAGGTAATATCTTTCTGCCAGTTAAAACTCTTTGAGATTATGCAAATGAACAACAGTCTCTTGTGTTAGAATGAGGATTATATCAAGTGAGCTAGATATTGTTTACTGGTAGAGTGAAACAACAATTGGATTTGTAGTTATAGTAGTATGTTTAATGAAATTAGGAAAGGGTTAATTAGTCACGTAATACACTCACTTGTGGAAAGTAGAATTTTACATATCAAATAAATAAAAAACTTTGTGGAAGTGAGTTAAATTAAATAGTGTAGGGTGTAGGTAATGGCAAGCCCTTGACGATGCCACAGAGGTTGGTGTTAAGTGGGATGTTGTATTCGTCTCTTAGTGATTTTTCAGGTGAGAGTACACTGACGTACATCTGCTGTCCCAAGTATCTCCTCTCCCAGTTCTCTGATCGGATGTTCCACATACCGGCGTTGTCGAATGTCAAGAGGATGGCTGACCACGACTTGGGGAACACTTGCACGGTGTGTCTGCTGACCGCATCGAGCAAGTTGTAGTTCTGTCTCTTCTCTGGAGTCCATCTTCCTGGCTCAGAACTGCCGGAAAGACGTTGAGAGAAAATTGTTAGAAAATCTCATATTTGAAGTAAGACGGGACCTATATGTAAAAGTGAAGGTTGTAAATGGAGCTTACGCGACTGCGAAGAAGGAGTAACCGTCCAAATGGTACGACTGCATGCTTCTCTCGTGGTTCTCGAAGATAACTTCGACAAAGGTACGGAAAGTGATGTTGAGAACATTGGGCTCGACGGTTAGTGCTGTGATCTTGGCTGCTGGTTCGTCCTTGATGACGTTGTATTTGAAGACCTTCTCGGACATCTCGAAGTACTCAGCAAGCTTCAAGGGAGTCTCGGTGTCAACGTGTGATACACCGTTGAGCCCAAACCTGACCTTTCCGTCTACCATGTTCTTGGTGTTGGCGAGCTTGATGGTACGGGTGATGTTGATCTTTCCGTAATGGTATGATCCTTGCGGGTTAGGTCTAGCCGCGCTGGCGGTCAAATTCCATCTGAATGATCTGAACTGGTTAAGAGACCAAGCCCAGCCGACCGGAGCCTCGGGAAGCTCACTTGAAGCCTGAACAGTGCTTCCTTCGTAGCTCATGACACCAACAGTACTCACTTCCTTCTTGAGGAACCTAGTGGATGCCACCATGTAGTAGTTCTGAGGTGTTTGGTCAGCGGTCACAAGAACAGCAAAGCACTGTCCGACGTGGACGTCGAGTGAGTCGTAGTCGTTCTGGAGAACGTGAGATCCTTCCATCTCAACAAGCTTCATCTTGTGTCCTTGGATCCTGAAGTTAAGAGTGGATTTGAATCCAACATTGCAGATCCTGTACTTGTAAGTCTTTCCTGGCTTCATGGTGAAGAGTGGCTCGTTCTTTCCTTCGATTTTGCCGGATTTCCCGTTGATGAGAACGCCGTCAGGGGATCCAAGAGTGCGACCACTGTCAAGGAAGTTCTTGAGAGCGGTGTGGCTCTTGGTGTACCAGTCGTTGATGAGGATGGTGTGGTCGTCTTCGGGGTCAGCGTAAGGGACCGGGATGAGGAGACGGCTGTTGACACGGAGGCCACCAAAACCACCGGAGAAACGGTGAAGAGCGGTGGATGGGTAGTAGAAGTAGCTACCAATCTGGTCCTTAGGTTGGAAATGGTATGTGAAGTTGGTGCCTGCTGGGATTGGGCATGAGGTCCCAGTCACACCATCTTGCCACGAGTTCTTCCTGTGCTGGAGACCACTCCTGCCACGTCACCGAACCCATTGTCAGGACTCAATATCCAAAGTTACAATGAAGACTAGTCATAAACAGTCAAAACTGATAGATCTAAAGAGAAACTGAATGCCTAGGTACAAAGAAGAAACGAGAGGGGATGGTTACGAACCAGGTCAAAAGGAAAGGCTCGTCGAGGTTGTTGAAGACATTGATGACAACATTGTTGTTGGAGGTGGAGTTTAGGTTAGGACCAGGGAACTGTCCGTTGATGAGAATCACCTGTTGAGGAATTCCGAGAGGCGCGATGGTTCCGTATGTCACATTCCACGTGTAGTAGAAGTAAGGATCGCCGGCGTTCACCAGCGCTACCGTCGAGACGAGGCACACAAACACCGTCAAAAGCCTACCACCCTGCATTATCTCTTTTTTATATTTTTTATTGATAAATTAACCCTTTCCTATATAAAAATAAATAGTTATTTTTTTTTTCTCAAAAGCAAGAAGAAACTATGTTCTCTTGCTCTTGACGAGTCTTTTGGTGATGTTGTGATTACCTATTTATGCAGTTGAAGATACCTTGGTTCGCACGAAATCTTCGCCTAATCTCACGCTCCATCTCTAATTCTCCCTATATGTGTAAAGTCTATTTTTAAACCTCTCTCCTTCGTTCTCAGGGATTCAACGTTTTGAACGAACACACAACTCGGATCATATTCTAATTATGGAAATGTTCTCAAACGATGCCAAATTAACTACTCACAAATTAAGTGATTTTGTTTTAACATGCTTCACCTACGATATACACACGGAAAAAAAATGTTGTGGTCTCCTAAAAAAAACTACATAAGTTACTACACTGTAATTTTTAACATTAAGACCTCGCATTTTCATTCTTGATATATTTCAAAATTAGTTGATGTTTTTCTGGTTAATAAGATATTTTATAAGTATGATATTTTTGGTAGGAAATGTGCTTTTTGTCTTTCCAATTACTACGGGATAATTAATTCGATCCTATCATTTCATGGCATGTGCAAGATACAGAGTTTGCATGTGAGTATATATGAATTGTTTAAGCATGAAAACCTAGTCTTTGAGAAGTATTGGGA
This sequence comes from Iljinskaea planisiliqua, assembly GCA_900108845.1. Taxonomy (NCBI): domain Eukaryota; kingdom Viridiplantae; phylum Streptophyta; class Magnoliopsida; order Brassicales; family Brassicaceae; genus Iljinskaea; species Iljinskaea planisiliqua. Next base: position 4,201,494 of record FNXX01000010.1, on the reverse strand, counting down.
CACACCAAAACGTGAGATTAATGATATACATGGATAAGATCCTTATCAGGGACCGAATAGCTGGTTGGAGGGCGTTTGATGCTTTTTATTCGTCTGACCACTCAAACACAAATGCAATGCTTTTGAGTCGTCTGATCACATTCTCTAATGTCTTAAAACCATAATCGCTTATCCATCCAATTAACTATTCAAATTTTCTTAGGATCAATCCTAAATATCTTTAAAATCGGCCCAAATAACCAAACATTAAACCAAATAACAAAATCATATACGCGTAGCATTACAAAATCATCTAAATTAACTATAGATGATTTGTTCAGACTTTATTGATGATATTTAACACAAGCAGTTATCTATGTTGTTCGCATTGGTTTACAATATACATTTCTCTATCGCAATCACTCTCCTGCTCCCATATATGTACGTCGTTTAAAATCAGATGTATATTTTATTTATTTTCTCATGCAATTATTTTCACGATTTTTTTTTTATATTATGTTTCTCTCTTTCTCTCTCTCTTTCGTTATGGTAATTTAAATGGGATTTTATCTACTTAGTTTTTTGACACATGCATTGCACGCTCTGATTAATATATCAGGTATATTTGAATATACTTGTCGGCGTTGTCGCAAACTCGCAGTCATATGAATTTGACGGGAGTACTCTACCGTCCACTTGGATGCTGGCCTATCACCTCCTGACTTCGATCAGCCATTACCTTTTGTAAGAGTAACATAATGTAATATGTGATGATCAGTGCCGGCCCTGTGAATATAAAAGCTAGAAACTTTAAGTTAAAGCTTCTAGTACTTAATGTCAGAGCCGGCATTAATGATAACAGTCTGACAACAACAAAAAAAACCTAACTATAGATCTCTACTGATCATAGCTGGTCCGTCCGAAACTCTGGTCGTGGAAGTTGTGGTGGGCGTGGTCAACCTCACTAAATATCTCTTCTGATCAATTTCTCTAGCTCCTCTCATTTTTCTCTTTAGCTTTTATTTCATGTCCTCAATAAAAGCTATTTCTATTTCTCTTAGACTATTTTTTCAAACTGTATGATTTTAAAAATCATAGCCTCGTAATATATTTATATTGCGTTTTAAAAAAAAACCTTTCACAAAAAAAAAAAACAATGTATATTGACAAAAAAAAATTCTTTAAATGCTAGATGGAAGTCTACCGTCCAATTTAAAATCGATAAATTATAATTAACTTCTTACGATTATTCAATAAAATCAGAGTTTTATAGGTCTATAGCTTTATCACATGACTAATATATTTGCTCTCTTATAAAACATATATATTTTAAATCCAAAATAGCAAAATCCTCGAATACATGAAACCAAAGCCCAAAAATAGATAAAAAGAAGAAAAAACAAAAAGCTAAGAGAAATTAAAAACACCAAAAATAGGGAGAGGTTAAACTTCAATATTACCAAATATGGACGAGAAGAATAGCGAAATGAGAGGAGATCCCAAGAAGACGAGAAAAAGTAGGAAAAAACATTCGTCTTAGAAAATCCTATAAAAACGCCTTCAAACATTTCCTCAACTCAGAATTCAAACCCCAAAGCATAATCAAATAACAATAAACAATTAATATCCCACGAAAACATATAAAAATCCAAAACTGTTGTCGGAACCAAAAATTGTTTATTGTTATGCGAGGGGTTAAACTCTTTGCCGCGTGCCTCTACCTGGCCGCAGCCGCAACTGTGGTGGTCCGTGCCGAAGACCCTTACTTCCACCACGTATGGAACGTGACCTATGGAACCGCCTCTCCTCTTGGTGTTCCACAACAAGTCATTCTAATCAATGGCCAATTCCCTGGTCCCAACATCAACTCTACCTCCAACAACAATGTCATCATCAATATCTTCAATAACCTCGACGAACCCTTCCTCCTCACTTGGTAATAACCATTAATATCACCAAAAGAATTATATATTGATTCTCCATGTGTACAATATCAACTAATAATCGGGTTTTCGATATATATATAAATGTTTTTATGCGGAAAACTCATTACCTAGAATATTATATATGTGTTTTCATAATACATGTCTTGTGCGTTTTTAGGAATGGGATCCAGCACAGGAAGAACTGTTGGCAAGATGGGACTCCAGGTACTATGTGTCCGATCATGCCCGGCACTAACTTCACTTACCATTTCCAGCCTAAGGATCAGATCGGAAGCTACTTCTACTACCCGACCACCGGGATGCACCGTGCCGCTGGTGGATTCGGTGGACTCCGTGTCAACAGCCGTCTCCTCATCCCGGTCCCTTACGCTGATCCGGAAGATGATTACACCGTCCTCATCGGTGACTGGTACACTAAGAGCCACACCCAGTTGAAGAAATTCCTTGACGGTGGTCGTACTCTTGGTCGTCCAAACGGTATTCTCATCAACGGAAAGGCCGGGAAAGGCGATGGATCTGACGCACCTCTCTTCACCTTGAAACCTGGAAAGAGTTACAGGGTTAGAATCTGTAACGTGGGTCTCAAGACATCTCTCAACTTCAGGATTCAGAATCACAAGATGAAGCTCGTTGAAATGGAAGGATCGCACGTTCTTCAAAACGATTACGACTCTCTCGACGTTCACGTTGGCCAGTGCTACGGCACCATCGTTACCGCTAATCAAGAACCTAAAGATTACTACATGGTTGCTTCATCTAGGTTCTTGAAGTCGGTTATGACAACAACAGGACTTCTCCGCTACGAGGGAGGCAAAGGACCCGCTTCTTCCCAGCTCCCTGCTGGTCCAGTCGGATGGGCTTGGTCGTTGAACCAGTTCCGATCCTTCAGGTGGAACTTGACCGCTAGTGCAGCCAGGCCTAACCCTCAGGGATCTTACCACTACGGAAAGATCAACATCACACGCACAATCAAGCTCGTGAACACTCAGGGCAAGGTTGATGGAAAGCTTAGGTACGCATTGAACGGAGTCTCCCACACAGACACCGAAACTCCCCTGAAGCTCGCTGAGTACTTTGGTATTGCCGACAAGGTCTTCAAGTACGATGTTATCTCCGATAACCCGACCCCGGAACAGATCAAGGACATCAAGATGGAGCCAAACGTTCTTAACATCACTCACCGCACCTTCATCGAGGTGGTGTTCGAGAACCACGAGAAGAGTGTTCAGTCTTGGCACTTGGATGGTTACTCTTTCTTTGCCGTCGCGTAAGTGAAACAAAACAAACACTATGTTTTAACCGCATTTTTGCATTGCAAGTAACTCTTTATTATAACCTAATTTCAATTTTACGTTTCAAAGTGTTGAGCCAGGGACTTGGACCCCAGAGAAGAGGAAGAACTACAACCTCCTGGATGCAGTGAGTAGACACACAGTCCAAGTCTACCCAAAGTGTTGGGCAGCAATCTTGCTCACATTTGATAACTGCGGAATGTGGAACATTCGATCTGAGAACACTGAGAGACGTTACTTAGGACAGCAGCTTTACGCGAGTGTCTTGTCCCCAGAGAAATCACTTAGAGATGAATACAACATGCCTGAGACAAGCCTCCAATGTGGTCTCGTCAAAGGCACACCTAAACCTACCCCTTACGCTGGAGCCTAAGTTAACTTTCACAAAACAATACTTTTAAATGCAACAAAAGAGTTTAGATTCTTCTGTTGGTTTGATCGATGAGAGGCATTTGCACGACGTATACCCAACGGATTTATTTTCTGGTTTTTTGGGTTTTTCTTTTATAATTATTTTAATTACCGAATTGATTTTTTAAAGTATATGGTTTATTCGTATATACATGAGATTGAAATGTATGTATGTCTATCCCTTAAGTAATTTTTTTGTTCTTCTTTTAAAAAAATTGCATTAATCTTTCTTCTTTTTTTTTGTTTGTTCTTCACTTTTTTGTAACGCGTATGTAATGTATCCATAATCTTCAATGAAATAAGCAGAGAGATCTTATTTGTCCCATAGAATTGTATTCTGATAGTAGGCCAGACGGGCCAATAATTTAGGCCCTCGCTATAAAACATTTCAATATCTTCAGACACAGGAACAAAGGTGGAATAACATTATGTGGAGTGAATAATCATGGCTAAAAATGTAAAAATATGATAAGATTATTACTTTAAATAAAATGGACCAAAGATCCAAAAATTTACAACGAAGGAATACTCTATGGCCTAGAACCGAGTATGATAGTAACAAACATGCAAAAAAAAAAACCTCCACAAGAAGAAGTGCTTAACCCTTCAATGTCGTCGTCTGTGTTTTTTTCTTCCATATCTACAGACTGGAGTTGTTGTACTTTTATATACACCGAGTGAACGAAAACAAAAATGGGAGAAAATAACAAATTATAAATTTTCTTGATCTCCTTAGAATCTACAATCTCTGTATTCTTTTTTTAAGGCTCTTTATCATTTGATTCTTCGACCAAAGGCGTTTCCTTGAGAGAAAACTCATCGAGACTATCGTTCTCTGTATCGACCTGAACAAACTCTTTGAACATTGCCATTACTTGAATCATAGTTGGCCTTTTGAACGGTCGATCGTCCAGACACTGAGACGCAATTTTCAAGTAATGAAACAACTCAACATCGTCAGATTTCTCTGTTATCAGGTCGGGATCAAGAATCTCAGCTCCTCTATTCTCCCTGTAGAGCTGTTTAGCCCATCCCACGAGATTGTTGTCTTCACCAAACACCTCTGGATCGATCGGTTTCTTGCCTGAGAGAAGCTCGAGAAGTATAACGCCGTAGCTATACACATCTCCTTTGGTGGTGCACCGGAAACTCTGGTAATACTCTGGTGGAACGTAACCGGGAGTACCCGCGAGCGTGCTCACGCTCAAATGCGTATCCAGAGCGCTCACCAGCCTTGCCATACCGAAATCCGAGACACGGGCTATGAACTCTTGGTCTAGAAGAACATTGCTTGACTTCATGTCTCTGTGGATAATGTGAGGAATGCAGCTATGGTGCAGGAAAGCTAGCCCACGCGCAGCTCCTGTCGCAATCTTCTTCCTCGCGTTCCAGTCGAGAAATATTCCACCTTTCTTGGTCTTTTCGTGTAGAACGGTCTCTAAGCTTCCGTGTTTCATGTACTCATAGACAAGAAGTCTCTCTTCACCGATCTTGCAATAGCCCAAAAGAGGAACAAGGTTTCTATGTTTGATTTTTCCAATTGTCTCCATCTCAGCCATGAACTCTCTGTCGCCTTGTCCTGTGACTTGAATCAGCTTCTTGATCGCTACAACAGACCCATCCGCGAGTTGAGCCTTGTAAACATCTCCAAACCCGCCTGATCCAATCATGCTATCAGCACTAAACCCATTGGTGGCCTCTAAAAGGTGTGCAAAAGTGAGTTTCCGCAGCGGCTTCTCAAACGTTGCTACGTTAATGCTTAACGGTTCAGGAACGCTAGAGAGCTTCCAGCTGCTGCTACCAGAGGTCGGAAGGCTCTCGATGTACTTCACTCTCTTCTTTTCCTTCTTCTGAACCTTCCTTAGTCGGTAAAGTGCTATAGTAAGCATCAAAACACACATGAAAGAAAATACAATCCCAGTGATCATCCCAGTCGCAATGCTCTGCTTCTTAGGGTGAGAATTGGAGCTTGTGGGCCGGGAACCAGAGCCGCAAGGTGGGAGAGGAACCCCACAGAGGCCAGAGTTGTTTGCGTATCTTTTGAGTGGGAACGTCGTAAGTTGGCCTCCAAATGGTATTGGTCCGGTTAGATTGTTGTTAGAGACGTCTAAGTCGCTGAGGAAAGAGAGACCTCCAAGTGATCCAGGTAAGAATCCTTGGAGGTTATTGTGAGATAGATCAAGAACTCCAATTGCTTTCAATCCCCCGAAGCTATCCGGTATGGTTCCGGATAAGAGGTTATGTCCCAAATTCAAGACCTGAAGGTATGCCATGTCACCATAACTCAGAGGAATAGACCCTGAAACTGCATTATACGAGAGGTCCAAGTAGATCATGCTCCCGTTTCCAGAGAAGGTGTACATCGTCAACCCTGAGTATATCCGAGTCTCTGGACAAGAATGAACCATCGGAAAATGCTCTAACCTCTCTGCACGAATGCCTTCAAACTCAACCAGGCCGCCTGCTCCTCTGCAATCCGTCCCACCTTCGTTCCTAACAAACGCAAACTGTTTACCAGAGACGCTTCCAGGCATTACCAGACCGGCCTGGCTCGCAAGTTCAGCTGGGAGCTTTCCGGTTAGACTGTTGCTGTTCAGATCAAGCCAGATAAGGCTCTTGCAGTTCCCGAGCTCAGGCGGGACATTCCCGGTCAAAGAATTGTTCCCGAGTTGCAGAATCGCCAGTTTCTCAAGATGTCCGATTCCTGCCGGGATCTTCCCGGTAAGCAGGTTACTAGAAAGGGAGATCCAAAGCATATTGGTGCATTTAGAGATTGATTCTGGTATAGAACCGGTTAGGAGATTGTTGTTCAGGATCAGAGTTTCCAAGTTTCCTCCATCAACACAAATGCCGTCAGGGATACCACCGGTGAGATTGTTCGCCCACATCACTAGGTCGGAGAGGTTCGGCAACGTCCATATCTCCTCTGGTATCGGACCAGCGAGAGCATTGAAGCTGAGATCTATCGTCTTCAAGCTCTTGCATTTGCCTAGCTCTGGAGGAACAGTTCCTGAGAGGTAGTTGTTGGCAATAAGCAACTTCTCCAGAACCGGGAAGCTTTGAAGAGAGCAGAAGCCAGGTGGTACTCTCCCGGTGAACTCGTTTGAGCTCAGATCAAGAACTCGAAGAGTAGTGCAGTTGGTGAGCGACATCGGAACAGAGCCTGAAACGTTGTTGTAGGGCAAGTAGAGATAAGTGATTCTGGGGAGTTTACTCACGACGGTGCTTATGAAGTCGCCGGAGAGCTTGTTGTTTCCAAGGTTCAGGTTTTGTAATGAGCCACATGAGGTGAATGACTGCGGGAACTGACCGGTGAGACCGTTGCCGGAGAGATCAAGAATCTCTAGAGTTCGACAGAGCAGAGAAAGCTCCGGTGGAATCTCGCCGGAGAAAAGGTTGTGTGCGAGGGAGAGCTGTTTCAGGCTCTGGAAATTTCCCCAATACCTATCGCCGGGGATTTTGCCGGCGAGACTGTTCCGAGAGAGGTTTAGCGTCTGGAGAAGCTTGCAGTTTGACAGACTAATCGGGAACTTGTCGCCGGAGATGTTGTTCTGGGACAGACTGAATACGGTGAGGTTACTGCAGAGCCCGAAACTGAGACGGGAGAAGTCGCCGGAGAAATTGTTGTGAGATAGATCGAGGTGTTTCAGAGACGCCGGAAAAGCAGAAATGAAAGTCTCCGGAATCTCCGCGGAAAAGAGATTATTCGAGAGATCGACGGTGGTGATTCTCTCGTTACTCGTCGACGGAGAAGATTTCAAATTTCCGGCGAGCTTGTTACTCGAGAAATTAACAGACAGCAGACTCAAACAGCTAGAGAAAACGTAATCCACCATTGAAGAGTCTGATAACGAGTTTGAAGATAAGTCCAGAACCTCGAGAGAACACCCTGGAGAAGAAACAGAGGAGTCTCCCGACGAGAAGGAGTTTCCTTGCAGATAGAGATTCCGGAGATTTGATAACGCCGTGAGATTTTTAAGATTTAGGGTTCCGGTAAGACCGCCGTTTCGTAGATCCAGACCAATGACTCGACCATCGTTAGAGCAGGATACGCCTCGCCAAGAACACGGGTCACGACCCGACCCGGATTTCCAGCTACCCAGAAAGTTGTTAGGGTCCGACTTAACGGAGATTTGCTTGAACGCCGTTAACAGAGCAGCTTCGCTCTGGTCGTCGCTGAGTAGACGTCTGCCACGAGCGTCCACCGTTAGGAACAAGATGAGCAAACAGAGGATCACGAACAGCCATTGTTGCTTCATATTGTTATTGGCCCACCAAGTGTTCGATCAAATTCCAACAATAATCATCAAGGATCTTCTTTTCCTCAACTTACTGGACATGGCGAGAACTCCATAACCACCGAAAACGCTACCGGAGAAGAGCTTGCAACACTGAAATCCAAAAGGAGATTAAGATTAATTCTCTGAATCAATATGGAAATTTGGGAAAATAAAGTCTTTTCGAGGAAGAAGGAGATAGATAGATACGTACAAGGTATATGTATGTGCGGATTGTGAAGAAACAAAAAGAAAGCGGAATCAAAGGCTGACAGATACGGGGAAAGAGAGAGGACAAGTACAGAGGGACAGAGAGAGTTCTCCTAGTGAAGTAGACAACGGAGATGGTCTTCGACAGTGTTGTCTCGCTAAACAAGTACGATGTTGCAGAGATGGTCGGACCCGAACCAAAAAAAAAAAAAAAAAAAGAGAGAGAGAGTTGAATTCAACCCAAAAAGAAAAAGCTGGTTTAAGATAGCTTTTACCAACAAAAGGAAGCGTGTTTAGTACGACCACTACACAGAAAAACGAATTTCCCCGGAAATTAAAACAAGAATTTTCCAGGGGAAAGAAATAAAGTAGAGTGCTTTTTTTTTATTTGTTTGACAAAATGATGAGCTGAGAAATTCTCTGGTTTCTTCGTCGCATCTTAGAGATAGTTAATGAAGAGGAAGATGAAAAAGAAGAAGAAGAAGAGGATGAGGATTAACTCTTGTCCCTTTTTTCTTCTCTTTGCTGGAAAATTGCAAAAGCGAAAGAGAAGAAATTTGGCAAAGAGAGAAAAATGGGGAGAAAAGCTAGAGAAGACAAAACTACGTGAAAAGAGGATGCATAATCATTATATTAAAGACTAATCTTTTCTAATTATTAATCCCACCTAATAGTTTTCCTACGATTAATTTAATCTCGTAAAAATCTTAACACTAGATCATCAAACCCAACGTCAAATGTTTCATTATCTAATTCTGGAGAAACAAAATTTTACAGGTTGTGGAGAATATTTATAAATCTAACAAAGGTTCTTTTTTTGTGGGGGACTAAATATTTGTTGCTTTTAGTTGTTCTTTTGTTAATGTCAATGATATCTCCAAATTAACTCACTACAATTTGTGCAACATGTTAACTAGAATTGGTTCGACGTATATTTTCTTTTTACACAATTTTTAAAAATATATATTAAAAACTGAATTCATAATTGGATCTTACTCTTTAAATTCTTAGATGCGCCATATTGGTTACAATGACGAATGAGATTCAACCTCAGATATGTGGAAGTACATAAAGCATCAACACGGATCCAATAAAATGAATTAGAGAGATTAAACTCCCATAAAATATGTGGTTTATACAAGCTCTAACATCAATATGTGCATATACAACTCTTTTCAAGTTTTTTTTCTTCTTAATCTCAATCCTTCAGGCTTTATATTCGACTTGTTTCATGTTTGACGTACCAAATAAATTGTTATCTTTTTTTTCTGGTTGGATCATAGATGAATTACTCCGCACGAACGTCTTCCGTTTTTTTTTTATATAAATATGCACGTAATACTGTTAAAAAGGAGAAAATTCCACACCACCGTTCTCGTATTTGATGTCTCATTTTTAACAGTACAACAATTAATAATTAATGATATTTACGATAGGGACCAAATTCCCCACCATTCTCGTATTTGTCTACGGAGTGTATGTAACTTTCTAACCCTACACGCACGAAGCACTAGCTTCGTGGAATAAAAACAAATATGGTTCTTGTCTATGTCCCTCGTAACTTCTTATATCAATTTACGGTCCAAGTATTTTTTGTATTTATGGATTTACCCGTAACATTTAATTAGTACAACTTTAAAACTTGAAGGTATGGTAATTGGTTTCAGATAAACAATCTGATACATAAAATGAATTGTTTTAATTTTTGCCAAGTTACAAATTTTACCCAGTTTTGTTTTATATCTCTCTGACTTTCAATAAATTTATATCAAATAATTGCATGAAACTTAAGTGATTCCAACGATTTACATGATTGTTTCCTAAAAATGTTGAACAATTTTGAATGCAACAGACGTGACAGCAACTTTTTTTTGGTAGGTACGAGATTAAGTTAGAATAATCAACTAGCCGGACCTGTTGTTACTTCAAATTATCCTTGTTCAATTTTTAAATTCGGAGTTTAATAAAACTACGTGCCTACTATTCGTACGTGTAAACCCTTTCTTTAAGTTGAAAGATTAATGTATTAATGGCCCTTGATTTAACAAGATTAAAATGGGATGTCGCTGATTAATTTGTTTATACAATATGCACTGTGCTTGCGCTGCACGTGCATTTAGTGAACTTAAATTTAGATAAATCAAGTCAAACTTATATAGGCCATTCTGTTCATATCTAACTTCTACCTAAACACAGATATAGGTTGATTAGTCTAGCTAAAGCTATAGATGGAGAAAATAGGAGAAGCGTAGATTAATATTTAAAGGTTGCGAAACCCTTACGCTGTATAGTTAATTGATTTTAGCCGGTACTTGATTGATTATTTTATTTCATATTATATACATGTTAGTATTTCTTATCCGTGACATTGACACGTATTATTAAGTAGTATAAATTATGAGGAAAAGACAAAAGTGATTTCCAAGTCCTTTCACGTCTTCCATAGTTTATACATATAGAAAAAGGAAAATGAGAAATGTGTATTTTGTAAATCTGGTAGATGAGTAATAGTTTCCACAAAAAAATGTATAAAATATGGTGAATCGGTGATGGTTCAATAAAAATAGATTATTTATCCTTTCATAAATGAGTTAATAATAAAAATTATATAAAAAAAAGCGAGTGGGTTTATGAAAAAAAAAAAAGAGTGGGCTCTTGCGGGGCCATAGGGTTGCATTTTTGTCAGCTTATCCGGCCGCACGAGCGCACATCTTGTGACCTCCAAAGATTTTCCCGTGGCCATTTATTAGCTATTTTATTTGACATTTATCTTTTAGCAGGCTATTAATTTAGACCAATATACGAGAAAACGCTTGTTGAAGAAAAACTACTGTTTCTTGTTTTGTATTTTAAAGAATACAAACAAAAGAAGTTAAATTGGAGAAACTTTTGGCAGATATAAATATAAAAGGGTCGAAGTCTGGAAGAAAAGACGAATAGTTGATATGATTTGAAAATCTTACACGTCACTTTCATGCATTAGTAATGAATATGATATTTCTTTCTTAATAGTAAACTTTTTTTCTTATAATAGCGGAATCATCGCACTCAAATCTGCCTGATTTTTAGTCCAACTATCCCCTTTTCACGTAAATATACACTCTTGTTCAATCTCTCTTCTTTATTTTTTGGCACCTCTTCTTTATTTCGTATAAGTTATAAATTTACTAGTACTCGTGTTACTTGTCTAACTGCAAGTAGCAGGAATATGTGTCTTTATGTATGTAGTTTAAATTAAGTAATAACCAATGGGATACCTCCTCATACTTATTTAAATTCTTCAACCGCTTTAGTGAAACAGTATACAAATGACTATTAAAGTTATTATTCGATGAATCAAACAAACTCGTGATTCTATAAATAAACTATACAAAACACCATCAATCTCGTGATTATACACAAAAAATAAAAACATAAATAGATAATCTGTACATCATTGTTGATTAAATAGTAACAAGGCCTCACTCGTCGCTGTCCAACGCACCGAAAAAACAAAAGTCTTCGTATGATATTGATATTGCTTCATAATTTATTTACAAATGGGGCCCTGATCAAATGCCGTTTCTGTCACACGTGAAGTAGGCGCGTGAAATTTTATCCCATTGATTCAACAATCAACGCTATGAACCTGAGTTCTTTTGTGATTGCGTGAACCAAACGAAGAAGGAAAGAAAATCGGACCAAAGCTATAAGAAACTCGGTCACACGGACATATCTTTTTGATTAAAGTAGAGTATTAATTATTATATTCCTTAAACATGTGATTATAACAACATAATAATGATCAGTTGGTGTTGTCGAACCGGAAAAAAGCTCTTTGCTATATATGAGTCGAAAGTATTGTTATCGGTAAATTTAACACATACACGTATCTTTCATTAGTTTATAATTTGTACACGCTATTTACATGATTTTTTTTCTTCTGCTGGACCAGATTTCTAAATAGTCAAATAGTAAAAAAGTACGTTTATATAAATTCGCCGAGCTAGGAATCAACTTCCCATCGAACAAAGTCGAGATTTAGGTAGATTTAGGTTGAAATCTTGATCCTCGCTATACATCTACGGTTGAATTGATAGGAAAATGAGAATATATAAATAAACACGCGCATCATCCAGAAGATATAAACTAGTGAGTCACTATGTATGACTATTATTAATAAAATGAACAAATTAAGGGAAAGTGACATTCTTGATTGAGAAGTCGTCGACCCATGTTGACGTAGCAAGGCACTCTCCCGCACGGATCTCTTCGTCGACCTTTTTCTCAAAATCTCATATTTTGATCTCTTCAACATGTTCGAAATCATTTGGTCAAAGAAGAAAGAAAAAAAAATATATATGTCCGAAATAGTATAATTTTTTCGGGGGGAAAAATGACTTACATATGCGGGTCATACGATTGTATGCTTCGATCTAGGGTTCTGAACTATGAATCTTATAAAATTTTCAACTTCAAATCAATTGTATTATTTTTTACGAAATAGGGAAACAAGTTAAGAAAATAATAATCAGCTTGCATGGGTTTTTAATGCAAGGTGCAAAAAGAAAAAAAAACAAATAGGATATATGTTTAACATTTTATATGAGATTGTCTATCCCAGTATCGTATTGGTATATAACATGAGTCTGTCTCTACATATAAACATGTATATAGGTGACGAGGAGTTTTTTTTTTCTCCGAATATTAGGTGAGACTATTAAATATTATGTTTTGACTTTGATTATTTACCCATGGTGTTGTGTTGATCCAAGTGTGAGGTGGCTAGCCTTGTGTTTTCTTTTTGGGACGATTTAATTAACCTCAACTAAAAACATTTTGTTGGTAAAGTAAGTATTCATGTACACCACAATTGGCGTATAACATATAAATGGGGGAAAGTGCGTAATGCCTACTTTATTAGTTTTAGTATCGAGTATTTGTGTCTATTGACTAAACAAAAAACAAATGTCAAGTTACTAAAGTAAATATAAGAATATATGAAAGCCCCTGATTCCTTTTGTCCGAATGAACTAATAAAATTAGTTATGCATACCATAAATTTTCCAAATTTTGTTTCGTGATCCTTTCCATGGTTGAAAGGATCCACCTTTATAACTTCCATGTATCCATCTTTATAATAATGAAGACATTTTTTAACTTATAATAATTTATTTAACATCTTTTTCAATTCTTGAAATTTTGATTTTAATGTAATATCCTAACTTTAAAGTTTAAACAAAGACATTCCTTTTCATTCTATATATACAAAGCAATCCAAAAGCCAGCTTATTTCAGCTATATGAGGATAACGCGAAATGATATACATGTGTTGTAGAACTTGGATAGTTAAGGCCTTGTCGAACTCTCCATTTTGTCTTTTAATAATATCCACCGAAAACAAATTACTAAACGGTCTGTGAAATTAAGTTTAATGGGCTTTAAAAGCCCAACATACTGGACTCACATATATATATACACACAAACACATATACAGCTGTATTTGTTTAGTATAGAATTCGGACATGAAAGAATCCCAGATCGGATGACCAGCTGTACGCAGTGGGTTTATGTCATGTGGACCCCACGTGTGTTTCGCACCATCATCTTCACTATTCTTCTCTTTCCTTTTTTTGGCTTCCTCCTTTAATTAAATCATTTTCTTTCCTTTAATTATTCCCGTATAGTACGCAGAAAAGGATCGTTTCGATGCAGCTTTGCTTCCGGTCATAATAATATACTCACCTTCAATTATGTCGGCGGATATCTCCGTCGCATGACCATTCATGCTCAAGATTCTTTTGCTTCTTCTGTAACTCAAGGGAAGCCCTCCTCGTTGAATGAGTGGTACGCTCTTTCGCTTTATCCAATTGGATTCGATTCACTTGTCTTTGTTTCTATTAATATTGTTCCAGCGAGTTTGTGGATAACTGATAGATGATTGTTGAATTGAATTGGGAACTGAGTTTTGTTAGCTGGTGTTGGATGTCACTATGCATCACTTCTATTTCTGAAGGTGTGAGCTGAATCTAGTACTTCAGACACAATCTTCAGATTTGTCTTTAGTTTCTTTAAAAAGGACGATATATAATTTGATACATTGACACTGTTTGTTGTCTAGTCAATGACTCAAAGATCAACTGTAAATGCAGAAACGATGGACAAAGTGAGTGCAAATGGATTGTTAGCATTGCCTGATGATCATGATCATGAGGAGGGTATTGGATCACCTCACAGCGTTGATAGCTTAAGGGTTGAATCTCCGGGTGGATCAGTGCATCCGAGGAGAAAAGGTTTCGGTTTGAAGAAATGGAGAAGGATCAAAAGAGATGGTCCCGTGAAGGAGGAGGCGACACCTGTTGATGATGGCAGTAAATTGCTGAAGCGTGGATTGACTGGTTTGGTGAATCCTCCTTGTAAACATGTAGACTTGTCTTCAGTTGATGCAAGGCAGAGTAGTGAAGGCTCTGTTGGATCTGTGAACATGGTCCACCATCATCATCACCTTCCAGGTGTAGCCAATGGGTTTAGTCCCGACCCAGGTTTTATGTTTACTCTAGGCCAAGCGTTTGAGAAGGGTGAAGAGCACAGTGGTCATTCCGTAGCTGCAAAGAATGTAGGAGGGAAGGTTGTTTCAGGTAGCCAAGGGAAGGTCTGGAGGGAGGCCATCATGAGTGCAAGCGAAGAGCGGGTGAAAACGGACAAGGAGAAGCCTTGTTCCAGCATGGATTCCGACTTGAGAAGTAGTGATTTCGTGTTCTCGAGTGGCGCAGTTTCTGTTGCGAACCACGGGGAGAAAGATGAGAGATTGATGATGAATCATACATATAGCAAACAAGGTCAAGTTAGTGAACAAGTCCAAACGTATAGCAGAAACGATAACGGGGAGAAAGAAGAAGATCATGGAGATGATGAGAGTAAGAAGAAGAACCATTATTGGGCAGACAAGGATCAGATTGCAGATTCTATCAAAAATCTTGCAGCTCTGCAGGAAGCTCTTTGGAAAGGTTTGTACACAAGCCATGATTCTCGATGTACTCATGTTATATGATGATATTTATACAACTAACTATGCGAGTGAAACATGTGCAGAGGTTAAAAGTTTCCAGGAGATGGGTAAGGAATCTATCCCACTACATCCGAACATGGATGAAGTCGATTCATCGGAGAAGCCAACAAACGGAAACTGTAGAGAAGAGAACTTAACATCGTCAGGATCACAGGTACTGATCTTGAAGCAGAAGGTAAAACATCTCCAACACAAACTCGAAACTGCGAGAGCTGATCTCGATGCAAAGGAAGCCAGGATCCAAGAACTCGAAAACTCGAAGATTGAATCTGAGCTTGAAGGCATTTTCCAGAGAAAGATCGAAGCCGAAATCGAGCATCTGATGCTCACAAGATCTCTGAATTTATCACAACAAGTACTCAAAGAACAACCGAAGAAGGTGCATTCTTTAATTGAAGATCCTGAACCGAACCGTGGAAACATCTTGGGAAAAACATGCAAGTCAAGTTTCTATTTCTTGACACAGTTGATCTTGCTCGTCTCCATACTTCGGTTATTGGTCCTCCAACTATCTCCTCCTTCACTATTAGTTATACCAACTTGAAAAATGTCCCTACGTAGGTTTCCTCGTTCATGTTTGTATTACCCAAACATTTTTGTTTTCTTCAGATTTTTCATTTATTGGTGTAATAACTAGTTGACTTGGCGTGGGCATAAATTGTCTTTAAAGTATTAATAACGTTATTTTATCATACATTCTGAATAATATGTACAATGAATAGATATTACGATTGTGGGTTTTAAACTTTATATATACAATAAAAAAATGTGTAGGATACAATCTTTAATATTTTAAATGTTACATTACTAATTAGATGTTTTAAAAAGTTTGATATTCGTTCTAAAACAAAATGCGATGAATAATAACAATTTATAAATAAACAAAAGATTAAATGCTTAGCTCTAATTTCTTCTCAAATCATTTAAATAATAGATAAAATTTCCCTCAAAATATGATTCTCAAATAACTATGCTATTTTAATGGGTCGTTGAATTAGATATGCTGATATGCCACATTAACCGAGCAAGAGGCTTTTGTTAGTTCCTCTGGCTCGTTTTTTTTTTCATTTTGGGTCAACATTGTCTCTACTGATTTTTTAACTTTGTGGTTGTCTGCCATTTATTAAACTTAAACCCAACAAGTCTTAAATATATTTGGTATACAATGTGAAAGTTTAAAACCCAACAAAAGCCCAATAGTGGAACCCACGTTACAAACACATGTTGTAAGTTGTAC
Source organism: Iljinskaea planisiliqua (assembly GCA_900108845.1). Taxonomy (NCBI): domain Eukaryota; kingdom Viridiplantae; phylum Streptophyta; class Magnoliopsida; order Brassicales; family Brassicaceae; genus Iljinskaea; species Iljinskaea planisiliqua. The sequence goes on along the minus strand of FNXX01000010.1, from coordinate 4,185,094 downwards.
ACGTCGATGATATCGTGTAAGACTTGGGGTGATATTTTAATCCACGTGGCATCACCGGCGATGTCTTATCTCGGTTACAATCGCCGGCGAAGCTTATGAGAAACTTCGTCTAAGCCTAACACATAGGCTTAACATAGGGATGACGAAAGACATTACTCCCCAGAAGGAAGAGAATCATGCAATCAATGAAGAAGAATCATGCAACAAAGTTAATAAATAGTTCCGGCCAAACAAAGTTTTGCAACTGGAAGCGTGTAAGATTCTGATTTCAATTGCAAAATAAAAAAGAAAAAAAACCAGAGAGAATCTAAATTTTAAAGACTAATAAAAATTTTTGTCTAATTTTTTAACATAATCAAAGCAAATACATAAAAAGCCAAAAAAAGAAATACGTTAAATTTTTGTGTCCTAACTGTAAAATAATTTGGTATAGTAAATTAGCAGTCAACACACATAAGCATTATTACTCCCCCAATAAAAAAAATTACATTCAATGTACAATTTCTTTTTGTCATTTAATATATTTGTCATTTTTAAGACAAGAAAATCTGTATTTAAGATAATACAGCCCTCTCACAAATTTTTTACCATTAGTGAGAGAGAACCAAAACAACTATGTCAACAGTTTCACCGTACTTGCAAGTGTCAGCTAATGGTAACAAGACGTCTGTCGATTCCTCTGCTATCAAGTATGAAGACCTTGTCCGTAGCTCTGAAACCTTTTGGTGCGAGCTCAGAGCTATGCTCGGATCGTCGTTGAAGTGAGTTTTTGTTTTCCTTTCCTCGTATTTGTCTTTGGGGTTTGTGAAAATATTTCGCTGCGTTTAAAATTGCAAAAAGAAAAAAAAAACCCTACTTTCGTTTGTGAGATTTTCGTCATCTTGTTGTGCCGATGAAATTGGATGAGTTTTATCTTTTGTTCAGTGATTGTAGAGTTCATTAGAAATGCATGCATTTTTTCGTTTTGTATTTTGCTTTTAAGACTCGTTAGGGTTGTTGTTTTAAGGATTGGGGGTGTTGATATGTTGTTTGGTAAGATGGAAGCAGAAAGCTTTAGATTTTTGTGCTTAGTGAGAAATGTTGGGAATTCTAATTAGGGTTAAATGTAATCGTGACTGATGCAGTAAAAACACTTCCTTTATGATGATTCTTCGTATATGCAGGACCTGCGTTATGTCATCTGTGTAGTAAGCCTGTTTAATTGGGTTAACCATGGTGTGTTTTGGAAACTGTCTTGTTCATAAGGATACTAGAATCAAATTGGATCTGGAGTTTATTAATCTGAATATTGTGATTAAGATCTATAAATAAGTTTAGGGTTTTATGTGTGTTCTTTTGTTTATTATTTTTCCGTAGATAGTTTCTTTCATGTTCTCTCTCTCTATATATATTTATATCTCTCTCTCTATATATATATTTGGATTGAAACCTTTTATGTTTGTGTAAAGGGTTCCTACGGTGGGAGGAAACACTCTGAATCTTCATCGGCTTTTCGTTGAGGTTACGTCTCGAGGTGGAATTGCAAAGGTATGAGTTAATGTTATCATTAATCACAAGTACTCGCTTAACCCAAAACAAACAAAAATGTTATATAGTAAGGAAATATTTGTTCTATTTGAGTATTGAAATCTGAACTTGTTATTCTAGGTGATTGAGGATCGGAGATGGAGAGAAGTGATTGCTGTATTCAACTTCCCGGCCACAATCACAAGTTCTTCATACCTGCTGAGGAATTACTATACGAAGCTCCTTAATCAAATGGAACACGTGTACTACCTCCAAAAACCAGCTTCTTCAATCCAACCAACAAGTCTATTTCAACACTAAACTTTTTGTTTTTCTTTCTTTTACCTTTTTCTTTCCTTACTTCGTACCATGCTTATACATCCATAATTAACTCCTATGATTTTTCAGAGGAAGCAATGAAGAGACTTTCGCCAAACCTCAAGGAAGGTATTAAAAAAGTTTCTCTAACTCTATGACTTTGTTTTTCTTCCCTCCATATCCTTATTCATGCATCAGCTTGTAAAATCTTGTATTTAGTAGTCCCTTGGATAGAGTTTATAATAGCTTCTCTATATATAAGTCATGTCTACTGGTCCTTTCATTCAACATTCAGGTCCATTAGTTTCTTCACGAGCTGAAACATTTCTGAGCTAACTTGTTACAATAGCTTCTCTATATATAAGTCATGTCTACTTGTCCATTCATTCGTCAAATGTTCATTAGTTTCTTAGTGAACATGTTACAAATGTGGCTCAATAACAAATCTCTATCTGCTTCATTCCTTTTTAGGTTGTATTGTCGTTTAACCCAGTTTTTGTTAAAGTTTAAAGTCGAAGACAAATAATACACTGTCTTTCGTCTGATTCCATTGCTTATCCGTGTTAACTTACCGCACAGATCCACCACTTTGTGTCTGATTAAATTGTTACCTTGCATGCACTGATGAATCACAAGTTGGGTTGCCAATTCAAGGAGTTATTGACGGGAAGTTCGAAAGTGGTTATCTGGTGACGATGAAAGTGGGTTCTAAAAAGATGAAAGGAGTGCTTTACCATGCTGCTAAAACACCAAGTCAGCCCCAACGAACCATGGAAGCAACTTCAGCCATGGCATCATCATCGCAACGCCCGCATGAGAAGAAAACAAAGTTGGATGTAGTTGATCACTCTCAGGAACCCAAATGCTACAAGAGTGGCTACCACTTCTTCTTGGCTGAGCAGTACGCTAGGCTTACATCTGAGTACAATGAAGGAAAAATCACCATCACCAAGATGATAGGACAGATGTGGGGAAATCTCCCCGAATCTGAGAAACAGGTTATTAACTGACTTGACTTAGTCATCATCAAATCAAGTCCACATCTTTATTAGACCCAGTGTTTGATTACAATTTGATTTCATCTTTTTACAGGTTTATCAAGACAAAGGAGATAAGGATGTGGAGAAGTACAGAATTGAGATGCTGGAGTATAAAGCTGCACATGAATCAGGAGCTTCTGCTTCTGTTGCAGCCAGATTGATTCAATAGTTTATCTCCCATTTGTTGTCTTTTCTGTTTGTGATATATGACTTTCTTTCTCTGGACAAGTTCCTTTTTTCTTATTATGAATTTTATGTGTTTGGTCAGTTGCGGAACTTGCTGGACAAGTTCCCTTTTTCTTATTAATATTATAAATATTATGTGTTTGATCAGTTGCAGAACTTGCCATGTTTATGGTTTTAGGGTTTGTAAGAGGTTACTAACCGCAGATTAATCTCTTTCTTGTTGTTTTACTTAATGATATCCCGGGTCTTATATTTGTTTTCTGATTTGATTTTTGTGGATATTTGTTACGTTTAACTAACCATTTTTTTTTTGCTTTCAAAGATTATATTTGTTGTGATTTGCTAACCATGAGCAAAAGGCTAAAAACTCAGTATTTTTTGTTTTCCCTTGTTTTCAACTGTGGAATATATATTCTCTGTAGTTGCAGGAAATTGAATTAAATATTGCCACATTAAGCCTAACCATTTTGCTAATCTTGATAGACTATCACACTAAACTATTCTTGAAAATTTAAAACCTGAGTGAAACACCTGATTACATACATTTATAGAGATACACATAACTATTATATTGTGATACTCATGTAGTTTTCAATTCTCATTTGATCTATCAAACAATAACAAAAATCTATTTATACAACAAAAATGTTGACAGGATGTTTTTTTAATCCAATTTTTTTTTTCTTTTGGGTAGATTTTTAGGAGTTTCAACAGTGTTTCCCAGTATACATTAAGGTTGTTCGATAATGATGCAATGAATGATTTTGCTGCGAACGTGTCCCTTTTGTAATACGAAACTTTATAAACCTACACTTAGAGTCCTTCCATATATGCTTTTGAAAACTTCATTAATGAAATACCAGTTTGAACATCAATTTGTCGATCTCGGTACAAACAAATATCAGTATGAAAAATTTCAAAAATTGGGTTAATAGAAAAAGAAAACATCAAAATAGGAGCTATAACATAAAAGTTTTTAAAAATACTAGTATAGAATATCATTATTATAAAAGTTTGTAAGGCATAATGATATAAGCAATAATATTAAAACATAAATACTTTTATAATAATGTAGTGAGATATTTACAATAATAAAAGCGACTTCTCAGTGAATTTGGAAAAGTTTTTCGATGTTATAACTGAAGATATGTTCATCAAGATGAATACTGAAAATAGTTCAGCAATTCACCAAGTTTGAGGTCGGTAATACTCACTCTTGAGAATAACATACTTGATATCATGTTGAGCTCTACGGTATCTACAAGTAATCAACTAAACTCCTTGTTTTTATTTTTTGAATGGGGATTGTGTTTTTATTTTTCATAAGAAAACAATTTCCATACTATTTTAATGGGCCGTTTGATTAGATATGCCCATTAACCGAGAAAGAGGCTTTTGTTATTGGCCCTCTAATTTTTCTTCTTTTGCTTTGTTGGTCAACATTTTTTAACGTATAATCAACGTAAATACACCACGTACTGAAGCGAAAAAAGTAAGTACTTTAAATTTGTGTCTCGTTGTGAAACTATGACCTGGTGTGGATTAGACTAAACAAGTCTTTAACACATCCCCATTAAAAATTTACCTTCAATACAGTTTGTTCTTTTCCTCTTTCTGTTGAATTTCATTTAATATTTTATCTCTTTAAAGAAACTGATTAATTTAAAAGATAATAAAAATCTGTATTTGAGATAATACGGTCCTCTCAAACTTTTACCATTACCACCAAGACGGAAAGATGTCGACTGTTTCACCGCACTCCGTGGTTCCCTCTACTGCTGCTCCTTCAGACAACAACAAGCGCTCTGACAACTCCTCTGCTACGGCCAAGTACGGTGATCTTGTCCGAAGCTCGGACATATTCTGGGAAAAGCTTAAAGCTTTGCTCGAGAGTTCCGGCAAAACATTGAGGTGAGTTTTGTTTTCCTTTTCTCGTGTTTGTAAGACTGTTTGGTTGGGTTTAACATTGTAAACGAAAGAAAGATAAAAATCCCTCCTTTCGTTTGTGGGATTTTGTTAGTTTCTCGTGCCGATGAAATTGAATGGGTTTTTATCTTTTTGGTTCAGTGATTGTAGAATTCGTTAGAGATGCATGCAATCTTTTGTTTCTATTTCGCTTGAAGACTCGTTACGGTTGTTGATTTAAGGATTCGGGTGTTGATATGTTGTTTGGTAAAGATGGAAGCAGAAAGCATTAGATTTTTGTGCTTAGTGATAAATGTTAGAAATTCTAATTAGGGTTGTTAAATGGAGTCCGAATTGGTGCAGTTAAAACTTAAACACATCCTTTATGAAGATTCTAAGTGTATCCAGGATTTGCGTTATGTCATGCCTGTTTAATTGGGGTTATCGTCTTCTTTACCTGTTTATGTATATGTGTTTTGGAAACTATCTTGTTCATAAGGAAATTAAAATCAATTTGGATTTGGTGTTTATTAATCTGAATATTGTAATTAAGATATATGAACAAGTTTGGGGCTTTATGTGTTCTTTTGTCTATTGTTTTTCCGTTGATAGTTTCTTTAATGTTTATTCTCTCTCTCTGTTTGGGTTGAAACCTTTTATGTTTATGTAAAGGGTTCCTACGGTGGGAGGAAACACTCTGGATCTTCATCGCCTTTTTGTTGAGGTTACGTCTCGAGGTGGAATTGCAAAGGTATGAGTGAATGTTGTCATTAATCACAAGTACTCGTTTTACTCAAAAGTTATATTGTGAGGAGATATTTGTTCTATGTGAGTATTGAAATCTGTACTTGTTATAATTCTAGGTGATTAAGGATCGGAGATGGAGAGAAGTGATTGGTGCATTCAACTTCCCGACCACCATCACAAGTGCGTCCTTTGTGCTGAGGAAGTACTATCTGAAGTTCCTTTATCAAATGGAACACGTGTACTTCCTCCAGAAACCAGCTTCTTCAATCCAATCGACAGGTTTATTTCAACACTAAAGTTCTTGTTCTTTTTTCTTTTGCATTTTTCTTTCCTTACTTCGTAACATGCTGAGACATCCATAACTCTTATGACTTTCAGAGGAAGCATTGAAGAGCCTTTCGCCAAACCTCGAGGAAGGTATTAGAAAAGTTTCTCTAACTCTGTGCCTTTGTTTTTCTTCCCTCCACACCCTTATTCATGCATCAGCTTGTAAAATGTTGTATTTAGTAGTTCCTTGGATAGAGTTTATAATAGCTTCTCTATACAAATAATATACTGTGTTTCGTCTGATTCCATTGCTTATCCGTGTTAACTTACCGCACAGATCCATCACTTTGTGTCTGATTAAATTGTCACCTTGCAGGCACTGATGAACCGCCAATTGGGTTGCCGGTTCAAGGAGTCATTGACGGGAAGTTCGAAAGTGGTTATCTGGTGACCATGAAAGTGGGTTCTAAAAAGATGAAAGGAGTGCTTTACCATGTTGTTAAAACACCAAGTCAGCCCCAACGAACCATGGAAGCACCTTCAGCCATGGCATCATCATCGCAACGCCGGCATAAGAAGAAAGCAAAATTGGCTGTAGTTGATTCTCAGAAACCCAAATGCCACAGGAGTGGCTACAACTTCTTCTTTGCTGAGCAGTACGCTAGGCTTAAACCTGAGTACCAAGGAAAAGAAAGGACCATCACCAAGATAATAGGACACATGTGGAGCAATCTCTCCGAATCTGAGAAACAGGTAACTGACTTAGTCATCATGAAATCGAGTCCACATCTTTATTAAACTTAGTGTTTGATTACAATCTGATTTCATCTTTTTACAGGTTTATCAAGACAAAGGAATTAAGGATGTGGAGAGGTACAGAACAGAGATGCTGGAGTATAAATCTACACATGAATCAGGTGCTTCTGCGTCTGCAGTAGCCACAGTGGCTCAGTAGTTTTTTTCCCATTTGTTGTGTTCTCTGTTTGTGACATTTGACTCTCTTTCTCTGGACAAGTTCCCTTTTTCTTATTATGAATATTATGTGTTTGATCAGTTGCAGAACTTGCCATGTTTATGGTTTTAGGGTTAGTAAAGAGGTAGCTAACTGCGGATTAATGTCTTTCTTGTTTTGCATAATGATATCCCGGGTTCTTGAATTTGTTTTTTCATTTGATTTTTGTGGATATTTGTTACAAACTAACCATATTTTTTGCTTTCAAAGATCATTTTTTTGTGACTTGCATATGATGTAATGTTGTTGCTCAGTCAGCTGTCGCAAAGACTAAAACCTGTCTCGGTTCTTTTCTTGTTCTCTTGTTTTCAACTTTGGAATATATATTATGTGTTGTTGCAGAAACTTGAATTAACTATTGCCATTAGCCTAACCATTTGATGGGCAATCTAAAACCTGAGTGAAACACCTGAACACATACAAATATATAGATACATATAACTAATTACATTGTGACACTCATGTAGTTTTCAATTCTCATTTCATCTATCAAACAACAACAAAATCTATTTAGATGATTCTTAAATCCCAATTTTATTTTGTTGGTTTTAGGAGTTTCAACTAGGTCTCCCAACATGCAGAAAGCTTGTTCGACAATGATGGAATGAATATTTTTGTTGCGAAAATAACACGCAAGAGAATCTCTTAAGATTGACCTGCCATATATGCATTTTCGAGTTGAATATTATTCACATTTTTAAAAAGTACAGGTTTTTTTAAGTCATTTTCTCTTTTATTTTTAATTTGTTTCTATATTTAAAATCTTTGGGCTTATATGAACGTATTTGGATTTGGGCAATATATCTGAGTCGTAGATGTAGCTTGCAATAGTGGGCGTAGTGGTCCATAAACAAATTCAGTTAATATGATTCGCGCGTAAAGAGCAAGTCAATAACACGCGCCCCAAGGACTAGAAGGGAGACAAGACAAGAGTTGATACATTTGATTTATAATAACAAAAGTACACAAAATATCGAAAGCCATATGGCTATACATAATAAACACAATTCGATTCGGACAAAACAAAAAAAGTTGAACAGAAAGAATCAGGCAAAGAAGTTGGGATCGTAACCGTTGCTGGAAGTGGCTAAGATGTAGTAAGCAACGATGTGTCCGATTGATCCCCAAGCGAGTACATCGACGATGTTGAATCCAACGGGATCGTTCGATTTAAGTAAATTGACGTATTCCTTGGCCCGATCGTCTCCGGCTTCGAAGTGCGTTTTCCCGTTCTGCTCTGGTACCTGTTTCGCCACGTTCTCTCTCTGGAAGTTGAAGAAGACGAATCGGCCGAGGAAGAGCGAGAGCCCCGTGCTGAGGCTGATCACGACCGAGGGGTTGAGCGCAGATTTCACCACCGCGGAGGAAGATCTTCTACTACCGGAGGCGAGGGAGAGTTTGGGGGAGTTGCCGCCGAGGTTGCGGAGAGGACGGAGGCCGTGGAAGGAGATGGAATCGGGGTGTCTCTGGGGAATAGCGGCGGAGAAGGTTGTAGGAGAGAGTAAAGCCGATGAGCATGTCGACATTTTCTTCTGTGGAGATATCTTTTGATGCAAGGAGATGACTGGTGGTTTTTAGACAACACGTGTGACTGTGATTTGTTGACTTTTGGGACAAAACTGAAGAAGACACATTTATGTTCGTGATAACTTAAGGATCGAAACGTTGATTGACGTGGCTCTGTCTCGTTGGTTCCCTTTGGATCATAAGATTTTCAGGGGAAGTTTATTGCACCAAAGGCCCCTGCTTTTTTATACGTTTCGTTCTCTTAATGCCCATTACTCATACTCATACACGTGCTGATGTTACACCGTGCCAGTGTGCCACATACAGACATACTCGAAATAGATTTTGGTATCAACAATCGAGAATTCACAAGAGATTTATGAAACAGTGTCGCTATTTAAAGAAAACTGATGTGTTATTTAAGCTTGTAATCGGATTATAACGGACAAGGGGTACTATAGTTTAGTTAAAAGCATCTCCACATTCTAAACTCTGAACCCCAACTCAAAAGGATCTTGTAACACTCCAGTTCCTACAACAACCGCAAATACAAAAAACAAAGAGAAGACTCAAGCCACCCAAACAGAGCAATAACGATCCCCGGATCCCAAACCGACTTCGAACCTCGGTCCAGCTGCAGCAGCACCACCAAGTCCTAAACAAGTATGTGCCACCCACTGAGCCAGGTCTTTCTATACACATCTTGAACCGAGCTTGAAGACTTAGAAGACCAGACATAAGGAAACAACACACCAGCCGGCAAAGGAAACAAAAGACACTAACTACTAGCATTTGCACAACACATCATTTACACCTTTAAGAGATCCATTATATCTATGGTTTGCTTCTCCTGTGTTCACCGGTTGCTGTATGAGCTCTCTTTTATTCCTTGGAAGGGTTGTGTATACTTAACTTCTTGCTTAAAGAAACGAATCGAGGTAGGAATAGTTCCTGCGCCGATGATACTCAAGGAGGCTACCATAAGTGCGGTCCCATACCCCAATGAAGAGCGCTTCTGTGTCAGGGCTGAAAGATATTCCAGAGATCTCCCCAAAGAAGTCGATTTCCTGCTCTGTTTCATACCCCTTCGAGACGTCATAGACATGGACGAAGTCAGCCGGTTCAGCCATGGCCATGTATTTACCATCGGATGTGTAGCGGACTGACCGGATTGCTCCAAGGTTACCCTTTAAGACAGCAACGGACTGAGATAGGTTACGGATATCCCATACACGGCAGGTTTTGTCCTGGTTTCCAGTTGAGAAAGTGATTCCGTCAGGATGCCACGCGGAGGCGAAGGAATAATCCAAATGTCCTGATAGTGTTTCCAGCGTCTGTAGAGGAAGTTCCAAAGATTTGGCATTATAAAGCACATCCGTGGTGACCAACCATTTGAGACTAATTTACACACTTGGGTCCAGGATCAAGCCAATATGTACCTTTCCCGTGTTGGGGTCTACTATAAGGCCCTCCGGATTGTCCCCAACAATAGCCAGTAACTTACCATTAGGACTCAAAGATGCATGCTGTACCAACAAATGGAAAACAAAAGAACACCATTTTTGTTAAATGATTCAATGCACATGTATATTTATCACTTGGATTCCGTAATCCCGAAAAATGGGGTTATAAAAGCCTAATGAAACTCAAATTATTTGCAGCAAGTGTAAAAGATAAGAACAATGCTAAACCAAAAGCAAAACCATGAAAGAAGCAAGGACTTACATTCACTGGCCAAGGAAAACGAAAATGCTGAACAAGCTGGTATCTCTCCATGTCAAAATCTCTAACTCCACAGTCATTATTCGAGGCAGTAAAATGAAGGGCGCCACTGTAAAAAGTAGACAAAAACGAAGTTACGAGAGTGACTCTAAACATTTCATGTGGACCCTTGAGCAACAGACGAGCAAAAACCTGGGTTTGTTGTAGATCTCAATAGCATTGGTAATAGCATTATCGTCATAAGTCGTACGAGAGCAAAAGCTGACGCCCGGTCTATCAAGATGCTGAACCAATGTGGCAAAGTAGAAACAGATGAAGCTTGTCAACAATAATGCATGTAAAAAACGAGACTACTCTATTATCAATAAATCTGGAGTCTTACCTTGCAAATAAGTTCTCCTTGAAATCCACCAGCAACTAGAAAGTCGTCTTTTACTGCAAGTGTACTTACTTGAGTCTGCGTAAATCCTTCCAGCAAGCTTCCAGGATGTTTCTAAATGCACCACACAAGATTAAAAAAAAAAAAAATCAGAATCAAATTATAGTAATATAGTTTCATCTAAAAAAATACTTTATATTGTGGCAAAAACTAACCTCGGATGGTGCAACATGACCGCGAACATTGAGAACTTCCTTCTTTCCGGACGTTAGAGAAGAATAATGTGTTAGCAGGAAATTTGACATAAGATATACGTCGTGCTTAGATGTTGCCCACACCAAATTCCTCAGCTAAAAAACCAACAAAGATTCTTGATCAGGCGGAATTTTTTAGTAGTAGATAAATGGTATGTCCTTAAGTACCATATCGAACACATTAAGCACATCGAATAACAAAGGCTATCAACTAGTCCAAATTAACGAACACTCAATAGAAAAAAAACCTGGAAATGAAGTATAGTAGATTTAATAGATCTTGAATTCCGCCAGAAATCATAAAAATGTCCCCCTTTCTGTGTGACCTTGCAAACCTGTATTCACGGAAAAACAATGATGCGTCAAGTTGTTGTGCTGCTCTTAACAAAAAAGGAGGAGGATCAGAGAATAAAAGTCTTACCTTTTCCGATAATTCCCCGGAGTTGGGGACATTTTCATAATTCTTATACTGTTCTAATCTAGTTTGTCTGTATTTCTCTCTAGAAATACTGAGCCTGTCCCAAGGAATCCCCTGGATATCTTTCCCTTTCCGAGCTTGTTCTGCCGAGGTATCAGCTATTTTATTATTCTGAAAACCACGGAACACGAAACTATAAGCTAATGAAACAGAGACCATAGAGTAGCACATAGCCAACAGAACAGATAAGCAACTTTACCGAGTAGTCAAACTCCTCGACGTCAGAATCTGATGCACCGAGATCATCTCCACGAAACTCCTCGTCCATATCATCTTCCACATCTTCCATCTCATCATCTACGTCTTCAATGTACTCAGCATCATCTCCTTGGTAGTTGGACATTTTCTTTTTAGCAAGTAACTAAAGGCACCTGCATATATAAAAGAACACACACACAACATGCTATTTACTAAAGCCTCCATCCACCATACCAACACAGAAGATACTAGTAAATTCAGGATATTAAAACAGCAAAGACAAACAAAACATTGATTAAAACATGCAATTCCTGAGTTACCAAAGATCATTGCTCAGGAAACGAAATATCTGAAACTCTTGCTGGGCAACTTCAATTCAAAGAGTTCAAAAAAGTACATGAGGACAAAAGGAAACCATCGTAATCCAGTTCCGACACAGTTACAACTCAAAAGCATTAGACTCCGGAAACCTAATTTATAAAACAAAGCCGACAAAATTGGTAAAGAGAAAAAATAATTCACATCTGAAACAATTAAATTCACCCAGTTCATGCGCAACACACAAACCCTAACAATCACACCATCAACTTTTTAGACGGTTCAGAAAAAATTAACACACAGTAATAGACTAAGAGAATAAAAAAAATATATATATAGATCAAGGCGGTACAAACCCTAGGATTGGCAGGAATCAAACAATTGTCCAACTTCTTCGTTTCGATCTAGATTTTAGAAATTTCAGGAACAAATCCGGAAATATAGTCCTAATTTCAATTTCGAGGTCCTGATAAACAAAAAAAAGATATCTTAAGAGGTAGAGACTGGATCGGCCGCCATAGAACAACACGAAAACGAAAACGAGCAAGAGAGAGGAACAGCCAAATTTATCTTCTTCCTTCACACCCCCAATTAACTCTTACATGAGTGCAAAAAGGGACGGTCCGATTTTTGTTTTCCTGCTTCAATTTTTATTAAAAAAAAGTTATATCGAAATATGTTAAGTGATTTGTTTCGGGTTAATTAAAACCATATCTACATGTACTTTTCTTTTTACTAAGCTTTGTAATCAATGACTCAGATTATACTCAATAAAAAAGTTTCTAGTTGGCAAAAAAAAAAGTTAAACCATATCTACATTGTGATAAGTTGAGCTTTGAGACATTATGACATATTCACCCTTTGCTTGGAGCCGGCTTCATAAAGGTGTGAATTTGGTTTAGATTATGAGGACAGGTTTGTCTTTTCTTTAAGAGATTTTATTTGGTTTTAACATTATCTTCGGAACATAGACATACTGTGTGCACTACCTTATTATCCCCAAATCCACGTCGTGTTATATGGTCCCATCCAAAACATTTTATGTTCCTGGCTGTCCGTGAACTTTTCGGTTTATTGGGCATATAAATGGGCTTTGAAGTTGTTTCAGATATAAAAATGGTCCACGCGAAAAGGACACCAAAAAAAAAATGCGCCGTTGCCGGGGATCGAACCCGGGTCACCCGCGTGACAGGCGGGAATACTTACCACTATACTACAACGACTTGTTGGTTATTTCCAACCAGAAAATATTGAATTACCTAGACACTGAACTTTAGCTGCGAGGGAGACGTTTCTGAATCTAATTTTTTTTTTTTTTCTTTGACTATCATGCAAAATCTGTGAATTTACATTACATCCGCCGGGGAAAAAATAATCAGACAAACAACTGGCACACGATGTTAGACCTGAGAAGTTTCTACCTAGAGAAAATGATTTTTGGATAACAAACATAGCTTTTGATTTTAAATCAATGCAAGAATACTAAGAGACCTTGATTAACATATAGATTAGACATAAATTAATGAAGATCAAGGGGGCAAAAGGCTTCCTCCGAATATCACTGATCTGAGAAAAGTTCGAGTCTTGAGTGTTTCAAGGATGAAACAAGATTGGAGAAAGAAGGAGAAAAAAAGTCAGATCTAACATAAACAAATGGATGGGGTTAATTAATATTTACAATCTGCTCCAGAGATCATGTGGAGAAGATGGCAGACGATATTGCATGCCCATATGAAACCTTTGGCATTAATTAACTGTAACATCAGTCACCAAACAAATTCCAACACCAATAGCCACAACCATAATGCTTTAACTTCTATAGAGTAATGTTTATTGTTCTTTCCTGCCTTTTACAATGTTTTCAAACTTCCCTTTTTCTTATAAAAACATTCTGAGGATAAAACTTTTTGTTTTGTTACTAATAATGTGGTTGGAATCTTTTTATTTAGTATGTATGTCCATAGATTTTGCAAAAACTTGCGGGGATTTTGGCTTTTTAACAAAATAATAGTCTGTTCTCCACAAGTAAAACATTCTTACTTAAACCAAATAAAAAGAACTGGTCGCTACTTGTTATCTTACGAGCTTAGATATCGAAAAAGTAAAATGCAGAAAATAGAAAGCATTGCTCATGAACACTTGCATGAAACTGAGACTCTGTGTAACTTTTCTAATGTTACATGAATCTCATGTTTCATCACCGTTGTGTCTTGTGTGTAACACATGCGGTGGGAAAAGAGAAGTTTACAGTTTTACACAATAAAAAAATTGCATTGATAGGCAATTTTGTGGTACGAAGTTGTTCAATCCCAAAAAAAAAAAAAAAAAAAAAAAAAAAAAGTTATTTACCCTCACGCTTTTTCAAGGTCGAAGTATCATGTCTAGAGAATCTATTTTTTGGTTCTCATTGTGCAGCTTGAAGGTGTGATAAACGACATGGACCTCATCAAGCTGGAATAACTGATTGTCTGTGTTACCTTCAGCTCCCTGCTCGGTTGATCTGCTTTTCATGCTTTTATTAACCATAAATTTACTTGGAACCAAAGTTTTGAATATCTCTCTTTTCATGCAAATACTAGTCGCCATGGTTTGTTGCAGTAAATCCTTTTTCCGTGATCCTTACTTATACAAATATTTCCGTGGTGTTTACATAGAAAATAATCGGTTAACATCTAAATGTTAACGAGGCACTGTGCATAAAAATGCATGTGAATGTTATGCACGGCTTTTGACACTTGTTTTCAAGCATAAAAGCGGTTCAGTCCAGGCGAAAAGCAAAGAAAAGAGAAAATACGCCGTTGCCGGGGATCGAACCCGTGTCACCCGCGTGACAGGCAGGAATACTTACCACTATACTACAACGACCTGGTTGCTTGTTTGCTTACAAGGAACAATCAACAATTGAACTCCACCTGAGAATTTTTTTCCGAATCAAAGTATATCATAGAGTATCTGTGAGTTTACGTTACATTACATCCTGTGGAAAATTTGGCTTTCAGATTTCATCATCGAAGCTGCTTTATTTGGTCAACCCCAAGTCCCAACACATAACCTGTACGGCTGTATATGCATGTAGTGTATATTCGAAGATTATGTTAAAGTCGATGAACAATAAGCTGCGTAAATATACTCCTCAGCACGGTCAGAATTAAATTCGAAATCTATTGGCTGTAATTATGAGTGGATAGTAATGGACTAACTAGATTCCGACATTTTCATCTTATTTATTTTTAATATTTTAAGTATAAATTTGACAATTATTAATATTAAGTTTGATTTTTGTATTGATTTTTTTATTTTATTTTATTATTAGTTGAAATATGTTCAAAATATATTTACTCATGTTGTTTTATATGTATGTTTATCAAATTTGATTTTATTATTTGTAAAAATAATTAATGTACTAAATTATTTAATTATATTTATCATTTGATTTTTTTTTTAATTTAATATATATGTTATTTTCGTTTTTCATTAATTTATACTATTAAAACAGGAAACATTATAAAAAAAAAACCTTTTGTACCGTGTTATATTACGATTTTTGCCATTGATCATATTTAATATTTTAAAAGTCTCATTAAGGGCAAAACTGTCATTTGCAAATGTAAACAAATATGCAAACTTTAGAGACCTAATTTCAAAACCAAAAATATATTTTTTAAATTTAATTTTCAGAATCTAAATACTAACCATATAGATAATCAAAATCTTTCAACAAAGATATTCTCTTGATTTCAAATTTTAAAATATATAATAAATCTAGAAATATTAACAAAAAATTGTAACTACAATTAATATATTTAAACACGTCTTAAATAATAATCAAAAATTAAATAAATTTTTTTTATGATATTTTTGATTATGAATTGTTTTTTAAAAAATTGCAATTAAAATTAATTAACAAAATTATCAATTAATATTAATATATTTTAATAAATTAATGATTTAATTTTGATCTTCTAAATTTACAAATACAAATTATTAAAAGATTATAAAATATATAATAACAAATCTCGTCTTTAGGACGAACCATAATCTAGTTAGTAAAGTAAAACGTATTATTTTTAGATTATTTGGATACATATTTAATTATTTTATTGTTTGAAAATATATTTATTAAAGATAATGTCATTTTCATAATTATTTAGAAGATTTAATGGTTGTTTAAAAAGATATTATGTGATTTAAAAAGATATGATATGATTTGATATAGATTTAATTTTGATTTAAATTTTAATTATAATTGAAATATATTATTTGAATAAACTACCCTAACATTTGAAAATTTACTAAAAGACACTTGCATTATATCCGTAAGAGTGGACTATATGATCCACATTTTAAAACGTATGGGTGCTAATTGAGATATAGACAAGATTTAAAGGGCCGATCGGATATACTTTAGTCGGTTAGGAGAGTGGTATTACTTGCCGCACCAGTAGCCGGTAGCCAGTCAACGGTAAAGTCAATACAATATATTTTGTGTTGTGTCCTAAAAAATAGATAAGAAGCCAAGTTGTTTTCAACCTGTTGTAAGTAGATTTGTCATTATCCTCCTATATGATTTTTCTTGCTTGGAAAGAAAACAAGAGAAAAAACTAAAAAAGCAAACGCAGCTTTAAATTCAGCGTCCGAGAGGAAGAAGAAGAAAAAAAACAAACCAACATCAATCTGCAGAAAATTGAGACGACGAAGACGGAAGAGACTGAGAAGAAGAGATGCATCTGTACAATGGATGGCTACCGCCGCCTGTAGCGGAGGAGACGAAGAAGGAGAAGGAGTCCTTCGCGCGGGTAGTGAGATGCGTCAAAGAGTTGCACCGACCCGATGATCCAGACTCTGTTTATGCCACTCTTAAATGGATCTCCGTTATCGAACTGTGAGTCCTCAAATTTTGTTCCCTTTGATTGCAAAAACTTCGTTTTTGTATATGGGGCTCTTTCTCGTTCCAATTGTTTGGTTCCTATTGCGATTTGAAGACGTGGGATGACGATTAGGTCAGTCGCAGAATCGGATCAATATATCGAAATAAATTTACAGGGTTTTTGGGTGCTCAGTTCAAGTAAAATTTGAAATGTCATTTATGTAGCTGTAAATACAATCATCTAGTTTATTGAATCCTGTAATTTTTAGCTTTGTAAATCGGGCATAGTTGGTCCTTATTATGATGCTCTTAGCTATATTTTGTGTCCGTTCATGGACTAATGACGTCTTTTTCTCCCTTTTGCAGATATGTGAGAGCGAAAAGTGAATTGTCCGTGGAAGATGTTAGTGAACTCGTGGAAATTGGCTTACAAATTTTTCATTCATCTCAGAATAAGTTGTATGCACAGGTTCGAAAACTCTAATACCATAACGAACTCTAATCACTTGCTCATATACCCTTGCCTTTTCCACTCTTTTATGCTTACCTTTTAAATGATCGGTTCTGGTGAAATAGGTTAGATGGGGTAATGTTTTAGTCAGACTGATGAACAAATATCGCAAGAAGCTTTCGTTGAAAGTTGAGTGGAGGCCCTTGTATGATACCTTGATTCATGCACACTTCAGCAGGTGAGTCCTTTTTTGAACATCTGGCAGGCATAGGCATGTGGGTCCTTTCTTCTTAGATACTCATGAAGGGACGATATGTTACTTTTGGTTTTTTTTTTTTTCGTGCTACGATGTTTACAAACTTCCTTTCTTCGTAGGAGCCCGGGCCCTGAAGGTTGGAGGCTAAGACAACGGCACTTCGAGGCTGTTACTTCTCTCACTCGTTCCTGTAGGAGATTTTTTCCACAAGGGGCTGCATCAGATATATGGTCCGAATTCATGTAAGTTATTGACATGAGATGTTTAGATGGTAGTACTCCTCTTACGTCTATACATCCATTAGTGTATAGACGTGAGTCCTGACTTCCCTACTAAAGGCAAAGGGATTAAAATCAAGTTTTTTGATAGATTTATTACAGAAAGGAAGAGATTTGAATGAGACCTACTTTATCTCTTCATGATGTTATGTGTAGCTGTATTGCTCGCTTAGAGTCTATTAAAGGCTATAATCTGTACCCTTTTTTTAATCTTCTTTTATCCACGTCCAGGTCTCTTTTGGAAAATCCTTGGCATAATTCCTCGTTTGAGGGCTCTGGTTTCGTGAAATTATTCCTTCCTACAAACCCCGAAAATCAGGATTTCTTCTCCGAGTAAGGACAAAATGTTTATTGGTGATCAGTGATATCTCTTGTTCTCTCACATTTCAATGAATTTATAAACTGTTTAATTTCTCTTCTCCTGACCTTGTAGAAAATGGATAAAAAACTGTCTAGAGCTCTGGGATTCCATACCAAATTGTCAATTCTGGAACAGTCAATGGACAGCTGTGCTAGCTCGCGTGATAAAAAACTGCAGCTTTATCGACTGGGAGTCCTACTTGCCCATGCTTTTTAGTAGATTCTTGAATATGTTCGAGGTGAGTGAAGTTTTCCTAGTGTTGCTAATGGATAAGTCTTTAGAGTTCCTGCCTGAATGACAAGAGATCTTTACTTCCGTTTTACTTTAGAAAATATATAAATGTTTGCTTTCACGAAATGTATGAACTGCCGAAGTGGAAGTTTAAAAAGTTGGTATGCTTCAAAGGCAGCTGGGAATGTAAAGATAACAAAAGCTAAACGAGATTGAGATGCGTGTTCCAGATTGATGTATTCTCGTTTTCTCCATACACATGATTCTAATTTAATTCAGTTTTAGGTTCCTGTTGCAAATGGAAGTGGATCATATCCCTTTTCAGTTGATGTTCCGAGAAACACAAGATTCCTGTTCTCTAATAGGACTATCACTCCATCAAAACCAATTGCTCAATCTATTGTAAGTTGATTTTAATTTTTCATTTGCTGCATTCTTCTGCTGTCGCTGACTAATAAATCTTCACGGGGTGCATTTCCTGGCTTTTGTTGCAGGTATACTTACTGAAACCTGGAAGTTCAGCACATGAGCAGTTCAAGAAATTGGTCAACCTTTTAGAACAGTGTGTTTGCTTAAACAACGACCCCCTATTGTTTATTTGTTTCTCTAACTGCAAGGTTATAACCGTTGTACACTTGTACTTACTGTTTCCTCTATTGTTTCGTAAATATAGATATTATCATCCTTCTAATGGTGGCCGTTGGACTTATTCCTTGGAACGGCTTTTGCTCCACCTGGTAGTAGCATTCCAAAAGCGTTTACAGCGTGAGCAGCAGTAAGAAAATAGCAATGTCACTACTTCTATGTATTTAATCACATAAGTATTTGGTAGGCTCTTGCTTAGATAATATTCCTGCAGGAATCCAGATAGTCTATCAGCAGTCTGTTTAGGGAAGCCGGAAAGGATAGCTTTTGTTGACGTGGTGTTAAAGTTGATTGATCGTGGTCAATATAGCAAGAACGAACATCTTTCCGAGACAGTTGCTGCAGCGACATCCATTCTGTCTTATGTGGAGCCCTCTTTGGTCCTTCCGTTTGTGGCGTTGCGGTTCCATTTGGCTTTGGAAACGGTTTGTAATTTGTGTTCGCTTCTTTATCTTGCAGACATTTTCATCCTTATTTTACTCTAAGCGCATCCGTAAAAGGAAAGTTCTAGTTTATCAATTAACTCACTTCATAGCAAATGTTTATGTGTAGTTAGACTACTGCCACCCACCAGTTGAAAACTGCCATGATGTCCGTAGCATTTGCTGGCCGGTCAATCCTGCAGTCTTCCATGTCAACTGCTAAACAGGAGCTTGGTGGTGATGTGGATGATAGGATGTTTCTTGATCTTATTGGGATTTCTCTATCTAATGCATTGCTTGGAATGGATGCCAATGACCCCCCTAAAACCTTGGCAACTATGCAGCTGATTGGCTCCATTTTTTCCAATGTAAGCTCCTTTAACCTCGAAAGTCGTCCAAACATTCATTGTTTTACAGGCTTGTTTTTATTTATTTATCGTGTTTTATCCTTGTATAATGTAGATGGCTGTCTTGGACGATACTTCTGATGACATATCATTCATGACTATGGCTTCCTTCTCTGAGTGGCTGGATGAATTTTTGTGCCGTTTGATCTCTTTGTTACAGCATTTGGAACCCAACAGTGTCATGTGAGTAATGTATCACAGTCAAGATTGTTTACAGTTCTGTTTCATGATTGTGGTCTCTTCTTCGTTATATAGCATTTGATTTTTATCGCATCTTATTTGATCTCTCATCGATTATTAATTACATAAAGAGCTTCGGTTGGTGCAGAAATGAAGGCCTAAGTTCATCTGCAACATCAGGAACGTTTCTGGTTGAGGATGGTCCTTATTACTACTGCATGCTTGAAATCCTACTAGGAAGGCTGTCTGGTTCTCTATATAGCCAGGTTGACTTACCATTGTTACCTCAGAAACTCCTTAAACTTTTCCATGGAATATTTGATTGCTTGTTTGCTTTAATCTCTAACTGTCTAACAGGCCTTGAAAAAGATATCAAAGTTTGTTCGGACAAATATCCTTCCTGGTGCAGTTGCCGAGGTTGGGCTGCTTTGTTGTGCCTGTGTTCATTCAAACCCCGAAGAAGCAGTTGCTCAAATTGTTGAACCAATGATCCTCGCTGTTATATCTTCTCTGAAAGAAATCCCTGTCACTGGGTTTGGAGGAAAAGGAAGTGCTGACACCCTTGGATCCAATAAGGTACTTCTGCTTGTCAATAGTTTTTGTTCGAAGTTTATGCGTTCTCTTCAGTTTGCAAATTAAATACCTCCGATGTCTTTTCTTATCACCCTTTTCAGCAAGACAAACAGACACTTTCTCCAGCGCTTGAGGCAGCTATAGATTATCAGCTGAAAGTATTGTCAGTTGCCATCACTTATGGAGGCAGCTCACTTCTTCGCTACAAAGATCATTTGATCGAAGCTATCTCTTCTGCATTTAATTCCTCATCTTGGAAGGTATTATTGGCTGAAATGACATCTTTGGAGTTAAATTTGTCTTAGCGTGTGCCATTTTTTAGGTTAATCTGGCTTGTCTAATGATTTGATGGTTTCCTTAAGGTTAATGGAGCTGGGGATCATCTTCTTCGATCTCTCCTTGGAAGTCTGATTCTTTACTATCCTATTGATCAGTACAAGTGCGTAATAACTCGGCAATGCTTGTCATTAATATTTTGGTGTGTTTTTTGTCTCTTTACTCATAACAAAAAGTTTCTGTCCTTGTTAGATGTTTGTCTCGTCACCCTGCTGCTCCCGCTTTGGAGGAATGGATCAGCACCAAAGCTTCTTCTAAGGATGAGGAGGTGGCGCCTTCCAGGTGGCATGTTCCCACTAAAGAGGAAATTCAGTTTGCCAATGAACTCTTAGACCTTCATCTTCAGTCAGCATTAGATGATCTTTTGAGAATTTGCCAATCAAACATCCACTCCGATGCAGGTACTTTCAGCATTCCTTTGTGTGATTCAGTCTTACGTCAAGGATATTTGCATATTTGTCAATCGGATACCAATCTCCTTTGCATGTTTCATGTTAGAGCTGAAGGCTAACATTATTATATTACATTGGTGATATTAATGCAGAATGTATGGTCGTACTTTTTTTCTCCAAAATTTTACACGTGCTTGCCTCATTGATGCATTTGTGGTGCAGGAGATGAAAAAACACACCTTAAAGTGACTCTTTTGCGCATAGATTCTACATTGCAAGGTGTTTTGTCTTGCCTTCCTGATTTTAGGCCATCACCTAGACATCATATGGTGGAAGAGTTGCCGTTCTTTATAGCTGGGGCATCAGGTTCCTGTGTTGGCAGTGCTGAAATACGAGAAAGAACTGCTGAGACCATTCATGCAGCCTGCAAGTAATGTTTGTTCAGTAGCTGCTCTGCTTACTTCTCTCCAAAAAGCATATGCGTACAACTGAAAATATTATTTTGTGATGTTTGCAGATACTTATTAGAGAAGAAGTCAGATGACAGCATCTTGCTGATATTAATAATCCGCATAATGGATGCTCTGGGAAACTATGGTACTGCAGAAAGCCTCTAGCGTGCTATCTTTCTGCAGTTGACTTGCCACATTGTTTTCTATTCATAACACGTTCCTGTGAATGTTTGCAGGCAGTTTGGAGTATGATGAATGGTATCATCACAGGCAAGCTTGGAAGCTGGAATCTGCTGCTATTGTGGAGCCGCCAGCGAACTTTATTACCGAGATTCATTCTAAGGGCAAGAGAAGGTAATTTTCCTTTTATTCTAATTGAAAACCTACACACCTTGATTTTGATTTCATGCATATCTTCTTGTTTTCCAGGCCTAGATGGGCGCTCATTGACAAGGCGTACATGCACAACGCATGGAGATCATCACAATCGTCCTATCATCTGTTTCGTACAGATGGGAACTTCTCTCCACCAGAACCCTTGACACTTTTGGTTGATGATCTTATGACCCTCTGTCTGCACAATTATGAGACTGTTCGAGTGTGAGTACTTCTGTGCCTATCTATGGTCCAAAGTCAATTGGTTATAGGCTTTAAGTTTAGGAAAGGATTAACCACCTTCTTCCACCAGAATTTCGTCTGTATATTTCTCTACCGGCCTTTACCTTCATTCAATGCATAACTTGACTAGGCTTTATTTTATTGTGGTATTCAGGCTTGCTGGAAAATCTTTGCTGAAACTATTAAAGAGATGGCCGCCATTGCTTTCAAAGTGTGTTCTGTCCCTTAGTGAGAACTTGCGAAATCAGGATTCACCAGAGCATGTAGTCCTTGGTTCTTGTGCCATTCTCTCGTCACAGAGTGTTCTCAAGCATTTGACAACGGTAATCATTTAGTGTTAGTTGTTCTTACTTTATTTTCAATTGTAAAATCTTGTGTTTGTTCTGCTGATCCAGGATCCAAAGTCATTCTCCTCTTTTCTTCTTGGGATTCTTTCAAGGTAACCTTTTTCCATTTCCAAGATCATTTACTTATATCTCTTGGTAAGGGCACATATGCTCGTAAATTTGGTGTTAAGATTAATTTTCAATCTTTTGTAGTTCTCATCACGAATCTATGAAATCCCAAAAAGCAATTATTGAGGTAAAGGTTCAGTCTTTGTTACTAGGTAAAAGGCCTTTTCTTTCTTCGAGATTTTGCCTGAAGTTTTTATGCTTGCAGCTTTTTGTCAAATATAATATTCACTTCTCGGGACTGTCGAGAAACATACTTCGCTCGTTGGATAGCCATGTTGAGGGGTCTACTTCTGGAGATCTTGTTTCTCAGATCGGCTCCATGAGTTTTGATTCTTCTAGCTTGCATTGGCGGTAATTCTACCGTACTATTAATCAATTTTTCATTAGAAAATCATTTTCATATAAGTTAAACTTTTAGCTCCCCAACTCTCATATTCATAATTTTGAAGGTAATGGAGTCATTATGCTTTGTTTTTTTCTCTTATGCCAGGTACAACTTGATGGCTAACAGAGTTCTCCTTCTGTTATCTATGTCCTCTAGGATTGACCCAACCTTCTCCTTCAAAATCCTTGATGAAACTGCTGGTACGTATTTTAGTTGGTCGTATATATTGGAGGGCTTTTTCTTCATGTTATTTGAGTTTCTCCTTCTTAACTAAGGTTATGTTGGTTATTCTGCAGGCCACTTCTTGAAAAACTTAAAAAGTCAACTTCCTCAGACGAGAATACTGGCAATTTCAGCTTTAAACACGCTACTTAAAGAATCACCTCATAAGATGCAAGGCAAGGATCAACCTTCTGTGTCTTCCCAAGAAAATGCCAACTCATCCCTTGATTTAGCATTGAGCCAAATTTTTCAAGAGGAAGGATTCTTCAGGGAGACTTTCGAAAGTCTTTCTCATATTCATGTCACTGACACTGATAGTTCCTCCTCTAGAGGTAATCACGGAAGTTCGTCCTTCCAGAGCATGGCGGACAAGTCAATCACGCGTTTCTATTTCGAATTTTCCGCTTCATGGCCAAGAACTCCTAGTTGGATATCTTTGCTAGGGAGTGATATATTCTACCCAAGCTTTGCTCGCATCTTCAAGCGCTTAGCACAGGAATGTGGAGTGCCTGTATTGCTGGCACTTAAAAGCCCCTTAGAGGAGTTTTGTAACGCCAAGGAGAGACCAAAACAGTGTGTTGCTGCTGAAACATTAGCAGGTTTACTGCACTCTGATGTTAATGGTCTTCTTGGTGAGTGGGATAGCTGGATAATGGTTCAGTTGCAGAATGTTATTCTTGGGCAATCAGTAGAATCCATACCGGAGTGGGCTGCTTGCATACGTTATGCTGTCACAGGGAAAGGGAAACAAGGAACCAAAATTCCTATCATGAGACAACAAATTTTGGACTGTATAGTGGCACCATTGCCACCAACTGCAACCACCACCGTTGTTGCAAAGCGGTATGCTTTTCTTTCGGCTGCATTGATAGAACTATCTCCACCAAAGATGCCCGTATCGGAAGTGAAGCTGCATATCGTGCTTCTTGACGAGTTGATCCGTAATATGTCCCATTCCTCGGCACAAGTAAGACTTCTCACATTCATTTATTGTACTCCACATCTCTGCCCCTTTTGTTTTCATGCTGAAACATGCATTTGACTGTCTTTTGACAAGCTAAAGAGAGTAAATTAAATTCTGAAAAGCGTGTTACTTTTGTGTGACAATGAACAGATAAGGGAAGCTATCGGTGTAATTCTTTCAGTTTTATGCTCCAACATTCGGCTGCGGATGTCATATCAACAAGAACATCCATCTGAAGAAGGTAGAACAGATGTTGATAGCCGACTTGAGGAGGAAGATTGGTTCAAGTTGATTAGTGCACGAGCATCTGAAGCTGTTACAAACATTCAACAAGCTAGCATATCAGATAGCTTGGACGCTTCAGCAGATGTAGATATGGAAAATGCTCAGTCAAATGGCGATTCTCTAGATGATGTTAAATGGATGGAAACGGTACTGGCTGTCTCAACTTTTTGGAGAATTTTATTTCTCTTCCTTTTGTTGAGACATTTGATACTAATCTCTTTTGTTTTTTTTATCCTATCTATAGCTCTTCCATTTCATTATCTCATCTTTCAAATCTGGGAGGTCATCATATCTGGGCGATGTAATTGCGGGATTCCTCTATCCGGTGATATCCTTACAGGTATAACCGTTATATTTGTTTAACTTTCTTTCGTCTAAATTGCATTTTCATATGATAAAATATTTATTTTCCATCTGCTGAAGGAAACATCGCATAAAGATCTGTCCACATTGGCTAAGGCAGCTTTTGAGCTGCTGAAGTGGCGGGTTTTCCCAGGACCTCATCTACAGAAAGTCATTGGAGTTGTTCTTTCTTCCGCTGATGACGCTAACTGGCGGATAAGATCTTCGACCTTGACATATCTGCGAACTTTTATGTACAGGTAATATGGATATAAATATGATATATATTGCAAGGTGACAAACAAATGCGCTGTTGATTAACAAAGCTTTTGTATATTGACTTTTCTTACTAGGCATACTTTCATACTCACTCATGGGGAGAAACAGAAAATCTGGAAAACCGTAGAGAAGCTCCTTGTTGACAACCAAGTAGAGGCAAGTTCTAGTTTTGCTTTTCACCACATCAGGATTATGTTGTTGCCCAGCAGAGTTGTTTCAAATGATTCAATCATGTGAATAATTGTATCTGGATAAATTAAGCGTGTGGGCTTGCACCTCTTGAATGATATATAATCTGGTCTTCAGGTACGAGAGCATGCTGCATCAGTTCTAGCAGGACTAATGAAAGGAGGAGATGAAGATTTTGCTGCAGATTTTCGTGATAGATCATATGCAGAGGCAAACACGATCCAAAAGAAAAGAAAACGGAGGTTTTTCTTTCTTCCCTCTTTAAGCATGTTCATTTTAACTGTGATTTGCATATTTTCCTCTATTTTTTTTTTTTTTTTTTGACATCAAATATTTGTTTCAGGAAATCAAGTTCAACTCGGTCCATCGCGGAGGTGCATGGAGCCGTTCTTGGTTTGGTAGCATCAGTTTTGTCTGTTCCTTATGACATGCCCAGGTTTAAACATTTTCTACATTAACTTGTGTCATTCAGAGCCTAAGCTTGGGAAATTTTGTGAGTAATCTGAAACTTTATAATATATTTCAGCTGGTTGCCGGATCATGTGACTTTACTGGCTCGTTTCGCCAGTGAACCTACGCCTGTAAAGTCTACTGTGACTAAAGCAGTGGCTGAGTTCCGGCGAACCCATGCAGATACATGGAACATCCAGAAAGACTCCTTCACTGAAGAACAGCTTGAGGTAATGCGTTTGGGATTCACGTTATTTTCCTTGATTTATAAATGCATAACTCATCTACATATTCACTTCACACTCGTCGATCAAACAAATTTCGACAGTGTGAGGTTGAAGAACGTACAAGTGGAAAACAAACATTATATTGTCACTAGATTAAAGCTGCGTGACGGAACTAATAATACTGCTCCTATTATTGAGAAATGTGACAAATGTTCTAGTTCTTGGTGATGAAATAATGTGATAATTTGTCCCAACATTTGCAGGTCTTGGCCGATACATCTTCCTCGTCCTCGTACTTCGCTTGATTTATGTTGGAGAAATCAGTTTTAGTCAAAAGACAAAGATAATACTCGTACTTCGCTTGATTTATGTTGGAGAAATCAGTTTTAGTCAAAAGACAAAAATAATACTACTCTTTAAGAAACGAACCACATCTTTGTACTCTTCATTTTATGTCCAATGAATGTAACTTAGACCCGTGGTTTCATTTTATTTACTTCACAACGAAAATTATAACTGTATTAGAAGAACACACACAAACAAACAAAAAAACATATGAGATGGTGGCTTGTTGCGTCGTTACCTTGGCTTGAGCTTTGTCATTTAGGTTTTTGCTTTTACTTCCGTGATCTACAATCCACGATTATCTGCCGTCTCGTTTCCCACATGAAAAGATAAATAAGTTTATGTCAAAAATTTCGCCGTAGTATATTTTTTAATTTTTACCACAAATGACATTTTTTACAGCAGATCATGAGTTATCGTCCAGTCAATAGACTGAACCAGCCACAAAAGCTCAAATCACTTCAATCTTAATCTGAATCTACAAAATAGAAGAAAATCATTTCCATGTCAACTATTCACTGGTCTTCCGTGTGGACCGTATCAGCTTATTGCTAATAAACACAAACGTATACATGTATCATCTCCAATCAAACTTTCACTGTCGTTCATAAAAGTCAATATGGAGAATTACAAATCACAGGTGACCATTAACACAAGAAACAAATTTCAATCTTCTCGTAAGATCATTGTAAATTAACAAAACTTGTAACCTTCTAAGTCGCTAAAAATATTCATTTTTTCTGGGGAGGGAAAGCCAAAAGGAATAACCTTTACTTGTTCGAACAAAACTTTCAAAACGTTAACAGATTCAAGTTTATGGAAACCACATTAGAATCAGGTTTACATCTTAACATCTCTCCCCAACACTTCGTGTTCCTGAGATCATCAGCTTTTAATTAAGACCCAACTTGCTTCACACCAGACTCTTCCACGGGATTTATATACCATCTAACCAAAAAGATAGAACAGAGCAATAAGGAAAAAATTCAAATAAGACAGTTCTTGTTAAATGCCAACAGTTCCCTGTCAGGGCCGTATCATGGAGAAATTGCAAAACAAAAAAGATGTTTCTGGTAACCAACTAACCTTGCTGAGGATCCTCGTGTACAAAGAAACTGGCAGCTACTATCAAATAACAAAGAATGAGCATCAATCCTTTGAAGTAATTTGATGTCCCTTCCTGCGTACATACAGAAATCATCAGTTATTGGTTTTGGATTTTCGTGAAACTTCTAAAAGGTAACTTATTTAGCCTTCAAGGACTTCTTTACCCACCTGGAGAAAAAAAGCTACTACTATAACGGTTATGAACAGCATCGCCGTCTCAAAAAGCTGGAAATTGAGATCCATCTGTTCACCCATCATCCATCCAATCACCACGCAGAACGGGACCTAACCATATCAAGCAGTAACAGAGATTATCGAACAGGCCTTGTTGACCAAAGATGATAGACTGCGCTTGCAATGTATTCATGTTACATACCGCGAACATGGAAATCTGGATAGAGGAACCAATAGCCACCCCCAAGGACAGATCCTGTAGACGTAAAACAAAGTTTAACCGTGTCTCAAGGCAAACTGAGAATGAAGAGCCTCTAGATGTTACAACTCACGAACTACTCTGCCTACCAGTTTATCTTTCATGGCAAACATAATAGCGCCTGCATGCTCGGCTGCATTCCCAACGATAGGAAGCAAGATGACACTGATAAAAGCTATTGGTATGTTCCAAGAGACCGAGGCACCCTGAAAAAACAATTACACAAGCCAAATATATTTACAGTACTTAGTTGTGGTGATTGTCAAACAAAATACTGCAATGAAAAAAAACTCTAGCAGTGGACAGATCATATGGCCCCTGAATGAAGGCCAAGTTAACTACAGAAAAGGAACGTTGATTACCTCTATGGCATCAACAAGATAGCCAGAGAGTAGAGAGACCCAAGCAGTCAAGATTGAGAGCCATATGATAGCTTCCCACTTGGAGATCTCAGGATCTTCATCTTCAGCAGAAGTTTCTTCATTCTGATTTGTTTCCTAGAGTTTACAGCATATATCAAACAAGATAGTAAGTCCAGGTCGAAAGAGAATTACACAAACTAATTGGTTTTATATCAGTTGGTTCATATACATCGAATGGACAGTCGTAAAACAGGAAAGCAGCTCTTGTCATATGGTTCTATGGATTAAAAATTGGAAGGAAAAAAAAAAACAATGTTTGAACAAAGGAGGCAGCGACTGGTGCACAACAAACCTCTTCAAGAGGGCTATAAGAATTAGACTGGCTCTTTAACTGGAAGAAGAGGTAAGCAGCATAGGCTATAAGCATTATGCAACTGCTAAACCTTGACAAGGCCAGCTCTGATGATCCGGCATGAACCTCACTATGCGTGTAGTGAAGAACAGCCGGGAAGAGTATCCCCATGACAGCCATCAAAAGCAATCCTGAATTCACAACTGCAATTCCCTGGATACAGAAGAACAGGGGTCAGAAACCCCGGTAAAGAATAGCAATAAACAAAAACGACAAAAGAGAATACAATGAAGTGGATAAAGATTACTACTTTGTCAAAGACTTGGTCTTTCTGGTAAAATACCAGCCCACCGCAAAAGAAAGCGCAGCCAAGTACAAGCAACATATTAGACAGAATCGATCCTAATAAAGTCAGCTGAACAACACGTATCATTCCGTTTTTCAAAGCGAAAATTGATATGATCAGTTCTGTCACATTCCCAAATGTAGCATTTAGGAGGCCTCCAACTGTGAAATTTGTATAGCATATTAGTACGTCAAAAATATCACGAAAGAGAAAACAAAATAAAGAAATTGCCTGTTTCAAAAGAACCGAGTTATACCAGTCGGGCCCGTGTAAAAAGCCAGTTGCCTGTTTCACATAAGCCAATACTAAGTTACTAACACATAAGTCTCACAAACAGAATGGGGGTAAGGTAAGTTTATGCTAGCGAGGCTTACTCTGTAGCATATCCTAGACGTTCAGCCAATGGTGTAATGCCTATTAAGCTCAGCAAGAACACCCACCCCTGCACCACGGCAAGAATCATTTCTTGAGATACACCTCTTAGATAGACATAAAATGAAATGCTAGTATCAGTACCCTAAACTCCAACAATTTACCTTACTATCTATCATGTAGTGGACCAATATTGCTAGAGGACCGAAAGGTAATAATAGATTGAGTTTATTAGATAAAATGACGATCTTGATGCTCTTAAGCACGCTGTTCTTTGGTGATTTAGTCGTGTGCTCAGGGAAACTTGGAGAAAGTGATCCTTGCTCCATCAAAGAAGCTGCTTTAGTTTGCGTGGCATCTTCTTCTCGTCTAAATAGGCTTTTGTGCTCAAGTTCATTGGCCGACCCCATCTGTTACAGTTAATCATATTTTCATTACGCCCACAACAAGCCGAGGAACTCAGATAGGAGATGATAATATCTATACGAAAGCTCAGGCAATCCAGAAATCAAAGCCTATGTTGCCGTGAACTTACTTCAACTTGTGCTTCGATAAGAGCCGGCACTTTACTATGATTCATACCCTTGTGCTACCAAAACATGGACCAAGAATAAAGTACAGCGTTGGGTTCTGCTGCAACCTGAATAAAGGAAAACGTTTAGAGGCTTTCCTGGAAAGGCAGAGTCTCGTGGATAACGCTTTCACCACAAATTAATCTAAAAAGCTTAACATTCCAGAGAAGTAGACACTTGTTACTTCGCATTAGGGAAGCATAACACTGCACATGATTATTAGGGAAACAAGAATCCAAACCAAATAAGTTGTCTGATTCAACTGCAAAAACGCTGCTTTCTACATAGCTTAAACCATTCCGGAAAATTTCTCCACTAATAACTTCATAATGCTGGATCAACAAACTACAAGTAGCACTACACTAGCCTGCACGGAGAACTATAAAGCTCGGTGTTTTTGAAAAAGAAGAAGAAAGCGAATCCAAATCAAAGGTATCTCTATCAGAATAACGCTAAATAAGTCGCTTCCACATACTAACACCCTGGAAACAGTGGATTTACTAAGTCAAAAACTACTCATTCGTTTACAATCAATCGCTAAAACACCAATCTAAAGACTTTACATTAGAAATAAACTCCATGAATCCGAAAGAAATCGAGACTCGGTCTTAAGAAGAAGAAAAAAAAAAGGGGCAACTTTACCTCGCAGTCAACGAAGGGTCAGAGAAGAAGAATCGAGCAAGTTGCAGAAACCAATAAACAGAGCATAACCCGAATAAGAAACAACAAGGACTTTTGAGGTTTCTGTATCTTTTTTCTTCTGATCTGCTGAAGACAATAGGAGAGGTCAAGTGTGACTTCGATGGATAGAATAATAATAGTTCAGGGACGAGATTCGTGATCTGTATGTCGGTGTAAAAATAGAATCCCTTAGATCTCAGATGCTGGTCGAGCACGAGGGAGGAAGTTTCGTTCTGGGTTGATCTTTCATCAGTTTGAAGAAAACAAGTTTTTTTTTTTTTTTTTTTTTTTAACTAGACAAGTAACGTAGAAGAAGACGCAAATAACGGCGCCGTTTTACGCTTTACGACAGTTCCTATTTCCCCTCGACAAATCTAGTAGTCTCTTTGTCCTAAAACAAAATAACCCGCGAAGCTTATGTATATATCACAACAAATTTTAATCGATATTATTTGGGTTTCGAATATTACCGAAAAGACAGGTGCAAGAATTCAATTTATAGTACAAAATAAAAAAAAATATTACCTACTCATGAAGACATGGATTTTTTTTCTCTCTTATGAACGCATGAAATCGAATAGTACAATAACATTTTTTTGGGTGAGTGAATGAATACAATAACATTGCATGTATCCACTATCTATCAACTGGACCACCAATTATGATTGTCCATAAGTTGATAAGTTCTTCCGTTTGAATCGAGACTAGGGATCGATCGAGTTTCAACCACTAGCTTTTATGCTAGTTATAATAGACAGTAGACACCTTCAATATTTTTTAAGAAAATGATTTTCTTACATACTATGTGTCTTTTAAGATTTACCCTCCTTTTTTTTTTCCTTTTTTCTCTCTACAAAATGCCCTAACCATTTTTTTCCTATCCTTCCTCACTGATTTACTATACTAATCAAAATACTCGAAATCAAGGGACTATTAAGGTAATAAGAAAAGAAAGTGAAGTCATGCCAATGTTATATTTCATTTATAAAACGGGTCAAATGTCAAAGATCTTATCTGAATTGAAA
This sequence comes from Iljinskaea planisiliqua, assembly GCA_900108845.1. Classification (NCBI taxonomy): domain Eukaryota; kingdom Viridiplantae; phylum Streptophyta; class Magnoliopsida; order Brassicales; family Brassicaceae; genus Iljinskaea; species Iljinskaea planisiliqua. The sequence goes on along the minus strand of FNXX01000010.1, from coordinate 4,153,396 downwards.
CACAATTGGGCCATCAGTGGATTTGACCCAAAGCGGCCCATTAGATTGGTGTCGCAGTTGACATTGTCCAACACAATGAGAAGATGGACTGGATATAACTTACAACATATTAGAGAATAAAGCTGGGCTCACTAAGATTTAGCCCAATTCCCCCGAAAAATAAATAGATTATGGGTTTCAACATAATGGTATCATTAAAACGCTTGGATCATAAAATTGATTATATTTTAAGAAGTTGAGAAGTACTTTTCAGTCAAGCACATGGCCAGGTAGCTTCTTTTCTTCATACCGAGTTGTCGCTCTATAATACGCATTATTATTGGTTTGTTCAGCTACGTCGTTGTTCAATTATTTCATCTAATAAACCAAAACTATATATCTTAATTGGCCTTCGAATCAGTGACTTCGCACGTACATAATGAATGATCAGCTTGTGAAACATAGAGAGTCGCTGTACATCCAACCAAATATCCACATACTAAAAGACAATACATTCTTTATCTCAAGAACAACAACTTTTTTTGCCGCTGTTTACTTGTGGACCTGTGGTGGTACTTTATAATAACAAGTTTTTACGATGATTAGATATCAATCTAGTGTCCTTTCTTAATATCAGATTTGCAAGAAAAGTTACATATTAGTTGATGGTAGTAATATAATTTGTTAATTTGCATATTAGAAAATATATATATATATATATATAATGAGAGAAGCAAAGAAGAGTCAGCGTCTGTGGAACTTGGAGTAGACACAAAACATGACTCCCCCACCAAGTCCTCGAAACAAAGTAGTAGTCCCCACCTTGGCTACATAATTTAATACACCACCATTATAATAACCCGTAATCATTTTACTATTTCTGTAAAAAATGTATAAACGTTAATTATTGCTAAGTCACTCATCATAAAATAACTAACAAAGTTGAATTCCACTCATCCATTACATTTACTACTAAAATATGCTTTGCTTGTTATTACTATCAACCACACTCTAGAAGCTTATGCTTATTTGCGAGTCATGCGTGATAAAATAACTAACAAAGTGTAATTCCCATAATTTAATGAGTAATAAACTAGTTAATATATGCCGATTAGTATCAACCACAAATTACACGCCATAACTACTTTTACTTTTACTAATCTGGTTGGATTTCATTGTCATTTTTTTCCACACAATAAACGTTGTTTTACAAATTATAAACAAAAACTTGATTTACAATGATAAAACTAAATTCTCGTTTATTATAATTATTAAAATATGTTTCTTTTTGTTGTGTGAAAGAAAACGAAAATGCATGGTTGAACAATAATTATTTTTTAAAAGTAGACTAACGATCTTTTGTTACAATATTTTTGTTTACGATGATCATTAATTAGCTAGGTTGAGTAAAAAGGGATAGATACTAATGATAAAATTGATTACACGTAGAATTATTTTTCTGCAAACTCCCAAAACATTTTTTGTCCCATCTAATCAGATGCGACTTCGAATTTGTGAATGTTAATAAAAGCTGGAGTAATCCCACCGTTCAGATTAAAGCTGTAGTAATAATAACAAGGAGTGTGTTACGCACAAAATCGTATTGTGAGGATTCGTTGTCTTCTAGAAGTCCTATCCATCTCCGTGTCCTAACCGACACGTCCTTCGAGAGACACTTTTGTCTCTCTTTCTGTACACTAATCCGACCATAAATAAATTTCTAAACGTAACAAATAATTCTGTAGATAAAGACAACAGAAAAAGCTTCTAGAAGGGCGTTGATATTTATTTGTCTTGGTTGTAAAGATACTTTAATTTTTTTTTTGGTCTCTTTATTCTCAGCCGCTGATTTGCTTGGGCACGATTTCTTCTAGAAGCACTTTTTTTTGTTGGAACAGGATATTATAATCAGTGAAGATGACATTGTTAAACATCTGATAGTACTATAAACACTATTGCAACATTTAAATTATGGTTAGAGTTGACTGTTCAAAAAACACATCCTTTAATTTAATAACCGGTTTAAATTCATAAAAACATGTATACCAAAAAAATAAAATTATTTTCTAGTTATGACGATATAATTAATATAACTACACAGCTTTATCGACGACATGTCATCATTTCAATCTTAGTGAGCCGCCGATCAGATAAGATGAGCCGAGCCAACAAAGGGATTCTAGAAGGCCAATCTTTGAACTAGATGACACGTCATCGTACCATAGAATTTTCAGAAAACTGGTGACTGCCACTCCCACGGGTTTTACCCTTCTTTTTTCCTTGATTTTCGCTCCTTTTTAATTACTTTATTTCCATATTAACCCCATAACTTTTTTATTTTATTTTCACTAAAATTTGTATCAATTACAATTTTAACAATGTCGGTAGACGTATATTAGTATTAGTGAAATACAAAACTATAGTATTAAAACATTCGCATACGGACTAGACACGGTCCCTATTTTTCAACAGTGGATTTAGCTATTTCTCTACTCTTTTTTGTTTTGTTTTTGTTGGTCGACATTTCTCTGGTTATCGTTATTAGTAGCAAAAATGAACATACCCGGATTCTAAAACAAAGTAAGGTATCGAATAAATAAAATATTAAAAGATTAAGAAATAATGACGAATATTCTAAAAGAGCCCTCCTCTTTATATAATGGTCACTTCTCAATCCCTCTCTCCTTGTGATTCATATCTACTTCTCCCACGAACCTCTCTGCTTTGCTTCGCTTCTTTCAAATCTTTCGAATTTGCCCCTTGGATTTTAATTTAATTCCATAAATGTCCGGAATCCTAGTTTACTCCGCCGGTAACTCCCTTCGATTCTCGCCGGGAAATAGCCTTCCTCAGCCGAAGACAGCCAGATCCCACAACGGAAACGCACGGTTTCCCACCGGAGCTACGTCCTTTAGAGCTTCGGCGCAGACGCTACACGCCGAGCCAGCTGTAACGGAACCCGTTCGTCGGCGAGTGTCGAGCCTCTACGAGCTGCTGAAAGTCAACGAGACGGCGTCGCTGACGGAGATTAAGACAGCGTACCGGAGCTTGGCGAAGGTTTACCATCCGGACGCGTCGGAATCGGACGGACGAGATTTCATGGAGATCCACAAAGCGTACGCGACACTGGCGGATCCGACAACGAGAGCGATCTACGATTCGACGCTGGGAGCACGACGGAGACGGGTTCACGCCGGGGCGATGGGTCGTGCGGGTCGGGCGTACACGGTGACCCGGCGATGGGAGACGGATCAGTGTTGGTAATTTAGCCTTTTTTTTTAGGTTTCCGATGATTTTGCAGCAGCTAAAGGGCACTTTTTGACTTCATTTTTCCCCTTTCATTACCTTTTTTTTGTTGTTTTCCTTTGTCATTAATATCTTGGAAAATTAAGGGGGAAAATAAGTTTTTTTATCGGCCTTTTTCTTTTTAGCTTAAGAAGTTAACAATGTGTAACACAAGTTATGAATAGAGAGATGTATATTATTTTCATTCTCTGCTTCCTTTATATTTTCCTGATATCACACCGACGATGAATTTTGCTGTCGGTTAATTAGAACAAGTGACAGAACATTTTATTTGATTTTCAAAACTTTCTCTTGACAGATGGCTACCACTGTTAGCAATTTGAAAGACATTTCTACTCCTACGATTACAGAATGCTTTCCTCCAAGTAAAATATAAAGATTATTATGATAATGATAAAACACTGTTTATTAGATATTTATAATCAAAAATTGTTAACACACTGTAGAGAACAGAAACATAAGTACGTGCTCGTGTTTTTAAATGAGACTCCCAAACATTGGTTTGGTTTTTTACATAAGATCTACTTGAGGCAAATAGAGGACGAGGAACGTGTATGAAACAACCAGATTTTACATTTAAAAGAAAAATGAAAAAAAAAAAGGAAATACAATACAAAATTCAAACAAAAAATGATAAGACGAACAAAAGTAGAGATACAGAGAAGAGTAGAGAGATAGTCGTATTCCTATTGTTTTATATAAGCAACGAACAAGACAGAGAGAACAAAGAGAGGGACTGTATCATTTGCAGGCCATAAGCATGGAGTTGATGACGTGCATTATAAGTCTGATGGCAGAGACGTCACTGCCTGGTGTGTTGCGGTGGTGGTGCAGAATCTGATAGACTTGCTCAAAGATTGGGCGAGCGTGGACCGCTACCGTCTGGTCTGATGGGTTAATGGCTGCAACCACATCGGTCATCCACGAAAGCTTACGAGATGTGTCCTTGCTGATGTCGCAGGCTAGCTGCTGCAGCAATGACAGAAGCACGCCTTGGCTCAGAGGAAGCGGATTCATCGCCAGTAGTCCGTGCAGATCCACCTGAATTTGCCAAAAACCAATCCCATGGGATGTTATGTAAAACTGATGTTAACGAGATCTTACAATCCGCAAAAATATAAACCAACTCACCTGTGAGCAAAGCCATGATACTATGGAGACATCGCTTCTCTGTAGAGCCGAGGTAAAAGATTCTTCGTACTTGCGTTCAGATATCAACCTGGATAGTTCTGTTATTGGGTCTACTTCAACCTGAAAGGAATAGATGTTGCGATTGTCAAAACTCAGACAAAGACAACAAACTGGGGTTTTTTATAAAGATTTAGAAATTATTCTCTCTTTATTCACTCTCTGACTCAATCACCAAAGACAACAGAGGACAAACCGAAGCAAAGAACCAAAGAGGGTGGGCACTCTAAAACTCTCCCAAGCCCAAAGCAAGATCCTAGACCAATTCAGAATGCTCACTTCTGCCTAAATTCCATTAGTAGCTCTCTAGCTAACCCGAATCAACTATGATTTCTGAGCAGCTACAATTAACTACAAGCCACCTAGGGTAATCACAATGTTCCTGCACTGGACTAACACAAGGCTTATCAGATTCACAGATATGTTTAGTTCCAGAGATGTGAAAACCTTTTCAAGAAGAGCACCCAACGGTCCACTACTTCGTTGACTAACCAAGGTGTTTGATCCACCTGAATTTGCTCCAGCAGCTGCGAGAGCTAAGCGATTTCTTTGGCTCTCCGCTAATTCACGACTCAAGGCTTGAGCAACTGACGACGCAGAAGTAATGGTTTCCTGTAAATCGTGCAACAACTTTAGCAAGAGCAAAAACCTGGCTCCATTTTGCAACCATAATACTGCTGGGAAGAAGGATGGTTTTCCACCATACCTTTAAAGTATGAGCAAGCTGGGAGTGTCCAGCGTCAAACCGTTGCTGGGCTGCGTTTGTGTGCTCGGCCATCCCTTTCTGGAAGGCTGTGTCTACTTGCTCAAACATGGTCTTGCATGACCTCTCAAAGGAAGGTATGAGTGAGGCCTCCAGACCCGACCTAAGAGCTTCCTGGAATTTATAAATGGCAGAAATATAAGAGATCAACTCCGTTTTCGCCAAGATGATGCAGTGCATAAGTAACTTTAAAACATGGTGAACTCGAATTTACCTGGAGGGCTTGCCTGCCAGATGTCTGAAATTGGGTTTGAATATGCCTAGCTATGGTTGCCTCGAGTTTTGAATTAACAGATTTGTCAAGCTGGTTGACTGCTTTGTCACCAAGCCCTCTCTGTATAAAAGAATGAAAAAGCATTCTTTATCAAAGATACAACAATATAAAGAGAAATCAGCTCTACCAATTCTCGTAAAATTCTAACCTGGAAGGACTCCGTGATTGAAGAAGATACAGTTTTTTCAATAGCTGGTGTTAATGCACGTGCTATGGCTGGAACAATTGTAGCAAGCTCCTTCTTTATCGTTTTCTCAAACATTGCATTCAAATCTTTGCTCATGAAGTTTGTCATTGCATTCACAATTTGCTGTGAATGGTCACGCATTGCCTTTTCATTCTTAACGGTCTCCTCTTGTAAGCGGGCCCAAAGAGCATCAGCATTTGACTTGCTGGATCTCTCGATCATTCGCCCTAAAGCCACTTCTAGTCTTTTACCTTCTTTAATAACAGGGCCATTGACAGCATTTGTCAGTTGTCTCTGCATCTCCTTCTGCGAAACCATTATCTGCAAGGAAATAATGTTCCAAGTCAAAAAAAAAAAAAAAATTTACCACGGTACGTCTTAAGAAGAAAAGTAATAACCTATCTTCAACAAATGCCAGTTTTATATAAATTACAAATTCTTTCTAAAACGAATGCGACATAGGAACATGTTAAGAAAAAGTAAGTTGATGCAAGTTTAATAGTAAATGTGATCAAATGATGCAAAAGTATAAAACACGAGACTGTAAAGCATTAGAGCACGCCTTAGTTTCAAGATCAAAATGTTACCTGATTCATTGTTTCTTGCATGGATAAGATTTGAGGAACTGAGTCTATCATAGGTTGGCCTGAGCTCTGACTTTGCTCATTGTAGGTATCAGCCAGATTAGCAACATTTGAGGATGTAGATGACAATCCGGGACCCTGTGAACTTTTGGACTTTTGTTTCTTCCCTTTGCTATTTGTAGCTGCCGACTGTGGAAGCCCACTAGATGAAACCGACTCAGGAAGCTTTGCAGACACAACTCTTGAGTCAATATTATCCGCAGCTTGAAAAGACTGTTCATAAGCCTTAGATTCCTCGGGAATGAAAGTTTCCTCTGTACTAGGATAACAGTCTCTTGCCATCTCAGTGCTGAGGTTCGAAGCCTGTGAGTAGAAGACTTTTTCTGTATTTTCTGCAGTTCGATGCTCAGTTTCGTCATTGTAATTGATTTCACCATTCTGCGTCGAACTTGATTCACCTACTTCTTTTACCTCAACTTCTGCATCTCTTGAATCAATATTAACGTCCTGAATATTTGCATCTCTATCTCTTTTGTCTTCAGTGGTACTGGGGGATTCAGCGGACGAAACTCGCATCATAAACTCTGAAGGAGTTACAAGATGAGTGGGGTGCTTGAAAAAAGCTCGTGGGGTTCGCATCCCAGACACATCATCATCAGGTGTAACATCCTTGTCCTTGCTTCTTGAGCTTTCCTCCAATTTTTTTTCCCCAACAGCATCCGTTTGCCTATCAACAGAATATTCAGCAGGAGTCCCTTGGCCACCGAGCTCATGATGTGGTAGTATTGGCTCAATAACATCTGCAGGAATCTGGGGAGAAGTAGCATACGCAGACCCTGCGCCACTGGTCTCAGATAGCAGCCCAGAAGTTTTAGGCTCCCCGTTGGATGAAACAACTGCTAGTACTGTGGTCTTCCCTGATGCAGAACCCCCTGGAAAACTCGAGGTATTAGCACCTTTCGATCTATTCACTAGAATAGATGGTTTAGGTACTGAATCAACTGACGGTAGTTCTGTAAGCTTCAGTCCAGATGGTTCTGACATGCCTTCAACAAGATTTGCCTCCCGCGAAACACTAGAATCTGACTTCTCCAAACCAAAATTCTCCTCTATAGGAGGCGGTAAGCACAAGCATAAGTCTAATGTATACTGCTGGATTGCTTGAGTTTGAACACAATAAACCTTGACAATGGGTTCTTCTGGAGGATTATTTGTCCCAATGAAACTTAATATAGGCATAGTGACTGTAAACTCAGACAGGTAATCCATCCTTGTATCAGCTGGAGATGAGCCATAGTCCAAATGTACGGCATATATGGCGTTCCTTTTCGCATTTGCAAGCAAGAGCAGGCCAGCTTCAGACAATGCTATGACTTGGTTGAAAAAAGCCTCCTCAGCTCGTGGCTCAGTTGAACTTTTCAAATCAAGTTTCTGCGTACAATTCCACGACTCAGAATCAGCTGATAGGAGCCACCCTTCTTCCCCAGCTGGGACCCAAATCTTCATCTCTCGATTTAGAGGACCCTGCACACATTGCCAACACAGACAAGAGTTAGCAATTAAGCAGAGAGATAAGCTACGGTATAAAAGGTAAAGTCAACACAACAGAGGTAATTTAGCATAATATAAGGCTCAGACATTTTTTAAAATACTGATTCATAGAATTACCCCAGTGATGAGTATGACGTGATCAGATCTCTCAGGGGATGTCACAAATGTTGCCGAATTGACCGGATGGCCATCATGAGGTCTCAGAACTGCAACTGGTTTTGCCTTGAAATCTTGCCATATCTTAACCTGTTAGTATTATGAGGGAAGGAGTAAGACTCACACGTACACTAAAACACTAGCAATTGCAAAATGTGACAATACACAGGGAACGGCTGAGAACTAAGCCAATGTACCAAATTCAAAATGAGCTAGAAGGCTAATTGAAAGTCAAATGCACTAGCATAACAAAGATAAACAGGCTGATGGATTCCAATTAATAACCTTCATGATTCCAATAAGCAGTGTCTTTAGAAATGTCTTAAGAATGAGGATGATGGAAATAGGAAACTCGAGTAGAATGATAAAAATAAATACAAACCGTGCCATCAACGGAAGAGGAAACGAGTCGTGTGATCATCCATTGACAGATTGATAAATCTGTAACCTCTCCATCGTGCTTGCCGACAATCTTGACACCGTCTACCAATTGATCAAGGGGGCACTGAATAGGAGCCTCAGCCGAGAACACTTCACCTCTGGCAACTTTGGTAGTGTCAATTTGAAGCACGTGTTTACCAATCGAAACCACCAAAATTTCCTGAGCAGATGAATTTAGGCAATCAGAATTATAGACACAGCATTAAGTACATTTGAAAAGGAAGAAACACATGCAAATTAAAAAATGTTTGGATACCTGTTTGTGGGAGTGCCAACAAAGACGTGGATGGTTGGTGTCTTCCTGACCAAGTATCTGAAGAGCAAGAACAATCTTTCCAGTTATCTGGGGTTGATCATCTCCCTCAGGACCTTCAGAAATTTTCCACACGAAAACTTTTCCATCTAGACTAACACTGTTTTGAAGAAAAGGAATAGAAATGCACACGGTAAGAGCATTAAGAGACGTAAATCACAAAGTAGAATAATCACAAAGAACAGTACCTAGCCAAGAGATGAACATCCTCGGCAAAGAAAGCCATGTCTGTTACTCTCTGCACACAAACACGTAGTTAAGTGAGATACTATCATGCTAATGATCAAACCATATGTATAGTTCAATTCAGTAGTAAGTAATTCACAGATTGTAGAACTGAAAAGACAACCTGAGAATGGCCTCGGAATAAAGCCCTCAGTGCAGTGTTTATATTGAGAACACGAATGTTTCCTCCTTTAAGTCCGTAGCAAATGTAGATCTTGTTCACGGCGATTTGCCGACCCACCACGAGCTGTGGATCCGACCCGTATTTGGTAATCGGATTCACCTCCAGCTGAGGCTGAATCTCACCGGGCAATCTCACGTCCACGTCGTACACCGCACGCTCCCCACTCAATCGCCTTCCCCTGGGAAGCTTGCAGCTCGGGACACGAATAGGACCCGAAGGGAACGAACGACCGATCTCGTGCGGACTCACTACGGGGAGCTGATGCGACGGCTCTTGGTTGGCGACAGCGCCTTCCCTGCCGCCTCCGCTGTTGTTATTGTTGAGGAGAGCCAGGATGTGTGTTCCCGGATTGTGATTCGCACGGGGCGATTGGAGGTTTAGAGGCGGCGTGGGAAAAGATAGTGATCTTTGCTGGTGCAAGTTAGTCGCGGAGGAAGAGGAAGGCACCTCCTGTTGCTGATGTTGCGTCTGAGTGACCGGAGATGGTTGGACGGCGATACCCGGCGGAGCGTAGAGCTGGTGATTGTACTGGTTGTGAAGAAATGGACCTGTGGGCGGAGGATAAGATGCTGGCGGCGTGGGATAAGGACTGGATGAGGGTTTGAAGAGATTACCGAGATCGAACGGAGGAGGATTCAGAGGGTTAGTATTACCAGGTGAGGAGTCCATGGATTTTGGTCAGATTCAGGATCGCCGAAGTTAGGGTTTGCGAGTTCGATCAATATGGAGGTGTGAATCAGCGAAGAGCTTCTTGAGACTCGGCGGATCTGATAGTCACAGAGAGAGAGAGAGCGAGAATAGAGACGATGATGACTTGAAAGTGAGAAGAGGAAGAGAACTTATGGAGACTACTTTACATTTTAATAACAACGAAAAACAAATGGGGTATGATCCAGATCGAGAAAGCCGAATGTGGGTGATAATCGTGTATTTAGCAACATTATGAGGATGGTTTTGTATTAATTCATATTTTACTCCGCGCAATTTTCTTTTGCGGCCGACTTTCCATTATTGGGCCTTATATAGTCAGCCCAATTCATATTTTTGGGCCTGCTTGTTTTAACTGCTCCGTATCAACGAAGACGGCCATGTACGGGGAAGTAGCTATAACTTGGTGAAAATGGAGGATTTAATAGAGAGTTGAGGGGAGAACAAACGATTCGGCTTCACTCTTTTGAAGTCTTGGAACTGAGTATGCTGACGTATAAAATGATATGGCCGCCATGCTTTCTAATAGAAGCTAATGTTGCATGATTTGGGATGGTTCCTTTGGCTGATGTGGACCCTGCACTGCTTAGTGACTAAAAAATCCTTCAAGAAGCAAAGCACAGTATACTTTGACCGGCTTCATTGCTCTTAATTGGAACCTGCAATTGTCGAGCCAAGGAGAAGCAGAGCATAAGCATTCTTATTCATGGACACACTACCAAAGGTCCAAAGGAGGGTCAGCTCCATATCTTCAAAAGTAAAGGACTAAACTAGACAATGTACACTATATACATCTGGATCTTGCTAGGTGAACCCTGAATTGCTCTGTTTAGCGTCGAGCAGATTCAAATGATTGTCTTCAAACTTATCCGTATAAACCTGATGTATACTTTATGATTCCATCAATTGTAACAGGAAGAGAGGCACATGGAAGAAATCTTCTTTATAGAATTTTATAGAATCAACACGTCCACCGAAGTCTTCTCAACAATATAGACGTAGAGACAGCGAGATTTTACATTTAAAACGAAAAATGAAATGCAAAAGACAAACCAAAAATGAAAAGAGCACAAAAAAGAATCTTAAAAAAAAAAAAAAAAAGAGAAAGATTTAGTATTCCTATGCTTTGTGAACAAGAAGATAGAATGAGAGGGAGTTGTTATTTGCAGGCCATGAGCATGGAGTTGATGACGTGCATTATAAGTCTGATGGCAGAGACGTCACTGCCTGGTGCGTTAAGCTGATGGTGCAGAATCTGATACACTTGTTCAAAGATTCGGCGAGCATGAACCACAATCGTCTGGTCTGATGGGTTAATCGCGGTAACCACATCGGTCATCCAACCAAGCTTACGGGACGTGTCTTTGCTGATGTCACATGCTAGTTGCTGCAGCAGCGACAGTAGCACGCCTTGGCTCAGTGGGAGCGGATTCATAGCCAGTAGTCTATGAAGATCCACCTATTACAAGACACGCACATTTATTTTAAGATGATGGTTATGCAAACTTAAGATTAGGAATCTCCAAACCAAATGTTACCTGTGAGCAAAGCCATGATACTATGGTGACATCGCTTCTCTGTAGAGCCGAGGTAAAAGATTCTTCGTACTTGCGTTCCGATATCAACCTGGATAGTTCAGCTGTTGGGTCCATAGGTGCTTCAACCTGAAATGATAGCCATTGTTATTGTTTGCATAGAAACTTGTCAAAACTCGGAAACAGGCAACATCAATTTAAGATTTATGGTTAGCAACTTGTTCCCAGAGATGTGCAAACCTTTTCAAGGAGAGTAGCTACAGGTCCGTTACTAACTTGAGTCACCAAGGGATTTGACCCACCAGCTGCGACGGCTAAGCGATTCCTTTGGCTCTCGGCTAATTCACGACTCAAGGCTTGAGCAACTGACGACGCAGAAGAAATGGTTTCCTGTAAATCGCGCGGCAACTTTAGAAAGAAGAAAGACGATGACAAGTTTTGCAACCACAAAAGTGCTGGGGAGGATGAGGATTTTCCACCATACCTTTAAAGTATGAGCAAGCTGGGAATGTCCAGAATCAAACCGTTGCTGGGCTGCGTTTGTGTGCTCGGCAATCCCTTTCTGCAAGGTTGTGTCTACTTGCTCAAACATGGTCTTGCATGACCTCTCAAAGGAAGGTATGAGTGAGGCCTCCAGACCCGACCTAAGAGCTTCCTGAAATTTAAATGAAAATTTATAAATGGCAGATATATAAGAGATCAACTATGTTTTCGCCAAGCTATGATGCAGTTAAAACTTGCAGTACGTCTACAAAGGTAATATAATACAAGCTGAACTCGAATTTACCTGGAGAACTGGGATGCCAGAGGTCTGAAATTGGGTTTGAATTTGCCTAGCTATTGTTGCCTCAATCTTTGAATTAACAGATTTGTCAAGCTGATTGACTGCTTTGTCACCAAGTCCTCTCTGTATAAAAGAAAGAAAAAGCAGTCTTCATCGACAATACAGCAATATAAAGAGAAATCAGCTCTACCAATTCTCGTAAAATTCTAACCTGGAAGGACTCTGTGATTGTCGAAGATACAGTTTTTTCAATAGCTGGTGTTAGTGCACGTGCTATGGCTGGAACAATTGCAGCAACTTCCTTCTTTACCGTTTTCTCAAACATTGAGACTACCTCCTTGCTCATGAAGTTTGTCGTTGCATTCGCAATTTGCTGTGTTTGGTCACGCATTGCCTTTTCACTCCTGACCGTCTCCTCTTGGAAGCGGGCCCAAAGAGCATCAGCATTTGACTTGCTCGATCTCTCAATCATTCGACCTAAAGCCACTTCTAGTCTTTTACCTTCTTTAATGACAGGGCCATTGACAGCATTTGACAGTTGTCTCTGCATCTCCTTCTGCGAAACCATTATCTGCATGGGAAATAATGTTCCAAGTCAACAAATATTCAACAAAATTACCAAGGTACGCCTTAAGATCAAACTATTTACATTTTCTTTTCAAAAAGAATGTGACAGAGGACCTGTAATATGCTAAATCAAGGTCCCAACAAGTTTAATAGCGTATGGGTGTAATGATGCGAGAGTCGAAAAGCAGACATTGTTAAAAAATAGGGTACTTATTAGTTTCAAGATCAATATGTCACCTGATTCATTGTTTCTTGCATGGTCAACAATTGAGGAAGTGAATCTGTCAAGGGATGACTTAAGCTCTGACTTTGCTCATTGTAGGAGTCAGCTGACAAAGTGGGACCCTGTGAGCTTTTGGACTTCTGTTTCTTCCCTTTGCTATTTGTAGCTGCCAACTGTGGAAGCCCACTAGACGACACCGACTCAGGAAGCTTTCCAGACATACTTCTTGTGTCAAGATTATCCCCAGCTTGTAAAGACTGTTCATAAGCCTTAGATTCCTCTGTACTAGGATAACAGTCTCTTGCCATCTCAATGTTGAGATTCGAAGCCTGTGAGTAGAAGATTTTTTCTCTACTTTCTGAAGTGCGATTCTCAGTTTCTTCATGATAATTGATTTCACCATTCTGCGTCGACTTCGCTTCATCAACTTCACTCACCTCAATTTCTGTGCCAACTACGGAGGCTACAGCGGACGAAACGCCCATTGAGAACTCTGAAGGTTTTACAAGATGAGTGGGGTGTTTGAAAAAAGATGGCGGGCTTCGAATCCCAGACACATCATCATCAAGTGTTATATTCTTCTCCTCGCTACTTGAGCTTTCATCTAAGGTTTGCCTATCAACACAAAATTCAGCAGATGGTGCTTTGCCACTGAGCTCACAACGAGGTTCTACTTGCTCAAAAGCTTCTACAGGGGTGTGATAGCCAGAAAGTTTGCTTGATAATCTGGGACTTAGAGGAAGCGGGGGTGCAGTAGCATACGCAGACCCTGCACCACTGGTCTCAGATAGCAGACCAGAAGGCTCACCGTTGGATGGAACAAATGCTGGTGCTGTGGTCTCCCCTGATGCAGAACCCTTCGATCTATTCACCAGAATAGATGGTTTAGGCACTGAATCAACTGACGGTAATTCTGTAGGCTTCATTCCAGATGTTTCAGACATGCCTTCAATAAGATTTGCCTCCCGCGAAACACTAGAATCTGACTTCTCCAAACCAACATTCTCCTCTATAGGAGGCGGCAAGCACAAGCATAAGTCTAATGTATACTGCTGGATTGCTTGAGTTTGAACACAATAAACCTTAACAATGGGTTCTTCTAGAGGATTATTTGTCCCTATGAAACTTAATATAGGCATAGTGACGGTAAACTCAGACAGGTAATCCATCCTTGTATCAGCTGGAGATGTGCCATAGTCCAAATGCACGGCATATATGGCGTTCCTTTTCGCATTTGCAAGCAAGAGCAGGCCTGCTTCAGACAATGCTATGACTTGGTTGAAAAATGCCTCTTCAGCTCGTGGCTCAGTTGAACTTTTCAGATCAAGTTTCTGAGTGCAATTCCACGTCTCAGAATCAGCTGATAGGAGCCACCCTTCTTCCCCAGCTAGGACCCAAATTTTCATCTCTCGATTTAGAGGACCCTGCAAACATTGCCAACACAGACAGAGTTAGCAATTAAGCAGAAAGATAAGCTACGGTATATTAGGTAAATTCAACACAGCAGAGGTAATTTAGCATTAGATACGGCTCATAGAAGTTGGAAATACTGATTCAAAAGAATTACCCCAGTGATGAGTATGACGTGATCAGGTCTCTCAGGGGATATCACAAATGTTGATGAATTGACCGGATGGCCATCATGAGGTCTCAGAACTGCAACTGGTTGTGTCTTAAAATCTTTCCATATCTTAACCTGTTGGTATTATGAGGAAAGGAGGAGTAAGGCTTACACGCACAGTCGCACACTAAAACACTAGCAATTGCAAAATGTGACCAGGTTGTAAAGAGACAATACACAGTGCAAGTCTGCGATGAAACTAAGCCAATCGTACAAATTTAAAATGTGGTAGAATAGTAATTGAATGTCAACTGCACTAGCAAAACAAAACTAAACAGGCTGACGGGTTCCAACTAAGTAAACTTCACCATTCCACCCAGTAAGCAATCCAATAAGTTTAAACTTGTGTTTTCTAGATTAATTTATCTTTAGAAAGATCTTAATAGGTGATGACAATAGGAAGACTCGAGTGAAAAAGAATGATAAAGATAAATACAAACCGTGCCGTCAACAGAAGAAGAAACGAGTCGCGTGGTCATCCATTGGCAAATTGATAAATCTGTGACCTCTCCATCGTGCTTGCCGACAATCTTGACACCGTCTACCAATTGATCAAGGGGGCACTGAATAGGAGCCTCAGCCGAGAATACTTCACCTCTGCCAACTTTGGTAGTGTCGATTTGAAGCACGTGTTTACCAATCGAAACCACCAAAATTTCCTGAGCAGATAATAGTAGGCAATCAGAAGTACAGACACAGCATTAAGTACATTTGAAAAGAAAGAAACACATGCAAATTAAGAAATGTTTGGATACCTGTTTGTGGGAGTGCCAACAAAGACGTGGATGGTTGGTGTCTTCCTGACCAAGTATTTGAAGAGCAAGAACAATCTTTCCAGTTATCTGGGGTTGATCATCTCCCTCAGGCCCTTCAGAAATTTTCCACACGAAAACTTTTCCATCTAGGCTAACACTGTTTTGAACAAAAGAAATAGAAATGCAGACGGCAAGGACATTAAGAGACGTAAATCACAAAGTAGAAGAATCACAAAGAAGAAGGATCACAAAGAACAGTACCTCGCCAAGAGATGAACATCCTCGGCAAAGAAAGCCATGTCTGTTACTCTCTGCACACAAACACGTAGCTATAGTGAGATACTATCATGCTAATGATCAAACCATATGGATACTTCGATTCAGTAGTAAGTAATTCACAGATTGTAGAACTGAAAAGGCAACCTGAGAATGGCCTCGGAATAAAGCCCTCAGTGCGGTGTTTATATTGAGAACACGAATGTTTCCTCCTTTAAGTCCGTAGCAAATGTAGATCTTGTTCACGGCGATTTGCCGACCCACCACGAGCTGTGGATCCGACCCGTATTTGGTAATCGGATTCACCTCCAGCTGAGGCTGAATCTCACCGGGCAATCTCACGTCCACGTCGTACACCGCATGCTCCCCACTCAATCGCCTTCCCCTGGGAAGCTTGCAGCTCGGGACACGAATAGGACCCGAAGGGAACGAACGACCGATCTCGTGCGGATTCACTACGGGGAGCTGATGCGACGGCTCTTGGTTGGCCACGGCGCCTTCCCTGCCGCCTCCGCCGTTATTATTATTGAGGAGAGCCAGGATGTGTGTTCCCGGATTGTGATTCGCACGGGGCGATTGGAGGTTTAGAGGTGGCGTGGGAAAAGATACTGATCTCTGTTGGTGCACGTTAGTCGCAGAGGAAGAGGAAGGCACCTCCTGTTGCGTCTGAGTCACCGGAGATGGTTGGACGATACCCGGCGGAGCGTAGAGCTGCTGATTGTACTGGTTGTGAAGGAAAGGACCTGCGGGCGGAGGATAAGATGCCGGCGGCGTGGGATAAGGACTCGATGATGGTTTGAAGAGATTACCGAGATCGAACGGAGGAGGGTTGAGAGGGTTAGTACTACCAGGTGAGGACGCCATGGATTTTGCAGATTCAAGCCGAATCTAGGGTTTACGAAATCGATCAATTCAGAGGTGTGTATTTGAATGTAGAGGTCCTACAATAGATTCCACGAGAGAACAAAAAAAAAAAAGACTCGACGGATCTAAAGACGAAACGAAAAGTCACGTACAGAGGGGGCAGAGAGAGAGAGCGCGAAAAGCAACAACAGAGACGAGAGAGAAGGTGAACGACTTGAAAGTGAGAACAGCTTAAGAACTTTTGGAGACTTTCGCTTTTTCTCGGTGAAAATTGAAATAGGGCTTTGGTTCGATGACTAAAAGCTATGGGGTGACAATCTCGTATGTAGTAATAAAAATATGAGGATGGTTTCCGTATAATAAGTGCAACATTTAGGTTGGGCCCTGTTTCTATTTATTCGGCTTTGTAGCTTAATAATAGACCCGAATCATCAACAAGATGAAGGTGTTTGATAAATACTTTACTTATTTAAGCCCTTATAAAAAAACAGTATCCTTTTACAGAATACGAAAGAGTAGCACGTAGAGTTTATAATGGTTTTGGTGGAGATGAGGATTCTATACCAAACGAATTAGTTTAAGGTTGCGTTAGGCCTGATAAAATATCGAAATCATTAATGGGCCCAAAACGCTGGGCCCAATAGTCAAGTAGCTAATGATTGAGGTTATCCATAGAGAAACCTAAGTTGAGAAAGAAAGGGAGACCGTTGTCAAAATGGTTTAGGATTTTGATTAGCTTTAAAAGCAAGAAATAGGCGTAACGTCCACTCGCACAATCTCTCCTTTATAATCTCCTTTTCTCCCCCCCACTAAATTTATCTTCTCTCTCTCTATCTCTTCCCACGTTTCTCGCCAACAAAACCCAACAAACAGACTCTCTCTGATCTTATATCATTAGAGAGTTGCTCAACCTAAATCGAGGACGAATCTCGAAATCTCCGGCGACAGATTTCAACCAACGCCGAGGACGATAATTAAAAGATGTGTTGCGGACGGATTTGCATGCTGTGCACGTGTTTGCTTCTGGTGGTGATCGCGATTGGGTTTCTGTTCGGATTCGGCGTTTTCAAGGACGGTTTCCACAAGATCCACGACGCCGTCCATCTCGAATGCGATCCGAGTTTCGGCTGCGGCGGAGGCGTTGGGCGTCGCGGTTATGGTTTCCCACCTCCCGCCGGTAATAACTAGAGCTGTGATCGATCTGATCAATTATTTCGAATCGGCGGCGTTCGCTTTCCAATGCCTTGGATATTCGAATTTGGATATATCGATTCTTAATTAGGTTTTGATTTTCGTTTTGTTGTTTTTTCACTCTTCCTCATCTCCTACTCACATTGATTCCTTTGTGCATTAATCTTATGTTTCCTTAATTATCAGATTTAGTTTTGACAGTATGGTTGTTTGGATTTCTACTTTTGTTTATTCAGATATACACAACCCGATCAGAATACTCAACGTATATAATTTATAATTCGTATCCGTCATAATTCTTTTTAATTTTAATGCAGTTCGCAGCTTTTTAGCAAAAAGCTAAAACATAATTATTTCAGATAACCCTTAAAAAATATGCCTAAATAAGCCTAAGCGTAATCCCCTATCAGGAAAAAAAATCCATAATAAGAGAATAAAAGAAAAACAATTCTTATTCTTATCTACGCTAAAGCAAGATTCTCGATGACTACGTAAAGTAATATTCTCGTACCGGGTAAATCTCCTCCTACTGAGATAAATTAAAACGTGTTTATTGGTAAAAAATTGATTAGTAACAAATGTGGGAAAATTATGTCTCAAATGTTAAATCGGTCGATGCCTTTTTACCCTTTAGCATAAACGGTCGGGAAAACATAAAGGCTCTTACATTGGTAATAAAACGATATAGGCTTTCGGTTTTTCAGGAAAGCCATGTGTATTTGGGCCGGATTTGATTGACCAACCTCGTAAGAGCCTCTTGCTGAGGAAGCGGGTTTAGGGTGTTTTGGCTTCGCCCATAAGACACTTAATTGTAATATCACCAGGAAGGAAAGCCAAGTTCAGAAGGCAACATAGATACCAAAGAGGAGAAGGAGAAGCAAAAGAGACGATTACAAGATGAGGATCACTGTGATGACCGCCGGTGAACAAATCATTACGCTTGATGTCGATTCTCATGAAACAGTAAGTTTTTTTTTGCCCCCAAAACCCAAACTTTCCTAATTCTTCGCTTCTTAAATCACAATGCACTTCTCGAATCGATCGATGAAGGCCCTTTGGGTTTAGTTCCTTTTTCCTTGATTAGTCGACGTTTGCGGAATTATCGCCTTTGCTGATCATTAGGTTTTGTTTTCTCGGTAGGTTGAGAATGTTAAAGCCTTGCTGGAAGTTGAGGTAAGGGATCTCAGATCTCTTCTGTCGATTGTTTTTTAGATTTGTGTCGCTTATTACTGTGAGCAAAAGATTGAAGCAGCTAAAAAAATGTTGAATTCTGCTGAAATCTGGGGTTTTTAAGAGGTTTTGGAACTTAAAGCTACTTTGTTTTTGCATCGATGAGCAGTCGAATGTTCCGATTCAGCAGCAGCAGCTGTTGTATAATGGAAACGAGACGAGGAATTCCGATAAATTAAGTGCCTTGGGTGTTAAGGATGACGATTTATTGATGATGGTTTCCAATGCCTCATCTGGGTACGGTGCTTTGACCTCTTGCTACTCTAATTTGAAAATTTTGGAATTGAACCATTAATTATAGTTTCTCTCCTTTTTTTATGCTTGCTTGGTTTCAGTACTCCGGCGGGGACTGATTTGGCCATGAATCCTGATGGGTCAGCTTCGAACCCTGCAGCTTTTCAACAACACCTTCGCGGTGATTCTAATCTTATGGGACAGCTCTTTCAGGTGTGATTTGATGGGAACTAGAACTTAGCTTATAACTATGATATCAGTCTTTGCCTTCGACTTATGACTCAGTTACCTTGGCTTTGATGTTGTCACTTGCAGACTGATCCTGAGCTTGCACAAGTGATTTCTGGAAGCAATTTAAATAAGTTACAGGATGTTTTGCGTTCACGGCATCATCAGCGATCTGTATTACAGCGTCAGAAGGAGGAGGAACTCGTAAGCCTTCCTTTCTCGAAAAAAATGAGTTTCAGGAAAACTAGCTTTGAAAGAGTTGCTAGCTTCTCAGTTTTTCCACACAACAAGTTATTTCTACCACTATCAAAGAATTCTGCTTATGTATCCCCTCCCCCTCCTCGCAGGCCCTTCTGTATGCAGATCCTTTCGATGTTGAAGCACAGAAGAAAATCGAAGCTGCAATTCGGCAGGTTAATTTTTCTTACTAGTCGTATGTATTAAACATTAGTATGTCTTTAGTTGCAAAGACCTATTTTGTGATTCCTTGATGCATACATTCACTTAGATTTGTTGTCTTTTCGTGTCATTTCTGACTTTTGAGCAGAAAGGAATTGATGAGAACTGGGAAGCTGCACTTGAACATAATCCTGAAGGTTTTGCTCGGGTGGTATGTATGCTCGTGTTTTAGTTTGTGCTTTTGTAATTCCTTAACTTCCCTGTACTCAGACTTGAAGCTTGTATTAATCATTTCCTTAGGTAATGCTGTATGTGGATATGGAGGTCAATGGTGTACCACTAAAGGTAAAAAACTTGGCAACCAGAATATAACTTCTTTTTGGCTGACGATCGATTTTCAATTTTAATCTGTTCCTCAGTGCGCTTAGAGATCGTTATTGAGCACTCCTTAGATCATCTGTATGTTCTAAAGCTATATTTGACACCATCTCCAGGCTTTTGTTGATAGTGGTGCACAATCAACAATTATATCCAAGAGCTGTGCTGAGAGATGCGGGTAACTATTGCCTTTTTTTTTGTTCTGGTACTTCTGCTAATATAGAATGATGGAATTGACTCATGAGTCTTGTTAATAACTTACTTTCAGATTGCTGAGACTCATGGATCAACGCTATAAAGGTATTGCTCACGGTGTTGGCCAATCAGAGATATTGGGCCGCATTCATGTCGCTCCAATCAAGGTAAACACCGCATATTTTTTCCTTATAATGATGTTATTCCCTTTGTATTTTTTATGTTTCACTAAAAGAAATAGAAAATCTCGCAACTTGCAGATTGGTAATAACTTTTACCCGTGTACATTCGTGGTGCTGGACTCACCTAACATGGAGTTCCTTTTTGGCCTGGATATGCTACGTAAGCATCAGGTAACATCTCCATCATTTGATTATTAATTTGGTGTATTTTGTGTTTCAACCAAATGCTAAACCGTTTCTCTCTCTCTTTCTCTATGTGTAGTGCACTATAGATTTGAAGGATAACGTCCTGACTGTCGGAGGAGGAGAGGTCTCGGTTCCCTTTTTGCAAGGCTAGTTCTCTACTATCATCTCAATCTTGAACCCCTTCTGTCTTTGTAACCTTTACTTTCCATTATCCTGACAAACACCGCACTTCCTTCAGAAAAAGACATCCCTTCCCGATTCCTGGATGAAGAACGTGTTCCGAATCAAGCATCTAGCTCTGCAGCAGCGGTAATAAAATTTGCATTTCGTCCACTATCTTGGTTTTGATGAACTATATAGATAGAAAGAAGTTCTTATGATCAAATTTTTTTGGTCCTATAGGCTCCTTCTGGGTTTACAGAGAAGAAGAGTAATACCGTTGCAAGCCCAGCGAGTCAACCTTCAAGGCAAAACACATCAGAGGTAAAAGTCTGAGTTTAAAGTCCTAGTCTCACTTCTTTTTATTCCTTTTTGAGTCTCCGTTAATCATTTCACCATGTAACACACAGGGACCTGAATCTGAAGCCAAGATTGCAAAGCTTGTGGAGTTAGGGTTCTCTCGGGAAGCAGTGGTACAAGCTCTCAGACTGTTTGAAGGAAACGAAGAGCAAGCTGCTGGGTTTCTCTTTGGCGGCTGAAGATTACATATAAAATGGTCCCATAATATACCATAAGGCCAACAAATTGTGATTTAAAGAGACTCTTTCCAATCTGCCTTTTTTTTTTTGTATTTTAATAGCTCTTCTTTACAAAACATAGGAAAGGTGGTAACTGCTAGACGATGTCGTCAAGTCATCTCTCCAGTTGTTGTTTATGCTGTCGAGTAAGCAGACTAAAGTTTCTGTAGAACTGGAATTGTGTTGGATTTGCCAAATGCTGCAAAGCAAACAATAATTCATCTTCGTTCAATTCCCTATCTTAATCCTTTACAAGCACCTGTTTTCTGGTGGTATTGTTGTTCAAGTTTCTTCACAAATGCTCTTGCTTTGATCACTCTAGACTTTTTCTCTCTTCCATAATCCATCATCGAGTGTCATACCATACTATGGCATATATGCAAGTTAAAGACAATCACAATTAGTCGATGACTGAATACGTGTGTGGTCATCTACGTTGTAGAGGATTTGAAAATAATACAACGAATGATTAAAGTAGAGAACTTAGTTGCATAGCATTCATAATCTTCGTTTGTATGAAGAGCTCTATAGAAAACTCAAGAAAGATGTATTTTTTGATGCAATACAAGTGATCACCCGAACAAAAAACAAGTTAATGTTCCAAAAATTTCTTGACATTCAGAAAACTATTCAGCTAATCTAGCAGTGACATTACGGAGCTTGGAGTAAACTTTTCCCGCCGGTGATCCCATAATAAGACTGCAGAGCGAACTCCTCGCAACCTTAATATTAGTGAAAGCTCCCAAGATATGAATCCTAGTGTCAGCAATCACGATCCTCGTCTTGGTCGAGTTCTCGATAGCAAACTTAGTCTTACCTCCTTTCCCAGACAATCTCCCAATGGCCCGAGACAAATGCTCGCCTTTCAGAGTCTTCACGTCCTTGATCTCAAACGACTCAACATAGAGCTCGTCCATCCTCAGAAGTGCGATGGCATCAGGGATGTCGAAACCGAGCATGAAAGCATGCACGAAATCAGCAGACTTCTGAAGGTTGCTGACGTCGGGAGTGTCTGCTCGGGTTTTGAGCTCGACTTTGCGTGACTTGAGATTCATCCTGATGTCAACCTTCATCTGATCGTAAACCGGTGTGTAGATATCTAACCATGCTTTCTTTAGTGGAGAGTATCGGTTTGGTGGCACGGGTAGTTTTCTGAACTGGACTTTACCATCAGACATCTCATGAGCTTTCAGTGGCTTGAATGTCGGTTTTACCGGCAATGGGACAGCTGTTTCTGTTGCAATCTCAACTTCCATCTGAGTAGACTCTGCCATCTTTAATCTTCAATAGCGATTATTACCTACAAAGTATGAACGTTTCATAGTTATCAACCAAAGTCCCAAAATAAAGCTACATCTCATAACAAGGATTATTGTAAAGTACGTATTGATTTAAGGAATCACACAAATAAGAAAAAGACGCCGTCAAAATCTATACTTTTTTATAAATCTATGACTCAGGTTAATGAACAGAACCAATATAGATACAGCTCGAATTCGTTTACACAAATAGATGAAATCAAAATCAAGTTCTGATGCAATTAGGATCAATTCAGCTCTTAGAGAGCATCCAAGAGAAGAACCGAGCGAAAATTCTGAGGAGATTAGAGTAAATACCCGACTCTTCGTTTGGGATCTGATGGCGGGAGAAAGGAACGAGAGAGGTGCTGCTGCTTCGGAAGAAAAGGTTTCTCTCTACTGTGTTGGTTCAATGTTTGAAGGTTTTTAAGCTTAGGGTTTAATCATGTCGCCGGGAGCAGACGACATCGTTTTGTTGTAGGCTATATTAATCTTACTCATTGGGTTTATGAAGCCCATTGTAATTATGTCAGACTTTGGGCCAGCAAGGGCCCTGTGCCTACTTATTATTTTAATTTCTTTCCAACTTCCAATTTTTGTGTGTAAATAGATATTAGATAGAGTAGACTTATGTTATCATATGAACCAAAAATATTTATTCTTCTAGAAGTTTTTTAGCCTCTGAATTATGCGTTGAAATTGATTTAACCATAATATAGATGGGTTGATTAATAGATCATTCTCTAACAGCTATGCTTAGGTTGCTAAAGATAGTTAAGGTCACATTATTGCAAAATTTGGTTTTAGACTCATGAAGTTCCAAACTTATAGATTTTCTACAAAAAGGAAGCGAATCTATTCATAGTAAACTACAAAGAAACAAAAATCTTCGGTTTAGTTCGTTTCACCGAACAAATTCAGGTCAGCAAAAAGAAATCTTTGTGGATTCTTAAAATCTCTCCGAAATCAACAATTCAATGACAACTATCAACCTGAGGCCAAGCCTCTGGCTTTACAGGCATCATTTACACATATAAGATTAAAAAAACAAACAACACACAGTTTCCTACAAAAATGTTTAACGAATCCAGCTCTGTCTCCTTGTTCTACATAGCTGAGATTGCAAATACTAGGCAGAACGTAGACGTCACTTGGTCTAGAACCATCTCTTCACATTCCTTGACCATCAAAATAGAGAATCTCAAAAACGAAGAACATAGTCATCATCATCAGCAGCAGCAGCAGGTGAAGATAGATCTCGGAGGTTCTTCGTTTTGGGCCAAAAAGGGTCTAAAGAGCTTAGACGCTAGCGGCGCAAGGGTCGACGTATACTGGGATTTTCGTCAAGCCAAATTCTCAAACTTTCCGGAACCTTCCTCTGGCTTCTACGTCTCCCTCGTGTCCCAAAACGCTGTTGTTTTAACCATCGGAGACTTAAAGAAGGAAGCTTTTCAGAGGACAAAGAAAAAACCCTCGGCCACCGAAGCTTCTTTGGTTTCCAAGCAAGAACACGTCCACGGGAAACGTGTTTTCTACACACGCACGGCGTTTGGAGGTGAGGCGGCGCGGCGAGAGAACGAGGTAGTGATCGAGACTTCTCTGTCGGGTCCCAATGATCCGGAGATGTTTATTACGGTGGACGGTGTACCGGCGATTCGGATCATGAACTTGAACTGGAGATTTAGAGGGAATGAGGTTGTGACTGTGAGCGATGGTGTTTCTGTAGAGATCTTTTGGGACGTTCATGATTGGTTGTTCGAATCCTCTGGTTCGTCTAGTGGATTGTTCGTTTTCAAGCCTAAAGCTGGGTTCGATTCCAAAACTCTTAGCTTCAATAGCCGTTACGATGGTGAAAATGACGATGATGGTGGTGTTGCTGGTGATGATGATGATAGTTCGTCGCCAAAGTATTGTCATGTTTTGTATGCTGTTAGGGTTTGATTATGAATTTGTGAAAGAATTGTCTGTAGTTTGAATTAGGACTTTCATGTACTTTATTTTTACGTGCGGACAATCCTTGTCTTAAATAAAATTTAGTTAGTTAATAAATTAGCATCTTTTTTGTATTTTTGTTGTTGTAAATTCTTGTGATATACATATGTTTTCCGTTAATACTTCCCGCCACAGATGGGTACCACGTAAAAAGGGGTTAAAATAGTGACGCGCACTATAGCAGCTAGACGAACGACGCGCATTCTAGCAGCTAAAATCGATTAACAAGTAGCTAGGGCTTTTGTACTTGGACCGTCTCTGAGATTTCAATTCGGAGATGCTGAAACTAGGGTTTAGGTTATCGATCGGTATTCAACATCGCGTGCTCGTTATTCCATGGTGAGTTAATTTTTGCGTTAAATTCGTCTTTTTTCTTCCCTCTGCGTTTTTATTTATCGTCGCCTACAAAATCTCCGAAATGAGGGAAAATTTCATATTTTTTGGACATTTTCCTCTTCGATTCCTCATTTATTCTCATAGCAGTAGGTTGCCTTCGTTTCAAACATTCATGAAATGAGAGAATTGAAATCGTGGTTGTGTTAGTAACGAGCTCGAAAGCACTAGTTTTTGGGAAAGGTTTAAGCTTTTATCTTCTTCACTTTTGGTACTGATTCTTTTGAACTCACTGCTTACACGGTGAGTGTTACCAATGAGGACATATACGTTTCTCTGTGAGTAAGGTATAATTAAAATCATCAGTCTCTCACTTGTGATTATCTGCAGGGTGAAGAGACACTGGGTGCCACCAAGAGTCGTGTGTTCAGAGAAGCGCGACTACAATTCGTCTGGACTGAGTAGGTATGTTCCAAAGAAGTCTCGGAATACTAGTGTAGAATTGACATCTCAGCCTCTTGATAGTTCTGAGAAGGGTATAAATGCTAGTAGATTGGATCATAGTGTATCGGGGTCTAAAACGAAGGGCAACAGCAAAGAGGGCACGTTTTTGGATCTGCAAGAGAGAAACGATGGTGGAAGTTACATGAATGGGTCTTTCGATGACTCTAGTGAAGAAATTATGAGTTTGGAGAAGGGTATAAATGCTGGTAGATGGGAGCATTGTATATTGGTGCCTAAAGTAAAGGGTAACTTTAGAGAGGGCACGTTTTCGCAACTGCAGGATAAAAACGATACTGGAGTGTACAGGAATGTGTCTTGTGATGACTCTACAGAAGGTAGTATATACTCTTATGTAAACTCGGTTATGGTAGTATAATACTATGGAATTGAAAAAGATACTAAAAGTAATCTATCGTTGGTATTACAATTCAATTGGATTTCAAAAATCAAAACCAAGCCTAGTCGAGATCCACAATTCTCTAATTTCTTTGTAGAGTTGGAAGAAAGCAGCGACGGTGTTAGATCTAGAGGCTATAAGCCGACGAGACAACACAAAAAAGCTTATGATGAAATGAAACTATATTTGGAAGCTGAGCCGGGAAAGAGTAGCAAAGAAACCTGCAAAACCATGCAAGAGGCAGAGAACATGGCTATTCGTTATCTTGGAACAAGGTTGGCTTGCACCTTTGAGTTTGTGTTGCTTCAGCTTAAAATGTTGAATAAACATATATTTATTTTCTTGGTCACTCTTCTCTGTGCGCATGGTCTCTCATCTTCTTCTTATTTTGCGTTTCTGCATGGTGCCAGAGCATATACAGCAGCCGAGCTGAAGAAGAAGCTCATTGGAAAGAAATATCCTCTTGAAATCGTTGACAGAGTGATCAATGATTGTCAGCATCGGTAAGACTCCTCTCGATATCTTGTTTATAATTAGGATCCATCCATATGCGTCAATATCCACTTCACTGCTTAAACACCTGAGTGATGAAAAAGTGTCTATTTCAACTTTTTGTTTGCTTGTTTCAGAGGTTTCATCAATGATAGCTTTTACGCGGAGGCATTCTCTCGATCTAAATGGTCTTCCTTAAGTTGGGGACCTAAGCGAATCAAGCAAGTAGGATATTGAGGATTTTCACTCCATCCAAATAACTGCTTTTTCATTTCCTTCGGTGACTATAGTTCAAAAGATTGACTTGCCATTCACGTAGTTACAGTCACGTTTATTTAGTGAATGTAACAATGTTGCCTGGTACTTACGCAAAGTGTGGTGTTTTGTGTGTGAAACAGGCATTGGTTAAGAAAGGCATAAGCAACCAAGACTCAGAGGCGGCCATAAAGCTTGTTTTCGAGAAAGGCCAATGCGAGGAAGAAGATGAAGAATCAGGACTGAGGCAGGGGATGTCCAAGGAAGCGTGGGATATGCTTTATGTTCAGGCGTCAAAGCGGTGGCTCCAAGGCAGAGACTTGCCTATAGAAAAGCGTAAAGCTCGAGTTATCCGGTGGTTTCAGTACCGGGGATTCAACTGGGGTGTTGTTTCCCAGCTTCTCAAGAGGCTAGAATCTCATCAGTCGTGACTCGTGATCATTTCCTTTTGGTCCCTAGGTTTTCTATTTGTTTGCAATTTCTCCCGAGTCTTTTATGTTCAAGTGGAGTTTGTCTCCCAATTTGTTAGGTCAATAAATTCATTTATGTATGTTTCACTCACTGAATCACTGTGTAATTAATATATCGATCTAGTTGAATTTCTCCATTAAAATTATTTACCTCCGTTTGTTTTTTGTTGTTGTTGTTGGACTTATATGACTTTATTATTTCTAAAATAAGTCGAAATTCTCGTCACGTTTGTACTTGTGTTTCAGAGAATCTCGATTAGAAAGAATCCTTGACTGAAACAATCAAACATGTGTAATGGGCCGGGCCCGAGTAGACTCAATTGGATTGGGTATAATAAATGGGTCTGATTTCGCAAACCCGACCCATCAATTAACAAACGGCATGTATTGCATAACTAACTCGATCGATCAAAAACGGCACGACGTCTAAGGTGGCTATAGTAGAATGTTGTCGTTTGGTACGTGGTAAAGTTTTTAACCCTCAAGGACAGTCGGCTCTTTCCTTTGCAGCTTCTTCGCACTTGTGGAGACGCAAGGAGCTTTCTGTGTTTTCATTTTTATTTTTGGCTTCTTCAGCTGAAAACGAAGGTTGTAGAAATCTGATGGGGAAGAGAAAAGACCGACGTTTCGCCGCCAATAACACCAGCCGCCGTGTCAAGCTTGATCTCTTTGCGGAACCCTCTGGTATGCTTTTTTGGTACTTGACTTAACGATTTCGATTAACGATTTCGATTTGTTTTCTGCTCTGTTGATCGATGAAATCCACAGTATATTTGGAACAACTTGAGGGCTTAGTTTTGAGGATTTGAATCTCTAAGAAGAATTGGATTTTGTAGGTCGATTTTGTTTCTCTTTATTCGGGAAATCTGGAGTTAGTTACTAATTAATATGAGTAAGAGCATGAGGGTGATAGAGATTCTGATTACAAATTTTAGATTTTTTTGAGGAATTTCCCGATTCGCTTTTTGTAGTCATCGCTCTGATATTTTGTAGGAGATTTGGGTGGCTCAGATGTTCGGGATGGAGATGAGCGGGAACAAAAAGAGCCTAATGAGCTACCCAATTCACCTTCTTCTTCAGGTGGGTTCCATCAGCTATCTTCAAACCCGCTAATGTTGCAACGCCCTTAAGTGCTCCACTTCTTAATGCTACAAAATTGGGAATTCTTTGTTTGTGTTCTTCCAAACGTGTGTTATGTCGTTTGCCCCCAAAGTTTCTTCTCAGAGTAGAGAGTGGCTGTGGTCTTGGGGACATCGTATGACATCAGTTCAAGCCAAGCCACAGTGATATTATGAAATGAGTTGCTCTATTTTGCAGCTTCAAGCTTAGTGGGGGCTTTCTTCTGGATATAGCTCATAGCGGTTCGTATGTCTCTGGCTGTTTTGCCTTGCAATGCTTAAACTGACGGCTTTGTCATTTATTGTGACAGGTCGCTGATAAATCTCCCCTGACGCTTATTCTTCTTCCTTTTTTACTTTCTAATGCAACCTAAAATATTCCGTAGCGATTCTTTTTTATCAGTTCATGTAACTGAAGTCTAGTTGTGTTGTTAGTGGGGCTTCCAAAGTTTGACGCTTTAATCTTTTTATATTTGCAGGTCAGAAAACAGAGAACCCCTTGCTTTTACTTGGGCAATATAGCGATGATGAGGTGGAAGAGGGTTCGAGTGAGAAGGCAAATGATGCCACTGCCGATAGTTCTTTAGCCATTAAAAATGAGCAGGTAACAGTAATTAACATATATAAATCGGCATTACTGGTGTTACCTCTGTTAGTGTTGATTAATTTTATTTAAACCAGGTTGATGGACCCAAAGATACAAATATCAAATCAGCAGACACCACTTCTATGCAGGTGGTTGACCAACAGCAAACAGAGAAACATTCTTCCGCTCCTTATATTAAGGCCGAAGGGGGATGTGGTTATGTCACAGTGAGTAACTCGACAGCCTCGGATGGACTAAAGAAGCAGACAGATCCCTCAGTTCAAGCATCTGGCACCGTGTCTTTGGAGCACCATGCTCCCACGGATGTTACTTCGCAGTGGAAGATGATTTTGCATGAGGAGAGCAATCAGTATTACTACTGGAACACACTAACTGGGGAAACTTCGTGGGAAATTCCTGCGGTTTTGACTCAAACTGCTGGGGCATATAGGACTGGGTACAATGAGTCTGGGTCCATGGTTACAGATGCGTACACCTTGATTTCTGGTGTTGAACCAAGCTATTTGCAGCAACCCGTGGAAAATATTTTCACAGGAATTGATTGTTCGAACTCTCTAACAGCTGAAGATCGTTATGCGAAAAGCCTAGGAACTGATGGTCATCAAGTTGGATGTCAGATAGAGACTGCTGTTAATTACCAACCATGTCTGGAGGAACTTGCAGGGCCAGGAAATTCAGATCATGTGCATGCTACTTTTGATCAAGGAGCGGCTACTGACCTCCCGTCTCGCCTGTTGAGCCAAAGCGAAGCCTTACTGGAGAAGCTGAGGTCTCTGAAGAAGTAAGCCATTCTAGCTCGAGTCTTCTTCTTTTTCCATGTTATATTGCTAGGTAAAGAGATCATAGTTCCCTTACCTTCTTTGATATATTATTATCTCTAATTTCTAAAAATTTATAGGTCTCATGGGAACTTTCAGAGCAATGAGCAGATCTCAAAGTACATTCTGGAGCTTGAAGTCAGACATTCTGATGTAAAGGCGCTCTTAAATGATACCTCACCTTTACTTTCCTTTTGGCTCCACACTGAGAAAGAACTCAAGCGTCTGGAAGACGGTGTTAACGATGAGATTTACGAGCTTGCAAAATCTGCAGTAATGGATGGAATTGCAGAAACTAACAAGAACTCTCCCAAAGAAAAGTTGGTAACAGACGATAATACGGCAAGTGAATCTGAGGACAGAGGGGGAGAAGGAGAGTTAGCTCAATCTGGAAAAATTCTTCATTCAGATGAACCAGCTGATGTGGGTGGCGATGTTTCTCCCACCCACTCCCAAAGGCATCCAGCTGAGCAGTCTAATAATGTTACTCCGTCAGATGAGATTCAGAAGGCAGGCTCCTCAGTTGTGGAAGATATTGACATGGATGTGGATATGGAGGTCGAAGAATCAGTTCCATTGTCTCCTGTTCAAGTGATAGATGCTTCCGATGGTAAGATGTTCAGTCAAACAGAGCCATCCACCCTTGACGCAGATGTTCCACCACCTCCGGGGGAAGAATGGATTCCACCACCACCGTCTGAGATTGAAGATGTTCCACCACCGCCACCAGATAGTTTTAATGAACCAGTTCCTCCACCACCTCTTGAAAATGATCATGTCCTTCCACCCTTGTCCAGTGACTCGGTGGGAGTTTCCTATACCGTACCTCAATCCTATATGCAGCAATCTGCTGATTATGCTGCACAATACAACTTATCTTATCCAGAGTCCAATTACCAATATATTGCCACTGCTGTTGCTCCTAACACTCAATTCTATGACCATGCTGACGGATCTCAAGTCTCTCTGCCCCAGTCGGCATTTTATTATGAAACTGTTCCTGGTACAAGTGGAATTGCTCCTGCAGCAGCCAGTGCTGTTGAAGCTTATTACAATTTCAATGGTGTAGCTCCGCTATTTCCAGTCGCTGCGGAGTCATCACTGAATCACGGTGTAGTTGGTCCTGCTAATTACAACATCCCAAGCGATTCTTCTACAGCTGTAGAGCCTAGCTCCAAATCCAATGATTCTGCTGAAATAGCATCTTTGGGCACTGCTTCTCAAGCCACAGATGGTACGGATGGATCGTCTCGAATAGCAAAGGGTCAGTCTAAAGGTATAATTCGAGTTACCTTATATTCTCTAATCTTGGTTTCGCATTCATAGTTTGGGCGAGCTCTGAGTTTTTGTCATTGGCTTTGGTAACAGTGAAACGGCCTAAAAAGCGGACAGTTGCTGCTACATCCACATTAAGGTCAAATAAAAAGGTTTCGAGTTTGGTGGACAAGGTACGTCATTTTTCTCT
The DNA here is from genome assembly GCA_900108845.1 of Iljinskaea planisiliqua. Taxonomy (NCBI): domain Eukaryota; kingdom Viridiplantae; phylum Streptophyta; class Magnoliopsida; order Brassicales; family Brassicaceae; genus Iljinskaea; species Iljinskaea planisiliqua. Next base: position 4,122,203 of record FNXX01000010.1, on the reverse strand, counting down.
TTAATCTCCTCGCAGACATACCCTTTTCCTAGATTCACTTAAATCTAAAACTTAAATGTCTCTCCACTTGTGCTCAGTGGAAAGCTGCGAAAGAGGAGCTAAACGATAGTGAAGAAGAAGAAGAAGAAGAAGATGAGTACGGGATCCTAGATAGAAAAAGGCGACGAGAAATCGAAGAATGGAAGTGCCGACAAATTGCGAGTGGAGAGGCTAAAGACAATGCAAATTTCCAACCCCTGGGTGGTGACTGGTTAGTTCATCTGCGTAATGCAAAAATCATTATGTCACCTCCACCATGAAAACATTGGTTTGATTTTACTTAATGCGGTAACATTGTATTTTGACGAGATTAGGCGTGAGAAAGTAAAACGGAGGAAAAAACGAGCGGGACGTGAAGCTGATGAGCCTAAGAAGAAAGACGAAAAGCAACAAAAACCTGATCTGACAAAACTCTCAGCACGTCTCCCCTCTGGATGGCAGGTATGAAGTTTATTTACCATTTCACTAGCGTTTTGTTTTGTAAATGGAAACGCAATCGCTTAAAAAAAATTGTCAACCTCGCTTACTTGATCATCTCTCTCACAGGCGTATTGGGACGAATCTAGCGAAAAGGTTTACTACGGGAACACGATTACATCTCAAACCTCTTGGACACTACCCACCACCTGAGTCTCAATCTGTTTTCTTTTCCCCCAAATTTTGTTTATTTCTCATTTCTATGATACATTTGTTTTAGATTTTCTCATCTTTCATGTAAATGTATTACAGAGCTCATCGTGTTGCATGCCCCATTCCTCGGATACATATTTTTTCTGTTAGCCGAGATCAGTGTATGATTCCACAATGCTAACGTAATATTTAGTTTCTCAATGACGTTTTTGATCATCTCCAAGCCTAAATTCCCTTAAAAGCTGTTTGAGACCTACCCGTGGGACATCATCCTCTTTTTTCCCCCGGCATTGAATTTAATTACTTTGGGAAAAGCAGCAAAAGTGAACATGCAGAGATGTCTCTACTTGTTATGCGTTATCGTAAATTAAAGAAAAACAAAGTAAATTCAATCTTTTACCAAACACAACATAAAGAAAGGAAAACCAAAGCCTGTCTCACATTTTATATACACACACGCACGCACATTGGAGAGAAGAGGTTTTGAATTGAGAAGAAACACATTTTATATATATATTATTTAGTCGAGGGACGACGACTTCAGGACTTAGGCAAGGTAGGATTAGAGACTCCTCCTGCCAACATGGAAAGGTTGGACGGAACGGATATGCCACGTGACATTCCGAGTCCGGTGTTACGACGGTGGTAACGGCACCTGAAGGAGCCAGGGTGTGTGGTTGGTGCGCATAAACAGTTCAGCCTCACGCTCGATGACTTTACCATACCCGCCGAGCCACCACCACCACGTACTCGTGGAGACATGTTATAAGCTTCTTGTCTTTTTACGTCTTCTTGACTTATCTCTTGTTCTGTCTCCTTGAGTTTGATCTTCATTATCATCCTCCTCTTCGCTTCTTCTTTCTCTTTCCCTTCCATTTATTTTTGTTTTCTTTCTCCTCTGTTTCTCTACCTTCTTACAAATAGAGAAACCTCTAAAAATAGTTGGCAACGGAATTATGAAACTGAAAAAAGGCTTTTAGAGTTACAAAAAAACAAGTTATATGTAAAAAGTGTATTATCTAAATATAGTGCCTTCTGCATATCATTTCTTTGCGGTTCTGAATATCCGAAACAGTCGTTTTCTTTGCCGTAAATAGATGTTTGCGTTTTTTTGGTAAGGAGTTCTTCTGATGAAGAAAGGAAGCTCTTAGGTGTAAGCAAATAATAACCTTTTATTTGTTAACAAAAATGAAAGATGCGAACTTGTAACGCGCCAGGCTACTAATATGGGCTTTTATATATTTTGACCCTATTTTCGCCTTCACGACGTCCCAACAATAGAGTCAACTTCTCTCTCTGTCGTTCAAGTAGAGTGACACAATCAATTGTTATTCAGTAGTGGATAGTCTGACAAAATTATGTATCATTACATTTATAAGTTTAAAACTGTATCGAGTTTCATATCTCTTTCTGAAGTCAAAATGTACTGAATTATAAAAATGATAATCTTTTGTGAATTAGGCTAAACTCTTTAAACTATTTATATATTATAGATAACCAAATCCACGTTGTTACAAGACGAAACTTGAACCAAATATCCATGGGCTGGACCAAAAAAACACCAGAAACAAAGACCAAGTAACCATGGCCCAAAAACTCACATTTTCACAATTCTTCCGAGTTATCATTCCCGAACAATTATATACACGTATAGGGATTTTTAACAGAACATAAAATTGATTTTAAATCCTTTCGAACCACAACTACGATATACTTCTGAAATCTAGCTAGAAACTACGTAAACAGTTGACCAAAAAAAAGAAAAACCTACTTTACACATGCACTAGCTTGAAGTATTCCCCCATGACTAATTGGCCTTTAAACCAGAGTTCAAAATTTCCAAAGCAGAGTTCGTAATAACAAAACCTAAAGGAATACGATTGGACCACAGAAAGCATTCAACTTATGCGCTAAAGAATGATGAATTCACTTTATGCAGAGATTCTTAAGCTAATTCGTATGATAATGCAGACTAAGCAAAGGAGGAGCCGAGGAGGGAACTAAAAGTGAGTCATTGATCATCTAGCGAGAGACTACCAAATGATCATTCTTATGGCAGTGATAAAAACAAACTCCAAAACCCAAATATGCTAAAGTCTACATAACACAATCTAAGTTAAGAGATAAAAAAACAACGCTTAAATTAGACAAACACGCACACTAGAAGATGTCTAATATAGCAATAAAACTTTTTGATGCTCTTCCTGTCCTTAGCAAATCCTTCCTGATGTGGCCGCTACATGATAAACTCTAGTTCCCTCTAGAATGCAACTACGCGAATCAAGAGAAACATGTGAGAAGCTTCTATAGCGTCTACCAAAGGATCTGAAGGGTATTGAGCCTATCTTGCATATGGATGGTATCGACTACTGCTACTATAACCCCTCCCATATGGACCACCTGCTCCTTCATAACTGCCACCTGGGCCACCAGATTCATACGCCCCACCATAACCTGCACCACCATATCCCCCGTAGCCTTCCCCTCCTCCACGACCGTATCCTCCACCTCCATAACCACCACCACCTCCATAACCCTCACCAGCAAACCCGGTCCCATAGGGTCCAAAACGACCAGAATAGCCTAGGGGAGGTTCATTCCGGTAACCTAAATTACCACCCGCGTAGCCACCATACCCTCCTCCAAATTCAGGGCCTACACCGCCACGACCATACCCATATCCCCCAGCAAACCTACTAGGAGGACCTCCATGTGACCTAATGGGGCCTGGAGGACCATACCCTCCATCAAAACCTCCATAAGGTCCACCATAACCGCCATAACTATCGTTAAAAGAACGACCTCTAGGGTGACTACCATAAGAAGGAGGTGAACGGTTTGAAGATTTCTTTGGTTCGGCTTTCTTGATCTCCACCTACAACAAAGCAACTTAATTAACCTAGCTATGCTATTGGATGCAAACTATAGCTTGGAGTTTCTAGCTTACTGTGACAACCTCCTTCCATTTTGCAGAAATCTAATGGGTACTAAGTTTAACGAGTAGTATAATGAAAGGAACAAGCAGAAAATTTTCTAAACTCAAACCAGGAGTGAAGCCACAATTTTTAGGCCCCATTCAAACAAGCTTACCTGAGTGTCAGCCATATCGATCATGTTTCCTTTGGACAATAATTCATCTACGACCTCTTCGCTGTCGAAAATTACAAAACCAAAACCTCGGGACCTGTTTGTTTCATGGTCTCGGATAATCTGGTGTTCCACAATGGTGCCGTACTTGGCAAAGAAGTCCTTAAGTTCATCTGAACAAGAAAAACAAACAAACAACAATAAGCACAAAAATCAATATTTCTCATGAGAAAGCAATAGCTTAAGAAGATTTGCCAAGATATATACCTTCTGTAACAGCCGAGGGAATACCACCAACAAAAATCTTCTTTGTTTTGAAATCCTTTGACTGAGTGCCAGCAGCACCTTTCGGAATAGTCCTCTTGATCTCAACCTGTTACATCAAGGTTTAACAGTTGAATGCTACTAAACATGAGAAAACTAACAATAAATGAGAAACTCTTCGAATCCTTTAGTACTAGCTAGATGCTGCCAAACATCCCAAAAAAGTACATAAATCCAATCAATTCAATTCAATTGAATAAACAAGAGAGTGTAGGGAAGGAAGGGAAAGAAAAAGAGACTTGTTTGCCATTGATGGTATGAGCATCTTCGATAACTTTATCAACTACAGAAGGGTCAGCATAGGTGATGAAACCGAAACCCCTAGGTAGTCCAGTGTGTCGATCTCTCATAATGACGGAATCTGTAATCTCCCCATACTTGCCAAAGTGCTTATTGAACACAGCTGCATTAAAGTCAACATTAGCAAGATATAATCAAACAGAACAAACATCAGAAACACATAAACACACATGTAAACACCAAGTACATACTGTTAGTACTGATTTCACCATAAAATAACCATTAACGATGCCTTTAAAAAAAAACGAGAAACTTACTGTTAGTGGTGTCTTTGTGTAACCCTCCGATGAATATTTTCCTGCGACACAAATTCGAAGCGAAACATAAAACGAGGTACAGATTACGAGAGATTTCTCTAATCGTTTTGTCATTCATACTGTGGATTCAAACATGCAAGGAGCGAGGAGAGAAAACGTACCCTGGACTGGCGCCATCGCCGGACTGGAAATTTTCGTTCCGAGATCTGGATCCCATCGCGAAACCTAATCGAGTTAGTGTTTTATGTTTCGACCGAGAAACCGAAAGCTAGGGTTTTTATTTTTTTTCTTTGAAAAAGAAGCTGATTCGATCGGAGATCTGATATTTTCTTCTGCTTAAAGATGACCCAGTTCGTATTTATATATTTCATTTTTTTTTTTGGTCACAATATATAAATATTTTTAAGACATTGATCGACTCGCGGAAAAAAAAGATAAATATTTGTTTTTTTCCACTGCTGTCGGATTTGTCCTTTTTCGACATCTCTCAAGGGATGTCAGATGTCTAAATGAAAAAAATAAAAGCTAATGTTGACAGTGGGATTTGAACCCACGCCCTTTCGGACCAGAACCTTAATCTGGCGCCTTAGACCAACTCGGCCATATCAACTTTGATGCTCACGTATTTACAAAGAATCCCACAACGTATAAATACTGACGTCAGCGTATGAAAATACGGAGGAGAGACGATTTAGCGGTAGTTTTATACGGAAATACTATATATGAAGTCTTTGTGTTCAAGTCCCTCCCCCATACTCTCTCTTTCTCGCTCCTCCCTCTGCTTCTCTCTCTAGCTCCCTTCTCCCAAAACATGACCACCACCGGCGGAGATGGCGGCTCTAGGGTTTCGATTCCGGCCGATCTGCTCGATACCATTCAGAACATCAGAGAGATTACAGGAAAACAACATTCCGACGAGGATATCTTCTCCGTCTTCAAGGACTGCTTCTATGATCCATATGAGACCGCACAGAAGCTCCTGTATCTAGGTACTTCCCCTACGTTTCTTCATTTCTTCTTCTTTTTTCCTGTCAGAGTTTTGCTTCTCTTAGGGTTTTAAAGTTTGTTTTGTATGTTCACACCCAATTATGTCCTTGGTCGATTTTGGCTGTTAGACAGGGTTTTGGGGTTTTGCTTTTTTATTTTTCTGTTTGGTAAGATCATGTGATGTGATTGTCGGGATGCAGTTTTTGTGAGCAGTCTGTCTGGTACAATGTGCCTGGGATTTTTCAAATAACGAATCTTTTTACTGATATGAAATCTGCAGAATTTGGGTTTATGACTAGGAGTTGTCGTTTAGAATACGTTAAGAATCTTCACCGATTAGCTGTAAGATGATGGAACTTGATAACATTTTTGAGATTTGAATTCTGAGTTATTCCACCATTTTCCTCTCTTGCGACTCATGAAAATTGTTGCATCATAATTAAGTATTTGAGGCACTGTAGTTGATTATTGGGCCATTTACTCTTATATTATAAAATGATCTTCGAATTGTTTCAGATACTTTTCATGAGGTGAAAAGCAAGCGGGAGAAAAAGAAAGAGGTATAGTTGTTTTTTTTTTGTTCTCGTTGTTATGAATCCTTCCTGTTGCAGAAATGTTGTATGGAGCTCTTCTTTTCAGTCTCTTTTTTCTTTAGATGCATGATTGTGGAGTCACTTAGGGACCTTCAGATTTCTGTGGATCGCATTCTCTCATAACTTGCGTTACAGTTTCTGTTATCCCCTATGGATAATTTATGATTACTGGGTACTGCCTGTTGCAGAATTTAGTGCCAAGAACACAAGAAAGGGGCAGGAGTGGTCGGAGGAACTTCGCTGGTGATTGTAGTTTATGTTCTTTACTAAATACGTTTTAACTTATGTGATTTTTTCCCTTACATGAATTAAGCTCTGTGTTGATTTGCAGGTGCCAATAATGGAAGAAGTGCAGCTTTTAGAAGGCAGAGTAGAGCTAATCACGTAGTAGGAGGTTCCAGAACTGCTTCGCCTGCTCCTAACCAAGCAACAAACGACACAATACCTTGTTCCATAAAGTATCCCATACATATCATTTCTTCTCTGCCTTTAAAACCCTGTTCGTATATGGGCCTCCTAAAACGTTGTTCTCTTTCTTTTTTTTGCAGGGCGCCTAGCCCTATAAATCCTCCAACTGGAGTCAGTAACCATAAAGATCAAGATGTTTTTGTCTCCCCTGTGAACAAGGGAGTCTCAGAGGAACAGCCTCTTTCCAAGTCTACTTCTTCGTCTGAGGATGTTACTGAGCTGAAGAAGTCTAAAGCAAGTGAATCTGAACCTGTATCAGATTCTGTTGTACAAAACGATACTCAATATGCTGTAGATGGAACTTCTCAGAACTCACAGCAATCATCTACCTCCTCTAAGCAAGATCATATGTTGATTGTCACTTCTAATTGCGGTAGCCAGTCAGATCATGGTATAGTTGCTCATCATCTATGTAGCTTTCCTCTAACTAAGTTGGTAATGGTCCAGATTGTTTCCTGAGTTTGATTACAGCCTCTTATTTGAATCGACCTTGGCTTTTTTTTTTCTTTTTTTCGGAACAGTCACTAGGAGTGTAGCTGCAGCCAAAAAAGGCAATAATCGATCGCTTCTCAAGTCAGATGTTGGTGAACGGTCCCACGTGACATTCCCTGTCCACCTTCAGGTTTCCAAAATGCTGGAAACTGGTCTGACGTTTGGGAGCTTCGATTCAAATTTTGCGAAAGAGGCATCTTATGCAAGTTGTACTATCGGGTGTGATGACTCCACTATCAAGTCTTCTCATGGGACATCAGCCTATGGGGCTTCAGCTAGGTTGGTAACTGATAGCTACTTTGGGTAAATCTTACATTGTTGCTTGCTTCTATTATATTCTCATGAATTGCTCGTTAGTCCCAGATGAGTGAATCTTCAGATATGATATTCTCTAGTGAAACGTCATATGAAATCGGTGTTTCAATACAATAATTTGGTTTGCAGGAAAGATGTATTAACTTTTTCTCAAGATAAGGATCATGAGATTCCAAATTCAGCACCTGAGACCGAGCTAGCTTTGCAGTCAGATCAAAATGTCCACCGTGTAGAAGGTTCGGAAATAGATAAACTAAACGAGGAGGTTTTACCAATCAAAGATACTCATCAGGTCGGTTATGTTCAAGAAGCCTCACACGTTGTCTTTTTTTTTTCTGTGTCGTGCCTCATTGTCACCATCAGTCTAACCGAATCGTTTTTCTTGCTTAATTACTGTATTTTGATTATTTTGTTGATAATTGCAGGGTGCAAATTGTGATGATCCACCTATCTTTTATCCTGATCAGTGTTCCATAGCAGCCTCTCAACAGGCGATGCACCTTTTCAGGCAACAATACCCTCTAAACTTTTTCCCTTACGGTCCCTATTATCCACCCATATATATGCCGCAGCCGTACATTCACCAGTTCTTGAGCCCAAACCAACAACAGTCTTACTTACCGCCTCGAGATGATGCTCCAGCACCTCCTGGAGATAAAGTCCCTCTCCTTCACATCAAATCAGGAACCAACATTGAAAACTCTCCACCTGCCACATTTCCATCACCGTACGATTCATACGCAGCTGCTTTTAACCACATCCCATCAGCAGCCACCGTAAACTTTATCCACAAGGAAGAAACGAAGGAAAACATTTACACGCCTGGACCACTGGTTAGTTTGTCTCTACCTCTCCTCTTTCAGTCATTGCGTGTTATTCTATACTTTTAACAATATTTCCACTTGTGCAGAGTCTAGCCAACCTGCAGGCCAGCGCCATGTACAACTTATCCCTTCAGAGTCAGCTATTATCTTTCCCAAACTTGCAGGCTGGGTTCACGGGAATATACCAACAAACACATCCCATACTGGCGGTTCCAACTATATCTTCAATGACTGAACAACCTATAGGGTTCCCACACATAATTCATCAGCAACCTCAAGCTGCGCTCACGAATCTGGGTAACAACTAGTAGGTCAAGCAGAGTTTCTATAAAGAAGATACATATCAGATTGGTAAGAAGAGAGGCTTGAGTTTGTATTGTGTACATACTTAGGAAACATCACCACCCAAGAGGAAATTAGCGTTTGGCAATTAGACAAGGGGACAAGAGAGAGAATTGGTGGCTTAGTTCTTTCTGTGCGAACCAAACAACTTCGAAAGACGTCTAAAGGACCTATGTGTAGTACTTTGAGAAATTGATGATGTCTAGTTTGTTTGTAGTTCTTCCGAATTTTACAAATTTAAGTAAGCTATCACTTTATCCGAGCATTTTCACTCGTCACGCAATGTGATGCCCAACGGGCAAGCCAAGGACTCTTTAGCTGACTACACGTAAAAATGGAAATGATTATTAACCAACTAAATAAGTACTGAAATTGATATTTATATAATTTTATTCTTGTGCAAGTCAAAACAAAGCACAAGTAAAGGAACTCTCACTTCTATTAAATTACAAAAACATTGAAAGAATGTGGTCTACCAAACTAACACCCTGATAAAAGGAAAGAAAAAGAGAACACAAAAAGCAAGAAAGTTTCAGGTTCGACACAGTTGATCCACACACTTCTTCCGTTATATAACACACCCCTACATTAAGATCAATTCCTTGCATCACAAGACTAACAAAAAAAATGGAGATCAGAAGATCGACAGAAGAACTTGAAGACAATCATGTGATGCAGATTTCAGGAAGCAATGGCATAGTTCACAACATGGAGTTCATGTCCCAAGCCTACCTCAGAAACCAATATTCATCCGAAATTGACATTCACGAAGAGTTCGTTTCCTCTTATCCTCACGAAGATGCCCCTCTTCCCATCTTCCTCAAGGTTCCTCCAATTTTCTCTTTCTCTCTGGTTGCTTTCTGTTTCACGCTACAAGACAGGCTCATTGGTTGTTAATGTGCAGTTTGAAGATGTGGAGTATAAGGTGAGAAACATCCAAGCTAGCTCAGCAAACCTGGTGAAAACAATGGTGTCAAAGGTGACACATACGAATCCGGATCCAGATGGGTACAAACACATTTTGAAAGGTATAACCGGAAGCACTGGTCCCGGTGAAATCCTTGCACTAATGGGTCCTTCAGGTAGTGGCAAAACCACTCTCTTGAAGATTATGGGAGGAAGATTGACAGATAATGTCAAAGGGAAGCTTACCTACAATGACATTCCTTACAGTCCCTCTGTTAAGAGGAGGTTAGATACCAGAGACACGCATGCAAAGTTAGAGAGTTTCTCGTACCTGAATATTATTTATTAAAAACTCATGTTTGATTATATTTCCAGAATTGGATTCGTGACACAAGATGATGTTCTCTTGCCACAACTTACCGTGGAAGAGACCTTGGCATTCGCTGCGTTCTTGAGACTTCCAAGTAACATGAGCATGGAACAGAAATACGCTAAAGTTGAAATGATCATCAAAGAGCTTGGCCTTGAAAGGTATATGTTTGTGAGAACTCGTACACTTTCTTCAAACATGTACTTGATGATATATTGATGATGTCCAGACACATTTCTTGTAAACACTAAACTAAACTTTCCTGGAAAAAAACCCCATAATAGATGCCGTCACACAAGAGTTGGAGGAGGTTTTGTAAAGGGAATATCAGGTGGAGAAAGAAAAAGAACGAGTATAGCATACGAGATTCTCGTAGATCCTTCTTTGTTGCTTCTGGACGAGCCAACTTCTGGACTTGACTCCACTTCTGCCACAAAGCTTCTTCATATTCTGCAAGGAGTAGCTAAGGTAACATCATTTCTTTTACCTGCGAATAGATTTACTAGCAATTCTCTTAAAAGACATATACGGAAGCATAAGATTCAATTTGTCTTTTGCAGGCTGGAAGGACAGTCATCACGACGATTCATCAACCGTCAAGCAGAATGTTTCACATGTTTGACAAGCTCCTACTGATCTCAGAAGGCCACCCTGCCTTCTACGGCAAAGCCAGAGACTCTATGGACTATTTCTCATCTTTGCGAATCTTACCTGAAATTGCTATGAACCCAGCAGAGTTCTTGCTGGACTTGGCAACCGGACAGGTGTCAGACATTAGTCTCCCCGACGAACTATTGGCTACAAAAGCCGCCCAACCTGATTCTGAGGACGTACTAGTGAAAGTAAGGATCACAAAAAAATTCACAAGAATTTTTATATTTATGAATTCAATGGGACTCAATTCTGATGTTATGATGGTAGTACCTGCAACTAAGGTACAAGACAGACTTGGAGCCAAAAGAGAAGGAAGAAAACCATAGAAATAGAAAGGCCCCAGAGCATCTTCAAGCAGCAATCCAAGTGAAGAAGGACTGGACGCTTTCTTGGTGGGATCAGTTCATGATTATATTCAGAAGAACATTCAGAGAGCGGCGCAGAGATTACTTTGATAAGCTAAGGCTAGTTCAATCACTTGGTGTGGCCGTTGTGTTGGGTCTTCTCTGGTGGAAATCAAAGACAGACACAGAGGCGCACCTTAGAGACCAGGTAATGAAACTAGATAAATTTTGCGATTATACCAAAGTTATATGCATCCTAATTTATCTGGTACGATTGTACTGCAGGTTGGTTTGATGTTCTATATCTGCATCTTCTGGACATCTTCATCCCTCTTTGGAGCAGTATACGTGTTCCCCTTCGAGAAGATCTACTTGGTAAAAGAAAGAAAAGCAGACATGTACAGACTAAGCGTGTATTACGTATGCAGCACACTATGTGATATGGTGGCACACGTTTTGTACCCGACATTCTTCATGATCATTGTCTACTTCATGGCTGAGTTCAGGAGGACAGTCCCCTGCTTCATTTTCACCTTGTTGACAATACTACTTATAGCCATAACTAGCCAAGTAAGCACAGAGAAGCTTGAGAACTTCTCTCCCCTTTTCGAGACTGAAACATATATGTTAACTGCAGGGTGCAGGAGAGTTTTTAGGAGCTTCGGTATTGAGCATTAAGAGAGCTGGTATGATCGCCTCTTTGGTACTAATGCTATTTCTTCTAACAGGAGGTTACTATGTTCAGGTACAACTAATAACTTGGATGGATTACTCTTTGTATCGAACCATAACTACATGCTGTATTAAAAATCTAACTACTTGATGCGCCTACGAACTCGAAATGCAGCACATACCCAAATTTATGCAGTGGTTAAAGTATTTGTCCTTCATGCACTACGGCTTCAGGCTGCTTTTGAAAGTTCAATACTCAGCGGACCAAGTTTTCGAATGTGGGAGCAAAGGCGGCTGCAGGACACTGCAGAGCTCATCATCCTTCGACACAGTCAACTTGAATGGCGGTCTTGAAGAACTGTGGTTTCTGCTTGCCATGGCATTTGGCTACCGCCTATGTGCATACTTCTGCCTTCGCAAGAAAATCAGCATTTGCCATCTTTGATAAGATATGTTAACCGAAAAAGACCAAAAAATATATTTAAATATACAGAGATCAGAGACAAATCTTTCAGGCTATTTCCAATTTTGCAAGTGTCATGGTGTCAGTGATGAATAAAGAGAGACTAGTAGGAATCTGAGAAATAGTATTAAAGTCAAGCGCATGAGCTTTTGATATAAAGCATAAAACAGTTGTTGGTTGGCTTCTGTATTAGTACAAGAGACACTGGAAATCCCAGACAGAATAAAAGCCTTGTATCATTGCATCATACAGACAAGTAGCAAATAAGACTCGTGTTCAATCACTTCATGTATCTGTGCAGGAATTTTCTGTGGAAGTCATTCCTTATTGTATCATTGATGAAGCGCTTAGGTGCTTTCATTTCACCACGAGCCTGATTCTTGAATACAACATCATCATCCCACCTGAAAAGAGGAAAAACAATTTTTAGTATCTGCCTCATAGTCCCAAGTTTCATGAAGAAACAAAGATTTCAACAAAATCCTAACCTCCTTTTGACACTAAACGAAGTTGGAGCGTTGTTAAGCAGTGGGTTTCCTTTGAGAAGTTCTTCTTCTTTGGCGTTTAGCTCCTCCATCTGCTGCTGCTTTTCCTGTAAAATGTGCATGATAATATATATAGTTAACAAAAAGCTTCCTTCTGTATATGTGTTTAGGAAAAACCTATCTGGTCAGTTTTCAATAGTAATCTGAGCAGAATCATCAATCAGACAAGAGTAACCTTACCTTCCTGAGTCTCTCCTCCACTCTTTCTTTCTTTATCTGGTCGAGTTCAGCCATGAGAGCTTCAGTGTCGTCCTCGTCATCATCATCACTTTCGTCATCACTGACAAAGAAGAAACAAATCGTAAGAATTTTCAAGGAACTAGAGAAATATGAGTCGACGTAAGAGAAAAAACAATCAGGAGTTAAAACATTTTTCCCCGAAATTTACCACATAATCAATTGCATTTACCCCAGACTATAACCACAATATGAAAAGCAATGACTTACAGCTAGGCCTAGTTACCATAGCCAAGCTTGATTTCTTAGCCAAATCTAAAGCACAAGAGCAAAGAGGAAGACGATAATGGAAGAGAGGACGAATAGGTACCTATCATCACTTTTGATCTCAACATCAGAATCATCAGCATCTACACTGCGAGGAACAATCCGATCTTCAGGGTCTCTTTTAGAGCCTAAAAGCAGGATAATCCACGTTAGAAGACTACATCATATAAAACAATCATGACAGATAATCGAATTAAAAGATAAAACTTTCTCTAACCTTCCAGTAAGAGCTGATTCCCTCTCCTGCGGTCTCTATCATCTAATCAAAGAAACAAAACCTCATTAGTCCAGATGCAGTTATAAAAAAAAAAAAAAAAAAGAGGGAAGAAGCTTAACAAAATCGTAGTGAAAAAAGGCTTGAACTTTATCGTCTTAGTTACCACTGTAGGATTTGTCTTTGGATGAGAAGTGCCTCCTCTCACGCTCTTCAAGCTCATCACGAAGATTCTTCTTCTGCACCTCCTCTTGAGTGTGTTGCCCTTCCCTCCTGCCAAACAAAATAGTAAAATAAGAAGCAAGACACGTTATGATAAACAACGAGACAGATAGAAACTCAAACCACTAACTTTCAATTGTCAAGCACAAATAAAGCCTGGAAGATCAAATCTCTTCCACAGCAGCAGAAACTATGACTATTGATCCTCAAAACTACCGATCTATGCAACCTAAAGACAGAGTGCAGATAGGCCTTTTCTCTATTGCAATAAACCCTAGATATCTGGACAATCTCATCAATCAAAGGTAAATCCGATAGATTCCACATGTAATTGGATCCGCGTCGAATCAAATAAAAAGTACTAAGCTTCGAAAATCTGACCTTGGCTTTAACGTTGTATGTGCGGCGACATCACGGGACGAATACTTCTGAGATGCGCCGAAAATCCGAGCACCACCCTGCTCGTTACCTCCCTTTGCCGGAGCCCACGTTGGCCTAGCTGCAGTCGTCATCTTCAGAAAACAATAAAAAGCCCTAAATTCCCAATCACAGAGACAATCAACCAAAATCGAGAGCAGGACGAGAGAGAAGAAGTTTAAGGGAAGAGAAGGGAAGGCTTTAATTTATTTATTTATTTTATATATAGGCGTAAACTTTTTTTTTTTTTCCTTTTTCTTAAGTAAACTTTTTTTCTTTGTTCTAACCACCGACTTCTCTCACTGCTGCTGTTAAAGAACAAAATTCACTGATAATGGCAAAGTAAATGCTTACTAATTCTTGTTGAAAATGGATAATATTACATGATCTCTAGGTTTATTGAACTCTTCATACAAATCCGAATCGTAGAAATATTTAGTTAGTTTATACGATGCTGATATTGAATGTTTACATATTATTACAACAAAACCACGAGTGGTCGAACCCCACACGACCAACGAAGTGACACTTATTCTAGTTATGAGTTACAGATTTTCACAATTGAAAAACAGACCAGATTCTTCCTAACACTTGACTAGACAAGTCTCTTTCGATCTGGATTTTGACTTGTGCACTTCCTTTGCAGAGGTAAACGATTTAGCACACATTTTGGATTCAGCCAGCACCTTACTCGCTGCTTTACGCCGTCGTTTAAGCTCTGCGTCCACCACAATTGTAGCTTCTTCGGCCATCTCTGCTTTCTTCAACGCATCCTGTGTTGCAGCTTTTATATCTTCAATCTCTCTCTCGCTCATCTCTAGTTTCTTCAGTGTTTCATCCCTGCAAGCTCTTAATGCTTCCGTCTCAGTTGATTCAGCAGCAACAATTTCTTTCATCTCAGCTATTAATACTCTGGAATCAGATTGTAAATCCAAAGTCTCTGGAACGTTTACGGCATGTTCCTCTCCAGCTTTTGCTTTTGCTTCTTCGGCCTCAAAAAGAGCAACTTTGATCTCTTCCTCTAACAGCAAGAGTTCCGTCTTTGCATCTTCAGCTTCCTTCTTCAGCTCCTCAATGGCTTCATCTGTTTCTCTTTGCTCTTTCTCTTTAAGCTGTGAATGTTCTTCCTTCACGTTTTGAAGCTCGAGCTTAAGAGACTCCATTAATATGCACAATTCACTCCCCTCTTCAGCTACTCTATGAAGCGATTCCTTAGCAACGCCTAGCTCCGAAGTCACAACTATCACATTACTACTCAAATCTAAAGCTTTCTCGTTTCTCATGTTCTGCCTAGTTCCCATTTGACTATCCTCTTCAGCTACTCTTTGAAGCAATTCCTTAGCAACGCTTAGCTCCGAAGTCACAACTCTCACGTTACTAGTACTCAAATCTAAAGCCTTGTCATCATTACCCATGTTCTGCCTAATTCCAAGCTTGTGATTGAGATGCTCAACTGTTTTCTTAGCTTCCTCAAGCTCTAACGAAGCCTTAATCTTCGCCATCTCAGCATTCTTTATTTTCTCCTTCAACATGTTAACCTCCTTACTGCAGAGACAGAGATTTGTCTCCTCCACCAAAACTCCCTGCAACCACAACCAATTTTTCAGTAAAACCACACCAAGAAAACACAAATGTTATAAAGAGAGAAAGGAAAGAACAAAAACAAATATTCTACCTGTTCTTGCCTCTTGGTGAGATGTTTTCCTCCAGATAGATCAGCGTTAAAGAGCTTCACTGCATCTTTAACAGAATGAAAGGTACCCATTTACCCTCAATACAGAACTAGCAATGCCCTGAAGAAGAGAAAGTAGACGTTTTCGTTAAAAAGATCAAAACAAAAAAAAAACAAAAATCCTCAGAGGAAGAACATGTGCGTATGGAAGTTAGACCTTGAGAAAATGTAACTCAATAATGGAAAGAAAGAGGGCAGCTTTGTCTGTAATGTACAACTATGCTCACGTGTCACGTCCGTGCAGAGATTTTGTAAAAAGGGAGAGAGGTCACGGATCTCTTTACCTTCCTTTGTTTTTTTTTTAATCCATTTTTAAGTTATCTCTGCGCTGCACGTGAAGTGCCTGTTGTAAACCACATAGCTTCCTTGTTTCTACAGAACATAACACAAAGAGATGTAGATTTTTTATAATGTTTCAAAATAGTGTTGAACTTTACGCACGGTTTACCTTTTTTTCAAAGTACGTTTAGTTAGCACTTAGCAGTAGAATTATGATACGGTAACTAATCGGAAAAATGGAGACGACTCCTGCAACTAGGGTTACCACCAATTTGGGGAAGAACACTGTATGCAATGACGGTTTAGCCCTTACGTTAAATGGAAATATTAAATTTGAAACCCAAAACAGAACCCAGCCCTTGAGACTGGCAAAGCCTGGGCCATAGGCCTCTTAATTATAGTTGCTGTCGGACCGTCCTGAGGAACCCTCTTTTTGGGGGAGAAGGTTTCTGCTCTGAAAGTACGATAAAGTTTTGAAATAACAGGTTTGGCTTAGCTGAGCTCCTCCAGCAGTAAACCAGTTAGAGAGCATCCATGGCGCAATTGCTCTCATTTCGCGTTTATCTCTCTGCTGAAACGCAGAAAGCTACACCGGGGTCGTTTAAGCGAACCCAAAAGACTCGCAAACCGCTTACGCCTGGTAAAAGAGGTAACTTGTTCTAATTTTGTTTCATTGAGAAGACAGACAAAATTTATGGTAGTATCAACACTTTATTGCCCTTGTTCCGTCTTCAATCTCTGAGCTTTACTCGAAAATCTTCTTACATATGCAGGTCCCGTGGCTCCAACGCGGAAACCCCAGAATCTGAATTTGGAGGTTTCTCCGCATAGAGCTGGTAAGAGTCATCCTTACGCTGGTTTAATTAGAATTGTGACGTTTAGCGACTAGTATAGGCTTTGGATATTGTTGAAAAGTGCTTGCAAATTGAGTTTTTTATAAACAGTTTTTGCTTTGTGGAACGTATACAGTATCTGCAGTCAGATTGATGAGAATTGAGTTCGGTGGTGCGTTTGCTGATCTTTTGAATGAGAAAGGAAAAGGTTCTGGGAGCAATGAGATGAGTTATGTTGAAAGGACAATCGGTTTTCGGACTCGCGATTTGGATGACCGAGATCTTAGACTGGTTAGTGTTTTACCATTCTCATCTTGGCCTAGGCCATTTAGTACGAAACTCGAAGAACACTCAGATACTTCTTACAATTTGGAAAAACTGTGGTTTTCTAAAAGTTAGTTATCTGCAAACAATTTAGGTTACGGATGTTGTTGGAGGAACAATACGTTGGAGGAGGTTTCTTGATCATTTGATTGGTTCCCTTTGCCACAACGAAAGGACATTTCGAAATATGGAACCTCTTCTGTTGCAGGTATCAGTTCACTTGTGAACATCTTTGTCCTGCCTCTCAAATCTTAAACCTTGATTTCTCTTGCAGATTCTCCGCATTGGTTTCTATGAGATCATTAAGCTTGATATGCCCGCATATGCTGTTGTGGATGAGGTATATAACCCAGTCTTTTCTTAGGTACGACTGTGATTGTTCCTATTTCTTTGTGCAAAATGTGTTATATGCATATTAGTACCACTAGTTTACTATTGTATTTCTCTCTCAGTTTGCTGTGTAAATGGATCCAATTGTAGTTCCGTCTTGTGCTCATTGAATACTCAACACGCCAACTTTCCAAACTTCATTGTCCAATTTATGCTTAGTGAGGTAAAGGCTTTCATCTGATAATCTTTCGTCTATCCCTTTGTTGTTTCCTCATCTCATTTACAGAACGTAAAGCTTGCAAAGATTGCCCTTAGACCTGGTGCTGGAGATCTTGTCAATGGGATTCTTCGTAAGCTAGTCTCTCTTAAGGTTCCTCTTTCTTAGCCCTTTTTCAACTTCTCTTCACTCGAGCTTAATAAAAAGAAAAGCTTATATGAATTCTGACGTAGGTATCTGCAGGAAATAGATGCCCTTCCATTACCCAAAGTGGAAGGGGATGATCGGGCACAAGCACGTGCACTTGCTACCCTTCATTCACACCCCGTTGTAAGCTCCTATAGCTACAACCTCATCTTTGCTTGCATTTATCATATGAAGCTCGGGCTTTGTGGTTGTGAGTCAATTGAAACTTTGAAAGAGGCTTTTATAGATTACTTAGTCTTTCGCTGTTAGCATATCTATGTTGTGCTAAATAAACGCAATGAGGCCTCGTTCCTGTTTGATGAAAGAAAATGCGTTTTTATTTCTTTTCCTTGCCAGTGGATGGTTAGGCGATGGGTAAAGTATCTTGGGTTGGATGAAGCCACGAAGCTGATGACATGGAACAACACTGATCCTGGATTTAGCTTAAGGTTTATCTCCAGATTTCATTTTGCATTCACAGAAGGAAAGAAAAATTTCATCAACTGTCAGGCAGATAATTGTTTTTCTGATGCAATCAGGGCCAATACGGGAAAGGACATTACTAGATCAGACCTTGTGGAGCGTCTAAACAGTTTAAAGGTATTTCCTTCGTTTAATCTTTCTCATCCTTTTCTTATCCAAATCAGAATCATTGTGTTAGTGTGTAAACAGGCACATGATTGTCTGTTCTATATAATTAGTTTCTTACTTCAGTTATGATTTTCCTTTGCGGCAGGTTCCACACGAGCTGTCCTTACACTTGGAGGAGTTTGTCCGCATCAAAACAGGATTGCAGGTGTTTATAATGTAACCGTGAATTGTTCTCTTGCTAAATAATTTCTTAAATCCTCGTTTCTTTTGGCTCCGTTCCTGGTGTTCTATACGTTTAAATTAGAAATTGATCATTGGCATTTCTTTGCAGATCGTTGTGCAAGCTGGCTTACTCAAAGAAGGCATATGTTCTGTTCAGGATGAGAGTGCAGGTTCGTTTTGCTTTCATAATTTTTGGACTGCTCCTGTGAAAAAAAATACAGTCTCCTCTTCGTTAATTCTCCGTGTTGTAAACAAATATAAGTTGTAGCTAAATATTCTTTTGATATCTAAATATCACCCCACATCTGGTACTGCAGGACTAGTAGTCTCAGTGGTGAAACCTCAGCCGGGCGAGAGGATACTGGACGCATGTGCTGCTCCTGGAGGGAAGACCCTTTTCATGGCATCTTGCTTGAAAGGCCAAGGTAATATTACAAAGCCTCACTGTCCTTATATCTCACCCTTTATAACCATCTATTTTGAGTATGTTTTCTGCTACGCTTGACTGACTCCATCCTCAAACCGGCAAACTCACATCGGTTATAGGTATGATATATGCTATGGATGTGAATGAAGGACGGCTAAGAATTCTTGGGGAGACAGCAAAATCACACCAAGTCGATGGACTTATCACAACCATTCATTCGGATCTCCGTGTCTTCGCTGTGAGTTAATACTGATTGAGTAACTAAAACTTTCCAAGTTTTCAAGCTACTGACATGCTTGCTTCCAACTCAATGTGTTTTAGGAAACCAAAGAGGTACAATATGATAAAGTATTGCTTGATGCCCCGTGTTCTGGACTCGGTGTCCTCTCCAAGGTTAACATGAGCAATTTTATCTAACTGTTTTCTCAGAAAGATTTTTCTTTGGCTAGTTGAATTGCTTGCCTGGTCTGATTAACTTGTTCCCTTTTTCTGTGTTTTTGTAGAGAGCGGATTTGCGCTGGAACCGTAAACTTGAAGACATGGAAGAACTCACGAACCTACAGGATGAACTTCTTGATTCCGCCTCCAAGTATGCACATCCTGTACATAGATTTTAGTTGGTCACTCGGTTAATTCTGAAAAAAAAAACTAATACGCGACCTATCTAATACTTTTCTCTGTGTCCTGAATCAAATCCCAAAGACTTGTGAAGCCTGGTGGGTACTTGATATACAGTACTTGCTCTATAGACCCCGAAGAAAATCAAGGAAGGGTCGAAGCGTTTCTCCAGAGACATCCCGTAAGAATTTTTATAGTCCATTTGCTTTTATTACAAATGTCGATAGTAACAAGTTGTCTCTCTGCTTTCACAGGAGTTCTCGGTAGATCCAGTAGACAGATTTGTACCATCAAGTTTTGTAACGTCGGAAGGCTTCTTTTTATCCAACCCAGTGAAACACTCCTTGGATGGAGCCTTCGCAGCTCGTCTGGTTCGAGACATATGACGTAAAAGTCAAGCTTCTTTTCTCTGCCTCCAGAAATTCTCAAGATCATCTTGATGACAGAGAGAGTTCGGGTTCCATTTGTGTCTCTGATGTGACCGAGGAAGGTACAGAAACACCTTTTTTGTTCAAAAGGGATCCATGCATATACATAGTTCGATTCTATGAGAGATCTTGAGATGCTGAATTGTTTGTTGGTATGCAAAAATCGCGCTGTTATGAACAGTATAAAGAATAAAGAAAATGCCTTGCCGTTTTAGCGATCTATCTACAGACGGCGTGTCGTGAAGTTGTCAGAAAAGTATGGGCTCCGAAGAAGCCCATATCATAGTTTGGTCGACCTAAATAATGCAAAACGGACAAAATTATATTGAAAATGGAATATCATTCATTATATTATCTTGTACGATTTACTATTCATGTCAGAAAATGTTACACTCTTTGACTTTTACAACAATTTCACCATTTTATTTTAAATACTGTTACATAAAAGAAACTAAAAGCAAAACTCTTTGATCTATTCTAATACCTTTTTAAGAAAAAGAAAAAAGTCGAATATAGAAATCACTAAACCAAGTTTACAGACAGAGTACACAGAAATAAATGAATTTATATAGTCATTAATTTAAGTATAAAAAATTGATTTTCAAACAGAGTTTTAATTTTTTAAAAAATTTAACTTCAGATTTTGACGTTTTACATGTCAGCAGAGAATCTTTCCTATTTCTTTACGTTTACAGACACTGACGAGAGAAGTATCATATGAATATTGCTTACACCTCTCTCTCTCTCTTACATATCTATCTCTCGTCTCTCTATCTCTCTCGTGTTAGCAAACAAAAGTCACGGATCTTGATCGGTTGTCGGAGATGGAGTTCCGGGAGAAGCTCTTGAAGTTCAAGTTCCACATCGTCTTCGCCTTCGTTTTCTCTCTCCTCACCGTCGCTCTCGTCACTTATTCTCCCGGTTTTCTCACCGTTTTATCTTACTTCTGGCCTCTATTTCTCTCCACAGCCCTCTTTCTCGCCGCAGTTTTCTTCTTCGCGCGAACCTCCGACCTTCCGACGTCATCTACCATCCCCGGCGATGGCTCCGGCTTTAAAGTGGCGGCAGAGGGGATCCTTGACTATGTCGTTGGCGGACAACACGAAGAAACTCTCTTTGATAGCTTCACTAAACTCGACTAGTATGAGATCTCTCTGTTTTTTTTTAATTCCTCGAGTATTTTTGTTAGTTTTGTCTTAATAATAGATAGTATTTATAAATGTAATAGTTAAAGTGGAATAAGAATAAATCTTGCTTTGTGGTGTTTTTGTGATTCCTTTAGCCTATGATTCTTTTTAGGCGCGAGGCTTTGTTTTTTTAATCTTTGGATTTTAGGTTCTATCACTTATTTTATACGTTACATTACATTGATATATTACTTTCAAAATCGATCACTTTTATTTATTTTTTAGGTGGCAATGACCTTAAAACCTGTGCCTTTATTTTAAAAATCTCTCTGAATAAAATCCAACCACCGACGCGACAGATTTTTCATTTGTTTACTAATTTAATATAAGAATACAATTTGAATGTTATCATTGGTGTAGTTTAGTGGGTTTTCGTCTTGTATCTGGTTATCTACTTTAATTCGTTATTGAGATGTTAAAAAATATGAATGTAGTATTCTTTTAGCTAGATTCTATACAAATTTGGGTGATTTATCAGAGAGAAGAAAAGATAAAATAATTGTATAGCAGAGATTCGTACATTTTGGTATGTTCCTCACGTGCCCGAGCATATAACTCATGGATAAATCTCGACCACTGAATTAAAATCTAAATTACCCCTAGCTATCTAATTTAACCTTATATAAATTGAAGTGCATATTGCAAATGATGACGTCAGCGCGGCCTACAAAAAAACGTTGCGTAGTTCGGCCACGCGTTTCAAAAATGACACAGTCCCAGAGTTTTTCTTATAACGACACGCATGTTCTAATTTTAAACTTATAACGGCAAGCGTTTCGTTCCCTTCCTTCTTCTCGTCTTTAATAAACTCGTCGCCGATTGCATTCTCGCTTGGTTTTGTAATAAAAAAAGGTACACGAACGAGATGGAGGGAAATTTTCAAATTTCAGAAACAACTAATTTGCTTCAAAAGATCAAAGGTAACATGAATCTCAAACTATGTACCCGAATCTACGATGGATTATCATCTAGGTTGAAATTTCTAGTCGATGATTTCGCTGGCTCTTCGTTGTTCTTCATCACCATGATTCGGGTTTTGAGCAGAATTTACTCGATCAATCGTCGAAGATCTGGCGAAGGGACGATCTCCAAAAATCTACATCAATCGATTTAGGAACTATTGCATGGATCCAGAAGCGGATTGGTTTGTCTCTCTTGGATCTCGACATTCGATTTCCCCTTCGAAAATTTTCTCGTTTTTCATCTATACAGAGAGAACCCATTGTTTCATCAGACGTGGATCGAGCGGTTTTTGAAAGGATTTATGCAAAACGAGTACTCTGAACTGATACACTCATCGTTTTTTTTTCTGTGTGATTTGAAGTCTGAATCTGCTTAAGACGCGCTTTGAAGGATTGTTGCGTGACCATGACCTCGTAAATTTGACAATTCGCTTCTGCTGTCTACAGCTTTTGCAGCTCTGATGAACCAAAAGGTCGGGATCTTCTCACCCTTAAGAAGAAATCCAAAACCTACAGAATCGGTGAGTCTAAAATTATCAGCAGTCCCGTATTGTTGTCTTGGTCAGAGTAACCAGTATCACAGTATGCAATTTCTTTCGGTGTTTAACCTTCAGATATGTTGCTAAGAGTATTGTTGATAGTCCAACAACTTCTGCAAGAAAACAGGCATGGATCCAAAAGAGATATCTACTACATGCATCCGTCAGCATTCAAAGGTAAATTTGGAAGGACATGGTTGTTTAATTATTAGTGTCTCCCTGATTAGTTAATACTTGACTATGATTCTGCATCACTCTTATTTTGTTCTTGGACTTCCACTAAATTTTTTTTGTCTGATCCACAGCACAATCAGTTGTAGACCGCGCAATTGCTGATATATGCATCCTTTTTCAGTGTAGTCGGTACAACTTGAATGTGGTCAGTACTTGAATGCTTTCACCTTCAGGTTTTCCTTATGAAGAATTTTAATCTCCAATTTGAGTATCAGGATGTCATTACTCTTGTGATTCATGTGATAATTTGCAGGTTTCTGTTGCAAACGGGTGGGTACTCTTGACAACAGTTACAGTGCTTCTATCATGAGGCATGTCTTTATTTTTAAGATCCACCTTCTGTTGTAGGTTGGTGATGGGCTGGTTAAAGTTTAGGGAAGCTGGAAAGAAATTTGATTGTTTAAGCAGCCTCAATACTGTAAGATGGGAACGTCACATGCACTTTTTATGTTAGCATCAGAAAGTATAACTTTACAAATGACTTCATTTTACAGGCATTTCCCGTTCCTGTTCTTGTAGAGGAAGTCGAAGGTATCACATATCTGTGAAGAATACTTTCTTCTGCTTCTGTTTTATTGCCTGCTGATATTGTCTTTGGAAGGTCTGAGGTTTGTGGTAAATGTCACATAGAGGGCAGCATTTTCCTTTTTAACTAATAGACGAATCATTTAAAAAAATGCTTTATGCTCTTTAGAGACGTCATCTAAGCTGGCAATACTCTGTTAGTAATGATAATCGGATATCATTTTCCTGCTTGCAGATATTGTTAGCTTAGCAGAGTACATACTGGTGGTGGAAAAAGAAACAGGTAAACCATCTATCTAAATAGTAATCAGAAGGTGCTTTTCTTTCTTCATGACTTAACAACTGATCAGTCACTTCATCCATGGTTTATAGTATTCCAGCGCTTAGCAAATGACATGTTTTGCAAGATGAACCGCTGCATCGTTATCACAGTACGCACTACAGTTATTTCATTCTTACTAGTTTTCCTTTCCGTTCCTTCCTCACATCAAAGGCATACTTGTTTTTGGCAGGGAAGAGGCTATCCCGATGTCTCTACAAGAAGGTACATCACTTAATCCCAGGTTCTTGGAATACCCGTATCATACATTTTCCTCTATTGATAAACGTATCATCGAATAAATTCGATTCTCACCAGGTTCTTACGACTCCTGATGGAGAAGTTGCAATTACCTGTGCATTGCCTAGTCGACTGTGATCCATATGGCTTTGAGATCCTAGCCACATACCGTTTTGGCTCCATGGTTAGATTCTGTTATAGAATAGAGATGATTTAATTCGAAAATTTCACCGCCTGTGTTGTTTGTTGAATGGGTTTGACCCATTTCAAACTGAACCATTATCATTGTTTCACTTTGTTGTCTTTCTGTAAGCAAATGGCCTATGATATAGAATCATTACGAGCACCAGATATGAAATGGTTGGGAGCTTTTCCTTCAGACTCTGAGATATACGGTGTTCCCCAACAGTGTCTTTTGCCCTTGACAGAAGAAGGTAAGATCATTAAACATTTGTATTTTCTCCCTTTTTCACTGCTTCCTTTTTTTGAGACCGGACAATTTTTACTCACGCACAGATAAGACAAGAACAGAAGCAATGTTGCTTAGATGCTACCTGAAGCGTGAAATGCCACAATGGAGGTACCACTACCAACAAACTTCCATGTCTTATTTGTATTCACATGTCATCCAAAAGCACAAAAATAATATGACTTCGTTTGTTTAAGGTTGGAACTTGAAACGATGCTGAAAAGAGGAGTGAAGTTTGAGATCGAAGCACTCTCAGGTCACTCACTGTCTTTTTTGTCCGAGGTTTATATTCCTTCTAAGATTCGCAGTGAGGTAAGTTTCCCTTGAGCTTTATGCCAGTCTTTAACTCAGGTGTATGACCAAATAAAACTAACCAACAAATTTTCTTAATTGATAATTATAAAAAAAAATTGACAAATTATCATAATTCTTAATTTTGAATAATACAAAGTAATATTATGGTTCATTTTTACAAAACTACCACTTCCGGTTGATTTTGAGTAATAGTACAAAGTAATATAGGGTTCATTTTCTTTCTAACGTTGCAAACCTAATTTGAAGTATCAAAGCCGTTCCCCTAAAACCCTTGAAACCTTGAACATTCCGACCCAAACAAAGACAAAATCTTTCACACACCGGCAAACGATGTCGTCTCTCTGTCGCCTTCTCCTCCGTGGCACCAACAGCTTCAGCACCCCCACAAACAGCCGCTTTTTCTCCGCCGTTACCGCTGCTTCAGCCGCAACCTCGCAGCGAAAACCGTCCCTCATCACCCTCATAAATGACGAACCCGACCCTAAATACATCACGGAGAAGTTCAAAAAGGCTTGCCAAACGGAGTGGTTCCGGAAGAACATAGCCATCTATGAGAGAACCGTTCGCCGTCTCGCCGCAGCCAAGAAGTTTGAGTGGATCGAGGAGATCCTGGAGGAGCAGAACAAGTACCCTAACATGTCAAAGGAAGGATTCGTGGCGAGGATTATCAACCTCTATGGACGAGCCGGTATGTTTGAGAAGGCACAGAAGGTGTTCGACGAAATGCCTGATAGAAACTGCAAGAGATCAGTGTTGTCTTTCAACGCTTTGCTGAATGCTTGTGTGAACTCCAAGAAGTTCGATTTGGTTGAAGGCTTCTTCAAAGAGTTGCCAGGTAAACTCTCGATCCAACCAGATATCGCATCTTACAATACTTTGATCAAGGGATTGTGTGGAAAGGGTTCCTTGTCTGAAGCTATTGCGTTGATTGATGAGATTGAGAACAAGGGTCTGAAACCAGATCACTTCACC
This sequence comes from Iljinskaea planisiliqua, assembly GCA_900108845.1. Taxonomy (NCBI): domain Eukaryota; kingdom Viridiplantae; phylum Streptophyta; class Magnoliopsida; order Brassicales; family Brassicaceae; genus Iljinskaea; species Iljinskaea planisiliqua. The sequence continues at coordinate 4,096,285 of FNXX01000010.1, read as the reverse complement.
TACAATTTGCTTTTACATGAGTCGTATACAAAAGGGCACTTTGAGCAGGGACAAGAGATATGGGCTAGAATGGTAGAGAAGAATGTTGCGAGAGACATACGTAGTTACAACGCCCGGTTGTTAGGATTAGCCTTGGAGATGAAATCAGTAGAGATGGTTAGTCTCTTTGAGGAACTTAAGGGTAATGAAATCAAACCCGATGTATTCACATTCACTGCCATGGTTAGAGGATGTGCCGGTGAAGGTAAAGTGGATGAAGCCAAAATGTGGTACAAGGAATTAGAGAAGAACGGTTGTCGCCCAATGAAATTGATATTTTCTTCGTTGCTTCCTGCAATGTGTAAGGCGGGCGATTTAGAGTCCGCTTTTGAGCTCTGCAAGGAGATATTCACTAAGCGTCTACTTGTCGATGGGGCCGTCGTGCAGGAGGTAGTTGATGCATTGGGGAAAGGATCCAAGCAAGAAGAAGCTGAGGAGATTGTTGAACTCGCTAAGAAGAATGACTATTTACAGTTCACGCTGCGTCTCTCTTCCGACGAGTAGTTTCGTTTGCAAGCTTATTAACAAGTTTCTGTAGTCTTTGTTCCTCTCCTAAGTGTCTTGTTGTTTCGCAGTTTGAATAACCAAACTACCTGAACTTTTGTGTTTGTGTGCCTTCTTTGAAATTTGGGAGTTACAAACTTCTTCCATTTTTTGCTTGATGCCGTAAAAAAATTAGTGATTTCACTAAAAAAATGGCATGGAACCGATGATTATACACGAAAAACGCTGCGTAGTCGAGAGAGAGAGCCTTTTGCGTAGTAGAACGGCACGCTGTTCTGTTTTGTTAAAACAAGACGCTTTTTTTTTTGCATAAGACCTAGCCCGACGGGAGCCATTTCGTCTCTGTCCTAAAACCCAAAACCCTGACACTGACAATTTCTACCTGCACGAGTCAGCAATGAGCAAGGTGAGCTCCTCGCTGTACAGTCGCCTCCATGGAATCTTCAAAGAATCTTCAGTCGCCACCGTGAAGACCGCAAAATCTAGAAGCCAAACCAAATCCAAAAAGTTCGTTAGTAAATCGAAGGAACCCACAGTTTCTTCTGCTTCCGCCTCTGGAGGAGACGTAGTGAAGTCCTCGAACGACGCCAAGGGAACGAAAGATTCGAAATTGACGAAGAAAGTGGAGAAGTTCAAGAGATCCTGCGAGTCGGAGAGTTTCCGGCAAGTGCATGGACTCTACAGTGCATTTATCCGCCGTCTCAGGGACGCGAATAAGTTCTCAATGATCGATGAAGTTCTTCAGCACCAGAAGAAGTTCGAAGACATAAAGTCTGAGGATTTCGTTATCCGTATGATGCTTCTCTATGGGTACTCAGGAATGGCGGATCGTGCACACAAGTTGTTCGACGAAATGCCAGAGCTAAACTGTGAACGAACTAACAAGTCGTTCAATGCGCTCCTATCGGCTTATGTCAATTCAAGGAAGGTTGATGAGGCCATGAAGGCTTTCAAGGAGTTGCCAGAGAAGCTAGGTATTACTCCAGATATTGTCACCTATAATACCATGATCAAGGCACTTTGCCGTAAAGGCTCAATGGATGATGTATTATCCATCTTGGAGGAGCTTGAGAAGAACGGGCTTGAGCCTGACATGATCACTTTCAACACTCTGTTGGAAGAGTTTTATAGGAGGGATTTGTTCACTGAAGGAGATAGGATCTGGGATTTGATGAAATCCAAGAACCTTGTTCCCAACATTAGGAGTTATAACTCAAGAGTGAGAGGTCTGACTCGGAACAAGAAGTTCGCCGATGCAGTTGATCTTACTCATGTTATGAAAGCGGAAGGGATCTCCCCAGATGTCCATACATACAATGCTTTCATCACGGGTTACCGAGGTGATAACAAGCTCGAGGAGGCTTTGAAATGGTACAATGAGATGAAGGAGAAAGGTCTGACTCCTGATTCAGTGACTTACTGTTTGTTAATCCCCTTCATCTGCAAGAAAGGAGATCTCGATAGCGCGGTAGAAATGTCCGAAGAGGCCATCAAACACAAGGTCCTGTCTCGCCCCAACATGTACAAACCCGTGATCGATCGTTTGGTAGGTGAAGGCAAGACTGATAAAGCAACGCAGCTTGTGAAGGATGGCAAGTTACAGAGTTACTTTCGATATCTACCAGGCTTGTCCACTGGTAAGAAGAACACCTCTTCGATTCCTGTCTCTTCAAGTCCGGTCGAAGCCTGCGTGTTGGACGATTAGGAGTGCTTGATCAGTGCTTAGCATCTACCTTAACGAATGGCGTTATAATGGTGGCTTTTTATCACTCGTTTAGATTTGTAAACCAGTTGACTCCACTTGCAAGGAGGAAGGTTATATTGGTGTCTCCTGTGATTTTTTTCAATTGAAAATTTTGGAATTTCGCTTTCCTTCTTAAATGTTGTAGTTTCGACATCTCAAGGATTAAAGTTTAAAAATTCATATTATGAAGATGAATATGCATATAGAATTAGCACAAATTATATAATATATCCTAATTTTGGTGGATATAATTTCTCGTCATTATCCACATTTTACTAGTTCTTCTTTTGAGATTGTGTCGAGTACCATTGCAAGGGGAACTCGTGATGGGCGTGTCTACTCCTACCTTGGTATGGCTTCATGACCGCATCCATGTGACGGTTGAAGATTTAAGATTTGTATACTTGGGAATGATCTCGAGATTGATTGCTCGGAAAGAAGCAAGAGAAAACAAGTTTTCTCTGTTCTGCCTTATTGGTACGAATATTGGATCGAGCCCTGGTGGGAGTTGCAACTCAAGTGAGGAGACTCGAACGGGCTCGAATTGGTTATTTGTTTTGCTCTGTTTACATATGTGTATCTGACTTTAACATCAAGTTAAAGAGAAGAGAAATAGATGAGGAAGAGGAATTAGGGTTTCAGAAGACTCTCCCTTTGATAAATGAAAGCAGTGGCGATGCGCAAAAATCTGTTTAAAATATTCTATCTTTGCTAACTTTCGATTGTATTCGTATTTTTATAATTAATGAGTATAAATACTTGAAGATATCAAATGATCTTTTATATTCCCTCCAACTAGTAATGTCGGAATACAGAATATCCTACGAGAACGCATTTTCAGGCAAGACCAGATACACTTGCCTTAGTTTAAACAAGAGCAATCTATCCTCTTTATACCTATAAAACTTCAATTGATTTTGTTCCCTGTGAGTCGAAGCAGAAAGGAAAATAAGAAGAAAAAAACCTCAGTAGCTCCAATGGATTTTTCTGTCGATATTGTAAGCGAAAACGAGTACAGAATTATTGATATTTAAATATTTATTTGTCATTGTTAATAAGAAATGTTGTTAATTACTCACATCATCATGCAGAGGTGTGAGATGAAAGTGAATAGAAACTGCGAGCTTTGCTATCAAAAAGTGACCGAAATTATGCATTGTCTCACACGTACCGTCTTCTTCCTTTTTAAATGTTTTTTTAAAATGTTGTTGTTGATGATGATGGATTGGGACATACTGTTATAGATCTGATGGTTTGATTTTATATTATGTTCAAATTTTGCAGAACTTTACTCAGTGAATTTCCTCGGAGACAACAACACAATAAAGGTGGAGGCGAGAGCGAACCCTAATTTAATTCTGGCGACAATTCAAAAGTACGGCGATCACGGCAAGATCACCAATCTCTATATGGACGGCGAATCCATCACCCCTCATCCCGGAGGCGGTTATTACGGTCAATCCGGTTACTACCTTCCTTCAAACGCACCCGCTAATTATTATCCTTATGCCCCGCCGCCGCATTTTCTCCCCGGAAACTGTGGTTACTCAATGCCTCCTCCGCCGCCGCCGCCACGGCAGACTGAGGCTCCACAGGGGGTGAAGATTAGCCACCATACTGCACCGCCGTCTTGTCCTGTGCAACCGCCCCCGCCAATGCCGTTGTCTAGTTACTCTTACATTGAGCCTCCCTATTGGCCGACGAGTTCGTCGAGTAGAAACTGCACCATTATGTGAATCTCATTGATGAAGACGATCATGTGAGCTTTATGGTTGCTTATAATCGCGATCGCTGTTTAAAGAGTGGGTACTCACTCTGTTTGAAGCAGATAAAGTATTTGCGATTTTGGTGTCAACACTTTTACAGAGAAGAAGTATATATACAGTTTTACGATTTTATTTGATTAGTTTTGAAGTATCTAGTTAGTTAACTTGTATTATTATTATTGACAAGTAAGAACGGGTGTGGGATAAATTGAGTTGCTTTTTTGGTGTGCGAGTCATAACAATAGTTGTTTGTTCATTTCAATGTTGTTGCTTCATTGTTCTTGACGACATTATGTTTAACGTTGCAAACAAGTGCCACGAACATGGGATGCTTGATTTGCGACTTTATTACTAGTGATAATCATGGTTTTAGAGCTTGATCCAAAGCTCGGTATGGCTTAAGTGACCTTGAAACCATTATACGTAGCCGAAAATAATCATTTTTTTTTATTGGGATCAGATAGTATCAGACTTAACTCTAAATATCTTTTGACACAAAACTAATCAATTCCAAGATTATTGATGAGTATGAGGAGTGTTGGGTCCATCATCGTTCCCGTACACAACACCCGCAGGGCCCAAGGAACAACTGATTACTTCTTACTTCAAACATGACCTCTCCTTCTCTCATCATTTGCCTTTTGTGGTTGTCCAACTTCACCGCCCTTAAACCTTTTATTTCATAAATTTCAGTTTGAAAAGAAGAAAATGACAAAACTAGAGAACATTTTTAAAAAATTATTTGAGCTACGCACCATATATAGAGCTTCCTTTTTACATACTTGAAAACAATTGCATCTATTTGCTTTTTTTTACCTCCACCGTTCCATATAAACTCAAACAATAGCATCTCAATCTTTCCCGAAAATACTGATTTGTTTTAGACGTTTACGAGTCGTGTGACATCTTTACGAATTATCTTGTCTTTTTAAGGCATCTTACGAATAGGCTTTAGCTTAACGTGAGCATTATTGAGCATATGATTGTCATATATGTATGTGTTTAATTTGATCAAATTATCTCTCAACAGGAAATGGACCCACTTCATTCTATGAGAGAGCCTGGTTGTTTATAATAACTTGATTCTTTTTGTTTCGTTTCTTTGTCAAGTACTGATTGAGTTTACTGTTCCTTCTCCATGTCTTTTGGTTTTACTCTGCTTTTTAATTTGGATTTTTGGTATGTGTAAATGGCTCCATGATTGATGTATACACTCTCGTTCATTTCTTGTTAGATACATTTGTGGCTTTTATTTCTCTATCTTATGCCATTCGAACTGTTGTATCTAGATGATCACCATATATATATTATAATAATGTTTTTATGTATAACTAGAAGTTTCCTGACCGAGCCCTCCCTAAACTAATATCTAAAATTGTAAAATTTGGTCGGATAGTTTTACTATTACAATAGTCCACCACGTCTAACCATAATGATATAAAACTTTGATCCGTAATAAACACTAACGACTGATGAATGATACAGACTAATTAAGCTTTCAAAAGTCGTTAGTTTAGAATATACTTGCATGCCAAACATGTTGCAATCAAAGCCTAATATCAATATATATTTTAATTGAGATAAATTGACCCTTAATCATCTCATTTTCTTTCTGATCATATTAAGTTATATTATTATATATATAAATGCGTGCGTCCGTTTATACGAACTTGAGTGGACATGTTACGTTGTGTCAAAATCGTATAGTCTATTACTACTATTCGATAGATCTTCCGCTCTCTATCATATTATTAACTAAGCTTAGTTAATATAACCAAAATATTAAATATATGGTATATGTAGTTGTAAACTTGTAATCATATACAGCATGAATCGAATACCTGATCTTCATTATCCATACAATATAGCTGTCTCATCATTTGCTTGGTTGATGCATGTAACATTAACACTAAACTCTCTTCTTTTTGTTTTTTTCTGGTTTGCTCATTTTTTTTTGTTGGTTAATGGGTTTGATCAATTGAAATTAGTCAAATCACATGTCCTCCTTTAAAATACCAGCCTCTCGAGAGGACTAGAAAAAAATCTATGTCACATAAAACAGAGCGTGTTGCTAAGATAGTTAAAAACATTTTGTGAAAAAGTGAAAACCGAACGACTAGAAGATTCTAAACAAAGCTTCAATGTAACTCCATTTTGTAAATATCCAAATTAATTATTATTATTTGAGACTGGTGGTGGATAGGTAGGAGAGTGGGAAACTAAAAAACAAAAGCATGGAGGTCTGAAACTAAAAGCGAAGAGGAAAGAATCTTTGAGTCTTAAAGCAAATTTATATCCACTTTTAAACATAGATTCGATTATTCGTTGATAATTGTTCCACTATTTGCATATGGATTGATGGATCATGGGATTATATGCACACACAATGACACGATTCATCTTTTTGACGTGACTTAATCAACATTATTGATTGTAAATAGTAATGAGTCTAAAGTATCTAAGATTTTTATCTTAGGGTTCGCTACTACCATATATGTAGTTATAGTGATGCATTTTCTTTTTATCAGATCCATGGTAACATAATCGTTAGATGTTCCCATAGTTTAAAGATTCACACGTTTCAAGCTTCAGAATCATCATGGCACCAGATGTTTTGGAGAGAAAAAACGACATTTAATTTTCTTTTCAAGTTTCATGTCGATCGATCCAAAAGTTCATAGATCAATAAAATCAAACATTTTATTTTTAAAAAAATGAAGAAATCAGAAATGAATAAAACCATCAAATATCATTTTTTTTTCCTGAGAAAAGATATCATATGCATAGGTACACGTGTGCGTAGCAGCATTATTCCCGATACCATCGGGTGGACAACACATAAGCTAAAAATATATTGTACATGAGTCTAGGATATAGAATTAATAATAGAGATCGATATGATCATGTGTATGTACTATTTATGTGTGCATATATAGTCATACGTTAAATAATGAATCGAACTAGATTGTTCTCGAGTTTTATTGCATGCATTTCTTTGATGAGCTCCTTTTTTGCATAATATAAAGAGTAATGCCACTATATTAATGACCAAGGTTTGCTTTTAATTTGCAAAATCAGCGGATGAAATTTTCACAAATATTATGATTCACTGATCGTGCATGATTTTTTCCAAATAAAGTAGATTTTATGTGTGATTTTTGAAACATATGTATCATGTTGTTTTACTCGATGACATATATATAAAGATTCCATTACGAGAGATGGTCAAAGTACAAATGACGTGAAGAAGAGGCTAGAAAAACTCGCACTTTATGAGCTTATTGCGTACGTTTAAACTTAAACAAAACTAGCTAATTATAAATCAAACAAGGATTAATTGTCGTTTAGCTTCGATTCTAAGCTCTTCCTTCATCTTTCTAATGAACTCATCGAACTTCTTGTTAATATCTTCCTCCGTCACCACTCCCACATTATCTTCCTCTTCATTAAATCCGCCACGAGTGTCACGCTCTTCCTCTAGATCACCATTATCCGTTAATGTTTCAGCAGATTCTTCTTCTTCTTCTTCTTCGTCATCTTGATCTTTTGTACTAACTTCATCTGCAAGAAAAGACTCTGTTCCTCTTTCATGAACAGAGGAATGTTCTAGCTCCAATATCGCATCGTAACTATCAAAGTCTCGGTAATCAAAGGATTTGTCGGTCTTGCTCAACCGACTTTCCTCTACGGGTTTTGACGAAGCGATCAAACCAGAGTACTTAGCGACAAACACTACGAGACCATTGCAGAGGAGGAACATGTACTTCTTATCTACCGCGTGTGTTACGAGTTGAACTGTGAATCTATATAGATAGAAGTTGTGAGTGATTAAAAGAGATGAAACCCATATCGAAATTACTATGAACTTTGTCAGTTTCTTCATAAACTCCGGTTTTGTTTGATCCATCATCTCACTGTGTTTTTTTTCTTTACTTTTGTGAGTGAATGATGAAGATAAGAAAAAGAAAAGGAATGCTCTCAGCTTTAAGACTTAAGAGTGATTGTGCAAAGGTTTACACTCAACGGCTTTGGTATTTATACAAGTTTTTTGTGAAAATTTTGCCAATGGGAATGATTTTACCAAACTGTCCCTTTGTTCTGATGCTGCATGCCACCTGTTAAGGGAGATCTTCTCAATTATGTGGATCAAAATTAATCGACGTTCCCTTCTTTGTGATTTTTTTTTTGTCAACTAATCTTTGTTTACTTTTGGCATATTAATTGGTTTGATTTTAAGGAAATGACTTTCTTATGAATGTTTTCTTTTTTTAACAAGACTTTCTTATGAATGTCCGAAAGCTTTTGGTATATTATATGACTTTCTTATGTAATCCTAATGGAACAATTATTTATGTCGTCCTGTGTAACCATATATTTTATTTAAATTTGGTGAAATATGCTTTAACAAAAAAAAAATGGTAGAATATAGATATGGTCATGTTTACTACAAATTTTGACAAATTGGTGTTAGTGAGGGCGTGTGGACGATAATTATTCAGAAGATGTCATTGTCTTTACGTACTACATGACAAACCCAAAAAAACCGTGTAATACGCAATGAATGTGGCAAAAAATGGACATATACGCAAAAGCGACGGTGAAGTCGATAAAACTATATCAACTAAAATACTCATATTAATTAATATAAATCCAAAAGACAATATATAAGGGAAAATCATTGAATTATTCTAATGTTTCTGATCTTTATGCTTGTGGACGTGGATTTCTGGAGGTGTATGATTATACTCTTAGCTATTTGAATATCTTGTAATTACCATATATGGTAGATTTGAATATAACTTCATCGTTTGGATTTTTTTGTTTTGTTTTGACTAATCAGGAATGACTTATCGATCCAATCATGACTTAGATTTCAGTCACCTACAGTGTTCTGCCTTTTGAATGCAATTTTTAAAGCTATAATTTCGCACGGATATACAATTATGAAAACTATGAATTGCAATTTATGAATGCAATTTATAATATGTTTACTTCATAATTTCGCAGGGAAATACAGTATTAGGCATTGCCATTTTGTTGAAAAGTAAAAATACAAAAATAAGCCTATCCATAGACCATAATGGTGTCGCAATGCAATCTAAGGACCAATGAAGAAGCGTTTACTGGACTTTTACATTGGGCCCATATTGGTATGTGTTAGTGGGCCTTTTTGTTTTACTAAGTGGGCTTTTAATAAATCATGATCTCATCAATTAGAAAAAAGACAGAAAAAGGATTTGGATAATGGATAACCCTCGAAACGAAGCTGCGGAAGAGGAAACTACATCCTTGGAGCGTTGAGAGGAAGAAGAAGAAGAAGAGAAATCGATTCTTTGTTTGGATATTCAATGGCGGTTTCTTCTGTAACTTCGTTCATATTGCCCTCTTTCGCCAATCCTACACCTTCTTCTTCTACCAGACAGAAAGTCTCTCTGCTTTCATTGCTTCCATCTTCCACTCATGGCGGCATTGGCTCCTGCGTCCTTCATAAACCCTCCGTCTCGTTCACGAAGAGGGTCTTCGCGGCTCCCGAAACCTTAACTCCAGAAACTCTCGATGAACCCGCCTCTGAGGAATACTCCGAGGTACACTCTTTTTCCTCTCGGATTCTTCGATTTGTTTGCAAAGGCAATGAGGAAGTTTAGGGAACACCTGTTGTGTAGAATCATTAGCATATGATATCCGTTTTCTACTGTATCTGTTGGATTTAAAGCTGCTTCCTTTATGTGTTTAGTGTTTGTTCTGGTGGACTTTTATCTTACAATACTCCTTTTTGTATCTGTGTGACATTCAGGTTCCGAGCTCTTCCTCCATAACTGTAGACGCGGATAAGGTATGTTCCATTTCCTTCAGAGCTCACTACTAGAATTTGATTCGATAGGAAACGATTTGTCGAAGTTGGTGTTCTATGTCCATCTTCGTCAAATCAATAGACTTTTTTTTGGTTGTCGACGTTATTACATCACTCGGAGCTCTCGTATGTGTAGTGAGAAATGCCATTAAGTAGATCGATTTTGTGACCACTATCATCTTTGGATAGGAATGCTGTTATGTATACTTACTGTTATTTGCCACACCTGAGTTATGTTTTTCTCTGGAGGGTTTGTGGAGATTCATTGTTTTTTGGTTATGTTGATTTGTTTTCTTGTAAGCAGATGGCGCCGAAGCAAAAGATTAGGATCAAGCTTAGATCATACTGGGTGCCTCTTATTGAGGACTCATGCAAGCAGATACTTGACGCTGCGAGGAATACCAATGCAAAGACGATGGGTCCTGTTCCATTGCCAACCAAGAAGCGTATCTACTGTGTTCTCAAGTCTCCGCACGTTCACAAGGATGCAAGGTTCCATTTTGAGATCCGGACGCACCAGCGGATGATAGACATTCTCTACCCGACTGCTCAAACCATCGACTCCTTGATGCAACTCGATCTTCCTGCTGGTGTTGATGTGGAAGTGAAGCTCTGAATATCAGCCATAACTACAATGGTAACCAGAAAAAAGCTCTTTACTCTTCCTGTTTTGAATACAGCTCTCAGACCAATGTGTCTAGTTAGTGAACTGTATACTAAACCAAAGTTTTTCTTCCTCAGAGGTGATGGGCACTTGCATTGCGTGAACAGACTGTTACAGATCAACCACACTGCTTAGAATTGTTAAGCCCTGTATGATCCTTTTGAGAGCCTCTGTAATGAATATTCTCTGGTCCTAGCAAAGTTGGAATCTTTTAGTCATCCTTGTTCTTAGTTGATGAACAAATCCACAAGTAAGCAAGTTCAAAGGAATCTTTTTGTGTGTGTGTGTTTACTAATTGTTTTGCCGTCAATGTTATAATCTAAGTATTTTTCCTTCTGTATTTTAGTGGAATCTTTATTTGAATATAATTATGAATAGAAACGAGAAAAAGTATACAAGTTGAGTTTTAAAACAATCAGGAAGTTGGAACCTTGAAAGCAACTTCATTGTTAATTTGTTATGACTAATCTGCAAGTTTATCCACAAACTTAATGGGAGTTTACAATGCCTTGCTAATTTGGCATTGTATATATATATTTAACTCGGAGAATATTACAATCATACGTACAGCTATATGATTATTTTGATAAAAAAAGAAAATGATTATGTTTTGGTAAACGACTTGCTTCATCGTAGGATCATCACATGACCAAAAAAAAAAAAAAAATGGTTGCTAGAATTGAAATTAATTAAGTGGAGGAGACAACGATGGGCCTGTTTTTATAATAGTCGCCAAAGTTGAGGCATATTCCCACGATATACCAACACGGACCGTCCAATTTTAATTTACTTATATTATAGATTTCTTAAAAATATGTTCGAATAAAAGAATATTACTTTTTGAAACATTATTATTGAAATCATACACAATACCTGCTTCCATAATTTTATATTCAACTAGATACATACTATAATAATAATACTCAAGACTCAAAAGTAGTGCCATTTTGGGTTGTTTGCATAACATTCGCTAACTAGTCGATTCATATTTGCATCAAAACATTGTTAAAGTTTGGTTCATGTTGACTACACTTGTTTTATAATACACTCACTGTTTTGTCTTTAGCTTTGCAATTCGCATACCAAAATGTACCTACATGTGATTGAATACATGTGGTTATTATAAAACTAATAGTATGAACTACCATATTATCATTTTTTTGTTAATGTATATTTAGTGGTAAGATAATGAGTTAATAATATTCGTCGATTTATAACTGGCTTTGTTCTTTTAAAGTCTTTATCATCCGAAGAACTAAATCCCAATCGAAAACCAACCGCTATATTTGAAGCATCAAACAACAGGATTGTGTGTTTTCAACACTCGAAGAGACAATCTTTTCAATGGCTGAAATTGAAAGGTAACAAAATATACTCCCAATAAAAAAAAAAAAAAACACACACACACACACATAAGTTCCACATTTTTTCTTTTTGGTTTTACGCTTTTAGCAAAGTATTTTGAGACTCATAATTGTCGGAAAATTATTGGAGTGGTCCTCATTGATGTGCACTTTTATAGTTTTGCATTTCCTTCTTTTAATTACCAGCGAAAAGAAAAAAAAGCATTGTTATTTAAGGGTGGCAGTTACTAAACTAATTTGTATTCTCACTTCATATTACTTGTCTATAATTTAATTAGCCGCTAATAGCCATTACATATAAATTGCAAAAAGTAACATATAAGTTGCGAATGTCATTTTGAAGTCAAATAAGATAATATATATTAACTAAATTTACTCATAATGTAATCTTGTTTGATTAGAGAGAGAAATGAATGAATATGTTTAGCGGATAATGGCTTTCAATAATAGCATGAGGACGATGGCTTCACGGATCTAGAAACAAATTAAGTCATTTGTCACTACATACGTCACTTTTTTCTCTTTTTTAAAACTCCACCTTTCATCTTTAATTATTCATTTTAAGAAGTACTAAGGTTGGTTCAAACTATTCTGGAAAATATAAAGGTCTACACAGATACACATGTCTAAAAGATAAGGTTTTATCTACCTAAATATCTTGGTAGTGAAAAAAAAAAACTTTAGATTACTTCTATCAACCATGGCATAAAGTTCGAGCTTTTTATCGAATAAATTGCATCATATAAGTGTACTTTCATGTATTAAATTCACGTTTACAACCAAATAAACAAAGATTTTTCAGTTGGCAAAAACATAACAACCAAGATTTTTCATTGAAATATATAATTTTCTTAAGTCGTTATATAACTTTTGATAGAAAAACAATAAACAATTTAAAAGAGAGTTGATGGTACTAATTAAATAAAAAAGTAGGTGTCACAGAAAAGAGCATGTGATGATCACCCAGAGAAAATATATATACACAAAAACCCTGACCACAATTAAACGATAAAAACATGTGGTATGTTCTTAGTGTAACCGTCGACATATGTTCTTGAATTTATCTGCACAGCACAAGAAAAAAAAACAAGAAACTTGCCATGACATTAAAATTTGAGATATATCACAGAAACGTTTTGATTTAAAATAATATTTACGTTTCGAATAATAACCACATGAAACACAAAAGTATTAACGGGAAATTAGAGTGAATACTGTAAAATGTATTCTGAAATGTATTTTATGAAGATGATCTTCTGGAAGGAAAAAAAATTACCAATTGTTAGTTTTGTCTTTTTTTTTTTTTTAATAACAAAACTTGAGTGTTTTTATTACTATGAGTGATATAGGTTTTTGTTTTTAAAAATTGATAATGTTAAATTACTTATTACCAAACCTTCATTGGTTCTGTTACTACTTGAGTTAAAGTAAAAAATGTTGTAATAAACATAAGTTTTTGCCACCCAGTCGAGTAGCAGTGGCGAGTGTACAATAAAAACAACTTAGTTACCGAATGAACTAATGAATTAGGATTAGGTTTTTAAAAAGAAACAAATCTCTGGAGAGAGAGAGAGAGAGTCCAAAATATAAATTGTTTTACAACCTTCCGTTTTCGTCTTCGTATTAAAGAGAGAGAGAAAAAAAAAAAAAGAGTTTTCCCGAGAAAATTTGCAATGTTCCCGGTCACAAGTCGCCGCCACTTCTCAATCTCTCTATATATGCTCCGTTCATCTTCTCCACACAAGCATGTTCTCTACTCTTCCTCTTCTTTCCTCCCTTCATTCGTCTCACCCAGGTCCTCCTCCTCTGCCATCAAAGACAACCTAGAAACCTCATCCCCTCCAATGGCGGCATGCATCGACACGTGCAGAACCGGCAAGCCCCAGCTTTCTCGCGACTCCAACCGGTCTAACGACGACGAATCCGGTTTCCGTTACATCAATTACTACCGCTCCGGTTATCCGGATCGAGCTTCGCGAGCTCCGATCAACGGTACTGCTACTCAGACGAAAACCCTCCACACCCGCCCGCTTGTGGAAGATCTCGACCGAGACGCCGAAATCGACGACGTCTGGGCTAAAATTCGAGAAGAAGCCAAATCTGACATCGAGAGAGAACCTATCGTCTCCGGCTACTACCACGCCTCCATTGTCTCCCAGCGATCGTTGGAGGCGGCGTTGGCGAATACGCTCTCGGTCAAGCTCAGCAATTTGAACCTACCCAGCAACACGCTCTTCGATTTGTTCAACGGCGTTCTCGCAGAGCACCCAGAGATCGTTGAATCGGTGAAGCAGGATCTGTTGGCGGTCAAGGAAAGAGACCCAGCTTGCATAAGCTACGTCCATTGTTTCCTACACTTCAAGGGCTTCCTCGCCTGCCAAGCCCATCGAATTGCTCACGAGCTCTGGACGCAGAACCGAAAGGTCCTTGCTTTGTTGATCCAGAACAGAGTCTACGAAGCCTTCGCCGTCGATTTTCACCCTGGGGCCAAAATCGGAACCGGGATTTTGCTCGACCACGCTACCGCCATCGTGATCGGCGAGACGGCCGTCGTGGGGAACAACGTCTCTATTCTCCACAACGTGACGCTCGGAGGAACGGGGAAACAGTGCGGAGACAGGCACCCGAAGATCGGCGACGGGGTCTTGATTGGAGCTGGGACGTGTATTTTGGGGAATATCACCATTGGAGAAGGAGCTAAGATCGGCGCCGGGTCGGTGGTGCTGAAGGACGTGCCTCCGCGTACGACGGCTGTGGGAAATCCGGCGAGATTGCTTGGTGGCAAAGATAATCCAAAGAAGCACGACAAGATCCCTGGCCTGACCATGGACCAAACATCGCACATATCCGAGTGGTCGGATTATGTAATTTGAAAAAAGTCTTTGTATTTGTTGTTTATGGCTTCTCTCATATTTCCCGGCTTCTCCTGTAATCGAAGCTGGAGAACATATGATACGCGATGGCTCCATTATCAGATCATTCGTCTCTGTAAGATATCGTCTGATTAAGATGGGATTTGAACTAAACTCGGAAACTCTAAACGATGTGTAGTGGAGTTTCCTGTGGTTCGTTTCTGATTAGCAGAGACTTAAGATATGTTTAGTATGTAATTGTTGTTTGGTAAAACCATGATTTCTGTGATCAGACTGTTGGGAATAAACTGAAAGTTCATCATCCTCCTCGAGTTTTCTTTTGCTTAGTACAGCTGTTTAGGAGATGACAGCAAGACCACGCAGGAACTAGGAATGTTTGCTACAATCATTGAGAACCTTCAAATTCTTCTGTAAGTGTCCTCTTTTTCGGTTGACAGTGACTTGACACTTGTTGTAGAGAAAGTGATACCAACTATAGCGCTAGGTCCTGCTGCCTTATAACAGGGTTTAGGTAAAGATCGCTATATTTCCATGGAAAATAGAGGTCTTGGTCTTCTTGGTTTGTTTCGGAGTAGTTTTAGTACATTGTGCTTTTGTTTATGGAAATTACACAAGAATTTCTGCGAACGAGGGTTTAGGCATTTTTAAAAAGTGGTTGCGATGTCATGAATTATAATTTATTCTTGACTCAATGAATTATCTTCGAAATAATATATTTATTGACGCAGTTGGCTATATATGTTGTCCATCGTGAGAGACTTAAACATTTTCTCGTATCCGTTGCCTAATGAAACAGAGTTACGCGATGTACTATTCTATCGATTTTCTCCTCCTTGAGTCCATCTACTTTCCAATGTTCTCCATTTTCTTGAATTTGTTTTTGTTGCTAAGTATGTTTGGATTCTGGGTTTACAAAAAAGGGGTGGGTTGGGAAAATAGTGATGTTGTCACGAATGAGAGGTCTAAGAAAACGTCTTTTACGTACAATAAACTGGTCGTTATATGTTGTGTGACTTTGTGCTCCTTGAGTTTTGTGTTGTTGCTGTCAAGTTGCTTCCACCTGCATACAAATGGTTGGGATCGCAGCAAACTGATGAATCTCTTAGATCTTCTGTTTGCAGCCCTTTCTTGGGGTACTATCTCTTTCAACCTGTATACAAATGGTCTATCCATCGATTTTCAGGGTCAAAAGATTCCTTTTTTGCTTAGAGTCTGGTGGGTTTTCTATTTTATGGTTTCTTGCTTCCGTCTTTGGTTAGACATTGCTCTATACAAGAAGCAAGAGCTGGAGTCTGTTCACCTTTTAGTATATCATGTCGTGGCCGTTAGCGTGGGGTTGTTTCTCTGCTATTCATGTTTGCAGAAGCAAGAAGAAGGTGAAAGGATCAACCTACTTGAAGAACCCCTCTTGAATGGAGCTGAATCTGGTGCGGCTACTAGTGTGCGGTCGGGGAAGGCCGAAGGGGGTGATAAGGTTGTTACACCTTTCTCTAACGCTGGGTTTCTAAGCCACGTGAGTTTCTCTTGGATGAGTTCTTTGATTGCCTTGGGAAATCAAAAGATCATAGACAGCGAGGATGTTCCTCAAGTTGACGGTAGTGACAGAGCTGAGGAACTATTCTGGATATTTAGGAGCAAGCTTGATTGGGACGATGGTGAGAGAAGGATCACCACGTTTAAGCTTATTAAGGCACTCTTCTTTTCAGTGTGGCGTGATATTGCCCTGTCAACTCTGTTTGCCTTTGTCTACACCATATCTTGCTACGTTGCACCGTATCTCATGGATCCTTTTGTCCAGTACCTGAACGGTAACAAACGATATTCAAACGAAGGTTTTGTTTTAATAACGACTTTCTTTGTTGCTAAGCTTGTGGAATGCCAAGCGCGGAGGAACTGGTACTTCAGGTTGCAAAAAGCTGGGATTGGAATGAGATCGGTCCTGGTTTCGATGATCTATGAAAAGGGCTTGACCCTTCCCTGTCACTCGAAGCAAGGACATACTAGTGGCGAGATCATAAATCTCATGACAGTAGACGCTGAGAGAATCAGTGCTTTTAGTTGGTATATGCATGATCCATGGATACTTGTCTTACAAATCAGTTTAGCCTTATTGATCTTGTACAGAAGCCTTGGGCTAGGATCAATTGCAGCTTTTGCTGCAACCTTTTTAGTTATGCTGGGAAATATTCCCTTGGCAAACTTGGAAGAGAAGTTTCAAGAAAATTTAATGGAGTCCAAGGATAATAGGATGAAGAAAACATCGGAGGTCTTACTGAACATGAGGATTCTTAAACTTCAGGGATGGGAGATGAAGTTCCTCTTTAAGATTCTTGACCTTAGACGCATTGAAGCAGGCTGGCTTAAGAAATTCGTGTATAACTCGGCGGCTATCAGCTCAGTACTGTGGGCTGCACCGTCTTTCGTGTCGGCAACAGCTTTTGGCGCTTGTATGCTTCTGAAGATCCCCCTTGAATCGGGAAAGATACTAGCTGCTCTTGCAACTTTTCGCATTCTGCAAAGTCCAATCTACAAACTTCCCGACACAATATCGATGATTGTTCAGACAAAGGTATCCCTTGACAGGATTGCATCTTTTCTTTGTCTTGATGATTTACAGCAAGATGGTGTGGAGAGACTTCCTAGTGGAAGTTCAAAAATGGATGTGGAAGTCAGCAATGGTGTTTTCTCTTGGGATGAATCTTCTCCCATCCCGACGCTGAGAGATATAAGTTTCAAAATCCCTCATGGGATGAACGTCGCTATATGTGGTACCGTTGGTTCAGGTAAATCAAGCTTACTCTCATCCATACTGGGTGAAGTTCCCACAATATCTGGAAATCTTAAGGTTTGTGGAAGAAAGGCATATATTGCACAGTCGCCGTGGATCCAGAGTGGCAAGGTCGAAGAGAACATTCTGTTTGGTAAGCCAATGCAAAGAGAATGGTACGAAAGGGTGCTTGAAGCGTGTTCTTTGAATAAGGACTTGGAGGTACTTCCGTTCCGTGATCAGACGGTAATTGGGGAAAGAGGTATCAATCTAAGTGGTGGACAGAAGCAACGGATACAGATTGCACGTGCTTTATACCAAAACGCAGATATCTATCTGTTCGATGACCCTTTTAGTGCAGTAGATGCTCATACTGGATCACATCTCTTCAAGGTAACAATCGGTCCCTTTTCTTTCTGATTATCTTGACTTAAACATAACCTCTTACCATTTACTTTTCGCTGTCTTGTGCTACACATCGTGATCTGTTCTCTCATGCTCATCTTTCTCTGTAACAGGAAGTCCTGCTGGGGCTTCTGAGAAACAAGACAGTCATATACGTTACTCATCAACTTGAATTCCTGCCTGAAGCTGATCTTATACTGGTTTGGGACTTGTTCGCTCTACCATAATTCCAATGCATTATTAAATCACATATTTATGATATCATTTTGGTAGGTCATGAAAGATGGGAAGATCACGCAAGCGGGAAAGTACAATGAAATTCTTGATTCAGGAACCGAGTTTATGGAACTTTTAGGAGCTCACACTGATGCCTTAGCAGCAGTTGATTCATATGAAAAAGGATCTGCTTCAGCACAATCAACTACAAACAAAGAAAACAAAGTGTCCAATGATGAAGACAAACAAGAGGAAGATTTGGCTACCCCGAAAGGACAACTAGTTCAAGAAGAAGAGAGGGAGAAAGGCAAAGTTGGCTTCACTGTATACCAAAAGTATATGTCACTGGCTTATGGAGGAGCAATTGTGCCTATTATATTGGTCGTACAGATTCTCTTTCAGATTCTAAACATCGGGAGCAACTATTGGATGGCTTGGGTAACTCCTGTTTCTAAGGATGTGAAACCTCCGGTTAGTGGCTCTACATTGATTCTAGTCTATGTAGTTCTAGCCACTGCAAGCTCCTTTTGCATACTTGTCAGAGCAATGCTGTCTGCGATGACTGGTTTCAAGATAGCTACTGAACTCTTCAATCAGATGCATCTCCGCGTTTTCCGTGCCTCCATGTCATTCTTTGATGCAACCCCAATCGGGCGAATTTTGAATAGAGTAAGAACTATCTATGCTTACTTACTCAATGTGTAATGACAATACTGAAAAATGATCTTGCGAACTCCTTTTCTGATCACTGTGGTTCCACTTCTGTTTTAGTCTTCTACAGACCAAAGTGCCGTGGATTTGAGATTACCAAGTCAATTTTCAAATCTGGCTATTACTGCTATAAACATTTTGGGGATTATCGGAGTGATGGGACTGGTGGCTTGGCAGGTCCTTATTGTCTTCATCCCTGTCATCGCTGCATGCACCTGGTATCGGGTATTCTTCATAACACTGACAAAGCTTAGCTTCATACTTCGGCTTGTAGCTCATGGTATCAAGATAAATAATCAAAGGAACTTAATGAGATCATTAATACGACTTATGCTATTTTTCTTGAGGGTCTCGCGTAGATCTTTGATATTGATTAACATATGTATGCAGCAATATTACATATCTTCGGCTCGGGAACTCGCAAGATTATCTGGAATAAGCAGATCGCCTTTGGTGCAGCATTTTTCGGAAACACTTTCAGGGATAACAACTATCAGGAGCTTTGATCAGGAACCAAGATTCCGCAGTGACATCATGAGACTTAACGATTGTTATTCTCGACTAAGGTTCCACGCCATTTCTGCAATGGAGTGGCTCTGCTTCCGCCTTGATCTCTTATCCGCTGCTGCATTTGCGCTTTCACTTGTTATCTTAGTTTCTATCCCCGAAGGAGTCATAAATCCAGGTAAAGTTACCGCCTTCTTATGAGTTTTCTCTGTTTCCATTCACAGCTAAATCTTCCCTGTCTTTCTCTGTATTCTGCTTCTTAAAGGCTTTGCCGGATTAGCCGTTACATATGCACTCAATCTGAATAGTTTGCAAGCCACGCTAATATGGACACTTTGTGATCTTGAGAACAAAATGATATCTGTGGAGCGAATGCTTCAATACATAGACATCCCCAGTGAACCGTCTCTCGTGATTGAATCAACTCGGCCTGAGAAATCATGGCCTTCTTGTGGAGAGATTACTATTTGTAATCTCCAGGTAACGGAACTCTGTTCTTCTTTCGTCCTCATGACTTGGAAGTTCTTGTGACTAATTTAAGATGAACCTACTACGCAGGTAAGATATGGGGCACACTTGCCTATGGTGTTGCGTGGACTGACATGCACTTTTCCCGGAGGCCTGAAAACCGGAATCGTAGGAAGAACAGGATGTGGCAAATCCACTTTAATTCAAACCCTTTTCAGGATTGTGGAACCAACAGCCGGAGAAATCAGAATCGACGGAATAGATATCTTGACCATTGGGTTGCACGACTTGCGTTCCAGACTGAGTATCATACCTCAAGATCCAACCATGTTTGAAGGCACGGTTCGCAGTAACTTGGACCCTCTTGAGGAATACACTGATGAACAAATCTGGGAGGTTCGTTTGTTCTCATGTTTCTTTCTGTGTTTCTACTGATAGCAAAAGGAGGCTTCTCATATAGTTTTCTTGTTCTCTCTTCAGGCACTCGACAAGTGTCAACTCGGAGATGAAGTAAGGAAGAAAGAACTAAAGCTAGATTCCCCTGGTTAGTATAAATAAACTATTTGGGGGAAAGATTTATCATAAATCTCTTAAACACATCTAATAAAATGAATCTCTTCTTATATATATCAGTCAGCGAGAATGGACAGAACTGGAGTGTTGGTCAGAGACAACTGGTGTGCCTGGGACGAGTCTTGCTCAAGAGAAGCAAAGTATTGGTTCTTGATGAAGCCACTGCTTCTGTAGATACTGCGACCGATAATCTGATCCAGGAGACTCTGAGGCAACATTTTTCGGATTGTACAGTGATAACAATCGCTCACAGAATATCATCCGTTATAGACAGCGATATGGTTCTGCTCCTAGACCAAGGTCCTAAAGGCATATGATTATACACTTATACACGTTTGTTTGTTTTGTATGAAGGCTTGTATTGAAATTCTCTTTATCTAAATGTAGGGCTTATCAAAGAACATGATTCACCAGCGAAATTGCTTGAAGACAAGTCATCGTCATTCTCAAAGCTTGTGGCAGAGTACACAGCGACTTCGGAGTCCAGATTCAGAAGAAGCTGCTAGAATAACAAAAATCCATGTAAACGACGGAAGTCAGACCCAAACTAGTTATTATTACTTTTTGAAGTTAAGCACTTGCCTTGTCGTGTTTCTACCCCAATTGAACTGAAATATGTAAGAAAGAAGAAGTTGCTGTTTGTGATATATTTTCCTTTCTGATGAAGCGTACATGGAAGTGGCAAAAATGGCCACATCTCCAGTGTTGTAAAGAAAAATTGGCTACTATTCCTACTCATTTCTCTTGATACTTCTTCTTTTTAACCTGTTGATAATTTATTTGTTTCCGCAATCTCTCCTTTGGAACATACATAAATTGTGGGTTATTCTTTTATTGATATCACAGGTACACAGAATAAACTTAGAAATGAAACTCTTTTCTTCCTCCTCCATCTCTTAAATTAGCGACTCCTAAGGCATTGGGAAACAGTGCGGCGATGAGGTTTTAATCGGAGCCGCCGCGTACGCCGGCGGTGAGAAATCCGGCGAATTTACTAGCTGGCCATGGACCAGCCATCACATTTATTAGAGTGGTCTGGTCTCTATGATTAGATTGGTGGGAAAGAAGAAGACTTCATCATTCTTACAACACTCAGGACTCAGGAGTCAGGAGTTGTTGCTACCATCAATAAGAACCGATGTAAGTATCATCTGTTCATGCTGAAAAACTGGTAATAAAAAAGTGATTTTGCTAATGTGTCGGTCAGATTATGAAAGGTCTGCTTGTTCATCTGTCTATGTTCGCAAATGGGTTCTTCATCGTTCGCATGGGTGAGGTCTCACAATATTGTTATTATTTATTTAGTCAGAGAATATCACACGGAAGTTTCTGCGAAGGTTAGGTGGTGCAAAGGCTTTTAGTCTTTGACCATTATAAAATTCATGTTTGGAAAGTTGCTGCTGCGTCATGGTCTAATATATAAGAAAATTTTATTTGTGGCTCGTCTTGGTCTTCTTCCAAATTAGTATTTGTTATTGACTCAGAAAGTAGCTTATAAATATCCATCCAGTCACAGAGTAATCATTTTGATCAATTCTCTCTCTCCTTTCCTGATGGAAAGTCCTCTCGATTTTCTTCTCATTCACCCCATCTACTTTCCTTTGCTCTCCTTTTTCTTGAACCTCCTCTTGTTGCCAATTCTTTTTGGTTCATGGGTATACAAGAAGAGTGTAGCTTGTGAAAACAGTGATGGTTTCATGAATAAAAGGTCGACAAAGATGTCTTCAACGTATAATAAACTGGTTGTTGTGTGCTGTGTGTCGTTATCTGTGTTTTATTCTGTGCTTTCGTTGCTGAGTTGCGTTCGCTGGCATACAAATGGTTGGGCTCTCTTAGATCTTCTGTTTGCTGCGCTTACTTGGGGCACCATCTCTATTTATCTTCGTCGTCTACACACTGATTCTCATGAGCAAAAGTTACCATTTTTGCTTAGAGCCTGGTGGGTTTTCTATTTCATGCTTTCTTGCTACCGTCTTGTGGTGGAATTCGTTATATACAGGAAGCAAGAAGAACTGGTGTCATTTCACAATGTAATGTCTGATTTGGTGGCCGTTTGCGCTGGCTTGTTTCTCTGTTCTTCGTGCTTGTGGAAGAAAGGAGAAGGTGAGAAGACCAACCTTCTCGAAGAACCATTCTTGAGTAGCGTTGAATCTAGTGAGAATGAAGGCTGTGATGAGGTCACTACACCTTTTTCAAAAGCTGGATTTCTAAGCCTCATGAGTTTCTCTTGGATGAGTCCTTTGGTTACCTTAGGAAATGAGAAAATCATAGACAGCAAGGATGTTCCTCAACTTGACAGCAGTGACAGGGCTGAAAACCTATTTCGGGTTTTTAGGAGTAAGCTTGAATGGGACGATGGTGAAAGAAGGATCACCACGTTTAAGCTTATCAAGGCACTCTTCCTCTCAGTATGGCGAGATGTTCTGTTGTCATTTCTGTTTGCTTTCGTCTACACGATGTCTTGCTATGTTGCACCGTATCTCATGGATAATTTTGTTCTGTACCTGAATGGTCAAAGGCAATATGAATACCAAGGGTATGTTTTAGTGACAACTTTCTTTGTTGCTAAGCTTGTGGAATGCCAAACGCGGAGGCATTGGTTCTTCAGGGCGCATAAAGCTGGCCTTGGGATGAGAGCAGTCCTGGTTTCGATGATTTACGAAAAGGGCTTGACTCTTCCATGTCATTCGAAGCAAGGACATACTAGTGGCGAGATTGTAAACCTCATGGCAGTAGATGCTGACAGGATAAATGCTTTTAGTTGGTTTATGCATGATCCGTGGATACTTGTTTTACAAGTTAGTTTGGCCCTATGGATCTTGTACAAAAGCCTCGGACTTGGATCAATTGCAGCTTTCCCTGCCACTATTTTAGTTATGCTGGCAAATTACCCCTTTGCAAAGTTTGAAGAGAAGTATCAGGGCAATTTGATGAAGTCCAAAGACAACAGGATGAAGAAAACATCGGAGGTCTTACTGAACATGAGGATTCTCAAACTTCAGGGATGGGAGATGAAGTTCCTTTCTAGGATTCTTGACCTTAGACATGTCGAAGCAGAGTGGCTAAAGAAATTTGTGTATAATTCAGCCGCTATCAGCTCTGTTTTGTGGACCGCACCTTCTTTCATATCTGCAACAGCTTTTGGCGCTTGTATATTGCTCAAGATTCCTCTTGAATCAGGGAAGATACTGGCCGCCCTTGCAACTTTTCGGATTCTGCAAACCCCAATCTACAAACTTCCTGAAACAATCTCCATGTTTGTTCAGATTAAGGTATCTCTTGCCAGGATTGCATCTTTTCTGTGTCTGGATGATTTGCAGAAAGATGTTGTGGAGAGACTTACTAGTAGAAGCTCAGAAATGGCTCTGGAAGTCAGCAATGGCTCTTTCTCTTGGGATGACTCTTCCCCGATCCCGACACTGAGAGACGTGAGTTTCAAAGTATCTCAGGGGATGAATGTAGCTATTTGTGGTACCGTTGGCTCGGGTAAATCAAGCTTACTCTCATCCATACTGGGTGAAGTTCCCAAAATATCTGGAACTGTTAAGGTTTTTGGAAGAAAGGCATACGTTGCACAATCGCCTTGGATCCAAAGCGGCAAAGTCGAAGACAATATTCTGTTTGGTAAGCCAATGCAAAGAGAATGGTACGAGGATGTTCTTGAAGCATGTTCTTTGAACAAGGACTTGGAGTTGCTTCCGTTCCATGACCAGACGGTTGTTGGGGAAAGGGGTATCAATCTAAGCGGTGGACAGAAGCAGCGTATACAGATCGCTCGTGCTCTCTACCAAAACGCAGATATTTATCTGTTCGATGACCCTTTTAGTGCAGTAGACGCTCATACTGGATCGCATCTCTTCAAGGTAATAATCGTTTCCTTTTCTTTCTGATTCACTTGAAGTACATAGTGCTATGCATTTTGATATGATCTCTCTCGCTTATTGTTCTTTGTAACAGGAAGTCCTTCTGGGGATTCTGAGAGACAAGACAGTCATATACGTCACTCATCAAGTTGAATTTCTTCCTGAAGCTGATCTTATACTGGTTTGTGACTTGTTTGCACTACCATCTTGCACGTGCATTATCTTATCACATATTTATGAAATAAAATTATCATTTTGGTAGGTTATGAAAGATGGAAAGATCACGCAAGCAGGGAAATACAATGAAATTCTCGATTCTGGAACAGATTTCAGGGAACTTGTAGGAGCTCACACTGATGCCTTAGCAACTGTTGATTCATATGAAAGAGGCAGTGCTTCGGCAGAATCAACTACGAACAAAGAGAAAGAAGTACCCAATGATGAAGAAAAACTAGAGAAAGATTCAGGTAAGCCAAGAGGACAACTGGTTCAAGAAGAGGAAAGGGAGAAAGGAAAAGTTGGGTCCATTGTGTACAAAAAATACATGGCACTAGCATACGGAGGAGCAGTTATTCCTATTATATTGCTAGTACAGATTCTCTTTCAGCTTCTAAACATTGGGAGCAACTATTGGATGACATGGGTGACTCCTGTTTCCAAGGATGTGGAACCTCCAGTGAGCGGCTTTACATTGATTCTAGTCTATGTCGTTCTTGCCATTGCGAGCTCCTTGTGCATACTCGTCAGAGCATTGCTGGTTGCGATGACTGGTTTCAAGATGGCTACTGAACTCTTCAGCCAAATGCATCTCCGCATTTTTCGTGCTTCCATGTCATTCTTTGATGCCACACCAATGGGGAGAATTTTGAATAGAGTAAGTAGCTCCATATGCGCAATGACAATACCAAAATACAGATCCTACGAATTCATTCACCTGATTACTCTGTTTTCAATATTTGTTTTAGGCTTCTACAGACCAAAGTGTCGTGGATCTGAGACTACCGGGACAATTTGCATATGTTGCTATTGCTGCTATTAACATTTTGGGGATTATCGGAGTGATGGTACAGGTCGCTTGGCAGGTCCTTATCATCTTCATCCCTGTCGTCGCTGCATGTGCCTGGTACCGGGTATTTTTCATAATCTTGAAAGTCCTGAATCAACGTATAGCTTCTTAGTTCTTACTTATTGATATGAAGCATACTCAGGTTCTTGTGGTTGTCACTCTTACTTATTGATTTATCTATGTACACAGCAATACTACATATCTGCGGCTCGGGAACTCGCGAGATTAGCTGGAATAAGCAGATCGCCTTTGGTACATCATTTTACTGAGACACTTTCAGGGATAACAACTATCAGGAGCTTTGATCAAGAACCAAGATTCCGTGGTGACATCATGAGACTCAGCGATTGTCTTTCTGGGCTGAAGTTCCATTCCATTGGTGCAATGGAATGGCTCTGCTTCCGCCTTGAACTGTTATCCACTATCGCATTTGTGCTTTCACTTGTTATCTTAGTTTCTGCGCCTGAAGGTGTCATTAATCCAAGTAAGTCACAGCCCTTTTTATCATTTCTTTTGTTTTGGTTCAGATTCACAACTGAAGGTCTTCTGCGTCCTTCTCCTTCTTATAGGCTGGGCAGGATTGGCGATTACATATGCACTCAATCTAAATAGCCTGCAATCAACTTTAGTATGGACACTTTGTGATCTTGAGAACAAAATGATATCTGTGGAGAGAATGCTTCAATACATAGACATCCCCAGTGAACCGTCTCTCGTGATTGAATCAACTAGGCCTGAGAAATCATGGCCATCTCGTGGAGAGATTACTATTTGTAATCTCCAGGTGCGATATGGGCCACATATGCCTATGGTGCTGCATGGATTGACATGCACTTTTACAGGAGGCTTGAAAACTGGAATCGTTGGAAGAACAGGATGTGGCAAATCTACTCTTATTCAAACCCTTTTCAGGATTGTGGAACCAACAGCCGGAGAAATCAGAATTGACGGAATAAATATCTTGTCCATTGGGTTGCACGACTTGCGTTCCAGACTAAGTATCATACCTCAAGATCCAACCATGTTTGAAGGCACAGTTCGTAGTAACTTGGACCCTCTTGAGGAATACACTGATGACCAAATCTGGGAGGTTCGTTTGTTCTCATGTTTCTTTCTGTGTTTCTACTGATAGCAAAAGGAGGCTTCTCATATAGTTTTCTTGTTCTCTCTTCAGGCACTCGACAAGTGTCAACTCGGAGATGAAGTAAGGAAGAAAGAACTAAAGCTAGATTCCCCTGGTTAGTATAAATAAACTATTTTGGGGAAAGATTCATCATGAATCTCTTAAACACATCTAATGAAAGGAATATCTTCTTATATATATCAGTCAGCGAGAATGGACAGAACTGGAGTGTTGGTCAGAGACAACTGGTATGCCTGGGACGAGTCTTGCTCAAGAGAAGCAAAGTATTGGTTCTTGATGAAGCCACTGCCTCCGTAGATACTGCGACTGATAATCTGATCCAGGAGACTCTGAGGCAACACTTTACGGATTGTACGGTGATAACAATCGCACACAGAATATCATCTGTTATAGACAGCGATATGGTTCTGCTCCTAGACCAAGGTCCTGAACTCATGATCATTATATACAGATACATTTATACTACGTTTCTTTTTTATAAGAAGACTTGTATTAACATTTTCTCTGTAACCTACGTGCAGGGCTTATCAAAGAACATGATTCACCGGCGAGATTACTTGAAGACAAGTCGTCTTCTTTCTCAAAGCTTGTGGCAGAGTACACAACGAGTTCAGAATCCAAATTCAGCTGAAACTGTTAATTAGAATCAAAAGATTCCATAATAATGGGACCAATCAAAAGCTAGACAAGTTTTTATCCAAACATCTACTACATTTGTAAAACCAATGTTTGCGTTGGACTTTTTATTTGATGACATTTACGTAAAAGGGGCATAATTGAAGTGGCAAAAGGAAAAGTTTGGATAAAGACTCGTTAAAAGAAAAAGAAAAAAAAAGTACTTTATGATCCAGTGGCTGTGAACATATATCCACATGGCTCCATCTTGTGGTGGAATAAAAGGCTCATGGGCTGGTAACATGATTATGGACTTTGTGGTATCTTTTATCACTGACCATATTATATTGTCATTATTATAAAAATAGATCATACGTTATATTGATATATTTATGAGATGATATTGTCAGACAAAGAATAGTAGTAGCCATTGACTGACCAAAACAGAGACTTGCTACTTTACTTGCAGCCCAATCCTCGACGTATCTCTTCGTTTTTCTTCCCAAGAAATTTGTGCACTATGAGACAACTTCCCAAATATTCTAAAATTTTAATAACTTATTTTTCTTGTCTTTAGCCAAAATATCTTGACCCGAAAATATGATAATTTAGTTGTTGTTGGACTATGTGCAATGACTAGTGTGACTAATAGAGTCGACCAAATAATCGATCTACTAACTCGTTACACATGAAGAAGGGGAAAATAATATATGTGAAAAAAAAAAACTTTAGTATCTATTCTGTGAACACGTTAAAAGTATATCAAAGTTCCAAAAATACCATATAACCGATAGTTAAAGTATGGGTATTTTTCGTCTACGTATTATTAGTGTGTCAGAATTGTAACTAGAAAACATATATTAATGTGACATAAATGGCAAACCAAACATAGTACGTGACAAGAGATGAAAATTGAAGCTTGAATCATAAAATCTACAGCCACAAGAAGGACATGTTCATTTTGAATAGAGGCAAAAAACCTACGTCATCAGAAAGACATGGATAGTAGTTGAAAAGTCTAACAAAACCGCCTTGGAAAAAAAAGGGCTCTTTCCCTCTTTTGCAACGAATCAAATTTAGCAGCTCTAAAGCAGCAGTAGAAACATAATTAGAAGAAGCAGAGGTGTAGAAAAAGATAGTTTACGCCAAGGAAAACAACAAAAATTGTAAATTGAAAACAAAACAAGAGTTGTAATTAATAAGGTATTAGGTCAATCATTAACCAAGTTTGTTTTTGTTTTTCTTCTTTTAAGTTCTGTCTCAATAATTTGGCAACAAATCAGCTTACTTTAGAGAGATAATAAACAGAATATCCTTTTTTGGCTACAAATTGCAACAATTTTTTTATTATTCAACAATTTAAATAAAATAATGCGAAGGTTTGTAAAAAGATCCGTGAAAACCGAAAAGAGAAAGAAGAAGCCTTTTCGCCACCAAAGTGGCCGTATTATCTCTCTCCTCTGGTGGGGTTTGAGAGAGAGAGAGAGAGAAGAGAGGACCGTTTTGTCTTCCTTCTTCGTAGTTTCTCGGCGTGCTCTCCAAGGGATACTGTCTACATCAACTCGTAACTCACTCCACTCTCGTTTTATAAGTACTTCTCGTCCGTTGAAACTCGGCACCAAATCATTTTCTGAAATCATTTGAAAACAGAGAGAGAGAGAGAGAGAGAGAGAGAGAGAGAGAGAGAGAGAGAGAGAGAGAAGAGCAAAGCCATGGACTTTCTGAGTTCCGCGAAGGATAACGGTATGTTAACAACCTTCTTCTCGTTTGTGGAGTCTGTTTTGCCTCCAGAGTCTAGGTCTTTTCTTCTGGAACCTCTTTTCGTAAGATGGGTGTCTGGTTTCTTGCACGCGGTTTTGTTGCTGGTGCTGTTTTGCTCATGGGTGCGTAACAAAATTAGGGGGAGTGATGGTTTTGGTGTTGGTACGGAGAGTTTGAAAGATGGGAGGGGTTTCGGGTTTAAGCCGGCTCTGTTTTGTAGTTTAGCTCTGTCTCTGCTTAACCTCGTGTTGTTGTCCTTGAGTGGTTTCTATTGGTACGAGAGTAATTGGTTAGATGAAGACGAGCTAGTTTCTCTCGTCGGGTATCTATTAGCGACGTTTGCTTGGGGGATTTTGTCGATTTGCTTGCATCGCTGCGGTGATTATGAGCAAAAAAAGTCTCCGTTTTTGCTTAGGCTCTGGTTGTGTTTCTATCTCGTGGTTTCTTGCTACTCTCTCGTGGTAGACACTGTTATGTACAAGAGAGAGGAAACAGTACCTGTTCATGTTCTAGTGTACGATATAGTTTCTTGTAGTGCTGCTTTGTTTCTCTGTTATGTGGCTTTCTTCAAGAAAGCTAGAGCCAACAGCAACGGAGTTTTGAGAGAACCACTGTTGAATGGAGATTCCAGTGTTGGTGTTGGTAGTGTAGAGCTGAATAAGATCAATGGGAGTGATGAGGCTACTCCGTACTCTAGAGCTGGCATTCTCGGTCTCTTGACTTTCTCCTGGATGGGTCCATTGATAGAAATTGGAAATAAGAAAGCCCTTGATCTAGAAGATGTTCCACAGCTTCATGATAGTGACAGCGTGGTCGGTTTAGCCCCTAAGTTTAGGAGTATGCTTGATTCATCAGATGGTGGTGAGCGAAGTGGCGTCACCACGTTCAAGCTCTTGAAAGCATTGTTCTTTTCGGCTCAGTGGGAGATTCTAGTGACCGCATTCTTTGCTTTCATCTATACGGTCGCGTCATATGTTGGGCCAGCACTCATCGATACATTCGTTCAATACCTTAATGGACGTAGACAGTACAACAACGAAGGGTATGTGCTAGTCATTACTTTCTTTGTTGCTAAGCTCGTGGAGTGCCTTTCGCAGAGACATTGGTTCTTTAGATTACAGAAGGTTGGTATTAGGATGAGGTCTTCTCTTGTTGCAATGATATACGAAAAGGGTTTGACCCTTTCGTGTCATTCAAAGCAAGGGCGAACAAGTGGGGAGATTATAAATATCATGACTGTGGATGCTGAGAGGATTGGTAATTTTAGTTGGTACATGCATGATCCATGGATGGTTTTGTTACAAGTCGGTCTAGCTCTGTGGATCTTGTATAGGAATCTCGGATTAGCATCAATAGCGGCTTTGATTGCTACCATTCTAGTAATGCTTGTGAACTTCCCGTTCGGGAGAATGCAAGAGAGGTTTCAGGAGAAGTTAATGGAAGCGAAGGACAACCGGATGAAGTCAACATCTGAGATATTAAGAAACATGAGGATTCTCAAACTTCAGGGATGGGAAATGAAGTTTCTGTCCAAGATATTCGATCTTAGGAAATCTGAGGAAGGATGGCTGAAAAAGTATGTGTATAACTCAGCTGTTATAAGCTTTGTCTTCTGGGGGGCTCCTACTTTGGTGTCAGTCAGCACTTTCGGTGCGTGTATACTTCTTGGCATTCCACTTGAATCTGGAAAGATACTCTCCGCGCTTGCAACCTTCAGGATTCTACAAGAGCCAATCTACAATCTTCCCGACACTATCTCCATGCTTGTGCAAACAAAAGTCTCTCTTGATAGAATTGCATCTTATCTCTGTCTAGACAATTTACAGCCGGACGTTATAGAGAGGCTTCCTCAAGGAAGTTCAGACATAGCTGTGGAAGTGACCAACAGCACTTTATCTTGGGATGGTACATCTGCCAACCCGACTCTAAAAGACATCAACTTCAAGGTCTTTCCTGGGATGAAGGTTGCAGTTTGTGGTACTGTTGGCTCTGGAAAATCAACCTTGCTTTCATCCATACTAGGAGAAGTACCAAAGATATCTGGAAGTCTTAAGGTTTGTGGGACAAAAGCGTACGTTGCACAATCTCCTTGGATTCAGAGCGGTAAAATTGAGGACAACATCTTGTTTGGTAAGCCTATGGAAAGAGAACGATATGAAAAGGTGCTTGAAGCATGTTCTTTGAGTAAGGATCTGGAGATACTCTCATTCGGTGATCAGACCGTCATTGGAGAACGCGGGATCAATCTGAGTGGTGGACAAAAGCAAAGGATACAGATCGCACGTGCTCTCTACCAAGATGCGGATATCTATCTATTCGATGATCCTTTTAGTGCCGTGGATGCTCACACAGGGTCACATCTCTTTAAGGTACAATCTTCTTTCTGAGACTTTAGTGTGTATTTTTATCTTTTTAACTGCATCATATTGATTTTCATTGTCTTTTCAGGAAGTTTTGCTGGGACTTCTGTGTTCAAAATCAGTTATATATGTAACTCATCAAGTTGAGTTCTTACCTGCTGCTGATCTTATACTGGTATGTGAATAGTTTTACTTTCTTTTATCTTTCAATATTGTGTCACTGAGGATAAATGAAATCATCCAAAATCATCTGTCTTATGCCTCAGGTCATGAAAGATGGAAGGATCAGCCAAGCTGGAAAATACAATGATATCCTCAGCTCTGGAACAGATTTTATGGAACTTATAGGTGCTCATCAGGAGGCTTTAGCAGTAGTTGGTTCTGTTGATACCAATTCTGTTTCTGAGAAATCAGCTTTAGGTGAAGAAAATGGTGTTCTGAGAGATGCTATTGGGTCTGACGAGAAGCAAGAAAGTCAAGATTTGAACAACGATAAACCAGACTCTGGGGAGCCCAAAAGACAACTTGTGCAAGAGGAAGAGAGAGAGAAAGGTAGCGTCGCTTTGGATGTATACTGGAAATATATCACGCTGGCATACGGAGGAGCTCTTGTGCCTTTCATATTGTTGGCACAAGTTCTATTTCAGCTTCTACAGATTGGAAGCAACTACTGGATGGCTTGGGCTACTCCTGTTTCTAAGGATGTGGAAGCTCCTGTGAACCTTTCCACGTTAATGATTGTGTATGTTGCTTTGGCCGTTGGAAGTTCCCTCTGCATTCTTTTTAGAGCCACGCTTCTTGTCACCGCTGGTTACAAGACTGCTACTGAACTGTTTCATAAGATGCACCACTGCATCTTCCGCTCTCCGATGTCTTTCTTTGATTCCACTCCAAGTGGGAGAATCATGAATAGAGTATGTCGCTGGCCACTATAGTTATTTGAGGATTTCCTGATATCTCTATTTTGTGATTAATTGATTTTTTTTTTTTCATTTTCCTTGCTATAGGCTTCTACGGACCAGTCCGCGGTGGATTTGGACATACCATATCAATTCGGATCAGTTGCTATTACAGTCATTCAGCTAATTGGAATCATTGGAGTTATGTCTCAGGTTTCTTGGTTGGTTTTTCTCGTCTTCATCCCTGTCGTTGCTGCCTCCATATGGTATCAGGTACTGTCCAAGAATTTTCCTAATCTAGTCGTTTATAAGTGTTGATTCTGTATCTTAGCTACGTTTGTGACAAAAAAGCTTTCAACTTTGCAGCGATATTACATTGCTGCAGCAAGAGAACTTTCGAGGTTAGTTGGAGTATGCAAAGCCCCTCTGATTCAGCACTTTGCTGAAACGATTTCAGGATCGACAACCATTAGGAGTTTCAGTCAAGAATCTAGATTCCGTAGTGACAACATGAGGCTTAGTGATGGTTACTCTAGGCCCAAATTCTATTCAGCTGGAGCAATGGAGTGGCTTTGCTTTCGCCTTGACATGTTATCTTCGCTTACATTTGCCTTTTCACTGGTTTTCTTGATCTCCATACCTACTGGAGTCATTGATCCAAGCCTCGCGGGATTAGCGGTGACTTATGGACTCAGTTTGAATACCCTGCAAGCTTGGCTAATCTGGACTCTCTGTAATCTTGAGAACAAAATCATATCGGTAGAGAGGATCCTTCAGTATGCAAGTGTTCCCAGTGAACCACCTCTTGTGATAGAATCAAACCGGCCTGAGCAGTCATGGCCTTCACGTGGAGATGTGGACATCCGTGATCTTCAGGTATCTATCTATACCAAGTACCAAGGTTTCATGCTATAGATCGCCCACTTGTTTTGTTTCCATTCTTAACCATCTGGGAATCTTTTTGACACTTTGTTAGGTCCGATATGCTCCACATATGCCGCTTGTGCTGCGAGGAATAACATGCACATTCAAAGGAGGTTTAAGAACAGGAATTGTTGGAAGGACAGGAAGCGGGAAATCGACTTTGATACAAACCCTTTTCCGCATTGTAGAACCTTCAGCTGGAGAAATCAGGATAGATGGAGTGAATATATTGACCATTGGGTTGCATGACTTGCGTTTGAGACTAAGTATTATACCCCAAGATCCAACCATGTTTGAAGGAACTGTGAGAAGTAACTTGGACCCTCTTGAAGAGTACACAGATGATCAAATCTGGGAGGTGGGTCGGTTTGACTTCTGTCTTTTTTAACTTAGTAAAAAGATGTTCACTCTTGACTAATGTTTCCTCTGTGTTTTAGGCTCTTGACAAGTGCCAGCTAGGAGACGAGGTGAGGAAAAAGGAACAAAAGCTAGACTCAAGTGTGAGTGAGAATGGAGAGAATTGGAGTATGGGTCAGAGGCAGCTTGTGTGTCTCGGAAGAGTTCTTCTCAAGAGAAGCAAGATCTTAGTCCTTGATGAAGCCACTGCTTCTGTTGACACTGCAACAGACAATCTGATCCAGAAAACGTTAAGAGAACACTTCTCAGATTGTACAGTGATAACCATTGCACACAGGATATCTTCAGTTATTGACAGCGACATGGTTCTGCTTCTTAGCAATGGTTTGTCTGAAACTCTCAAATCATTCGATAGAGCATGTGTATGTGCAGATGAATCATTGAGGAGTGTCTTGTTTTGTTCTATGTGCAGGGATCATTGAGGAGTATGATACGCCAGTGAGATTGCTGGAGGATAAGTCTTCATCTTTTGCGAAACTCGTGGCTGAGTACACCGCAAGATCAAGTTCCAGTTTTGATTAAACCTCTATTCTCGTGCTGATGTGATGATGATGAAAAAAAAAAAATACTTAGGGAAGCAGTAGTTTCTTTCGAGTCTGAATATGATTCAGCTGCAACATTAGCTGGATTATGATTCACGAGAAAGAAACACTTATCATAGTTTTGTAATAAGTTATAGAATGTAATGTTTAAGCTAAATAAAAGATGATTTTGGATCGTTACTTGAAATTAATGCAACAAAAGATGCTCATTCTTCTGATTGAAATTGTTGTCTCCACATGTAAACGTTTCTTACCGAAAAAGAATTCAAACATACCGGGTCCGAAGCACTTTCCTCTTAAACCAATATGACGATGGCCTATGAACAAACCGAGGCCGGTTTAGTAATCCTTTCTGGCGTGGTTGGCTGGTTGGTGGAAACGTAGGGGTAATAGAGTCATCTAATAATCTGTGCCACTTGCTGGTGACTTTGGTCTGAAAAAACAATTTGACGGAGGAAAGGCGCAGCCTTTTTTCTCCGCAACCTCACCATTTTCGGCTTTTCGTTGCCGGAGGGGTTCCCTCTTTTCAGCTATGAGCCCTAGCTCACAGTTTCAAACTCACCATTTTGTTTTGACTAAACAGATAACTATCCTTTTGGTGTACCAACTTTTCACGCTTCTGAGCAATTAGAGCATTGACTGAATAAGGAAGAGACGTCTTATCTTTCTTCATACTCTGGCTCTTCCCACGCGTTACGTACCGGTGGTGTATTTTTATAGAGGTTTATTGTTGGCTCTGTTTTTCTTCGTCTTCTCTCTAGGGTTTTCTGGTATCAGATTCTTATGACGGGTGTGGCACTTGAATTATCGGTTCTGGGTCGATCTGTCATTGGCACACAAACCTCCAATTTGAAGAAATATGGTCAAAAATCGAAGCTTTCAGGAAGACTTCTCCCGAGAACTGAGCTGCACTGCCCCGTTGTGTTGAATTCTTCTAAAAACTCCAATTTGAGTTTTAGATTGCAGCGAAGATGCGAGTTTAGCTACAGAAATAGCTTTGTGCTGTTTAGCTCAAGTCAATATCACGAGGGTAGTCAACGAAATTCCGATTCTGGCGAAAAGGACCTGGAGTCGATTAAGACTTTGCTGAAACGTGGGATTATTGTAGGAGCAGTGGTGTGTGGAGTTTTCTTGTACGGATGCCAAAAGGTGTCAGCGTCGGCAGGTGTGGTGGAAGCAGGCTATGAGGTCTTTGGTCAGAGCCTAGTGTTGTTCAAGAATGCTTTGCCAAAAATTTACCAGGTTCTTAGAGTTCTTAGAGAGCAAGGTCTAATATTGGCTGCACTGCTCAGCCTCTCAGCATTCTTCTCTATGGCGGAGACGTCCATTACCACTTTGTGGCCGTGGAAGGTATAATCATGTTTTATCTCTGATTGTGAGGTCCTTTCGTGTGATATAGTAATTCCAATGCTGAAAACATGTAGCATGCCGGTGAGTTGTTTTGAATCTTTATATTCTCTTTATTGGAAGACAAATTTGATTGTGGAACAACAAGATTTATTGGCAAGAATATGTTGTTTAACTTAGGAAACGTGAAACTTCCATGAATTTTGGATTTGAGATTCTTTGAAGGAAGATACGTGAGATGTTATCCCTGGTTGTTTTTGAGAGTGGACTGTTTCACGTCCTGTTTCCTACTTGGTCTCTAATGTTCTAGTTTAGTGATCTGATTGGTTTTGAAATATTTCTGTTTATGTGCGGTTCATCTCAGGTGCGTGAGTTGGCTGAGAAAGAGCCAGAGAATGGTGTATTCAGAATGCTCCGGAGTGATGTTACCAGATTCTTGACAACTATACTTATTGGAACAACGTAGTGCTTCTTTTTCCTAGATGCAATTTGTCTTTAGAGGATTGGTTGAAATATGTCTCTTATCTTAGGTCTTGTGGTTGGTCTTAGTGTTGTGAATATTGCGGCAACTGCCCTAGTCACCGAAGCAGCAACAGCTATATTTGGGGAAGCTGGTGTTAGTGCAGCCACTGGATTGATGACAGTACGTATACTTGTTTCAATACTTTGTCTTATCTTAAATCCTTTATTTTGCTTCCTAAGTTTTAATGTTGAATGACTATATAGGTGGCTATATTACTCCTGACTGAGATTACTCCAAAAAGTGTTGCTGTTCACAATGCTCAAGAAGTTGCAAGGCTTGTGGTAAGTTTGTTACAATTGGCCTTGGTTTACTTCAATAAAATTATGTGCATACCTATTGCCGTTTCTCCCTCTGATAGGAAATAGCTTAACTTTTCAAATATTTTATCAAAGGAATGCATGACTTATGTTGTCTGTCTGTGCATCTAGGTCAGGCCAGTGGCGTGGCTTTCCTTAATATTATATCCTGTCGGAAGAATTGTCACATATCTGTCAATGGGAATACTGAAAATTCTTGGTTTGAAAGGACGGAGGTATGCATCAGCCTAGACTTGTCTTAGCAAGTCTTATAGTAAAGTCTTATAGTTTTCGACATGCTAAATAAATGAAAACTTGATTCAGTTTGCTGCATTGTCATATCTTTCTCCTCGTTGAAAGTTGGCGGATCCTAGTTATAGTGTTCTTTGTTTCTGTATGTGCGTGTCAGCGAACCGTATGTTACTGAAGATGAGTTGAAACTGATGTTACGGGGTGCAGAATTAAGTGGTGCCATTGAAGAAGAGGAGCAGGTATGAGGACTTTTGTAACATCTTAGTTTTTCGTTTAAAATCTATACCCTATCTACAGATATTCTAATGATTGCTCTGCAGGATATGATTGAAAATGTGCTGGAGATAAAGGATACCCATGTTCGAGAGGTGATGACTCCTCTTGTTGATGTAGTTGCAATTGACGCCAGCGGCAGTCTAGTTGATTTCCATAGTATGTGGGTGACCCATCAGTACTCGAGGTAAAATAAATTTCCAAAGCCTTTCTTTCTGATTCCCTTTCAGTTCCTTGAAGATTATTGATTACGCTCAAATGTTTACTTTTCAGGGTGCCTGTTTTTGAACAGCGTATAGATAATATAGTGGGAATCGCATATGCTATGGATCTTTTAGATTATGTTCAGAAGGTTTGACTGTTTTCTTTTCTGTTTCTGTTAATTCTTTTTGTGGTGTAAAATGAAATATATCGTGTTTGATTTTTGAAGGGTGATCTGCTAGAAAGTACGTCTGTGGGAGATATGGCACATAAACCTGCCTACTTTGTCCCCGGTAATCATTTATGTATTTGCTTTTGGATTTGATACGTAACCCCTAGGGATATGATTACTTCACAGGGAAGAAAATCTATTGATAATATGTTATAATTTGCAGATTCAATGTCAGTTTGGAATCTTCTTAGAGAATTTCGCATAAGAAAGGTTCACATGGCAGTTGTCCTTAACGAATATGGTGGAACCATCGGAGTATGTGCTGCTTTTCTTCTATGCTTCTCTACTCTCTCTTCCACAATTTGCTAATCTCTCTCCTATCTAATTTGTTTCTGCAGATAGTAACTCTTGAAGATGTGGTCGAAGAGATTGTTGGTGAAATATTTGATGAAAACGATTCAAAAGTAAATGTCCTAGTTTCAACTCTTTTACAACATCATTCTAGACCTTTACAGTTCTTGACCTGCTGATATGATAAAACCTATCTTACATAACTTATTTGCCCATTAGTAAGGCTCTATTCCATTACTTAATTTCCGGTCTCCATGATTTTGGCTCAATAGGAGGAGATTCAGAAGAAAACAGGGTATATTGTGATGAGAGATGAGGGGGTATACGATGTTGATGCTAATACATCGATTGACCAGCTGTCCGAAGAGCTGAATATGAAGATGCCAGAGGTAATGTAATTTTTAGCAGTGGCTTTGATACCTCTTTAGTGCGTCCTCAAGAGCATTCATCAGGGCTACTTATATAAAACTTTAAAATGTATTATAGACCCACGATGTTTTTATTTATTTTACGGGAAGCAGGGGATTCAGTATGAGACAGTCTCAGGCTTTGTGTGCGAGGCCTTTGGGTATATCCCAAAAACTGGAGAAAGTGTAAAGGTTGTTCTTGAAAAGGAAAACTGGGAAGAGGATGGTGAAGAAGAGGAAGGTAAACAGGAGAGGCAGGAGCAGAAAGAAAAGCACCAAATCTATAGAGTAGAGGTACTGAGTGGGGTCAGAATCACATTTCCTGCTGTTCAGCAAAAGCATCTTCGTTGTTTCGAACTGATAAAAGTCTTTATGGTGTGTACAGATACTAGCAGGGAATGCAAGAAAAGTGAGTGCTGTCCGGTTTGAAAGAGTCAACGACATGGATCAAGTGTCGGAGGCAAAAGATGTACGAAACATGGTTCCTAAGTTCGTAAGGAAATGGAGCAGCGAAGAGGATGATGGGAACTCGACTTACCAAGACCAACCCGAGAACTCTGTCTCAGATGAACATGTATTGGCTGATAATAGCAAGAAACAACAATGACATTGAGACAACAGTTCCTTTTTGTTTGTTTTTTTTTTCTCTATGCTGCATTTTTCAATTCTTCTTTGAAAAGGAAAGAGGAACAACAACGGACATTAGAGATGTCAAAGCTCTTTAACCCAAAATAAGAAGTAAGCTCACAATTACAAGAAGCTTTCTTCTTAGCTTCAATATAATAATCATGATGGATAAATTCAGAAATTCGTGAGAAAAAGAACCTACAAATCATTCAAGAGAAAACATGAGAATGCTTTGATCATGTGATTTACAGTCCCTTCGCATGACATGGTGATTGATGAATGCGTCACAAGTCTTGAACGTGTGTGGTCTTTTGTATGCAAATATGATGAATTGTACTAGTCGTCTCTCTCTCATTGTTATTAGGGTCAAACTTGAATCCGTATTTGTTTGCCGCGTCTTTAACTGTAGTATTTTAGGGTTTTGACTCTTGTCAGTGAATTAAAGTCCAAACCCTAAACACTTCCCTTCGTCTTTCAGCTTGTCCATGACTTCTGCTGTATCTAGCCTTTATTCCTTTTAATCTTTTGGTTTGTGAAAAAACTTTCAGCTGTACTCGAATATAAGGATTCTGAGACTCAGTCATGGGACAAGAAAATTGAGCTAGCTAGTTTCGTGCTGTATAGTCTTGCACCACAAGGATTCTCTTCATTATCAGAATTGGTCGAGCATCTTGTTTCCGCTTTGGACATTGTCTTCCCTGTTATTCTTGGTCGATTCCATGATTCGATAAGTTTATTTTCTGTTGCAAGTACTTATATGTTAATGAAATTTACTAATTCTATGCAGGAGCTGTTGGAGAGTCGTAATTAGTTAGCTCTCATTGTGTTGTTAGATATTCATCTACATCTTCTTGAATAGTATACTTCTGATTTTCAGTGAACTAATTCCAGTATGAAGCCTCTTTGCAGCTCAAGGAACATGGGTTCATGTCAGTACCAAACTACTTGGTGCAGCTACTGTATATTGTCTCTTTATAATTAAAAGAAACGTTGACCTCAAATACAATACCGCAATGATTCATGTCCTGCAAGCAAATCTTATATAGTGGAACAACGCATTACGTGAGTAACTACTTGAAACTGAGGCTGAACGAGGTAGAGGTAGAGGTAGAGAATGAGTATCTGTTTGAAAAGATAAAAGAGCAGGAAAGTGGTGGAAATGGCGGTGAAATTGGATGTGATCATAGTCAAAGGAAAGGCTATAGTGCTTGTAGTTGCAAAGGAATTGTTCTATATCTATGACACTATGAGTTTTTGTTTTTTTGTTTTCCATTTCCTCAATGTATAAAAGATTAACCTAAATGTTAGATATCATGATCTGAAAAAAAAAAAAAAAAAAAAACCCCAAACAATAGAATCTCTGTCTCTCTTTTCCTCCACCATCTTTACCACCTATCTCTCTATACAAACCTGAATCCAATAGCTTTGTGAGCTCGAGTTTGATCAGAAGTTTCTCAGGTTTTCGCCTCAATATCCAAAAGAGTTATTCTTCTTCTCCTCCTTTCTTCTTCGGGGCATACACAACTTGAGGCACTAGACTATACTAGCCTCTTCAGTGCCTCCACCACATTTGACACTGGTGGCCGAAGCCCTGGCTCCGACTGAGAAAAAAAAAACAAAAGCAAGCCAGTCTCACAAACCTTCAACTTCAAAGAATTCTAAAGAACATATAAACACATAGAGAATCGTCAATGACTATACCATTACACAGATCGAAACTATATCTGCGAATGCCGTGACAGATTCTGGAGGGTAGAGTCCACACAACGCGGGATCAACCATCTCCTCTAGAGTATCCATGTCTTTAAGCTGCGGCTTTGCCCAACGAACGAGAGACTGTTCTGGTTTCGGCCTATCACTGAAGATTAGAGGGCACGCAATAACATTTTCAGACACTTGAATGATCCTATTTATATATATTATATCAGAGAGTATATGTATAAGAAATGTTTAATAATTGAACCTGTCATAAGGCATTCGACCGGTTAGCAGTTCCAGCATCACCACACCAAAGCTGTACACATCGCTCTTTAGTGTGTAAGCCGAGGGATCTGTGCATTCTGGAGCATTGTATCCAACTCCAAGATTCTGACTTGTGCGCTGCAATTTTCAAGAAATCAGACATTAATATACAGATTGGAAACAACTATATATCTCTTCGTACTAATATATTAATAGAAGCTCACATGGTGAAAGTTAGCCAAGCCATAGTCTGAGAGGTGAGGACTTAGCTCACTGTCGAGTAAAATATTTGATGACTTGATGTTCTTGTGAACTAATGGAGGCGAACAAACTTCATGAAGGTACCTGACAAAAGAAAGCTTCACTTGTTAGAAGATAGAAGGAAAGCAGCTGGTTAGTTAAAAAATAGTTAAACTAATTACTCTATAGCTTGAGCAGTTCCAAGAGCGATTCGGATTCTTGTGTTCCAAGTTAATGGTTTGCTGAAATCATCAGACTGGTGAAGGAATCTGTTAAGGGAACCACTTGTGAAATACTCATAAACAAGCATGTTCCTTCCTTGTTCTGAACAATAACCCACGAGTTCCGCCATATTCGGGTGGTGAATGCTCGAGATATTCGACACTATGTGTGAAAACTCTTCCGGATTCTTTTTTCCTAATAGCGAAGATTCGATCTCTTTCACTGCAAATTTCTGTTTTAAACGAATCTCTTCATAAGATGATGAAGAAGAAGAAGAGAAAGAAAAAAAAGTTGAATGAGAGGAGAACAACAAACCCTTCCATCTTCATATTTAGCTTTATAAACACGTCCAATGGTTCCTTCACCAATAAGGCGACTCGGCGAGAAACCAGACGCGGAGTTCTGCAAATCTATGAGCGTAAACGCTTTCACACCGCGTGTGTCAGGAGAGTCTTCGGTGTTGGAGAAACTATCAGCGGCTGCAACACCTTGGGAGGAAGGTATGAGATGAAAAGTAGGAGAGTTCTTGAAACTGACAGAAGAAGTTCTTTTAACAGAAGGCTTTGTCTCGACTGAAGTATTAGAATCAACTGTCTTTTGGCCTCTGAATTCATCCATGGAGTCGAACTGAAGCATCTGAGAGGATTGTGGTGTGAAGAGTGGTTTGCTTCGGTTGATTCCTCCTTTCTCTTCGTCGAAAAAGTGAG
The DNA here is from genome assembly GCA_900108845.1 of Iljinskaea planisiliqua. Classification (NCBI taxonomy): domain Eukaryota; kingdom Viridiplantae; phylum Streptophyta; class Magnoliopsida; order Brassicales; family Brassicaceae; genus Iljinskaea; species Iljinskaea planisiliqua. The sequence goes on along the minus strand of FNXX01000010.1, from coordinate 4,054,662 downwards.
AAGAAGGATGAGAGTTCTTTCTTCGAGCGAACAATGCAATCACTCCCGCAGTGAAAATGAGTCCACCTATTGTAGCCACCGCCACTATAAGTCCGGTGGTCAGAGCCTTGCTGCTTCCTCCAATGCCTCCAGAGTTTCTGTCTATGTGACGAGTCCCGGGAGGTGGTGAGGGAGCTCTACCGCTTGACCAGCGGTTTCCTCCCGTTCTGACAAAGAAGTTGAAGAAAACAAAATCAATGCTTTTTGCATCTCTTTTGATTGTTTTCAAGAGATAATGAGAGATGAAAACTTACTCAAGGTTTCCAATGTTCTTCAGCTCGTTTGGGATCCAACCAGTAAACTGATTGTTTGCGACGTTTCTGTCATTGTAAGATTCATAACATTAATGAAGGGAAAGATAGAAACTATGTGTTACAGCCATGCAAAATACTTACACATCATCGATCTGAGGGAGGTCCCTGAGTGCATTTATAGAACCTTTGAATTGGTTGTCTTGCAAATGCCTGAAAAAGAGATTTAGTAATATATATGAAGTGTAACTTGAGTAACAGTACAAGAACTACTTTCAAGTGTCTTCTTCTCTTACAGTGTTTTAAGTCCTGTTAGATTGGCAAAACTCTGTGGTAGCTTTCCTGTGAGTTGATTGGAAGACAGGTCACTGCAAAAACATAGACCCGATGAAGTTAATGAAATCTCTCACAGTTAGCATGTCTGTATATGTAACTTACATTGTTTCAAGTTTTGGAAGCTTTTGAAACATGTCGCTAAGTTCACCATTGAGGTTGTTACGACCAAAGTTTCTGAGCAAAAAACCAAGAAGGGGTATGAAGAAAATGGTGATACTTGGGAAAAGAATATGCGAATGAGTCATTAAGTGTCTTTGGCTTACAGGTAACTGAGGTCATTCATGAGAGATACAGAGTATGGCATATTACCGTTGAAGTCATTCTCAGAGGCATCACTGCATTAAAGAAAATTTCACATATAGTCTTAACACATTGTATAGTGAAGATCAAAAACTTGAAAAAAGGCATTTCAATTTGCAAAAATGCTTACATATAAGCAAGTTTCTCAGGAAGCTGGTAGGGCAAGTTTCCGTTAAGATTGTTCTTGCTTACATCACTGTTACAATTACAAAACAGAACATGTAGTTTTAATACCAAACTAAACCTGATCAAAATAAGTAGAGATTAAGGAGACGTATTGAAGAGTGAAAAACTCTTACAGGTAAGTGAGTGATTTCAAGTTTGCAAGCTGGTAACCTAAAGATCCACTGAGTCCACGTCCCGACACCTTTCTACAAAAGCAGAAAGGAAAATAAAATGAGAATCGATGAAGACAAAACCATTTAAACAGATGAGAGAGGAAGTAACAAACATTTCAGTAACAGAAGAGCCCTTGCAAGTAATGCCATCCCATGAGTCACCACAAGGATCACCTCCGCTCGAAGACCAGCCCTTGAGTTTCGATGGAGAGTTCATGCTCTTATAAGCGTCATTAAGAGCCGAAACTACACAAATCCATAATATGATCAGCACAAAAAAAGAAATAGTGGATTTGTTTCTTTGATATCGTTGAGCCAAAGAGGTGTTTTAATAAACCTTCGTTGTCTTAAATCATAACCACCTCTCTGATTTCACCGAAAAGATTGATAGATTCTATAAGACACTTACCGTCTTGGCTATCTGTTTTTGCAAGAACAACGGAGGTGAAGATTCCAAAACATGTGATGAACAGTATTAACGGCTGCAGATTGGGTGCCATGATTGACACTTATGAGCTCAGAGATCAAAATCTGCGGAAAAGCAAAAGTGATGATGATCCAATGAGAAACCCAGCGTTGGTTCCGGGTTTCCTTGGGAATGAAGGAAACACACGAAAACCAAAGGAGAAGAAAGAAAGAAGAAGCTAGATAGGTCATGAAAGAAAACAAATTTGGAAATGTTGTGGCAGTAACCAAAAATGGCAAATTCAGTTTCTTCTGTTAGTTTTTTTTTTGTTTTTGTTTTTTGTTTTTGTTTTTTTTTTTTTTTTTTTCCTTTTCTTTTGAGAATGACGTTATTGAGTGAAAAGGCGAATAAATCTGGACGTGTGAATAGAGAAATGTACAGCTAAAAATGACGCACACACCGAAACATTAGGGAGAGACCACAACTGTGTCCAAGTCCGATCTAACTGCAAACACACAAATAATACCAAAGTGGGTTCAACGTATATTCAAGCACACGTATGAACCATCAAAAAGAACAGCAATTTATTTGAATATATATGTTTGAATATATATGTTTTTCTTGGCCATATCCTTAGACTTGATCGTGTAAAATGAAATTTTTGTACATTCACGTTAACACACAAACGTCATGTCTTCCAGGAGAGGTATACAAAACTTTGAAGAGAGCTCATGTGGTCAGAGACATTGCCATATACAACTTTTCTATGACAGTATTCACACATCAATCACTTCTACAGACAACTCCCCTATCACAGGAGCTTATTCTAAGCTTAGGAATCACAGATGCTTCATCAAACAAGATCTATACATGACTTAAATACCAGTGTTTTGGGAAGTCTGACTCGTCGGAGCTCCACGCTTTCTCAGCTTTGTCAAGAAGTAAGCCAAGGCAACCTTTGCACCTAAGGCAGAGTGACCACGAGACAGGCAAACTACACCACCAACTGCACCGCCCACGAGTAACAGACCGTTCGCTATCTGTTTCTTTGAAGGCTTTCTCAACACTTTCTTCCGTTTAGCTCCTTCACCTGTGTGCAGACCACTCGTAGTAGTTCCCGAGGAGTTTGTGATGTTATCTGTCTGACTTTCTAATTCTGATGGAATCTGTGGGATAAGACAAGGGTGATACCAAAGAATCAGTTTCAGAACACTAATTTGAAATTTTACAAACAGGGCACAAACTTTCACCACCCGACTCAAAGATTAAAACCCAATTAAAACATCACACCTTTTTCATTAAGCTGACAGCAGATACAGTGTTCCCTCGGGGTCTATGACTGGTTGCAATGTACTTACGAAGTGCACTTTCCATCTTACATACGTAACTCCATATGCCTTTTGAGAAAGCAAGCTTTGCCATCTCAATATTTAATCCGGCATCTTCCTGGTGAAACATGTGGATCTCACAAGCATTCCTACCAGGAACTGCAGCAAGCTTATGTTTAGCGTTTGTGCATAGAAGGTGCAAAAGCTATAACAACTATTCACCACTAATAGATGTATCATTAGGCAGATTTGTGGTATATGGTATTGATGCAACATCAAGAGAAGTTTTAGTCAAAATATGGGAAAAAAAAAAAAAGGCTGACAAGAACCAATTACCTTTCTTAATTCGCCAACCAGATCTGAAATAACTTACACGTACATACTTCCTCTGTTGCGGCACCGTAGCGTGATCACATTCCTGATAATAACCAAAGAGCAAAAACGATAAGTTAAGAGGCAAGATCAACAACAGATAAATAATAACATAGACCAGGCCTGTGTTATATCTTGCATATAAGACAAGTGTTAAGCTAATCAAAAAGGATATAAAAAGAGCCACATGAAAAAAAGTAATTCAGAAAGCATTCGAAATAATGATCTTTGAATCGACTTGTTTCAATAACACTAATTTAGTTGATGTTACCTTGATGAAACAATAAAACTTATCCTTCCCCTCCCACAATCTCCAAGCTAATACATACTCCCTTGGTGTCAACAAAGGAAACTTTTTGATCGTGCGACCAATCTCGATTCCGCTATTACTATCAACCTGCAATTGCTCATTCTCAACCACAGTCTTATCCCATTGTTTCCTGTATTCATTGTCCATGTAAAAGTCCCTCAAAAGTTCTGGCGAGCAGTCCTCAAATACCGTAGTACTTAAGTACTTCATAGGACCACCATCCTATAAGAAGTAAAGCATGAACTCAGTTATCAGAGAATATAAAAGATCAGTGTCAGACATCGAAACTCGCTATTACTTGTGGTTTGCAGCATTTGGCAGTGTACGACACGCGAGGGTTGCTTTTCTGAATAATGTCTTCCCAAACCTCACCATCATTATTGGTTTCCCCCAATTTTTCAATCAGGCCTTTTAGATCTTCATCAGAAACAAGTGTAGATATTCTGCAGAGCGTGATGAATCACATCACAGATCATCAGAGAGCAGAAGAATAAGGTGATATAGTAGACGACGATTATAAGTGAAATCGCAAAAGCATGAAAAACCAAGTGGAGTCCTTGAAAGAAACAAACACTAAAGGAAAAAGGGATAAAGTTTAGACGTTTGAAAGCGACGCACTTGAGCTAAAAAAAAGCTTACAGAAACGTAATCTGATTAACGCAGCAAACAAATACCAAATTGAAAGTCTTTTTAACGAAGAAGAGGAGATGACAAGGAAATTCAAACACTTTTACCCTGATTGGGAGCTCAGAGGTTGAGAATCCGAGACGGCAGGGGAAGAAGAAGAAGGAGAAGAAGCATGACTAAAGAATCTGAATTTCCGGAAAACTTGGCAGAGAAGAATGAAGACAAGTGCGAATACAGTAGCCCAGCAATAACAAACGACTCCATCATCACCGTAAGCTCGCCGGAAAAAGACCTCGGAGGAGGAAAAATATAGAGCTAACTTCGATAAGGTATCGCCACTATTCATCGAATCCCA